>OX463236.1:22034256-22654902 GCA_949820135.1 Sylvilagus floridanus
CTGAGAGTTAGAAATCTGGGTGTGATTAACCGAGTGCTCTGGCTCTGAGTCTCTGAAAAGGCTGTGATGCACCTGGAATGGACACACTTTGTAGTTTGCTCACATTTTTTTTCGGCAGGATGTGGTTCAGTACTATCTCTTATAATAAGGTTTCAATTTCACAAGAACTGTTAGCCATGAGCTTTTCCATTAAATCCCTGCTACTTGAACCTCTCCATAGTGTATTTCAGAGTTGTCAAGGTTATTTTTCAGTTGGCATATGAGTAGGAGAATTCTCAAATGTGAAATATGCTACATGTGGTCTAATTAGTGCTCTTCTTTTCATGATAGACTGCTACAAATTACAATAATTTACATTTCCATTTGGAAGAGATGTCCAACATGCCACAGAGAACTACGTTGATGCTGAAAGTACCTGATTCTCTCCATTTTTAGATTCCACTTTCTAAAACACATGGGTTATAACAAGACTTCCAACAATCTTGTCACTTCTTACTTCTATAATCCAATTAACATGATATACATGATGGAGTTGTGTAATGGGATTTCCTTTAGCCTGTTCAAAAGGAAATGTTCCCTTTGGATTATATGATGAAAAGAGCAACAGCATCAACATAAGTCTGGTTCAATAATTTAAATGCATATTTCTGCATGATTGCTAAAAATTGAGCTAATTCTCAAGCTGCTTTCTTATATGCATGGAAAAATGTTTTTGTCACCTGAATGGTCATATACAGTGCATGTCTGGCCAAGTTAATCTGTTTTATCAGTAATGTCACATCAGGCATAATAGTTGCACTAGAAACAGCTATTGGTTGAGTTTTCTGTGGCCCTCTGCCATTCTTCAAAATCCATCTGGCTCTTGGAAACAGCAGAGTAGCGCATTATACAGACATGCAATGCAATCTACGCTTTGTATTCTTTACATCTCTAAGGCTGGTAATAAGCTCCCAATTCCCCCCAACCACAAGGCAATATTAGATTTCATTATTCTCTTGGACAGGCAAAGGATGTCCATTTTAAAGGATCCCATTTCTCTTTTATAGTAGCTATTATTCCCTCTGCCAGAAAAAAAGAATTACAGGAACTTTGTTAACTACAAAATACATCCATTTCAATTATACTTTTAAAGACCAGGGAGATTACCTGATTTGTGAACTCATTGAAACCACTGTGAAGTGAGGAAGCCAGGAACTTGGACCCCTGCAACTTGACTCTAAAAGGGAGCTTCAGATTCGAAGTAATAGTGGCAAATCAAACTCTGTCCAGCAGCCCTTAAAATGCCTTCATTGACTCCTATGTATAGTGCATAATTACCTGAAGAAACATCTGTGGGTCTCTTTGGGGAAGGTCATTACTATATTATAAACCACCATGACATCACAAAGTTACTTTCTTGGCTTCTTCAGTCTGTAACTTCTGTCCTCAAAAGTGACTGCAAAAGGATAATCATAAATTAGGGGCAGTTATTCTTAAGATCCAAATTATTTCTTTCTAATTACTTTTGATTGTGTAGGTTAAACAATACACATGTTGTATTCTTATATATTATGCCTCTAGCTTTAGATTACAGACTCCATATGTCTTCGAAAGTCAGGATTTCTTTCACAGCTGCATCATGGTGCCTATTCCTGTCTTCCTCCTGGCATATCTCCTGTAACAGAAATTCTTACCATAACCTATAAGGCCCACAATGCATAAATGTAACTTTTAATCACAGAAACCTGTATTTAATGTTTCAACAGTTTTATTGAAAATTGCCAAAAACTAGAAACAGCCCAAATGTTCCTCAGATGGGAAATGGACAAGTCAGCTGTGATACATCTGGATAGGGAATACTACCGTTAACAAAAAGACTGGGCTCTCAATATACACAATAAAATGGGTGATTCTCAAATGCATTACCATAAGTGAAGGAACTAGATTCAAAAGCCTATGTGCTATATGATTCAATTTATCTAGCATGGAAAAGGCAAAGAACATTTCATCAGTTTCCAAGGTGGAGGGGTTTCAAAGAAACAGCATGAAGGGTGCTTCTGTGATGATGGTAGCCTCCTGTATCTTGATGGTGGTGGAAGTTACATTACTGTTATGTAGAAACATATAATGTTTACTTTCCAGTGGATTTAACTATGTTCTTATAAATTCACTATTTGAAAATTAGGTATTACAGATTTTGAAAGAATAATAAAAAGGTAGGGCATACAGATCCTTCGGAAAGCAATAAACCCTACAAATTGTGCAGTAGCTGATTCCAGTAGTACTGATTATTACACCTATTTAAGTAAATGGAATTTTGAGCCATTAATAATATTAGCTTAGAGAATGTCAACAGTTAAATCTCTTTGCTATTCAGCATTTTTAAAATTGGTGGATCATCACTGAATAGAGCAAACTGCTCACGCTGCTCTATAATGATCCTCTTTTAATTACTTCTACTATTTTCTACATGTCATGATTTCCTAACAGCTAAAAGATCACCAATTTTTTTGAACTGGGAACATTAAAAGGGAAATTATCTTTATAGCACAGCTTTTATTGCTTTATGTTCATGCTTTCTTCTCAGAAATCTCTTAATACCAAGCCAGTCTTCTACTTCTAATTAACCAATTATCACTACTTGTTTTCAAGGTAACTTCAAGTCCTGATAAAATTGCTAAAGATCTTTATAAACTCTCTCTGTTTCTGTCTTCAAGCTTTTGTTACTTTAACCCTTTGTAAAGTCTGAGACATAGAAAGGGGACTGCACATTCTTCTGAAATCACTAGCACTGGTCACAGCACTTGAGTTTTGACCTGATGATCTGAAAATTAAAAGATGTTCAAGAAAAAAGACCAAGAAAATGCAATGATACTGGGAAGAGACTACATTACAAAAATTCAACAAAGCTGCTTATTCCCATCCACGTAAAGTCACTTAAAGAATCAAAGACTGGTTTGACTTTGTCTCCTATTGCTTGAAGGAGTTTATCTTCTTCACAAGAACCACATTTTCATTCTATTCTTCTCTAAACAATATCTGGGAAAATAGTTCTGTTTCCAAATAAAGATGCTTGAAAAACAAGCTGCTTCTTTCTAAAAGAAACATTGCATATGATATTCTTTGCTGGTGAAATTAGAATACAAAGTACTTATGTATACAAATAATAAGTGAAGGATTTTTTTCTGATATGCTCTGGTCTTAAGAACACAGCCATTGGGGGCCGGCGGTGTGGCACAGCAGGTTAAAGCTCTGGCCTGAAGAGTTGGCATCCCATATGGGTACCGGTTCTAGTCCTGGCTGCGCCTCTTCCGATCTTGCTCTCTGCTATGGCCTGGGAAAATAGTAGAAGATGGCCCAAGTCCTTGGACCCCTGCACCCACATGAGATACCCAGAAGAAGCTCCTGGCTCCTGGCTTTGGATCTGTGCAGCCATTGCAGCCATCTGGGGAGTGAACCAGCGGGTGGAAGACCTCTCTCTCTGTCTTACCTCTCTCTGTAACTCTGTCTTTGAAATAAATAAAATAAATCTTAAAAAGAGCACATCCATAGACAGTTTGTCAATCTTTTTATTTTTTTTAATTTATTTGACAGGTAGAGTTACAGACAGTGAGAGAGAGACAAAGAGAAAGGTCTTCCTTCCGTTGGTTCACTACCCAAATGGCCGCCATGACCTGAGCTATGCCAATCCAAAGCCAGGAGCTAGGAGCTTCTTTCCTGGTCTCCCAATCAGGTGCAGGCACCCAAACACTTGGGCCATCCTCCACTGCTCTCCCGGGCCACAGCAGACAGCTGGGTTTGTCATTCTTTTGTCAGTGAGTTTCAAGACAAAGTTACTGAAGTAGTAGCTTCAGCAACTGTAATCCTAGCCATCTTACTAATGGTCCAATGGCACATTGATGCACCCACCAGATGACTTTGAAAGTAAAAAGCATAAAAGAAGAGAGTCACACGATCAACACTTGGATAGAAAAAGTCTGAAAATCATTACATTGTAATCTACACTGATGAATAAATAAGCATGAATTGAACTGACACTTTTTTCATAAAGTTCATATTTTAAAATTATATTCACATCGGCTGGTGCTGTGGCTCACTTGGCTAATCCTCTGCCTGTGGTGCCAGCACCCTGGGTTCTAGTCCCTGTTGGGGCGCTGGATTCTGTCCCGGTTGCTCCTCTTCAAGTCCAGCTCTCTACTGTGGCCCTGGAGGGCAGTGGAGGATGGCCCAAGTGCTTGGGCCCTGGACCCACATGGGAGACCAGGAGGAAGCACCTGGCTCCTGGCTTCAGATCAGCACAGTGTGCCAGCCGTAGCGGCCATTTGGGGGGTGAAACAATGGAAGGAAGACCTTTCTTTCTGTCTCTCTCTCTCACTGTCTAACTCTGACTGTCAAAAAAATTATATTCACATCATCTAAATATGTTGATGCTTAGAGATTTTCCTATAAAAGACAATCAAATAAAATTAGTGACTGTTGGGGCCAGTGTTGTGGCATAGTGGGTGAAAGCTGCCTGTGACGCTAGCATCCCATATGGGCGCCAGTTCATGTTCTAGCTGCTGCACTTCATTCAAATCAAGCTCCCTGCTAATGACTTGGGAAAAGCAGCAGAGGAAGGCCCAAATACTTGGGCCCCTGCACCCACATGGGAGACCTGGAAGAAATTTCTGGCTCCTGGCTGGCTCAGTCCTGGCTATTGCGGATGTCTGGAGAGTGAACCAACAGATGGAAGAACTGTCTCTCTCTGTCTCTCCCTCTCTAATTCTGACTTACCAACAAATAATAAACAATATGATAATATTGAACAATAAATAATTCATTATGAGAAAATTGAGATCATAGGAGCACAACTTATTGGTGGGATGGTCTCTACTGAGTCCATATCCCATTATTTGAGTCCAGATGTCTCCTTGAAATAGTCAATAGCTTATAAACAAATACAAAGAAATCAGAATGTCACTTTTCTTTTAAAAATATTTTTATTTATTTAAAAGACAAAGTTACAGAGAGAGAGGTCTTCCATCTACTGGTTCACTCCCCAAATGGCTGCAACAGCCAGAGCTGTGCTGATCCAAAGTCAGAGCCAGGAGCTTCTTCCAGGTCTCCTACATAGGTGCAGAGGCCCAAGAATCCAGGCCACCTTCCACTGCTTTCCCAGGTCATAGTAGAGAGCTAGATCAGAAGTGGAGCAGCTGGGACTTGAACTGGCACCCATATGGGATGTCTGCACTGCGGGCAGTGGCTTTCTCTGCTATGCTGTAGTGCCAGCTCCTGTCACTTCTCTTAAAATTGCTTCAATTTATGTTTCAGTTTCTTCTGATTTCTCCCTTTATTCTAGAAATAATTCCAATACCCTTAATAGTAATAATGTGTAGATTCAAAAGAGTAGATGGGAGGATTCCTTCAGGATTCTTCTGCACCTCTTGATATTATATTCTTTCTCTCTTCATTTTACTAGTTTCATCTTCTAAAATCTTTATTATGTATGATATTCATGTTGATATCATATTTAGCAATTACAGGTAAAAGTAGGACTGATAGTTGTAATTATTCTTGATATTTTTCCTGACTCTTAATAGTTAATTCAATATTGAGTTTCATTTCTGATGAGATAATGACTGCTTCGTGGAATAAAGCACAAATGATAAAATATTTGAAGTCCCTACCATGCCAGAAGTAATCAGCCTTGTTTTGAGATAATGGATTATGCCTCATCATGAGCTGGCGTCTATGTTATATTAGTTTTATGAAGTCTTTTCTTAATGACTGGGTGTTCTTGTCTTGGGTACTGTGCTAGACACTTATGTGAAATAATGAAAAAGAAGCTACAACAATGAGAATTTAAAAATTTTCCATTGCAACATTCTTTGAGGAAATAGCACTATTGACCACTGTGTAAATTACCTTCAGTGAGTGCTAAAAATGATGAGTCATTTTACCTTATTTACAACCCTAGCTTGCAGATTTGGCTGAGTGATATCATTTACTCCAGCATTTCTGTGCAAAACACAAGAAGAAACGCATAAATACAGACATTTTTTTCAATATTTTCTTTGATTTATTCTTATTTGCAAACAAATTAGTCTGTGTATAATTTTTCTTACTAAAAATATTATGCTTGAAAATGAAATCTTTCCATAAATCAAATTTCAGTCCAACTACCAAATGTTTTAAAGTATTCCCCAAATGTATAACTCCAGGTAGGCCTTTGCATATATTCTCTATGTATATATATCTGTACATGTGTGTTTAATATACAGATATATATTTGGATGCACTTATGATATACTGGAGATAATACATATGTACATATAACATATATGTACTGGGAGTTTAAAAAACTTTCTGAAATGCTTAATTAAAAGTGTAAGTTTATTTTGCAAAATTATTTTAACACAAAGAGTGTTCAAAAAGTTCATAGAAAAAATATATTATAAACATACTATGCATGGATTTTGAAATTTTTGTACCAAAATAAACTCATACTTTTAATTACATGTTCCATGCATTGTTTGAAGGAAACTCATAAGTTTGTGTGCATGTATCTGTGTGTGTGTGTGTGAACTCTGGCCTCTGAGTAATAGACACTATATGTTGTGCTTTGGATTTGGTTTCTCCTCCAAAGGCTCATCTGTGTGGAACATTTATGCAATATGGCCTAGTTCAAGGTGTTTATGTAACAGTGGCATTGTCTGAAAAATGATTAGTGGTAGTCTTGCACACTGATTTTGTTAATGGGTGGTTGTGAAAGACAAACGTGGTCCCTCCTTGCCCTCTATCTTCCTGTTTCATCATGAAGTCTGTTTCACTTACATGTATTCCTACCAGGAAGCCCTAAAATAGGTTATGACACAGCCTAGGGAAACCTCACTAGAGGCTGCAAAGAAGGGACTACCTCACTTTGTACTCTCAGCCTCTCAAACTGTCAGCAAAATAAACCTTTTTTTTTCCTTTTTAAATTATTCAGTCTCAGGTATTTCGTTATAACAGCTGAAAATGGTCTAAAAGAAATTTTCTACCTCAGAGTGAGGTCTTTATTATAAATATATCTGAACACATGCAAGCAGCTTTAGAACTGTGTGATGGGCAAAGGTTGGATGAATTTGGAGGAACTGGCCACAAAAATAATCCTGAAATGGTG
This sequence comes from Sylvilagus floridanus, assembly GCA_949820135.1. Taxonomy (NCBI): domain Eukaryota; kingdom Metazoa; phylum Chordata; class Mammalia; order Lagomorpha; family Leporidae; genus Sylvilagus; species Sylvilagus floridanus. The sequence goes on from OX463236.1 coordinate 22,041,377, forward strand.
TAAATAGAGCATGTGAGCAATTCTAGTGAGGTCTCAGAAGACAAGGAGACAAGGAAGGGGCTACAATATTTGTCTTAGTAGTTGGACAAGTGGTTGTGACCAGAATACTCAAGAGACCTCAAATGGAAATATTTCATCCTTGTTATAAAGCAGTAAAGAATCTGGCTGAACTGGGTTTATGTTCTAGAGATTTTGGAAAGCTGACTTTAAGAGCGATGACATAGGTTATTTGTTGTAGGAAATTTCTAAACAGCAAAACATTCAGGCTGCAGTGAGATTCACAGTGAGACTCAGGATCAAAAGAAAGTATAGAGAGAGGATTTGGAAAATTCCAGCTTTCCCAGTAAAGAAGCAAAGAAAACTTCCGAAGTGCATGGCCAAGTAATTGATTGCTAAAGAGATTAGAAAAGATGCTCATATTCAAGATAATGGGGAAAAAACCTTATCTCAGAAATCTTGACTCTCCCTCCACCCCCATCACCATCATAGGACCAGATGTCTAAATGGGCAAATTTGTTTCAGGGAAATGAGCTCCTTCCATAGATTCATTGCCCAGAGCCACCTCAGGATTCTTTCTTTCCAGCAAGATCTTCTGAGGCTGCTGCAGCCTTGGTTCATGTGGGTATAGGTGTAGCTTGAGCCTGCAGTGAACTGTGCCATCCTCATGACACTGATTCTGAAGGTGTGTAGAATACCAGAGCTACAGGCTCATGACAACTTCTCTTGAAAATTCTAAAGAAAGCTTGGGATATCAGGCAGAAATGTGAGAATTCCACTAGATTGCCTATCAGAGTCGTGAGAGTGGAGCTACAGCTGGGACCCCAGGAATATATATATATGATCATCAGTTTAATGAGCTCCAGCAACAGAGTAGCTATGTGGGTTGCACCCAGCAAAGTTGGGTGTTGGGGCTATCTAAGACCTTAGGGGATAACCCTCCAGTGCAGTGTTCATGAGATGCACGTTTGGTGGCTGGCATTGCATAGTGCATTAAACAGCCACCTGCAATGTCAGCCTTCCATATTGACACGGTTCAGCTCCACTTCCATTCCAACTCCCTGCCAATGCTTCTGAGAAAGCAACAGAAGATGCCTTAAGTACTCAGGCAGCTTTTGCACCCAACTGGGAGAACCAGAACTAGATGACACTCCTGGCTCCTGGCTTTTGCTCAGTCCAGCCTGGTCACTGGGGCCATTTGGTGATTGAACCAAGCAGATGAAAGATCTCTCTATCTGTCTCTCTCTCTCTCTCTCCCTCTCTCCCTTTCAAATATTTAAGTAATTTTTAAAAAAAATCAGGTCTTAGATATTTAAGATTTAAATAAACATTCTGGGTTTTCATCTTGCAGAGAATCTATGACCATTTATGTTGGCATAGGCCTAGAAATGATTACTTGGACCTGTATTACCATTTTATCTTGGAAATAGGTAACTTGTTTTTTATTTTTCATGCTTCCAGCTGAGAGTGTTTGTCTTATTCTCTGATGAGACTTTAACATGGACTTTTGACCAATGCTGTGATGAAATGAAATAAGATATTTGAACTATTAGTGTGGAATTGCATTGTGAGATAGACAGGAGTCAGGGGCAGAATGTTATGGTTTGGATATAAATTGCTGCCCAAGGATTCCTTTGCTGGAGGCTTGGTTATCAATGAGGAGATGTGGAGGTGGTGGAAACTAAGAGATGAAGTCTAGCACAAGGTATTTTGGTCATGGGGCATTGCCCTTAATGAGAATTAATGCTGGCCTCCTGGAGTGAGTTACTGGACAGGAAAATGGGTTGTTCTAAAAGACCAAACCTATGCCCTCCCATCTCTGGCTTCCTTACTGATTATGCACTTTCTCCCTTTCACATGGTTTTCCACCTTGATGTCATCAACAATGGAGACTTGAGAAAGGTTAGTAATAAAGGTGATAGCATAAAGGATATCTCTATAACTCTCAGTGAGCATTAGATTTAAAAGAGTATCATTATGTGTCTCTCAAAAAAATCATCTTAATTTGTGTAAATAATCAAATGTCAGAAGTGGCCTTCATGAGGGGACCCTTGGGCTTGCAGAGATATTGGCTTGTCTTGGTCTGTCCTGAGATGAGGCCAGAGGTTGAAGGGAAATGAGATATGCCAGTTACTCTTTGGGAATTGAGCACAGTCGAGACATCAAATCTCCTGCTTATCCCAGGCACATATGAAAAGGGTTAATTCTATAACAAGAGTAGGTAACCCTGGGGACCTGTAGGACCATATTTGAAATTAAACCCTGAAAAAAGACTAAGTTCTATTTTAATTTATTAGGCAGCATTTTATAGATATTTATTTAATAATAGTTTTTGTTCCTAGCGTTTTGAATATAATTATATGGTACTCACTCTATGCCAGCTATTTCTCTGGAATACATTATATTCATTGTGTCCATCAATCTTCAGAAGTACCCTAGTAGACAAGTGGAATATTGAGGTACTGAGATAGTAAGTAATTCATCCTACTACACACAATTAGTAAGAAGTAGAATCACTACTGTAACTGAAAAGTTCTGATTCAGAACTCTACTTTCAAAACCAAGAAATGGAAATTTACTGTGGAAATAAAGCCAACAAGTTTTGGGATATTTCAGTTTCAGCTGAACCCATCTTCTTTACTTGAGCTGGTTTGAAGTTATTTAAGTTTTGTGCCATAACTTCTTGTGTCCCCCCAACTAAAAGTTTAGTCATTTCTACCAATGGAGCTTGAAAAACAATTTTTTTTTGATAAAAATCATTTCGCTTTCAGCATCTAAAACGTATTACCAGAATCATACCTTCTGCCAGACAGACAAATAGTATTATTTCTTATCCCAATGCCTTAGGATATGATAGACATTTTGATTGTTATTATTTTTATTGTGTTTATTTTTGGAATTTTTCTGCTTCTTTGAGGTTACCATCCTTGTCATTAGCTAGAAGCTACAATATGAATTTTGCATTCAATTCTATGTGCTTTTTTCTTTGCATGCAAATATTATACTGCTTTCAAGATATAATATAATCCGTTCACATTTTTATTGGAAGAATTCAAATGTTAAAATTTAATACTTTGAAGACGGTTATCTAAGTTGTATATAGCAAAAATGTTAATTGAATTATTGGTTCAAGGGGAAATAGTTTAAACTAAGATCCTTGACAGTGTTTTTTGCATGATTAGTGAGGCATAGGTTTATATGATTTTCAAACCTTATTCTGATACATGGACATATAGCTTTGTTTTGATTTATGGATAAATTATTTTTGAGAATTGAAGAATTTCTGAATGTTAGGGTTATGTTTTTATAGATCTGTTTAGATTGTTCCACATGTGTACTGCTTTTATTTATACAAACCATGTTTAATATTTTCTAGCTTGAAGTGAAAATTTGGTTGTGAAATTGTGCTTTTCCAATCAACACTCTTGTCATAGAACAAGAGTAATTTTAGAGAAGGCACTTACAAAAACCTAAAAAAAAATCATATATAAACCAAAAAATGTAGGTTTACTACATGTATATATGACAGAAAAATTGGCAAGTAATCATTTCATATATAGATCCTGGTAGGGTTGCTCTTTCTATTATGCCTATAGGTAGGTATTTTTGTCCACACAGCCACATTTGAGAAATTTAAACAAAGTCCTTACAAACATTTCTTCTTCATTAACAAACTGATAAAAAAGATTGACAAGCTTACTTCCCATTTGAAGATATTCAAAATATTTCAGGGTGATAACTTAATAATTATGAAGGGATTTTTTAGTTACCTTCTTTTTTTTTTTTTTTTTTTTTTTTTTTTTTTTTACAGGCAGAGTGGACAGTGAGAGAGACAGACAGAGAGAAAGGTCTTCCTTTGCTGTTGGTTCACCCTCCAATGGCCGCCGCGGTCGGCGCGCTGCGGCCAGCGCACCGCGCTGATCCGATGGCAGGAGCCAGGAGCCAGGTGCTTTTCCTGGTCTCCCCATGGGGTGCAGGGCCCAAGCACCTGGGCCATCCTCCACTGCACTCCTGGGCCACAGCAGAGGGCTGGCCTGGAAGAGGGGCAACCGGGACAGAATCCGGTGCCCCGACCGGGACTAGAACCCGGTGTGCCGGCGCCGCAAGGCGGAGGATTAGCCTATTGAGCCACGGCGCCGGCCTTTATGAAGGGATTTTTTAAAGCAGAATATTTTTACTCATCCATAAAGAGTGCCTCTGAAATATGAAATTTGTATTTGATCAGGATTTGTCTGTGTAAGAGGAGTACATGCGGCACTGAAGCAGAAACTCTCTTATGTGATAACTTCTAAGATGGTCAAGAAGGGGACCCCACTTTCGTTTATGTTCCTCTTTCCATTTCCAACAAATTCACCTCTTATCTTTTAAGAATCATTTATTGATGCTCATCAGCTATTTCAGAATAGGCAGACTGTGAGTTAGACCAAAACCCCTGCTGAGAAAAATTAGAAAATCTGAACAAAAATACCTACCTACAGGCATACTAGAAAGAGCAACCCTACCAGGACATACAGCGGGGTGGGCGGCCCAAGAGCCCAGTTCAGGGCTTTTCTGAGTATTTCCTGTCTTGGGGAAGCAGCAGAAAATCTAAGATGTTAAAAAAAAAAAAAAAGCTTATGTTAAATACTCCTGCTGTGTTAGTGTACACAAATCAGAGTTTAGAAACAATAATCCGGTAAAAACAACTTGATGTGAGAGGTTTGAGGAATATGTATACAGAACTCACAAGATCCAGGACACACACTTTTAATCTACACAATCCCTAAGATTTAATTAAGTGCCTCCAGATTGCTAGTATCTCAAAGTGTCTAGCAGAAGCAAACATGATATCTATTATTTTGGGAGAGAATAATTTCATCTAAGCTGTTAATGCATCTATAAACTATTTTGCTAACATCATAGTAAAAAGTAAATTTAAAAAAAACAATATTTCTGAGGAAGAATTCAACAAAATAGAAATTCAGGAAGTCAGTGAAATCAATGACATAATTATAAACTTATATATAACCTTATTATATATGCCAAACAAATGAGAAGACAGTCTACTAAAGTTGCATTTCAGATAAATATTAGAGCATAACTTCTTTTAAATTGTTATTCATTGTTGATCTAAAATGCTTTTCAATGTTTATCTGAAATCCAAATTAAATTGAGCGTTTTGTATTTTACCTGGAACAATTCCCAGTGGGGATCCAAATAATAAACTTCCCAGAAGCAGATTTTAAAAATAAATGTACTAAAGTGTTCAAGGAGTTCAAAGTAGACAGGAGAGAAAGGACTCCAGGTAGGCACCAGTAGTCATTGCCAGCTGGACAAGTAATGATCAGAGAGACAACAGACATCACCATTGCAGGGCTTATCACCAGCACCATGATCAGTGGCTCAGCCTTAAGGGAGACTGAAGATGGCAAGAGAAAGGAAACCGTTCCAAAGAGAGAAGAGAGGTGAAAAAAGGGAAGTGCCTGTACTCCTCAGAAGGAAGGAGGCCCTGTGAGTAAGACCAGATGAGCCCTGGAGGGAGTTCTGTCTCTAAGCCTCATTGAAGAAACCTTAGTTAATTTTCCCTTATTTCCTGTAATTTTTGCATCATCCATTTTTTGTAATTCACCTCTGTGAGGACATTTTACTACCTTTGCATTTTCACAAGAGCATGATGCTGATCTGTGAGAAACATTGACTGTACCTGTTCATAAATGACTTGCATGGTTATCTGAGCCTATTCTTTTAAAATTCTCTTTCTTCCTTTCATCAGAATTGATAAATAATTACTGAAGTTAGCTTTAAAGAATTCAGGGGTGAGCGTTTGACTGTTGTTAGATGCTTTCAGGATGCCCACACCCAACACTGGAGTGCCTGGGTGTGAAACCCAGTTCCACCTCCTGACACCAGATTCCTGCTAATGCGGATCCTGGCAGCCAGTGGTGATGGCTCAGGAGACCGTATTCCTGCTACTCATGTGGAAGATCTGGTTTGCATTCCTGGATCCTGGTTTCAGCCTTCTTCCTACTTCCAGCCCCAGCCCTGTGGGCATTTGGGGGTGATCCAGCTGACGACAACTCTGTATCTCAGTATGTCTCTCTCTCTCTCTCTCTGTCCCTCTGCCTCTCAAATACATAAATAATTTTCTCAAACCAAAATTTCTTTCAAATGAACACTTAACATTCTTTTTTTTTTTTTGCCTGAGATTCCTGGCGTTACTTATGTAAAGGGCAGACATCAGTTGAGATGTTCTGCCTAGAAATTATGTTCCCTTTATCCAAGAATTATTTGAACATTTTCTTCCTCTTCTATTCCTCTCTCCTATATAATTTCAGAAGGAGAACTGGGTAAATAACCAAGTCAACTAAAAATTACGACATTATAAGCCTTGACACTAACATTTCATAGATAACATAAGACATTCTATGCAAAAATTTTAAAAGAAGCTATAAATGCAAGTGTAAATACATAAGAAGAATATTGTTTATCATGTATGTTTTTGCTTTAAATATCCATGGTTCATTCTCTAGGCATCTTCCCCTGAAACAATAGAGAAATTAAACATTTGAAGGCATGACCAGACAATAAATGATGTTTCAGTTGAAATAGAAGCATAACACACTGTGTAAATGAAATATACAGACATGTAATAGATAAAAAGACCACATATAAGAAAAATAATTTTCCTGCTGCTTGCTCTAGTAATATTTACTCAAGTAAACATCTTAAGCAGTTAATCCCTATTAATCTAGCAGTTTTCTTTTAATACCACTATTCAAATGAAAGTAAGAAGACAAACCACATTCACACTTCACAATAATTGATAATAGTAATACTATATTTACTCATTTGTAAATATGTTCAATAGAACAAGTACAGTTCAGAAGGCTCTTTTACCTTAAGAGCCCTTTGGGAAGTAAGACACACATGATAATTGCCACTTCATGGACGAGGAAATTGAAGGCAGAGGAGTTGAAGTTACTAGGTCATGATCATGCTGAAATTTAGAATTGGAGGCAGGGTTAACATAGGGTTGATTGCATGGTCAGTATGTGCTCTTTTTTTTACATAGCATTCCTCTTAATTCTTCAGAAAAGTTTCTATTTCATGGGGTTGTAGTTAGTTCTCAGGGTATCTGACAGGCGCACTTGATATATTTTACATTGAATTTACTTTTAACAAAAGAATGGAAATAAAATTAGAACCTATTTTTTTTTCTATTGGCAAATGAAACTGCTCCAGTACTGTTTTAAGTGCTTTTCATAAATTAACTCATACCAACATGCTGTAAAGAAGGCGCTATTGTTAAATCCCTCTCGAAATGCGAGACAAAGAGACTTAGAAAGCTCCAAGGGCAATAGGCAGAGCGGTGACCAGACACTGATTAAAGACTTTCCTTGATTGGGACCTTGCTCTCCCACTGAGAGCACGCACCCTCAGACTCATTGGCTCTCTGCCTCTGCTGCTGCAGGACCATCCTTGTGACAAACGCCTATAGATCGCGGCATGAGTTTGGCTACACTCCTAACCAAAGCACATTTCTTCCAGGCTGCAGACACATTCTGTAAAGTTCAAATGGCCACTATACTCCAAAAGAATGTGGGGGAGGCAATTGACCATTGTGATCAATATTCCTGTTTTTCTCGATCAATGTCTGAAGAACAAGTCCCTGCAATATGCGGCCATCATCACAGGACTCTGGTTTTCCGTGCCCTTAACCCGGAGCTCAGCACTTCTGCTGCTTACAAAGATCTAAAAGCTGACATCTCTGACACGTACATGAGTAAAAGGACACCTGCCCCATATGATATTTTATTGTCAACATTATTTCTCATGGCTCTTAAGACCAGAAGTTTTCTTTTAGGACAGCATTTCCTGTGCAGGCACTCAAGTGAAGGCTGCGTATATTCTCATGGAATACATAAGCAAGGGTCAGTGTTCTTCTTGACCAGTCTTCCAAACCTAAGCATTCATAACTTTGTAAAAATAATAATAGCTACCGTTAAATGAGAATTTGCTATATACCCAATGTATTTCAGACACTTTACATATCATCTTATAATAAATCCTCAGCTTGTCTGTGTGACTGGATCATTAATGTCACTGTTTTAGAGACTTTACGTGTGTTAAGTCACATAACCAGTGAGTGATCATTTTAGCACTGATTTAGTCTGTGTCCTTTGCAAGGCATTACTTAAAGAAAATCATCATTGTTTTATTTCAACAGTAACATTTTTTCTTATTCCTATTAATTAAATAATACTTTATTATTTTATTTTCCTTACATTATTTTCCACTGTGTATTCTTTGCATTTTCAATGAGGAATAATTTTTATTGCCATTCCTTCCTTTAGAGCAAAATTTAGTGCACATTTGAGGAACAGCACTTTTTTGTGTGTGTTTTGGTTTGTTTGTTTAAAGATATATTTATTTATTTGGAAGGCAGAGTTGCAAGGAGGGGAGTGAATGAGAGGGAGAGAGAGAGAGATATTCCACCTATGGGTTCACTCCCCAAATGGCAGCAATGGTCAGGTTTGGACTAGGCATGAACCAGGAGCCTGGAACACCATCTTGGTCTACCATGTGGGTGACAGGTACCCAACCATTCAAGATATATTTCTCTGTCTTCCCAGACACATTAGCAGGGAACTGAATTGGATGTGGAGCAGCTGGGACTCAAACCAGCACCCATATGGGATGCTGGCATTGCAGGCAGTGGCTTAATATGCTGCAGCACAATGCTGGTCCCTGTTTTTAGAACTTTTGTTCTATGCTGCTAATTTCATTTTACGGGAGCTGTTACATTCTCCCATGAAGGATATAAGCTACAGGTGATAAATCTAATGTAAATCTTCTAAACCTTACTAAACAAGGGTCTAAAACACAGAAAAGATTCTGAAAGTTCAGTTGTAACAACTTTTCAGTTTCTTACTGAGGTAAGGGTAGTGTGATTGCTCTCAGTGTAACAGGAATTAGCTGATTGAAATAAAATCCACCTGCTATGCCATGGCTCAGTAAGGCCATAATAATTGCTCTCAAATCAGCCGTTAAATCTACTTTTAATATTTTAATATCATGGATAATTTAATACTGACTTGTTTAGTTTTTATTCTTTTCTCTAAGTTATACATGCTAAATAAAGTGTGAGAATATGGTCACTATATCTCTATAAGCAATGACTTGGTAACCAGGATACAGAAATGAATATCAATACATTATAAAATTATTTTGAAGAAATAACTGGAAATATGCATGTAAGTTATAACAAGTTTCTAGTGGGAAAAATACCCTGCAATTTTCTATCAGAATCCAAATAAAAACATTAAATACTTGCCACCAACCCCATTTGCCAGAAGTGTCAGAGTAATTATGATTCCATTTAAAATAGGGGAGAGGATAATTAACATAAAGCAGGTGGCACACAACCACAGACAGTTTCCATGAACTTAAATGCTGAGTAGAAAATAAAAATGGGTTACATGCTAAAATAGCTCAATTGGGCTGTCAGAGATTCTCTCCTTGAAGACTTTTGACAAAGATCCACAGTTCCTAACCTATCACTCCCCCAAAACTTATTTCCTGAAGGAGTGTCAGTTGCATTCAACTACTCACCCTCTGGTGTTATGCTTGAATTATCTGAAGCCATCATAACCTTGAAAACAAGATAAAGAGAATGAATATAGATACTGAATGGGTACTTTGATATCTCTGTGCTACTTCATTAACTAACACTGTGCCGTCCTTCCAGAATTCTTATAAGTGAAATAATTAAACCCATAATGAAATGACTCTTAAGTACAATCCTCATTTATTACAGTAGCAACATACTTACAGTGACAAAAGTAGCAATTACTCTGAGGCGTTAGCTTTGACAAGCTAGCTATAACAAAATTGCAAGGTATATTCCACACACAGAAAACAGTTGTTCAAAAGCATGGTGGAATGAGCTTTCTGATAAGGGATATAATGTGTCTGGAGCTTCAAGGGAAGGATGACAGTAAACACAGATGTGGCTAGATATAGCAGCATCAAGTCACGTGGGACTTTGTTGGTCAGCGTGAGGTGTTTGACCTTATTCTAAGAGTAATGGAGCCGCACAGTGTTCTAATAGAGGGAATGGCACTTTCTGTTAACATTTTAAAGAAATCACATTGCTCCCCATTTATGGAGAGTGGAGAAGAAAACGTGCAAGCAACAATCCACTAACAGAATCTTGCAGATGACTAGGTAATAGATAATGCTGGTGAGATTTGATAACCATTGAGAAAAAGAGTGTGAATGGATTTGATAAATATTAGATCTACCAAACTTAATAATAGAATAAATATAGACATGTAAGAAGGAAAAGAATAAAGGGACACTCTGGTTCTTTGGTTGACTTTTTTAGTTAAGTAGACAAATTTTAGATGCAATTAAAATATATAAGTATTACATAAAACATATGTTCCTAGCTTGAAGCAAATCAGGTAACTGCTTATAAAATTCAATCATTAATTATACAAAAAGCTAGTATTAATAGCCTAGTATAAGTTTTATTTTGTGTCGTTGATTAGGGATTACATATGCATAAGATATAGCCCCTGCTTAGGAGGTACTCATCGACATGAGTTACATAAATAAGTTATTGAAATGCAATAAGTGTTTTAAAAGAAGCATATATAAGAACACAGAAATACCTAACATGATAATTCTGTAATTCTAGGTATCTTTTTCTTAATCTTTAAAGTGGAAATTTCTTTAGAGTAAGTCATGTTTCCTTTACTTCTTTATTGCTAGCCCCTATAGTATTAACAAAACTGCAAGGCAAATGATAGCCCAAAAAATACTCATGAAATTTGAAAGTCTAAAATGGTAACTCTTTTAGGTTTTTGTGTAAAATGAAGTTGATTTAACTTTTTACACTTCTGAATTATAAAGTATTTACTTGAAAGGGTTATAATCTAGTTTTTAAATCTTTGTTTATATGGATAAAAGTAGAGATGCAGACAGTACCTCTGTCTCCCACTGAGACCAGAACCACCAGTGAAACTGTCCTTCAAAACAAAAGTGCAGCAAAGTATTCAATCTCTCTCCTGTTGAGAAAGAACATGCAAGTGACCTATCCTCAGAACAACTGGCCACTACCTTGTTGGCAGGTTCACTAATTTTTTTTCTTTGCCTCTTTTCTTGGAAAGGAGAATGAACACACCTACCCCCCCCACACACACACACGTACATACACACACACACATGCTTGATAGCGCTCTCTCCCTCTCTCTGTCTCTTCTTGCTTGCTGATTTTAGTAGAAGAAAATGCCTAAAATTAGTCAGTTCTGGCCTCATTACCACACTCAGTAGAAATCATTACAGTTGGCTGCAGGGGAAACAAAGATGATTTGTCCACCCACAGAAAGAAATTATTAAATGTTGCAAAAACAAAAATCATAACATTGCATTGAAATGTATGAAGAGATTAACCTTCTTAAATTATACAGAATGTTCTACTTGTAAATAAGAAATGCACAAAGAAACACAGTCAAATTAAATGCTAACTTTTCTTGATCCTTTGAAATACAGGCTAGTTGCTTTGTTACAAATGACGCCATTTGTCATAACCTTAAATTTATAGCTTTATTCCTCTCCATATGCCTTTCTTTTGTGTGACCATGCAAACTCACCCCTTCGTACTTTACTATAAAAGACATTTACAAAACAGATACTCTTTGCAATACTTTCAGACAAGCTCAAATGCCTGAAGCTCTGAACTCCATTTGGTAGATATATAATGGGATGCTTTAATTTCTAACCTGAAGCAGCTCAACCAGAGATTTAAAATGTCATGGGGATTAATGTCTTGTTGAAATGTGCTTTTCAGATAGACCCATTTTAGAATACATCTGACAAATAAATGCAAGGATTGCCATTGGGCCAATCATGATAAAGCAAAAGGCTATTTGAGCTAACTCTAGATGAAAATCAGCATTAACAAAGTCCCAAACTTCCTCTACTTTTTTTTTTAAATTCTCTACTTAAAGATGACATTACCTTACTGCTCTCAATGAGCACATTTATCTGAAATTCACATAGTTCCTCAATAAAGCAACAAAAAGGTAACGAAATAAATATTTTATGAGACATTTTGGAATATGGATAGATAGGAACTATAAATATTGGTATCAATATATTATATCAAAATACATAAATATCCTACATGAATCTTGGGTTAGTTGCATTTCACTGGAGTTGGAGTTAGAAGAGTAAGTTGGAGTTTTGGTTCTGCACCTACTGGGCATAATAACTTCAGGCAGGTCTAGTGATTAGTTCATTTTCTGTTACTATAACAAAATATTTAAGGCTGGGTAACTTATAAAGAAAAGAGGTTTATTTAGAAACTGAAAGTCCAAACACTATGCTGTATGCTTTAGCAAGGTTCTGATGACAAATGATGAAAGGCAGGGACATGTGCCAGAGAGAAAGAGAGATCAAGTGGTGAAACAGGAGGCCAGAGTGCAGGAAGGTGTCTTTCTTAACAGTTTGGTCTACTGGAACCAACCATAGTTCCAAGAGAGAACTAACTTAACCTATTCATGCATGAGTGATGTGCTCAGCAAGACCTAATGACCTCTCACTAGGCTCTATCTCTTACAGATTCCACATAAGCTCCCAAATTACCACACTGGAATCCAAGTGTCCAATACTAGTAAGCACACACAGACACACACAATTGAATGATCCAAGCCATAACTTCCACGTTTTTTCTAAAATTTATTTCCAAAATATTCTGAAGAATGCTTACTATTTTATACTTATTGATAATAAAAGTGAAAATCCAGAACATGTGAAGCAGTCAAGTAATGAAATTCCTTAGGTCTTTTGGCAGAAATCATTCCAGAGAGAGATCAGTACAACAACCCATGAAGTTAGAGGACAGTAGATGTGTTCACGAAAAAGAAAGGCAATAAATGAAGCTAGAGTTGAGTGAGTTGAGCAATGGTTATGAGCAGGCAATGGTAAAAATTCAGGTATGGAATCATGATATGAAATCATGTATACTCATTATAGGTTGTGTTGATGAGTTTAGACTCCTGTTATAAAAACCCATATGGGAGTTTAGACTCCCATATAAAAACCCATACAGTTCCCATATACTTTTTCTCTCCATATGACAACAGAGTGTTCCCAATATTAACATCATGAATTAATATGCTATATTGGTAAAAAAGATACATTATTAAAAGCCACTGATAAGCTATCATCTCTAATTGTGTTGACTCAAAAATCCTATTGGTTTTGCATAGTACATAATACAATGTCTCCATTACTAAAATGTCATGTACTACTTTGATTGCCCTAAAATATTCAAAGTAATCCACCTATTTCTCTGTACTTCCTTTCCCATGATTTCTGATCATTTCATTGTCCCTATAATTTTTGCCTTTTCCAGATTGTCATATAGTTGAAATCACAGAATGCATATCATTTTAGACTGTCTTCCTTCTTAGAAATATGTATCTAAGACTCATTTCTTTGCAACTTTTTTCTTCTTCCTTCTTTTCCTTCCCTCCTTCCTTCCTTCTTTCCTTCTTTCCTTCCTTCCTTCTTTACTTCCTTCCTTCCTTCCTTCTTCCTTCCTTCCTTCCTTCCTTCCTTCCTTCCTTCCTCCCTCCTTCCTTCTTTCCTTCCTTCCTTCCTTCCTTCCTTCCTTCCTTCCTTCCTCCCTCCTTCCTTCTTTCCTTCCTTCCTTCCTTCCTTCCTTTTTTCCTTCCTTCCTTCCTTCCTTCCTTCCTTCCTTCCTTCCTTCCTTCTTTCCTTCCTTCCTTCTTTCCTTCATTCTTGCCTTCCTGCCTTCCTGCCTTCCTGCCTTCTTTTTATTTTATTTTATTTATTTTTTTTGAGAAAAATGGGAGGTGAGCATTGTAGTGCAGTGGGTTAAGTTACTGCTCAGAATGCCCACATCCCAAATTGGAGTGCCTTTTTCATGTCCTGGCTACTTTGTCCTGATCTCATTTTCTGCTAATGTACCTGGAAGGAGACAGATTAAGGCCCAGTGATGGGTTTCTGTCACCCACATGGGAGACTTGGGTGGAATTTTTGGATCCCGACTTTGGAACAATCTAGTTTTGGCTACTTCAGGCATTTGTGGACCAAAACAGTGGATAAAGGGCCGGTCTCTCTCTCTCTCTCTCTCTCTCTCTCTCTCTCTCTCTCTCTCCCTCTCTCTCTCTTTCTCTTTCTTTCTCTCTCCCTCTCTCACTTTCATTCTACCCTTTCAAATACATAAAATAAGTCTTTAAAAATAGCTTTGCTTAAGAATAACTGGCAAGTAATTATCTGTAGATATCTAAAATATACAATTTGAAAAGATTTTTTACCATGTTAACTAATTTAAATATACAATTTGGAAGTGATCAGTAAATTCATATTATTGTGCAATGTATCTCCCGAACTTTTTCGTCTTGCAAAGCTGATATTCTGCATCCACCAAATACTCTCCACTTTCCTCTCCATTTAATCCCTGACATTCCTACTATACTTTCTATTTTTAGGAATTTCACTACTATAGATACCTTATATAAGTGGAATCACTCAGTATTTGACTTTTTTGTGACCACTTTATTTTATATAGATGATGTGTTTGATGCCCATCCATGTCTTAGAATATGACAGCATTCTCTTCCTCTTCTGGACTAAATATTATTCCATTTTATGCATACGGTACATTTTATCTATTAATCCACTAATGAATATTGGGAAATGCAAATCAAAAACCACCATGAAATATCACCCACACACATTCCTATTATTAGTATTATTTTAAGTAATTATTTATTTGAGATGGAAAGACAGAGAAAGGTCTTCCATCTACTGGTTCACTTCCCAAATGGCTGCAATAAGCATAGATGTGCATATCTGAAGGAGCCAGGGGCTTCTTATGGGTCTCCCAAATGGATGCAGGGGTCCAACACTTGGGTTATTTTCTGCTGCTTTCCCAGGCCATCAGCAGAGAGCAGATTGGAAAAGAAATAGCCAGGAAACAACTTGGCACCCATATGGGATGCTGGAACCACAAGCAGAGGCTTAGACTACTACATCACAGTGCCAGCCCCAGTGATTTCTATTATTTAAAAGGGAAAACATATTGGCAAGTTGGTGCAGAAATTAACTTTGCACATTGTTGGAAGAATTGTGAAACAGTTCAACAGTATGCTCATTCTAAAAAATTAAATAGAAATACTATATGATCCAACAGTCTCACTTCTGAGTATATGCCTAAGGCAATTGAAATCCGAATGCGCAAGATGCTTTTGTATACTCATGTTCATAGAAGAATTGTACAAAACACCAAGAAATATCAGCAATTCTTGCATTTTATTGATAAAATAGTTGATTTTCTTTGATCAATGAATAAGATTCCACAGCATGAGTATATCACAGTTTATTCATTGGTCTATTGAAGGACATCTTGGTTGGTTCCAAGATTTGGCACTTATGAACAAAATGTTATGCATATTTGTTTGCAAGGTTTTGAATGGACTTAGGTTTTTAACTAATCTTGGTTAATATGAAGGAAACTGGAGGCTAGCATTGTGCCACAGCAGGTTAAACTGCTACTTGCAACATTGGCATCCCATACTGGAGTGCTATTTTGATTATACTCCTTCTGATCCAGATTTCTGATAATGCATCTGGAAAGGCAAATAAAGATGGCCCAAGTACTTGAGCCCTTGCCCCCCATTTGGGAGACCCTGATGGAGTTTCTGACACTGGCTTCAGACCAGCCCAGATCTGGCTCCTGTGACCATTTGGGAAGATCTCTGTCTCTCTGTACGTGTCTTTCCCTCTCAGTTGCACTACCTTTCAAATAAATACATCTTAAAATAATATGAAGGAGCCAGAATTCTGGAACATGTGGTAAGACTATGTTGAGCTTTATGGAAACTTCTGAAGTATTTTCCAAAGTATCTCTATCATTTTCCATCTCTACCAGCATTAAATGAGAATTCCTGCTGCTCTCCATCCACACAAATATTTGGTGTTGATGTACTTTAACCTATGTAATAAATATGTAATTGCTTTCAATGCCCTGAGGTAAGGTGCCTGTTTAGATATTTTGCTCATTTTTTAAAAAAAGATTCGGTTGTTTATTTTCTTAGTGTTAAATTTTAAGTGTTTACTGTGTACTTTGAATTTTAGTCCCTTATCAGATTGAATTCTGCAACATTTCATTGCAATCTGTAGGTTGTCTTTTAATTCTCCCAAAATGAATTCTTCACAGAGTAAGGTTTTTTATTTTAATGATGTCCAGCTTATGTTTTTTAATATTATGATCATGCCTTTGAGGTTGCGTGTAAGAAGCCACCATCAAATTAAGGCCACCTTTATTTTCCTATATATCATGGGAACTTTATGCCTTTGTGTTTTACATTTATGTCTATGGCACATTTTGAGTTATTTTTTAAAGGTATAAGGTCTATCTAGATAAACATTTTTATGAGGAAGTCTAGTTATTCTGGTGTGATTTGTTGAAAAGTCCATCTTTCTACATTTATTACCTTTGATCCTTTGTCAAGATTAGTTGTTTGTATTTGTGATTTTATTTTTAGGCTCTCTATTCTATACTATTTGTTATTTTATTATTTGTTATTTGTCTTCAGTATGATAGTGGCTATTATGAGTCTTTCAAAAACCCTGTGTATACTTTATAATTAGCTTTATAAATATCACAATATAATTCTCTAAGATTTTATCTGGGATTACATTGAATTCATAGATCATGCTGGTAAAACATTAAAATGTATGTAAGATCTACATGCATAGTATGTAGTTCCATTTATTCCTTTTTGACTTCTTTCACTAATTAATTTATCTCACAGAGCTTTTAAGTAGCTCCTAAGTATGCTCTTTTTGTGGTTCAATTAGAGTTCTTCTTATCATGATTGGATGTTGGATTTTTAAAATTAAATTTTCTATATCTACTGATATGATCATGTGTTTTCTTCTTTAGGCCTGTTGATGTGATCAGTTGCACTATTAGATTTTTGAAGGTTGAACCAGACTGGCATAAATGGAATAAATCCCTTTGCCATCATGTGTAATTCTTTATATGTATTTTGAGTTACCTTTTGCTAATATTTTTGAGGGATTTTCCATCATGAGAGATAATGGCCTGTACTTTTTTTTCCCCTGCTACTTAATGTCTGATTTTGTGGTAGTGCTGGCCTAGGATAGGAACTCTTGAGATAGGAACCATTTCCTATACATCTATTCTATTCTTGGAAGATATTATAGATGATTGGTATCATTGTTCCTTTAATATTTAGTAAAAATCATGCATGTCACTCTTCTGGCATACTGTTTTCTGTTCCAGAAAATATTATTGATTTGATTCATTTGATAGATATTTGCCAATAGTTATTATCTATTTCTCTTTGATCCACCTTTTCCTTTAAAACGTTACATATTTAAAAGGCACTGCTGGCGCCGCGACTCAATAGGCTTATCCTCTGCCGGCACACTGGGTTCTAGTTACGGTCGGGGCGCCCCTCTTCCAGGCCAGCTCTCTGCTATGGCCCGGGAGTGCAGTGGAGGATGGCCCAAGTCCTTGGGCCCTGTACCCGCATGAGAGACCAGAATAAGCACCTGGCTCCTGCCTTCGGATCAGCGCCATGCGCCTACCACAGCGCGCGGGCCGCGACGACCACTGGGGTGTGAACCAATGGCAAAAAGGAAGACCTTTCTCTCTGTCTCTCTCTCTCTCACTATCCACTCTACCTGTCTAAATAAATAAATAAAATAAAATAAAATAAAAGACATAGACATGTAGAAAGCAAGAGAAAGAGAGAGAGAAAGAGAGAGAGAGAGAACCACATCTATACACTGGTTGAAATCCCAAATGCCCATAACAGTTAGAGCTGGGACAAGCTGAAGCCAGGAGCTGGGAACTCATTCTAGGTCTCTCAAATAAGTGACAGAGGCCTGACTGAGCTATCACTGCTGTATCAGGGTCTGCATTAGCAAGAAGCTGGAATTGGGAAAATGAGCCAAGTGTTAAGCCTAGGTACTCTAGTATGGAATTCAGGCCTGTTAACCAGTGTGTCTAACTATTCTAAACACCTGCCCGAGTATTTATTTCATATATATAATCCAATCTGAAGAAATAGACCTTCAATATGTGCTTTTACCTTTTTATTGTCCATGGAACTTGTAGTGATGGCCTTTGTCATTTCTAATATTTTTAATTTGTGTCTTCTCTCTTACTTTCCTAGTAATTCTGGCTAGGCATTTGTCAATTCTAATGATTTTCTCAAGGAACACTCTTCTGGTTTAATTTATTTTAATTTCCTGCAACATTTTTGACTGATTTTTTTCCGCTTGTTTTGGATTTAATTTGTTCTTTATCTAGTTTCTTCAGATGAAAACTCAGATCATTGATTTCATATTTTTCTTCTTTCTAATGTATGCATAGTTGTATCAATCTTTTTGATTTCCTGTTTTCAATTTCATTGATTTCCACTGTAATTTTTATTGTCTATATTTGTTACATTTAATTTAATTTGTTTTTGTTTTCCAGTTCCCTAAAGTTTAAGGTTATATAATTTTAGATTGTTGTTCATTTCTAATATAACTATTGATAACATAAATTTCCTTCTAAGCACTACTTTTCTTCTTTCCCATGAATTTTGATAAATTCTACTTTCATTTTAATTTACTTCAATGTTTCATTAATTTCCCTGAAAATCTCTTCTTTGATTCATGTGCTCTCTGTGTTATTTAATTTCCAAACATTTATGAATATTTTAGTTCTCTTTCTGCTATTGATTTCTAGTTTAATTCCATTGAATCCTGAGAGAAGACATACCATTATTTCTATTTTTTTACATTTGTTATGGTGATTAATAACCTCCAATGCATTTCAACCTGACGAATATTTCATGTAAGCTTAAGAAGAATGTGTATTCTGCTGTCGTTCAATGAAGTATTCTATAAATGGCTATTAGATTTAGTTGCTTGTACTGTTCAGTTTGGCTGTATCACCTGGCTGCTGGATATTTTAATTATTGCTAGGGAGGTTTTCATTTCTCCCTCTGTATAGTTAGATGTGTCTTTTTTTTTTTTTTCTTCTTGAAGTTCGATCAGTGTATACCTAATGTATTTTGACACCATTTTATTAGGAAAATAGACATTAAGTTCTATTGTTATCTCTTCATAGATGATTGACTACTTTCTTAGGAATTGCTGTCTTGATCCCTGATAATCCTCCTTGCTCTAAAGTTGGATGTGTATGAAATTAATGTAGCTGCTCCAGCTTTTTTAAAATCGATGTTAAATATTGTATCTTTCTCCTCTTTACTTTTAATCTATGGTGTCTTTAAATTTAAATGGATTTCTTATAGACAAAATATAATTGGTTATTGTTTATCCATCCATTCTGATATTCTGTATTTTAATTGGTATATTTATATCATTTATGGTGACTTTATAGATTAAACTAATATCTACTGTATTTTTTTTCTTTTTCTATTTTTTATCTTTGTTCCTTATTTTCATTTTTATAGATTTTTTTCCCTTCTCTTGATGTATTGAGCATTTTCTATGTTTCAATTTCTCCCCCCTTAGCATACAAATTAAATTCCTTTTATACATTTTTGGAGATTGTTCTATATTTTGCAATATAGTTAAAACTGACTCAAGTTCACCTTCAAATAATACTGTATCACTTCATGGATAGTATATGTATGTTATTGCAGTATTCCTCTTTCTGTCTCATTCTTTATAGCATTACCATAATTTATATTAATTATATACATGTTATAATGCCTGAATAAGTTGTTTCAGGCAATATTTTAAACAAAATGTTAACTATTAGATAAAATAAAATAAGGAAAAATGTGTTTTCCTTCCTTTAGTCTTTCCTGTTTTATTTAGACACAAATTTCATTTATATTCTTTTCCGTCTTCTAAAGAAATTCTGTTAGTATTTCTTGCAATGAAAGCCTACTAGTAAGAAAATTCCCTCAGTTGTTTGTCTGACACAGTATTTTTATTTTTCATTTTGAAGCATAATTTTCTAAAGGTTGGTAGTCTTTCTCATTCAGCACTTCAAATATTTCTCTCTACTCTTTTCTTATCTATATTTCTTCTTTTAAAATCTAATATATCTGATATAATTCATATCCTTGTTCTTCTAAGTAAAATATCTTTTTCCTGTGGCTTCTATCAATACTTCGCTTTTCTTACATGTAAATATACTCTACACCTAATTGGAGATTTTTTGGTATTTATCTTATTTAATGTTTGAGCTTCTAGAACTGTGCATTTGTATGTGTCATCAGTTTTTAAAAATTCTCAGCCATTGGCCGACGCTGTGGCTCAACAGGCTAATCCTCCGCCTTGCGGCGCCGGCACACCGGGTTCTAGTCCCGGTTGGGGTGCCGGATTCTGTCCCGGTTGCCCGTCTTCCAGTCCAGCTCTCTGCTGTGGCCCGGGAGTGCAGTGGAGGATGGCCCAAGTGCTTGGGCCCTGCACCCCATGGGAGACCAGGAAAAGCACCTGGCACCTGGCTCCTGGCTTAGGGATCAGCACGGTGCGCTGGCCACAGTGCGCTGGCCGCGGCGGCCATTGGAGGGTGAACCAATGGCAAAGGAAGACCTTTCTCTCTGTCTCTTTCTCTCACTGTCCACTCTGCCTGTCAAAAAAATAAAAATAAAAAAATAAAAAAAATTGTCAGCCATTATTAGTTCAAATATGTATTCTATTCATTTCTTTCTTCTCCTTTTGTTATTCTTATCACACACACATTATACATTTTTGTAATTCTCCCCTGGTTTTTAGATTTTGTCTATTTGTTGGTTTTTGTTTTATTCTTTGATTTTCAGTTTGGAAAGTTTTTTATTCACAGATTTTCTAGTTCCCTTATTCTTTCCTTGATCGTGTCCATCTACTGATGAACTCATCGATGAAAGTTTCAGTTTTTACAGTGTTTTTGATTTGTAATATTGCCTTTTAATACCATCTTGTGAATTCTCTCTCTGTAGTTAAACCACAAATCTGATCTATCATGTCTACTTCTGTTTTCTGTTAGGCCTCCCAATATATAAGCCATAGGTATTTTAAATCTCAATTCACACTTTGTAAAACTCTACCCACATTTGGGACTGCCTGTGATACTGTGATTTTTCCTCTCAGACTGTGTTGTAGCTTTCAGAACTTTTTTTTGTTTTCTTATTTTAAAATTTTTATTCATATAAGGTGAACAAATTTAATTTATCTCACATATACAGGTTTAACAGCATAATGATACTATCCACCCTACCCTCCCTCCTGCCCATGCTGTCATAATGCAGCAGGTAAAGGCACTGAAATAGTTTTTTGGTGTGAGTTTTTATGATTATATGAGTAGAATTTAAGCTATGCTTACTGTTTGCTCAACTGTAGATGTCACAGGCTAAAATTTCCTCAAACGGCCTCATTTTTGTTTTTTTGGTCTCTATAAGGACTATCTCTTAAATAGAATCTGAGGTTTCTATTTATTTAAGCTATGGTGTATTATAATTCCATAAAAGTCTGATTGCTGTGTCAGTTATTTATGGAGGATGGGGAAGTGTTCTGTAGTCCTACATGAATGATACTGGCTCCAGTACATGGTTTCTGATTCCAAGTTTCTAATCCTCAAAAACTGTAATGCTCTTTATCAACCTCTCTCCAATTTTCAAGGGGGCAACTTTCCCTGTGACCTAAAATCCCTAACCTTTCTATAAAAATCTGTAGACTTTCCACTTGTCTAATCTTATTGTTTTGAATGTGGCAGTACCAACCTCCAAACTCCTCACACATTGAGCCAGAAATTAGAATTCTCTGTAATATATTTTTCCTGTAAAATTTTCCAAACTGTTCTTTTTCTCAAAAGAAAAAGTTGAAATAATTTAAAACTACATATATGAAAATATTTCAAAAACGTTTATATATCCTTTTGAAATTATCAGCTAGCTGTTCCTATAAAAGTTTGCTGCTCTTATATATTAGTAGAAGATAGCTGTGGAAGAATATATCAAAAGTGAAATATACTCTTGTCAATTGAAACACAGAAGTGCTCAATAAACAATGTTTGATACAGGATTATCAACATCATAGAACCTGTCATAACCATAACCAAAGAAATCATGACATACAGAGGCAGGGATAATCCCACTCCCACACAATGTCCACAATGAAGTAATTTCAGCAAAATTACCATAGCTACTATCACTTAGAGTTTAATTTTTGTGATTTTGTTGAATCAGTGTCAACAAACTTGAAAACAGTTGACATAAGCACATCGGGAATCAGAGTTCTGTCATAAAATGTGAGAGAAGATCTATTCTTTGTGCACACAGCTGTTACTGGAGTGGTTACTTCTGAGTCCAAATCTGATTCAAGATTCTAGCCTACATGTCAGACAGTAATGTTTAGAGATTCTGGGATATAAAATATTTAGTTTTTAATTCTCCAGAACAGTGTGTTGCATTCTAAGTCATTCCTTACTTCCCTCAGTAAATAAGAAGAAAAGCATGACATTTAATACTGTCAATGCTTTTAAAGTAAGGGCCACAAGGCCATATTATTAATAACAAAAAGTATCATTGAAATAAAGTGGAATAAGAAATTTCAAAATCATTATTTAAAATGCACTTTTAATAGAAAATGATATTTTGAAGTAAAAATATCATGAATTATTTATATGACCTTCTTAAAAATTAAAGAATATTAAAAATAAATATGTGTGAGAGCTTTCCCTAGTCACAGCTGTTTGCTGACAAGTGTCTACTTCTGAAAGACAGCCTTTCTCTCTTTCTTTTTTCCAGTGGTAATGGGAAATTTGTTGAGTCTGCAATTGAGGAAAGTGGATCATTGGATTGTGATTATATATATATGAGGTATATAACAGCACAGTAACAGATTCTTTATTGTCATTTAAAAATAATTTTATAATGGTCATGGATCATTAAAGCTATAGCAGTATATAATTTTTTAAAATTTGTTTGACAAAGATTGAGGATCAAGTTTGACAAAACACTATTTGCAGCAAAACTGATACACACAGGCATTTGTCTTTTTTTTTTTTTCTTTTTAAATTTTAGCTCCCACATGTAAGGGAGCACATATGGTATTTGTCACTCTACATCTGACTTATTTCATTCAACATGATATCCTCCAGTTGTATTCAGTTTAATGCAAGTGTTAGAATTTTATTCTTTTTTATAACTGAATGAAATACTATTGTCTATGTGTCACATTTTCTTTATCCATTCATTTCCTGATGGACAGCTTGGCTGATTCTATATTTTCCCGATTATAAACAGTGCTCCTGTAAATATGGTACTGCAGGTATCTTGTTGATATACTGTGTTCATTGCCTTTTCGGTATATATCCGGCAATGGGATTTCTGGATCATATAGTAAGTCTATTTGTAGTAGTTTAAGAAATCCCCATATTGTTTTCCACAGTGGTTGGACTAATTTACATTCCCACCAAGGGTGTATAAGTGTTCCTCTTTCTCCACACCCTCTCCAAAATTTGTCATTCTCTCTATTTTGGATATTAGCCATTCTGACACTGTTTAGATGATATCACATTGTAGTTTTGATTTGCATTACCCTGTTGGCTGGTGATGTTGAATATTTAAAAAAAAATCTGGAAAACATTATGCTGAATGAATTAAGCCAGTCCCAAAGGGACAAATATCATATGTTCTCCCTGATTGGCGACAACTAACTGAACACCAAAGGGGAAACCTGTTGAGGTAAAATGGGCACTATGAGAAACAGTGACTTGATCAGCTCTTGTCCTGACTGTTGATGTACAATGTAATACTTTATCCATTTTAGTATTTTTTTATCCTAGTACTAGTGGTTGAACTCTGTAATTAACACACAATTATTCTTAGGTGTTTAAATTTTAACTGAAAAGTGATCCCTGTGAAATATAAGAATGGGAATAAGAGAGGGAGGAGATGTACAATTTGGGGCATGCTCAATCGTACTTGCCCCAAATGATGGAGTTAGAAACGTGCCAGGGGATTCCAATACAATCCCATCAAGGAGGCATGTACCAAGGCCATCTCACTAGTCCAAGTGATCAATTTCAGTTCACAATTGATCACACTGATAGGTCTAAGAGTCAAAGGGATCACACAAACAAGACTAGTGTCTGCAAATACTAACTGATAGAATCAAAAAGGGAGAGAATGATCCAACATGGTAAGTGGGAGACACAGCAGACTCATAGAATGCCAGATGTCTTAAATAGCACTCTGGCCTCAGAATCAGCCCTTAAGGCATTCGGATCTGGCTGAAGAGCCCATGAGAGTATTTCAGGCATGGAAAGCCAAGACACTCTGGGGAAAAAAAAAGAAGACCTAAATGAAAGATCTCTGTGAGTGAGATCCCAGTGGAAAGAACGGGGCCATCAAAGAAGGAGGTACCTTTCTCTGAAGGGAGGAGAGAACTTCCACTTTGACTATGACCCTGTTGGAATTAGATCAAAGTTGGTGAACTCAAAATGCTTCCAATGCCTTGGCAACTCATGACTAGAGCCTAGGGAGATTACTGACGCCATAAACAAGAGTGTCAAATTGTTAAGTCAACAACTGCAGTCACTGTGTACTTATTTCTCATTTGGGATCTGTCCTTAATGTGTTGTCCAATGTGAAGTAATGCTATAACTAGTACTGAAACAGTATTTTACACTTTGTGTGTCTGTGTGGATGCAAACTGATGAAATCTTTACTTAATATATACTAAATCGATCTTCTGTATGTAAAGATAATTGAAAATGAATCTTGATGTGAATGGAGTGGGAGAGGGAGTGGGAGATGGGAGGGGTGCGAGTGGGAGGGAAATTATGTGGGGGAGCCATTGTAATCCATAAACTGTACTTTGGAAATTTAAATTTACTAAATAAATAAATAAATAAATAAAAATTAAAAATTAAAAAATGTGGGTTTTTTTGCCATTTGTATCTCTTCTGAGAACTATTGGGTCCTTTGCCCGTTTCTTAACTGGATTGGTTTTGTTGTTGATTATGAGTTTTTTTTTAAGTTGCTGATATATTCTGGACATTAATACTTTGTTAGATGAGTAGCTTGAAAATATATTTTCTTAATTCTGTTGACTGCCTCTTCAATGTATTATTTCCTTTCTTACAAAATGCACTTCCTGATTTATGTAACCTAGATTCTCTTAAGAGGTAGGTACAAACTGTGTCCATGCATTTAGTAAATTCGAGTTTTGTTTCTGTGCAGTTATCAACCATAAAGTAGTTGCTCTTTCTATAACATTTTCTGTGGTGTTTATGGATCTTTTTCAGTATATGATCTGTTGCTCATTGCTCTTGTTTTCTAAAAGTTGTCCCAGTACAACCATTTTGGCTCCTGCAAAATGCAGCTTCTTGCCAGACTCATGGAAGCACTTACCTGGTCTCTTGAGACCTCACCAACATCTTTCAAAGTGAGAACATCATCTCTGTCCCTCCTGCTTCATACTCCAACAGTAGTCAATTTTAACAACATCATTTCTGGGACCATTGATGTCTTAATAAGATTAGGCAAACAGTTCTTTTCGTTTACAATCTCATTCTTCTTAGGAATTAGTTATGTGCTGGGGTGGACTCAAATAGAATTCCCCATTTATTCTGTCAGAAAGGGATATTCTGCTCACTCTCAGGCTTAGTGAATTCAGGTTATTTTTATGAAATACCCTTACCTTGCAAAGAATTTCATCTTGGGATAGATACCTCACACTCCTCTAAGTGGAGACCTTCCTCCTAATGTCCCCACCAGCCCACCAGCAATAGCAACATGTACCTAAATCACAAATATATAATATTTTACCTAGAAATTCAAATAAATTAATATGGCAAGTGCATTTTTGAAGGGAAAGGATCACCAGGTATGTATTAATGTAGATTCTGACTCATCAGATTTCCAATGAGCTGAACTGGTTTTAACCATATTATTCTAGTTAAAATTGTATCCTACAGGATTACTGTGTCATAAGATTGCCATTTATTCATTTAAATATCTTGTCATGTTTATTTAAATTATTAAAATTCATTGATTTGCATATATAGAGAGAGCTAATAGCATTCTCATCTCAATTCAGAACTCTCACTCTAAATTCTCTATGTAGATTTTACCACATTTTTCACTTTCTCCAGTTTCCTCATTTATGTTCTGAACGTAATCTAACAACAGACTAATACTACCAGTACATGTACATCACCTTTATATGCCAAATACCAGTCATGTTTTATTAACAAAAGTGGAAAGTTTATAGCATGTATAGAAAAATTAGAATTTTTGGAATCTAACGATGAATCTGCATTGAAAGGAAACAGAAACATGTTAATTCATGGCTGAAAATAATGAGATATAAATTGATTTTCCTACCTATTGAATGTTAGAATATCTGAAAGCTATACTCAAAAGACTTGCATAATATTGATTTTTAAAATAAATATTTTGCTCTCCAGTTACAAATGCACCAAGGTGGATTAATTTATTTCCTTCAAGTTCTCCTAAGTCATTTGTCATTTCTCTACTTTCTTTTTTCAATATTTCATGTGATTGACTTATTTGAGACTCACCTCATTGAAAGCATATGGAGTTATTCATAACAATAGTGATTTTAACCTTGACATATGCATTAGAAAATAGCCAGAGATTGTTTCAATAGTCTGTTTTACATTCAGCCTAATGATTCTGATTTAGTCCTTCTTGGGTAGAGTCCAGGTATTGATGTATTTTTAAATTCACTATGAGTAATGCTGATGCTTGCACCCTCTTTCACTGATACATATTTAGGGGAAAGATAAGAAAGACAAATCTTGGGGAAATAACAGACTCATACAAATCTTCTAAAATTATAAAATTTGTATATATTTTCTTAATATTAAAAAAGTGAGGAAATGCACCATGACTTTTACTGAACTTGGCAAATATTTTCTAAAATGAACATTCATTTCTCATTTAATTGCTGTTTGTTTTCCTTCCTTCCTTTCTTTTTATTCAAGCTTTTATTTAATGAATGTACAACTTTAGGAATATAGTGGTTCTTTCCCCCATACCGCCCTCCACTGCATCTCCTGTCCCACCCCCTACTCTGTCTCCCATTCCATTCTTCATTATGGTTCATTTTTAGTTTAACTTTATGTACAGAGGACCAACTCCATGCTAAGATTTCAACAGTTTGCACCCACACACATACACAACATATAAACTACAGTTTGAGAACAAGTTTTGCAGTTAATTCTCATAGTACAACTAATTAAGGACAGAGGTCCTCCATGGGGAATAAGTGCATAGTGATTCCTGCTGTTGATTTAACAAGTGATACTCTTATTTATGACATCAGTAATCACCCTAGGCTCTTGCCATGAGCTGCCAAGGCTATGAAAGTCTTTTGTGACCACAGATTCCATCAGTTTTTGGACAAGGCCATAAGCAAAGTGGAAGTTCTCTCCTCCCTTCAGAGGAAAGTACATCCTTCTCTGATGGCCTCTTCTTTCCACTGGGGTCTCACTCACAGAGATCCTTCATGTAGGATATTTTTTGCCACAGAGTCTTGGCTTTGCATGCCTGAAATGCTCTCGCGGGCCTTTCAGCCAGACCAGGAAGCCTTAGAGTTGATTCTGAGGTCCGAGTGTTATTACAGTGAATGTCACTCGAGGAGTCTGCTGTGTGGACTGCTTCCCATATTGGACATTCCTTCCTTTTTAATTCTATTATTACCAGGCACTTGATGTTATTTATATGATCTCTTTTACACTTAATCCTATCTATATGTTCACCTTAATATAATAACTTTAACAATTAAGATGGCATTTTTACGACCAATTTTAATGGGATCGGATTCCCATGACAAGTTTTTAAACTGTATCCTTAGAAGAAAGTCCGTAGGATTGTATGCAGAACTATACAGCTTTACAGTTATAAACTACTTCCTCCCCCTCTTATTTCCCCTCTTATTTTTTTAGATTTATTTATTTATTTATTTATTTATTTTTATTTGAAAGTAGAGTTACACAGAGAGAGGAGAGGCAGAGACACAGAGAGGTCTTCCATCCACTGGTTTACTCCCCAGATGGCCGCAACGGCCAGAGCTGTGCTGATCCGAAGCCAGGA
Source organism: Sylvilagus floridanus (assembly GCA_949820135.1). Classification (NCBI taxonomy): domain Eukaryota; kingdom Metazoa; phylum Chordata; class Mammalia; order Lagomorpha; family Leporidae; genus Sylvilagus; species Sylvilagus floridanus. The sequence goes on from OX463236.1 coordinate 22,069,492, forward strand.
GCCAGGAGCTTACTCTGGGTCTTCCACGTGGGTGCAAGGGCCCAAGGACTTTGGCCATCTTCTATTGATATCCCAGGCCATAGCAGAGAGCTGGATGGGAAGCAGAGCAGGCGGGACTAGAACCTGCACCCATATGGGATGCCAGCGCTTTAGGCCAGGGCATTAATCCGCTGCGCCACATCACCGACCCTCTCCTCTTATTTTTTACTGAGATCTATTTTCAATTGACTTTATATGTATATTTATATATATATATATATATATATATATATATAATTAATTCTATGTTAAGTAAAGAATCCAACATAGAGTATGAAGAAGAGAAAAAAGGAAACAGAGTAAAATATATATATATATATATATATATATATATATATATATATATATAAAAAACTGTTCCTCAACAGTAAGGATGAGGGTTGTTCAAATCATTGTTTCTAAAAGTATCAGTTTCAGTTCTACAGCTTTCATTTTAGGAGTGCTATTAATTCTCATAGATCAGGGAGAACATAGGGTTTGTATCCCTTTGGGACTTTCTTATTACACTAAGTATAATGTTTTACTGATTCACCCATTTTGTTACAAATGACCGGATTTCAATTTTTACTGCTATGTAGTATTCCATATTGTACATATTCCATCATTTCTTTATCCAGTCTTCAGTTGATAGTCATTTAGATTGATTCAATGTCTTAACTATTTTGAACTGAGCTGCAATAAACATGGAGGTGCAGCTAGTTCTTTTGTTTACTGATTTCATTTCCCTTGGGTAAACTCCCAGTAGTGAAATGGCTGGGTCATATGGTAGGTCTATATTCAGATTTTTTTTTTTTTGACAGGCAGAGTTAGACAGTGAGAGAGAGACAGAGAGAAAGGTCTTTCTTCCACTGGTTCACCCCCGAAATGGCCGCCACAGCCAGCGAGCTGCGCTGATCTGAAGCCAGGAGCTAGGTACTTCCTCCTGGTCTCCCATGCGGACGTAGGGCTCAAGGACTTGGGCCATCCTCCACTGCCCTCCCGGGCCCCAGCAGAGAGCTGGACGGGAAGAGGTGCAACCGGGACAGAATCTGGTGTCCCAACCGGGACTAGAACCCAGGGTGCCTGCGCCACAGGTGGAGTATTAGCCTAGTGAGCCGCGGCGCCAGCCTATATTCAGATTTTTGAGGTATCTCCATACTGTCTTCCATACTGGCTTTACCAGTTTACATTCCCACCAATTAGGGTGCCCTTTTCCTCACATCCTCTCCAGCATTTGTTGTTGGTTGATTTCTGTAGGTAAGCCATTCTAAATGGGGTGAGGTGAAATCTCATTGTGGTTTTGAGTTGCATTTCCCTGACAGTTAGTGATCCTGAACATTTTTTCATGTGTCTGTGGCCATTCAGGTTTCTTCTTTTGAAAAATGTCTTTTTAAGTGCTTTGCCCATCTCTTAACTGGGTTGTTTGTTTTGTTGTTGTGGATTTCTTTATCTCTTTGTAGATTCTGTTTATTAATTAATCCTTTATCCGTTGCATAGTTTGCAAATAATTTCTCCCATTCTGTCATTTGCCTCTTCACTTTCCTGACTGTTTCTTTTGCTATACAGAAGCTTCTCAATTTGAAGTAATCCCATTTGTTAATTTTGGCTTTGACTGCCTGTGCCTCTGGGGTCTTTTCCACTTCCTTTCTATGAGTTACAGAGAGAGAGGGTGCGAGAGAGAGATCCTTCAACAGTTAAGGCTTGGACAGGAGGAAGCCAGGGGCTTGGAACTCCTTATAGGTCTCCAGTGTGGGTGATTGAGGTCCAAGCACTCATGCTTTGTCTGTGTTTTTCCAAGCACATTAGCAGGGGCTGGGCAGGAAGCAGAGCAGCCAGGACACAAACTCCTATGGGATACTGGTTTTCCAGGCAGTAACTTAATGGGCTGTTCCACAATGTTCGTCCCCATTGCTGTATATCTATCTTAGGTGCCTTGCCATCCTTATTCTTTGCTTTAAATAAAATTTACCAATACTTGAGTTTGGAGTTTCATTCCAACTGTCCTTGAAAGCCATAGGAATAGCCGCATGAAGTAATCTGTATTAAGAGGGGAACTCTTTTCAAAAACAAGCTCTTTCCCTAGAATGGGAAAACATTGAAGTGTTTTCTAATGCCTTTGTCTTTAGCTCTGTTTTCCATTTACTTTTAGTTGAGAAGTTCTCTTTGGTATTTGAGATACCTCAGAAGTGATTCTAGATGCCATACATTGTAAATGACACCTGTGACTGTTATATAGTTAGTTATTAAGTATTCCTTTCATATCACTTTTGAGTTGTTGATAGGTATAATTGCATGTTTTGTTGATATATGTGTTTATATATGTTTACTATGTGGCTATCATTCTATCCTCTGTCTATCCAATTTTTGTATATGAGCATAAAGATAGTAATACATATATCTCTTTCTTTCTCTCTGTCTCTCTCCACCACTCTCTCTCTCTCTTTCTCTTTCCTTTTCTCTCTCGCTCAAACACATACAGCACACACATGGGAAAAGGCATATCATTGTACACACAGTAGCTTCCATTATAATAGACTCATGGGGTGCCCAATTAATAGTTAACAAATATACACATTAGTGGGTAAATGAGTGACTTAGTTAACTTAAGAGGTGCTGACTTTCAACATCAGGGAGTACAGATTCCCCATACTCCTCACTCCCATATTATTAACAGTTTTCATTGTAGGATTATATTTGTCACATTAATGAGCCAATATTTTATGTTATTATGATATTGTATGATATGATTGTATGTTATGTTATATATTATTATGTTATAAAATCCATAATTAACAAGAAGATTCACATTTTATGTTATACATTCTGTTGGTTTTGACAAATGTATGATGACATATATTTCATTACTCTATCATGTAGATTTGACTTCACTCCTCTGAAAATCGCTTGTTCCACTTATTCATGTCTCCACTCAACCACTGATCTTTTTTAGATCTCTATAGTTTTATATTTTTCAGAATATTAAATGCAGCCATTGAAATCATATAGACTATATGTTTTTATGATGGGTTTCTTTCATCTACCAATATGTACTTATGGTGCCTGCATGCCTATATGCGACTTTATATTTTATGTCTTCTTGTTACTGAATGATTCTACATTTTGTGGATATACTGCAATGTTTGTTTTTAATCCTTTTACCTATTGAAGACATCTTGGTTGCTTCTGGATATTGATAATCATAAATAAAATTGTTGAAGTCTGTGTGCAGGTTTCTGCATGAACACAATTTTTTTACTCATTTGAGTAATTACCAAGGAGCATAACTGCAAATAATATGAGTATGTTTTGTACAGAATTGCCAAATCATCTTTCAAAGTGGATGTCACTTTGCATTCTCCAAGCAAGAATGTTTTTGCTTATTGAACACCCTTGTCGACATTTTGTAATGACAGTATTTTGTATTTTAGCCATTTTAATAGATGTTCTAATAGGTTTGTGGTGATATCTCATTAATATTTCAGTTTTCCATTCAGTGATTAAACAAGATTGTGATGATGTTTCTATGTGCTCCATATGCATATTATCTATCTCTATATTTTATTTGGTAAGGTGATTTTTAAAATTTTTTGTCTACCCATTTTTAAGTTGACTTGCTTATTTTCTTATTACAGAGTTTTAGACCTCTTTATGCATTTTATATACTTGTCTTTTATGACATATGTGCTTTGCAAAAATTTTTCTCTCAATTTTTTATGTTTTTTAACTCCTTCATTGTATTTTGAGGGCCCTTTTAAATTATATGAAAGTTCATTTATCTGCTTTTTCTTTCTTTATGTTGTTTTTGGTAACTGAATAAAAAAATCATCATTAAACTCAAGGCCGCATTACATTTTTTCCTATGTTATTGTCTAGGAGTTCTATAGTTTGAGGTTTTACATTTAGCTCTATGGATCTTTTTTTTTTTCAAATTTTTATTTAGAATATAAATTTCCAAGGTACAACTTAAGGATTACAATGGCTTCCCCCCCCCCCACTTTCCCTATCCCCTCACAACCCTCCCCCCTTACCCGCTCCCTCTCCCTTTTCATTCACATCCAGATTCCTTTTTCAATTCTCTTTGTATACGGGAGACCAGTTCAGTATGTGTTAAGTAAAGATTTTGACCATTTGCCCTCATATAGCACCACGAAGTGAAATATACTATTTGAGTGCATGTTATAGCATTGAATCACATTGTACAGCAAATTAAGGACAGAGATCTTGCATGATATATTTTTTGAATTTGATTAATTTTTTATGCAATTTCTAATATAACAATGAGCCTTTTTTTCTTTTTCGATTATCTTTATATACAGAATATCTATTTAGTATGTATTAAGTAATGATTACATCAGTTTGTACCCACACAGAAAAACAAAGTGTAAAAATTCCGTTTCAGTGCTAGTTATAGCATTACTTCACATTGGACAACACATTAAGGACAGATCCCTCATGAGACATAAGTACACAGTGACTCCTGAAGTTGATTTAACAATTTGACACTCTTGTTTATGGCGTCAGGAATCTCCCTAGGCTCTAGTCATGAGTTGCCGAGGCTATGGAAGTCTTTAGGGTTCGCCGACTTCGATCTTATTCCGACAGGGTCATAGTCAAAGTGGAGGTCCTCTCCTCCCTTCGGAGAAAGGCACCTCCTTCTTTGGTGGCCCCGTTCCCTCTACTGGGATCTCACCTGCGGAGATCTTTCATTTATGTCTTCTTTTTTTTTTTTTTTTTTTTCCTTTCCAGAGTGTCTTGGCTTTCCAAAGGGCTGATTCTGAGGCCAGAGTGTCATTTAGGACATCTGTCATTCTATGAGTCTGCTGTGACTCTACTTCCCATGCTGGATCATTCTTTCCTTTTCTTGGTTCTATCTGTTTGTGTTGGCAGACACTAGTCTTGTTTGTGTTATCCCTTTGACTCTTAGACCTATCAGTGTGATCAATTGTGAACTGAAATTGATCACTTGGATAATTGGGATGGCATTGGTACATGACACCTTGATGGGGTTGTATTGGGATCCCCTGGCATGTTTCCAACTCCTTCATTTGGAGCACGTCCAATTGAGCTTCTCCCAAATTGTACATATCCTCCCTTTCTTTTTCCCTCTATCATTGTTAACTGGGATCACTTTTCAGTTAAAATTTAAACACCTAAGGCTAATTGTGTGTTAGTTGCTGAATTCAACCCATAGTACTAGAACGAATACAAACAACAAAGGGAGATACTAAAATGGGTAAAGATTTACATTGTACATCAACAGTTCAGACAGGAGCTGATCAGGTCTTATTTTCTCATAGTGTTCATTTCGTTTCAACAGGTTTCCTCTTTGGTGCTCAGTTAATCATCACCAATCAGGGAAAACAAATGATATTTGTCTCTTTGGGACTGACTTAATTCACTCAGCATGATGTTTTCCAGATTCCTCCATTTTGTTGCAAATGACCGGATTTCATTGTTTTTGACTGCTGTATAGTGTTCTGTAGAGTACATGTCCCATAATTTCCTAATCCAGTCTACTGTTGATGGGCATTTGGGTTGGTTCCAGGTCTTAGCTATGGTGAACTGAGTTGCAATATTCATTAATGTGCAGACGGCTTTTTTGTTTTCCAATTTAATTTCCTTTGGGTAAATTCCAAGGAGTGGGATGGCTGGGTTGTATGGTAGGGTTATATTCATGTTTCTGAGGAGTCTCCAGACTGACTTCCATAGTGGTTTAACCAGTTTGCATTCCCACCAACAGTGGATTAGTGTCCCTTTTTCCCCACATCCTCTCCAGCATCTATTGTTGGTAGATTTCTGAATGTGAGCCATTCTGACTGTGGTGAGGTGAAACCTCATTGTGGTTTTGATTTGCATTTCCCTGATTGCCAGTGATCTTGAGCATTTTTTCATGTGTCTGTTGGCCATTTGGATTTCCTCTCTGGAAAAATGTCTATTGAGGTCCTTAGCCCATCTCTTAAGTGGGTTGTTTGATTTAATGTTGTGTCGTTTCTTGATTTCGTTGTAGATTCTCGTTATCAACCCTTTATCTGTTGCATAGTTTGCAAATATTTTTTCCCATTCTGAAGGTTGCCTATTCACTTTCCTGACTGTTTCGTTTGCAGTACAGAAACTTCTCAGTTTGATGCGATCCCAATAGTTAATTTTGGCTTTGAGTGCCTGTGCTTCTGGTGTATTTTCTAAGAAGTTTTTGCCAGTACCTATATCTTGCAGGGTTTCTCCTATGCTCTCCAGTAATTTGATGGTGTCGGGTCGTAGGTTTAAGTTTTTAATCCATGTTGAATGAATTTTTGTGTAGGTGTAAGGTAGGGGTCTTGCTTCATGATTCTGCAAGTGGAAATCCAGTTTTCCCAGCACCATTTATTAAATAGACTGTCTTTACTCCAGGGGTTAGTTTTGGATCCTTGATCAAATATAAGTTGGCTGTAGATGTTTGGATTGATATTCTGTTTCTATGGATCTTTTTGAGTCATTTTTTTTGTAAAAGATTAAGATATTAATTTATATTCACTTATTTGCATGTTAATAGCACAATTAGTTGAAAAATAATTTTTTTCTATATTGAATGAGCTTGTTTTTATGGAACAATATGTTGTCTATACTTGTAATAGTCTACTTATGGGTTTTCCATTTTGTTTCAGTAATATACTTCTCTATTATTTTGCTAGTATCATGCTATCTTTATTAGGATAGATTATAATAATTTCTACAGGTGGTGTCATTCTTCCAAATGTATTATTCTCCAGAGTATATTTTTAACAAATACTCAATGAATATAGTAACTAAATAAAAAAGCAATATATAAACTACTTTGGAAATATGGTTTCAAACTACTTTTAAAATTTATTTAATTTATGTGTTTCAATAAGATTTGTATTTTATGATTCTGTATTGAGAAGATACTTTGTCAATTTTGAAGGAAAACTATTTTCCAATAAAATTATATGATTTAAAGAGGAAAAACAGTCTATTAAATAGTTCCCAGTAGTTTTCAAGAACAATTTATACAATTGTCAAGTCAAAATATTTCTAAATTTATAGCTCACCCCTTTTGAATGGCAGAATAATCCGTCTTCTTAAGAAGTCCTCATCTCGATCCTAGAAATGTGGGAATGTGTTACCTGACATGGCAAAACAGATTTTACAAAGATAAATATGTTAAGGATTTTGAGATGTTGAGATATCCAAGTGGGCCCATTTTACCCATGGGACCTTTACAGTTGGCAGAAGAAGCAAGGCAAAGTCAGACAAGGTGATGAGATGACAGAAACAGGTTAGTGATTCAGGTGAAAGTTAAGGCATATGAGCAGCCTCCTCAAGCAGAGAAAGCAAGAAACAAGTCCTTATCTAGAGTCTACAGAAAGCGTACTGTCCAGCCAACATGCCAATTTTGCCCCTGAAAGGTAAATTTCAGGTTTACTACCTCTAGATCCAAAAGATAATCTGAAAGTTGTGTTATTTTACACCAGAGAGGGCGATTTGTTACAGCATCGATAGGAACATAATGGATTCCTTACAGGCCTACATTTCTCTTATGAAGCTTCAAGCCAACCAAATCTCAGTAAAAGATTGTAAAAACCAAGAAATATCTGTTCCTAAAAGTTTCTGGTAATTTGATTAATAACCTCTGTCCTTTGAACCCTAGATTCTGAAGAAAAATTTACAACAATCAAACAAAATATATTATAAACACATTATTTTATGTACTATTGAAAATACAGTGAAGGTTTAGTATAGGAATCAGTGCACAGTAGAAGATTCTGACATAGAAATCAATGCCTGTGTAACAAAAAGTATAGATGCTTAGTATCATTTTAATGATAAGTAAATGTACCTATCAGAAAGCAACAACAAGGAAATCTTGAAGACTCCAAACAAGTGTGGGAAAAAAGAAGGAAGCTGTTTCTTGAGAAAATAAATCACAAGCCAATACTCATTCAATGAATTCGGACTACTAATGTGGTACAAAATACCTGTAGGCAGGAAATTTAGTGTAAAAATAGTCTCATATAGAACCCATCAATGATTGGCCCAAGAAAACTCAAACTACCTCCAAAAGAAGATGTGAAATGCCTTGGATAGGGCAAGGCAAATATTTTCCACCATTCTGTAGGGTGTCCCTTCACTATGTTGTTTCCTTAGCTGTGTATAAACTATTTCATTTCATGAAATCTCATTTGTTATTTTAGCTTTTTGTATGCTTTGGGGACCTGAACCAAAAAATGCCTTGCCCAATCAAATGTCCTGAAGTATTTTCCTTACCTTTCCTTTTGGTAGTTTCAAAATATCAGGTATTAGATTAAGATATTTAATGCACTTGGAGTTGACTTTTGTACGTGATGAGAGACAGAGATCTAGTTGCGTTCTCCTGCATTTGGATATCCAATTTTCTTAGTACAATCTATTGAGAAGACTATCCTTTCTCCAGCACATTTAAGGCTTTTGTCATGATCATTTGGCTATAGACACATTGGGTTTACTTCTATGGTATGTTTTCTGTTCCATTTTTATACAAATACTATTTTGTTTTAATTACTATAGCTATATAATATGTTTTAAAATCAGCTGGTATAATGCTTCCAGCTTTGTTCTTTTGCCCATTGTAGCTTTAGCAAGTTGAGACCTTTTGTGAATCCAAAAAATTTTAGTAATGTTTTTCTTTTGTTTTCTTCTTTTTCTTTTTCTTTATTAGAAATGTTTTTCTAATTCTTTGAAAAATGCTGTGATTATTTTGATAGGAGTTTCATTGAATATATAAATTTTATGAGGGTGGTAGAAATTTTATCAATCTTGATTTTTCCAATACATAATCACAGGATATCATTCCATTTCTGTGTGTCCTCATAAACTTTTTCATCAATATTTCATAACCGTCATTGTAGAGATCTTTCACTTCTTTGGATAAGTTTATTTCAAGGTATCTTAGATATCTCCATACTCCATACTTAGATATCTCCATACAAAGTGGCTGTACCAGTTTACATTCCTGCCAACAGTGGACTAGGGAACCTTTTCACTACATCCTCTCCAGCACTTAGTGTTCATTGGTATCTGTATGAGAGCCATTATAACTAGAGAGACGTGAAACCTCAATGTGGTTTTAAGATTTCCCTGATGGCTAGTGAACCTGAGCATTTTTTCAAATGTCTGTTGGTCATTTAAATTTCCTCTCTTGAAGAATGCCTGTCCAAGTCCTTTGCAAATTTTCTTGACTGGATTATTTATTTTGTTATTGTTGAATTTCTTGAGCTATTTGTAGATTCTGGATGTTAACCTTTTATCAGTTGCGTAGTTTGCAAAATATCTTCTCCCGTTGTGTGGGTTTCTTCTTCACTTTGCTGAGTGCTTCTTTTGCAGTGCAGAAGCTTCTCAGTTTTATGTAATCAATCTTGCCAATTTTGGTTTTGATTGTCTGAGTTTCTGGGTTCTATTCTAAGAAACATTTGCTTATGCCAATGTCTTACCAAGTTTCCCCAATGTTTCCTAACAATCTGATGGTATAAAATAATAGATTTAGGTATCCGATCCATTTTGAGTGGATTTGTGTGTAAATTGTAAAGTAGGAGTCTAGTTTCATACTTTTGTATATGGAGATCCAGTTTCCCCAGAACCATTTGTTGATGAGATTGTCTGCTCCAGGGATTGGTTTTAGCTCCCTTTTCAAAGATTAGTTGATTGTGGAAGTGTGCATTGATATCTGGAGTTTCTATTCTATTCCATTGGTCTATAAGTCTATTTTTGTGGCAGTGCCAGGCTGCTTTGATTGTAACCGCCTTACAGTATGTCTTGAAATCAGGTATTGTGGTGCCTCCGGCTCAGTTTTTGTTTTATAAGATTGCTTTAGCTATTTGGGGTTTCCTGTGTTTCCTTATGAATTTTAGCATCATTTTTTTCCAAATCTGCAAAGAATGTCATTGGTATTTTTATTGGGATAGCATTGAATCTGTAAATTGCTTTAGGTAGTATGAATATTTTGATGATGTTGATTCTTCCAATCCATGAACATGGAAGATTTTTCCATTTTTAATGCCACCTTGTATTTCTTTATTTAATGTTTTGTAATTTTCATTGTAGAGATCTTTGACATCCTTGATTAAATTTTCCCAGGTATTTAATTTGTTTTGTAGCTATTGTGAATAGGATGGATCTTAAAAGTTCTTTCTCAGTCATGACATTATCTGTTTATACAAAGGCTATTGATTTTTGTGTGTTGACTTTATATCCTACCACTTTACCAAACTCAGTGGAGTCTTTTGGATAACCTGTATGTAGAATCATTTCATCTGTAAATAGGGGTAGTTTGACTTTATCCTTTCTGATTTGTATCTCTTTGATTTCGTTTTCTTGTCAAATGATACTGGTTAAAACTTCCAGGACTATATTAAGTAGCAATGGTGAGAGTGGGCATTCTTGTCTGATTCTGGATCTTAGAGGGAATGCTTCCAGCTTTTTCCCTTTAAATAGGATGCTGGCTGCGGATTTGTCATAAATTGTCTTGTGTTGAGGAATGTTCCTTTTATACCCTATTTGCTTAAGGTTTCCATCATGATCATATGATTTTTTTCTCTTCATTCTTTGTATTTGGTATGTCATGTTTACTAATTTTTATTTATTGAACCAATCTTCTATCCTTGGAATGAATCTCAAATTATCATGGTGAATAATCTTGTTAGTATGCTGTTGAACTCAATTTGCAAGTATTTTATTGAAAATTTATGTATCTGTGTTCATTAAGAATATTGGTCTGTAGCTTTCTTTTTTAATGTCATTTAATTTATACAAGTTTCATGTATTTCATAAATATGGATTTCCATGGAACCTTGTTGTGTCCTTGTCTGCTTTTGGTAGGAAGGCAAAGATGACCTCATAGAATGAGTTTGGAGAAATTTCTTTTTTCATTATTATTTGAAATAAGGCTTGATGTTAACTCTTCTTTAAAAGTTTAGTAGAATTCAACAGTAAAGACATTGGTTCTGGGCTTTTCTTTGATCAGGGATTTTTTTATAACTGATTCATTATCACTATTCATTATTGATCTGCTTGGTATTCTATTATTTCATGATCCAGTCTTGTAAGGTGTATATGACTAGGAATTTTCCAGGAATTAATTTATTTCCAGAAATTTCTAATTTATTCCCTAATGTTTACCTTGATCCATTTTTTTAATTCAGGAATAAGTTGTTTGATTTCCATGTATTTATGTGGTTTATAAGTTTCTAATTTTATTGCATTATGATTAGGAAAGATATTTGCTATGATATCTATTTGTAAATGTATGAATACTTGTTTTGTGACCAACCATATAATCAATTCTGAGGTTTGTTACCCATGTTGTTGAGAAGAATATGTATTCTGCAGCTGTAAGAGGGAGTATTATGAAGGTGTCTATTAACTATTAAATCAAATTGATTTTGGATACAATTTAACTTTGTTGTATCTTTGTTGATTTTTCTTCCTGGGTTATTTATCTACTTCTGAAAGGGAAGGTTTTAAAGGGCCCTGTTACTAGTGTATTACACTTCATTTCGATTCGTTTTTGCTTTATGCATTTGAATGTTCTCAAACTGGATGCATGTATGTGTACAGTTGTGTTTCCTATTGCAGTGGTGACCCCTTTATCATTATACCATGTCCTTCTTGTCTCTTTTTACTGTTTTTGATTTAAAATTTATATTATTTAAGTATGGATATTCCTTATTTCTGTTTTAAAAGATATATTTATTTGAAATACAAAAAGAGAGAGACAGAGCCACTCCTTTCCTTTAAGTTCAGTTCACAAGTAATATGTTATCCCATCATTTCACTTTCATTCTGTGAATGTACTTAAAATCTCCTGTAAGTAGCATGTCGTTGAGTCTTTTTAATCTAGTTGTTCACTCTATGTCTTTTAAGTGGAGACTAATTCATTGCATTTAAGATATTGAAAGGTAAGCTCTTATAACTTTCATTATATTTGTTTTCCAGTTTTATTGCACTTCCTATCTTCCTTCTTTTCTTCTATTCTTTCTTTCTTCCTTTCATACCAACTTTCTTTGTGCTTAATGATTTTCTCATGCAAAGTGCTTTGATATTGTGATCAATTTTGGTAATTCTATTATAGATTTTTCTTTATGGTTACCACAAAGCTTATAAAATATTAGTTTGATTATAAAAGTTATTTTGAAGGGATAGCAACTTAATGTTGATCATAAAGATGGGGAAAGAAATGACAAAATAGAAAGAGGTAAAAATATTTATTATGTACACTACATTTGAACTCTTTTCCTCTCACATTTTTAATTTTTGATGCTTAAGGTTTTCTCATTCTATATTATCTATCTCAACCTTTGACTTTAGCTATTATTACTTCAATTGTTTTTTTAGTCTTTATATTAAAGATATGAAGGTTTATATATCATGTTTATAATATTACAACATTCTAAAAGTATTTTTATAGTTAGACTTTCTTATTACTGAGTTTTCTACATTCTGATATTTTTTATTCCTACTCACTAAAGGTCTCTTTTTTATGTTGAAGAATTCCCTTTAGCATTTCTTGTAAGACAGGTCTGGTAGTGATAATGTGTCTCAGATTTTGTTTGTCTGGGAATATCCTTCTTTCACCCTTGTATCTGAAGAATAGCTTTGCTGGGTAAAGTATTCTTGGTTGCCATTATTTCCCCTTCAGTACTGTGAAATTTGGCCTCAATCCCTCCTGGTCTTTAATATTTGTGCTAAGAAATATGAGATCAGGTGAATTGAGCTATCTTTACATGTTGTTTCTTTTCTTTGAAAAGTTGAGAATTCTTTCTTTGTCTTAAAACTTGGAGAGCTTGATTATAACATGTCTTCAGGTAGACATGGTTGGGTTGAATCTTACAGAAGACCCTGACCTCCCTGTGCTTTAATCATTGCATCTTCTTCCAGGTTTCTCTCTCCAGTATACTCCTTATGTTTTGGCTGTTAGGGATATACTGGAACTACCTACTTTATCTGAGTTGTAGTTATCCTGGCTATTGAAATTTTAATTAATTTTCACAACCCAATCTCGTATAGTGTATTCTCTAAAAATCCTCCCTTGATTCTCTGAGTTATAACATGCTATCCTGTATTCTCACAGCACTTATTTAAATTTTTGAAATGTAAGATTTTTCAGGGCCATAATTATGGCACAGAGAATTAAGCCACTGCTTATGATGTCAGCATCCCATATTGGAGCACCAGTTTCAATCTCAGCTGCTCGTTTCCAATCCAGTTTCCTGCTAATGTGCTTGAGATGAAGCAGATGATGGCCCTGCCACCCATGTGGGAGACCTGGATGTGGTTCTTGACTCCTAGCTTTGGCCGGATCTACTGCCATTCGTTGTGGCTACTTGGAGAGTAAATTGGTAGATGGAAGATGTGTCTGTCTGTCTGTCTGTCTCCCCCCACACTCCATTTCTGATGCTCTGCCTTTCTAAGAAATAAATACGTAATCTTTTTAAGAAAATGGAAGATTTTCTAAGCCTGAATCCCACAGAGATCTTATGAGACTTTCTTCATTAATAGGTGAATTCTGTTCTTTTCTTTTAACAGAAAATAATGGTGTGTAATTAATGGATATTCAAGAGTAACTCAAATTAGGGCCTCCTCAACCTTTCAAACCTGAGATATGTATAGTAACTTTGATGAAATATAAAAAGAGCTTGATAGAGTAGCCTATATGAGAAATTATGAGTTTGATCAATTGAAGATACCCATTGAACAAACCAAGGTATATTTCACGTATCATTCCTGCAAATGTAAAAAGCTCATTATTATATAGAATCTTTAAGAAGAAGATACAAAGAGAGTAACCAGAGATTCCCTGTAATTATTTTTATCAAGAGAAATAATAGCCAGATCTACAGAAAGTGAAGAAACAGAGAACAAAACAAAGCTTGGGTGTATCTGATATGGAATATAAATTTGACAACGTCTGATTCTCATTTTAGTTTTGGACTGTAGAATGTGGATATCAAGTTAGTAATACAAGATAATGCATTTAAGTAATAGGCTAGATAAACTATTTCACTCTGGAAATACTCAACATATTTCAGCTGAAATATATACGAGTTTTTCTTTATTATTCTTTTTATATCATATCTTTTTTTTTTTAACTGTGACAAGGTGTTGTTCAACTAACTGCTAGGAACCGAAGCAAGGAGACCAATCTCATATTCTTTCCCTATTTCTTTTTATTACTTTTAATTCTCACATTAAATTATAACATTTAGGTGAAATTTAATATTCACACTAACTGTGGAAACCTAAAATGCACATTTAATAGAAATGAATTTTTAAATCATGCTACTCTATGATGCATGATTTAAGATTTTCATCCTAATTAAGTATATATAAAAAGCTATAATTATTGTTAGTCTGCTTTTCTGACTGTACTTTTGCCCCTCCTCAAAAGGCTTAATGAGTTTATTGGATAATTTTGGGAGATGAGGTTTAAATCTTACAGCTTCTTTACTTCATTTGAAATTCCAAATTAAACATTTCACCTTCTGTATTTGGTTACATAATGGATAACACCATCAATTCATCTTTCCCTGATGATAATTCTGGCCTTTACTTAAAAGGTATCATGATTTAAATGCTATAAATCTAACAAGTAGATGCTAATTTTTCCCTAGGATTACAGCAAGGCAGCTTCAGCGTAACTGATGAGTTTCTATCACCATCTGCCAAGAGCAGAGGTACATTCCTCTATGGCTCTCGTCTTAATGGGAAAATGAGCAGGTTTATGTACATCCCTGGCTAATTTGGGCCAAATATATCTCTTAAGAATCTTTGCTTGCATTTAAAAAGAGTGTTTATTCTGAGGCAATTACAGTATGACAGGTGGAAAGCACATGGAAAACCGCAGCTGCACTCCTTTAAATGATACCTATAAACAGTTTGAAACAACCTGGGATATTTCCATGATCTTACAATATGGGGTTGTCAGCAAGTCACTGCTATTCTTTGTTAGTGGTAATGCCCTGAAGACAGCCAGTGATGCTTTGCATGTTGCCAAATCCAAATTGCAGTGTGGCCTTGCTTACAGTTCTAGTACCTGCCACTGTGGAAGCCTCATGTCCCTCTTTTGGGGAATGTGCTCAGCATTTTAACTTTTGAAATATGTTACCATTTCCATTTTGTATAGAGTCTCACAATTTACTGATATTTGGTTTGGTTCAAAAAGTAAAATGTTTACAGTCCAAAAAGATAGACAATTTGAAAATAAAAATCAATGCTATATTTAAAAGAAAACCAGTTTATTTCTTTAAAATAAATGCCACTTAATATTATGAATAAGTCATATATAAACATTTAAATTATTAAACAAATTTTATAGAGTTATAGATATATCGTTGGAGGGTGAGCCAACGGCCAAAGGAAGACCTTTCTCTCTGTCGCTCTCTCTCTCTCACTGTCCACTTGGCCTGTCAAAAAATAAAAATAATAATAAAAAAAGAGGTGGTAGGTTGGAGATATGCAGCTGAAATGTACACTCTATGGTTTCCCACACATATTTTATACTTCCTTGAAGCTAACATGATATCAGAATAACTATATTGAGAATGGTGCATTTGATTATTGTTCATAAGTCTAAACCAATGCTACACAATATTTTAAGATATGACTTTTTATATTATCAAGCATTCTGTTCACTTTATGTAAACCATGTATAATATATAGTTTTTAATAATTAAAGGCACAAGGATAAAAAACATACTCTTTACTCAAAATAATTTCTACTGAGAAGTAGGTTAATTCAATATAGAACAACACATATGAACAAGAGAAACAAACAGAATATTTACTAGCGATGTTTTTGGGAGTCCACATGTATCAAACTATGGAATGAAGGTGCACTCAACTATCGCTCCCCTAAATAAATATATTGCCACAAGAGCTGAAGGACCAGGATCCATGTAAGAGGAGCAGGAAGTTGTTTTGGGCATTGAGGGTGAGATTGAACCCACACCACCCATAATGGGGAGCAAGATGGAGTTCTTGGTTCCTGGCTTGAACCTGGCCCATCATAGTTGAATGCACCTCCATTCCATAGTATCAAAATGTTAAGGCCGGCACTGTAGCATAGTAGGTAAAGCTGCTGCCTGCAGTGCCAGCATCCCATATGGACACTGATTTGAGTCCCCACTACTCCACTTCTGATCCAGCTCTTTGCTATGTCCTGGGAAAGCAGTAGAAGATGGTTCAAGTGCTTGGGCCCCTGCACCCACATGGGATACCTTGAAGAAGCTCCTGGTTCCTGGCTTTGGGTTTGCCCAGCTCTCACTATTGTGACCATGTGGAGAGTGAACCAGCAAATTACATGAACACAATTTAATAAAATGACACAAAATATTTGAGAAGAGTGGAAAAACTTTTATCTTCTATAAAAATAAATAAATATGCAATGAGAATATACCCTACAAAGAACTCTCCATGCTCTGGTGGCATTAGTGGAGCTGTCATCCAATTACCCTGCCTATGAACATATGACACTATGAACCTATGAACCTATGAATATATGAACCAAGTCATTCATTCACTCCTACAGGGGCATGAAAAGAGGAAACCTGCCCAATTTAACTTTGGAGGCTGCCCAAACTGACGTAAACACAAAGCAAGGAATACTGCAAGAAGGGAAATTAGGCAAAATCATCTCAGAAACACTAATTCATATACCCTAAACAAATCATGGGCTGTCATATAGTACCATATAAATATGTACTTTTGTATACCTGTTAAAATTTTCTAAAAATAATAAATAAATAAATAAAATCCAGAATTTAAAAATGGAAACATGACATGTTCACTTTGTTTTTATTTTTGGCAAGTATTGTGGTTTAACATTTCAAAATCAATATATGTGATTCACTACCATAATAAGAAAAGGAAGGAAAATTGTATAATCTCATAAATATTTCATAAAATTCAATCTTTTTATAATCGTAGTTCAAAATTAAAAATTGAGAAAAACTCCCTTAATCTTATAAAGAATAACAATCAAAATAATACAGCATACATCATATTTAATGGTAATACATAGAAAATATTTCTCCTAAAGGAGAAAAAGATGTACTGTGACCACTTATAATGATATTGAACTGGAAATAGAAAATTGTTTAAGTAATTATAAACAGAAATAAAGACAATGCTTTCAAATTAATAAATAAAATTGTCATTTTTGTAGACCATTTAGTAAGTAGGAAAACAGAGATTGTAAAGTCAGTAAGAAAACCATGGCTTGTGAGATTGATACATGAAAATTGTTTTTATTACTGTAATTTAAATGGAAATTCTAAAAGCATCTTTTTTTCTTTTTTTGGCAAGCAGAGTTAGAAAGTGAGAGAGACAGAGAGAAAGGTCTTCCTTTTCCATTGGTTCACCCCTCAAATGGCCGCCACGGTGGCGTGCTGCACCGATCCAAAGCCAGTAGCCAGGTGCTTCTCCTGGTCTCCCATGGGGTGCAGGGCCCAAGCACTTGGGCCATCCTCCACTGCACTCCTGGGCCACAGCAGATAGCTGGCCTTGAAGAGAGGCAGCCGGGACAGAATCCGGCACCCCAACCAGGACTAGAACCCGGGATACCGGCGCCGCAGGCAGAGGATTAGCCTGGTGAGCCACGGGAGTAGTCCTAAAGCAATTTTTAAAATAGAATTCAAAAGCATCAAATAGTTGTGAATTAATATAAGGCAAATTATGAAAGCCCACCTCATAGAAAATTCTGAAGAGCTTGTCTCCTCTTTAGAACTTTTATCATCTCTTTCTCCAGTTCCACAGTTTAGAAATGAAAAACTGAGGCTAGCATTGTGGTGTAGCAGGTTAAGACTGTCAGCAATGCCAGAATCCCATATGGGTGGCAATTCATGTCCTGGTTGTTGCAATTCTGATCCAGCTCTCTGATGATGTGCCTAGGGAAGCAACCGAAAAGGGCCTAAGTACTTCGACCCCTGCCACCCACATGACAGGCCATGATGAGCTGCTGGCGCCTGGCCTTGTCCTGGCCCAGGCTGG
Source organism: Sylvilagus floridanus (assembly GCA_949820135.1). Classification (NCBI taxonomy): domain Eukaryota; kingdom Metazoa; phylum Chordata; class Mammalia; order Lagomorpha; family Leporidae; genus Sylvilagus; species Sylvilagus floridanus. Next base: position 22,087,525 of record OX463236.1, read on the forward strand.
GCCATTGTGGCCATTTGGGGAGTGAAATAGCAGATGGAAGATCTCTCTTTCTCTCTCTGTCTTTTACTCTGTCTGTGTAACTCTGCCTTTCAAATAAATTAATAAATCTTTTTTTAAAAAGAAACAAAACCATGTCTGACTCGCTCACTTTAACTTGGAATTCCCCATTGGTTTAACACCGATTTCTGCCTTGTGTTATATTGAGAATTTTTAAATTGTACACAGAGACACTTTAGTTAAGTTGACACAATAAGAAGCAGAAGTCATTTTTTTCCAAAAACTTTTCTCATAACAGTAGAGATCTTTCTTTGTATTTAACATAAAAAGTTGGTTAATGTCTGAAATGAGAACATCTTGCAAATGCCAGTTATTTACACTTCAAGTAAAAAAAAGTCTCATTGTATAAGAGACAAGTTTTTACTTGATTGAATGCTATTTAGTGATTCTCACATTCATGCACCTATTTGGGTAATGCAAACTCTATTTTTTCCAAACATTCTGTTTGCTCTTCAGATTTCACGTACCATCTGATAACACCTGAAATGTTAAGTTCAAAATGCAATACTTAACATTTATAAACCAAAAGATAATTTGCTCAGTTTTTCCTTGCTTTTCAATGCTTCCAACGTATTTATATAACTTAACAATTGAATCTAAATGTCAGACTTTAGGTTTTGATGGGCCAGAATCAAATACTTGTTCTATCACTTAATTTTTCTGTATCGCAATGACAAAAGGACATTAAGACTAAACCTACATTATAGGGCCAGTAAGAGTGTTGAGATAGTACACATTGTATGACATTATTGCCAGGCACAAGTAAAACCTTGGTAGCCATTTTGATCCAATATTATCTTTGTCAATTTAAGCAGAATATACAATATTTGTGTTCTGACTACCAAAATATGAACTTATACATCAGAATTTGGAATGGAAATGTATTCAGATATTTGAATGGCATTAACATTCAAAGTCTTCAAAGTCACTGCTTATTATGAGTTCATTACACCTATCCAAATTTAATGAAAAAATCAGGGATTTTATACATAAATGTCAGCCTTACACATTAAATGCTTCTCTTAGAATGTTAATATAAGATGATTTTCTTTCAGTCATAAAACTTACTTTCTTGTACTTTAATTTTTTCAGCACTTATATCTATTAGCTATGCACATACTCAGAACACTGATGCAAAAGGCAATTCCTGTTTTCATAATATACAAATACTATATGGGAAGCAAGAGTTAAAGCATATAATGTATTGTATGGGTGATAAGAAAATGTAGATCAAAATATGAAATAATAATGGTAGTGTTTTTCTACCATTATAATTTTGTGATCAGAGTTATGTTTTGTTTTTTTAATTCCATTCTGTCATATTAATATGTAAAAAGTTCAAGTAGAGTGGAAGAGAAACAAGCTCTGCTTGGATAGAATAATAATTGAATGTTTTTTGCCTATCTTTAGCTTACAATACACTTAAGACATAGTGAGTATTATGTAGAGAGAGTATGTCCTGCCAAGGGTGATCTGCATTATAAAAATAATCAGCTTTTAAAATTTATCTTTAATAAACAATCTTCAGCAACATTTCCTATAATACTACTAGAGATTCAAAAAGAGTAAAAGTACTTCGCTGTAACTATTACTTGATGCAGTTTTAAGTGTGACTGGTAAGTAAAATGATCTGACAGACAAGCTTAGAATTAATCTAGCTCATTTGGATTACACTTGCAAGAATAAAACTTCTATTAGAATAACTTGCTGCAATTCTTTCCTAAACAGTGAACATATGAAAAAAAATAATTGGTAAAGGTGTGACTTGATGGACACTATCACCTGCTCCCTGGCTTTTTCATGATGCTCAACTCCTGGATTCCTAGGCTTGGCTGTAGCATTTATAATCTTTGGTTTTAAAGATAATGAAAGAATGGAAGGATGGTAAAAGAAAAATATACTGAAAATGAATACTGAGTAAATCAGAAGTCATACATGAACATTCTTAAAAAGTTCAGTTTTGAACTCACTCCCTTTTCATTCTACTCTTAATTTCTCCTTCACCTTAAGAGCAGTGAGAATCTTGCAGGGGTCATAGCATGTGGTAGGTGGGCTAGAGATCCAAAACGTATACAGAAGCGAAGCAAGAGCTCTTTACCTCCAAGGCATCCCTTAGAAAATCAGGCTCAAAGATGCTCATGGTATAATTATATAATTTTTACAATAAATATAGAAAAAGGTCCAATAAAACAGAAAAATGACTACATGATTGATATTAAATAATCATAATGGGAAAGCATTGCATTGCTAAGAAAAGTTTGATTATTTAGAAATTATAACTTTAATGACATGACAAAGTACAAATAGAACATTGTTATGTAAACTAGCATGATAAAAATATCAGTGTCAGTATTGTGGTCATATTAAAATAAATAGTTTATATGAGGATGAAAAATCATGGATTTTAATATATTAGCCAAATCAAAACAAAGATATCCAAATATTAACCTTAGCTTTCTTTGAATGATGAACTTGGAGATACATTTATTCCTTTTTTCTGTATATTCAAGGTATACAACAAGATGAACTGAACTGATACATGCATATTCTGTTCAGTGATTGCACAATGAAGTTGATTAAAATATCCATCATCACCCATTCTGTACCTTAGGTTTACAGTTTATTCATCTTCTAACTGAAAGTTTCCTCACACACTCCCTGGCAATCACTCTTCTACTTTCTGCTCCCAAGAGGTCAAGTGTTACAGATTCCACATGTAAGTGAGATCATGCAGCTGTTGTCTTTCTAGGTCTGGTTTATTTCACTACATATAATGTCCTATAGATTTATAAATTTTGCAATAAATTGAAAATTTTCCATTTTTTTTTGACAGGCAGAGTGGACAGTGAGAGAGAGAGACAGAGAGAAAGATCTTTCTTTGCCGTTGGTTCACCCTCCAATGACCACCTCAGCTGGTGCACTGCGGCCAGCGCACCACGCTGATCTGAAGGCAGGAGCCAGGTGCTTCTCCTGGTCTCCCATGGGGTGCAGGGCCCAAGCACTTGGGCCATCCTCCACTGCACTCCCGGGCCACAGCAGAGAGCTGGCCTGGAAGAGGAGCTACTGGGACAGAATCCAGCACACTGACTGGGACTAGAACCCGGTGTGCCGGCGCCGCAAGGAGGAGGATTAGCCTATTGAGCTGCGGCGCCAGACAGATTTTCCTTTTTTAAAGGCTCAACATAAAAATTTATTCTTTCTTATAATTTTTTCATTAAGAAACTTTACTTTTTAAAAGTCAGATAAAATATTTTTATATCTCAAAAATATACAATATTTGTGTTCAAGCACATTTTTAAAAGTCATGTTTTAATATGACACTTGTTATTTATGATTGCTTGTATACCTCATTATAAGCCTCATGAACTATATTGACTTTGTTAAAAACTAACAACAACAACAACAAAAAAAACAGTAAAAGGTACCAGCTTTGTGGTGTAGCAGGTAAAACTGCCACTGAAACACAGGATCCCACATGGGCGCTGGTTGTCTCCTGGTTTCTCTGCTTAGAATTCAGCTCCCTGCTAATGGCCTGGGAAAAGAAGCACAAGATGGCCTAAGTGCTTGGGCCCCTGCCAATCCTGTGTGAGACCTTGAAGAAACTAGTGGCTCTTGGCTTTGGTTTGACCCAGTCCTGCCCACTGCAGCCAACGTGGTGGAGTGAAGGAGCAGATGGAAAATCTCTCTGTTTTTCTCTCCCTTTCTGTAATTCTGATGTTCAAATAAATAAATAAAATAAATTTTAAAGACTAAAACTTAGTTCATAGAAATGGAATTAGAAGATAACATTTACAAGTGAAAATAATCTGAAATTCACATTGTTTAATTGCATCAATGTAACATAGTGAGGAAATATAGGCATTTTCTATGAACTTTTGGAAGATCCCTAATATACATAGATTTCAAATTTTTCTGTGCCAAAAATAAGCTTATCTTTTAATCTCAGTCTTCTAATAAATTTTGAAGTCTCTATAGGACACAGAGACTGTAATTTAATCCTCATGGAATCATTTGGTAATACACTTTATTGATGATCGTAGGACACTAATTTGCTGATATTGCCATGATATATTAGTGTGTGCCTGTAGAAACTTGTATATCCTGAAATACAAGAAATAGCCCAATTTATACAACTCCAACAAAAATAAGTGGAAAAAAAATAATGTGACAGAAACACCCTGATATTGGAAAGAGATGTCTGCAAAGACCATTTAGTGTAGTGCAATGCAAAGTTATACTGTGGTCTCTAGCACAGTATTACTCTGTTGCTTTGAGTCCTTGAGGGGACATTGTATGGCCTGGGACTATATGCTTTTCATAGGCTATAGATACTATAGGTGAGATACCCAAGCATTGAGAAACAAGCCTTGTTCTTATTATACTTGGTAAATGTATACTATTCCTATTCACTTTTGAGTAATAGTCTTGTTGTTTATATAGCCTTTATATTATTGTTTAAGTGGAAACCAGCATTATCAGATTTAGAAAGTTATAATATAGAGCTGCATGAAAAATTATAACTAAGCTAAGAAAAGTTTTAAAATCCTACCAATGAAAAACAAATATTGCTTATTTACTGAAGCAATATCATAATTTTTATTTCCAGGATAATATTATTTGAACAAAAGATTCTATATGTACCCATTATGAATCTCATACACACACACACACACACACATATATATATATACAATTTGCCATTAAATTCTTTCATAAATATTATAAGCAGATTTTTATGAATCATAAATTTTATGAAGCATAAAATATGATAAAAATTTAAATGTAATTCTTATAGCCAAAATGAAATGAGAAAAACCATCAACTGCTCTCTTGAAATGTTATTTTCTTGTCTTTATTTCACTTCTTGCTTTCTTTGTAAGTGTTCTGTGCACTTGACTCAGGTGCCTGAAGCACAGAGCAGGGAGAATATCTTAGTGAGATGGAAAAAAAGAAAAGAAAGGAAAACAAAGCAGAGAGCGTTACAGGCTCAAGATGGTAAAAGAGACCCAGCACTGGGAGGTGTGTTCTTCTAAGAGATAAGGTAAAAACTTCAACATTCTATTTCATTTTATTTTTGTAAAGATTTATTTATTTATCGGACAGGCAGAATGACAGAGAGCATTAGAGACAGAGATCTTCCTTTGTTTGGTTTACTTCCAAATAGCCTCAAAGACTGGCCTGGTCCAGGCTGAAGCCAGGAGTCAGGAACTCCATCCATGACCCCCACGTTGATGGCAAGGGTCTCAAATGGTCGAGTCACTTCCCGCTGTTTTCCCTAGTGCATTAGCAAGGAATTGGATAAGAAGCAGAACAGCCAGGATGCTACTGGCACTCTGATATGGGATGCCAGCATCACAAGCAGGGCTTGTCTCACTGTGTCACAATGCCTGCCCCTACTGTTTGAAAAGCAAGAAAGCCCCTACCAGTTCTAGTCACACTGAGTTTCTCTGGACATTCAGCAAGTGTAAGGAACTGAGAGGCCAAGGGGAAAATACAAACTGAGAATGCAGAGGTGAGACTTGATGATAGCTCATGGTACAGGGATGTAAAATATTGAGGTCCAAAGATCAATAAGGAAGAGAAATGCTTTAAAATTCATACATACGCAACTCAGAGAGGCTGGGGCCAAAATGATAGGAGAGGGAAAATCCAGGAAGAAGAAACAACAGAGTAAGAAAGAAAAGGAGAAAAAGGGAAAGACAGAACAATGGAACAGAGAACAGGTTACGGGGAACAAGCAAAGAAGGTGACCAGGAAGATATTGCAAAATCAGCAGTTAGCTCTGACTTTGACCTGAGATGATCTACTGCTATGAGCCTGGGGACTGATAGTATAAATTATCTTTGGGGAAAAATGTGAAGCTTTGTTGAGAAATCTAAAATAGTGCCACTAGAGTCCCAAGCTGGGGCAAAGGAAGAAAATGGAAATGGAAATAGTTAAAGAAATTTGCGGTGGGTGTTGTGGCACACCAGTGTTCCACCACTTAGAAGGTGCACATCCCATATCAGAGTGCTGCTCCCAGTTCCAACTGCACTCCATGCTTTCCATCCAATTTCCTACTAATGTGCCTGGGAGGCAGCTGGTGATTTTTCAATTGTTTGGGTGCTGCAAACACCATAGGAGACCCAGATGGAGTTCCACACTCCTGGCTTAGGCCTTTCCCAGTGCCAGGTGTTTCAGCCATTTGGGGAGTGAGGCAGTGGAGGGAAGTCATCTCTCTGCCTCTTCCTCTCTGCTCTCCCTCTCTCACTGACATTCTTTTTTTCAAATACAATTTTTAAAAATGAAATAATAGTCCAGAACTTTCTCAAAGTGCCAAAAGATAACAATCTAGAGATAAACAAAATTTGACAAAGCCAAAATAAATAAGAAAAAAGCATCTAAACTCATACCAAAGACAGCAAAATAATATTCTTTCTTCAAAAATAAACAACAGAATGAGCAGCCGATAAGGTGACTTCAAAATACTGAAAGTAAACTATTGTCAACTTAGAGTTGCAGATCTAATGTAAATATCCCTCAAATGTGAATTAAAATGCATATTTTTCCAAATGTAAAAGCTAAACAAAATAATTTATGTCAACAGGCCAATACTAGAATAATGAGATTTTTAGGCAGAAGGAAATGATCTTAGAGAAACACTCAGAAATTCAGAAAAAAAAGGAAAGACCACCAGATAAAATAAATATTCAAAAATATATATGTGAATGTTTACAAACAGTGATAGTAACTTATTAAGGGAATGTAGCAGTAAATGTTCCCAGTTATTTTGTATCACAGTGGGATTCACAGATATAGAACTTGAGGATGTAGAGGGCCAATGTAAACATTCTATATTCCTTTTCCTAATTGCAATCTCCTCTACATGGAGATATGCATGCTACTATATTTGGTATTTATCAGCCCCCCTACAAGTCTTTCTTTTCTTTTCTTTTCTTTTTTTTTTTTTTTGCTTTCAAATATGAGCCCTCACCAACCACCTATTGTCTCTGCTCCGTGGAGACTGTTTAAGAACGATTGCTTATTTTCAATTGAGACTGTGTTCCTGTGTTCTCTGCTCACCTTACTTACTTGTCAGCATCCTTCAGTTCTCACCAGTTCTCTGTCCATGGGGAAGTTCACTCTGCTGTATTTTAAAAACCGTTATGACTGACCAGGACAGGTACCATAAACAAATTGCTTAAGTTTTTTAGTAGGATTTAATCTATTTGGCGTGGCTGTTTCTCTGCATTCACTGATGGGGTCACATAATATACATGTCTTAATCTTAAAAATTTCCTGCTGTTTTCCTGGATACCTAAGAAACTATCATTCAAAAGTGAATGCATACTAAGTGTCAAAACAAGTCTATTGTGTGATCTGAGCAGAGAATGCACAACCACAGTCATTGTGGGACAATGACTTTTACCCATTCTCTTTAAAAAAAATCTGATTTCAATTCCACATCTCCACTGTTTGGAAATGAAGCAATTTTTCAATTCAAATACAGATCATAGACAATAGATAGATAATTTCAGTTTTCAAAAATAATGTGGAAAGAGTCTACATGGTAAAAAGGAGAGATAATTGTGTTTTCTGTGTAGAATCTGCTGATTTCTAAATGAGTTGAATTCCTTCTATCAGAGCTATATTTGCTGTTTACTTTTGAAAACAAAGCAGCTTGCATGGTTCTGAAATGACATCTAGAAGTAATCATAAAGATATAAAACTTTTTGAGGAATATTATAACCAAATATAAAAAAGATATTCATATTACTAATAGTAATTGATAGCTCAGGAAACCTGATAATTCATGATCATAATTATATGAAGAGTTTACAAATTCTGACAGGAATAATGATATTCATAAATTTAATACATATAAATATTTTATAGCTCTACAGCCACTTCCCATTAAAATGCCAAACATCAAAATTTGCATTTGGCAAACTAATTAAGATGTCCGTGTCCCATATTGTAGTGCCTGGTTTGAAGTCCTACCTCTGCTTTCACTTCCAGTTTGCTGCTAAGCCACAACCTGGGAAGCAGTGGGTGATGGCTCAAGAGGTTGGGTAATAGATACCCAAATAGGAGATCTAGCTTGAGTTCCAGGCTCCTGGCACAGCCTTCCAAGGGATGGAAGATACCTATCTATCCCTCTGTACCTCTCTCTCTCATTCTCTTTCACTCAAACACATACACCCACACACTGTTATCAGATGAATAAACATCAATCAATGGAATTTCTTTTTAAAAAGTGTGAATGTTGACATTTGCCTTATTTCGAAATGAAACTTTGATAGTTGAACATACATGCTTTCTTAAAGTTATAATCAGTTGATGGCAGAACTGGGATTAGGAGCCAGTTAAGGAAATTGACTCAAAGGAAAATTCAGCGTGCACAAGATCCATCTGTCAATCACAAAATAGCAGTCTTCTGTACCAATAGTGTGTAATTGGCTTGTGATTAGATAATAAAACTTTTTTTATTTGATAGGAACAAAAGTTAATTTAAATCTTTATTTCACCTTTTCTGCATCATAGAAGTATCGGCTGGCGCCAGGGCTCAATAGGCTAATCCCCTGCCTGCGGCGCCAGCACACCGGGTTCTAGTCCCCGTCAGGGCGCCAGATTCCGTCCCACTTGCCCCTCTTCCAGGCCAGCTCTCTGCTGTGGCCCGGGAGTGCAGTGGAGGATGGCCAAAGTGCCTGGGCCCTGCACCCCATGGGAGACCAGGAGAAGCACCTGGCTCCTGGCTTACAGATCAGCACAATGCGCTGGCCGCAGTGCACCAGCTGAGGCGGCCATTGGAGGGTGAACCAACAGCAAAAAGGAAGACTTTTCTCTCTGTCTCTCTCTCTCTCTCTCTCTCACTGTCCACTCTGCCTGCCCAAATAAAAAAAAAAAAAAGTACCATTAACTGTCAATCTTACTTTCACTCCAAAATTCAAACACTTGTCAACTTATTAAAATAAAAATATTTAAAGTATAAATTCACAAATCAGCTAAGGAAGTAAAATGTTCCCTGTATTGACTCTGGAGCTCAGAAGATGAAGGTTATCACTGCGCATTATTTTCTTCTTGAGATAAAAGCAATTTTCATTTGCATTCATTACACAGAAGTTGGCCTAAGCCACATTTGAAACTAGGTACTAAGTGATGTAGCAATAAATGTGATTTCCAACAATGGATTCATGTAAGTATAGTGAAATTTGCCTGTAATTAATTACCATATACTTGTTAAAATTGGATTTTACCTTTATGATTTCACAGAAATAAAATACTCACATAGTTCTCTCTCTGATAATGCATTTGTACTCTTCTCTCTTGTTTACTGCAAGTCTTACAATTCCTAAATGTAAAATTTATTGTCTATAAAATAAACTAATATAGCATTTATTGGATAATACAAATATGAATGGAGAGAGAGACATATAGTTATTTGCATACCCACACATACTTCACCCAACACAGGCATTCTAAGACATCATAAAAAATGCTACATTCTAGATGGCACTGTGGCGTAGAGGGAAAAGCATTTTGGGCATTGGATTGAGTCCTACTTCTCCACTGCTGATTCAGCTCCCTGCTAATGCAGCAGAAGTGGGCCAAGTACTTAGGCCCCTGCACCCACGTGGGAGACCTGGACGAAGCTGCTGGCTCCTGGATTGAATTGGCCCAGCTTTGGCCATTTCAGCCATTTAGGGAGTGAACCAGTGGATAGAATTCTCTCTTTCTCTGCCTTTGCATCTCTGTAACTTTTAAATAAATAAAATGTTACATTCTACAAAATACCAGGTACAAATCTCATCAAGTGTTTTAGCTCTTTTGGATAAAAAGGAAATTACCATTTTAATGTGCTTATAATAATTCTGGACTATATAATCATTCTTCATTTATAGATTTATGCCTTCAAAATAAAGGTACATAAATTATAATTGCTTTATACAAGCAGTCGATTAATAATAATAATAATAATAACAGCATGGCAATTAGCTTTCTGGAGTACAAAAATATTGTATTAGGATTCCAACACATCAGAAAATGTATCAAATAAATATTTATTTGTTTCAAATCTTAGAGCATCCACTGTATACGACAATCTTTTCTAGATTTTTAAAAGATAGTAGATTACAAGGGCTGGCTCTGTGGCACAGTGAGTTAAAGCCTCTGCCTGAAGTGCTGGCCAAGATTCTTCCAGGTCTCCTACAAGGGTGCAGGGGCCCAAGGACTGGGGCCATCTTCTACTGCTCTCCCAGGCAGAGAGCTGGATCAGAAGTGGAGAAGCTGGGTCTGGAACAGGCGCCCATGTGGGATGCTGACACTGCAGGGGCAGCTTCACCTGCTATGCCCCAGCACTGGCCCCAACTCTTTCAAATGAAAAAAAAAAAAAAATATTTGGCCGGCGCCGTGGCTCAACAGGCTAATCCTCCGCCTTGCGGCGCCGGCACACCGGGTTCTAGTCCCGGTCGGGGCACCGGATTCTGTCCCGGTTGCCCCTCTTCCAGGCCAGCCCTCTGCTGTGGCCCCGGAGTGCAGTGGAGGATGGCCCAGGTGCTTGGGCCCTGCACCCCATGGGGAGACCAGGAAAAGCACCTGGCTCCTGGCTCCTGCCATCGGACGAGCGCGGTGCGCCGGCCGCAGCGCGCCGGCCGTGGTGGCCATTGGAGGGTGAACCAACGGCAAAAAGGAAGACCTTTCTCTCTGTCTCTCTCTCTCACTGTCCACTCTGCCTGTCAAAAAAAAATATATATATATATATAATTAAAAAAAATCTTTTTAAATTTTTTTTAAAAAGACAGTAGATCACAAAATAACTTCCCTCACAAGATTGTATTTCAGGATATATGTGTGTGTGTGCATGTATATATGTGCGTGTGTGTGTTTATATATATATTTATATATAAAAACAAGAAAGCCATTAAATCTCTTAGTAAATTAAAGGTGACAAGTGGCTGCTTCCAGATCAATGCTTTGTTTCCCCTAGCTTAATTTTCTTGACAAATAAATCCAAAGCCATCATGCTTAGTTATTCTCCCTTTTCCTTCAGATATTAATAATATCCTTTTTACACACTTTTTTTCTTCATTTTATTCCCTTATTCTACTTTGTAATGGTAAAAGTAAATTTTTTAAGTTGTGTCCTGGATTTCGGGGAGAAAGATTTTAAATTTTTCAATGACTTTATAAAATATGAACATTTGTAACAGGCTTACATTGTATTTTAATAATGTTAAATTCTGTCAGTTAACAATGCTTTACATCTCAAATACATTTCATTCCATTCAGTTTTGTGTTCAGTATTATTGATAATGGAAGGGACAGATACTTTATTCATTCTAAATTGTGCTTTCATGCTGATACTTATTTGTCCATTCCCCACAATGGTTATTCTGTAAAAGACTCCTTAGGATAGTCATGATGTTCACTTTCTGGAAATGTTTAGGTTTTTAAACATTTTTAAATTCAAATGTATTTTCCTGCTCTCCATGTTGCAGAGTACCAAAATTAATTTGTGAGGAATACTTGAAAATGGAAAACTCATGTGTATGTTCTATGAAAGTGTAAAATATATGTAGACCACTTAACATATAAATTCACACCTCTTGAATTAAAGTGTTATACAAATATGCTTCTCAGTAGTAAGGAAAAAATAGATCACAGAGACTTGGACCAAAAAGTGAATTCAGCTTTTCTTCCTGGGGACAAGTGAAAATTTGGGTTAATTTAAATAGCATTCTTAGAAAGCAGCATGCCTAAGAATTTCTTATTTGCTGTATAGGCAATGCCCCTGAGGACCATACAAGTCAAAACAGTGGGGTCCTCAGGAATGCTGCTGCCGTGTTCTGGACTGGGGATGATGGTAGACTGGGCAGCAGAGCCTTGGTATGGAGCAGTTGGAAACTCTGTGGCAAAAAGTGGACTCCGACCTTCGTTTCATATTATATACATAAATTAATTAAATTGGATTGTGGATAGAAACACAATGTGTAAAACTATAAAACTAGATCAAAAGAACAGGAACAATTTTTTGGCTACAGGTCTGAGCTGAGGGCTATTAGAGCTGATGACATAAGTGTGACTGATAAAAAGAATTTGATAAAGTAGATATCAAAAAATTTAAAACTCTACTAATAGAATTAAAATACAAACCATAGAGTGAGAGAAAATACTGGAAAACCATAAATTCTACAAAAGATTACTATCTGCTGTGTAGAGTAAGAAAGTATGAATACAAAATAATAACGTATAAATACAAAAAATACAAATACAAACATGTACAAAAGATTTGAGATGCATTTCACCATAAAAGATACACTGATGTAAACTAAGCTCATGCAAAGATATCCAACATCATTTGTCATTTGGTAAATGTGAATTAAAGCAACAATGAAAAAAAACAAACATAATGACTAAATTGTGACAATACTGAGAATACCAGATGCTATTTCTACTGATTCTGCTTCTCCTGCATCATTATACATTGTGATGGGAATATAAGATGACACGTAGTTTCTGAAAAACAATTAGATGGTTATTAAAATTAACCAAATTACTAACTACCATATAGCAAAGCAATTATATTTCTTCCAAGAAAATAAAGCTAATTTCTAACAAAAACAATTTCCCATAGATTTATTTGTAGTATTAAAAAATAATCCAAATATCTTGAAGAAGATAAATGGTTAAATAAATTAAAAAAAAAACAAGAGCTGTACATCTATACCAAGGAATATGACTTAGTAAACAAGAATGAACTATCTGTATATGCAATAATTTGGATAAATCTGCAAAAAATTATGCACAACAACCTATCATAAAAGATTCATGTTACATGATTCAATTTTTATAATATTATTGAAACAAAAAAAGAATGAAGAACAGGTTAATAGTTCCCAGAGCCATGTATGGGGGGCAGGGCAAAGGAAAAGGAATTTGAATATGTCACATAAGTGACCTTCTGGATGATGGGCAGGTTCTGTATGCTGATTGTATCAATATCAATATCCTGTTGTGATGTTGTACTGCAGTTGTACAAAATGTGATCATTGGAACCACTGGGAAAATGAATAAAGTATACAGAAGCTTTTTCTGTGTTATTTTCTCCAACTGCTTGTGAATCAATAAGTATCTCAAAATTAAATGTTTAATTTAAAAAAGAAAAGGTGTGCAAGTGAGAAATCTCCCTGAGGCCTGGAAAAATACATAGGACAATAACTGCAGATCACATATACAGACAGAATGATTCCTGTTCTCATCAGCCAGAGTGAAAACCTGGAGACTGGGATAGAGTAATGCGTGTTTTGCCTCAGTAGGGAGACAAAATTATGCTGAGAAAGCTTATAATCAGGACACAAATTTGCCAAATTGTTCCCAAGAAACTAAACTGCTTCCCAGAAGAAAGCTGAATAATGTTTACAGGATTAAAAAAAAAAAATTACAGCATCCAGCAAGTTAAAATATCTGATCCAATCTCAAAATGTCATTCTTGAGTTCCTTCTACTCCTTTTGCATTCTGTCTTCCAGGAATTCATTGACATCTCCGAGTTACTAATGACTTATTTTTCCCACTTTACTCACTGTAATGAATTACTTCTTATTCCAATTTCCTTGCTGAGGTACAAAGCCGCATGGTGTTAACTTCCCTACTCCACATAGGTATATTTGATTTTACCATCTAAGTAATATATTGTCCATCTTCTTCAGCTTGTAAATCACAAAAGTTATATGCAGGATAGACTTGGGGAAAATGATCAATAATGTAGTAAAAGTTGATAAAACATATAGATGAATAACACAAATTCAATGTTTTGGCAAATTAGCTCATATTTTACTTATTGTTATAATTGCGTGTGAAGATTTGATTTGTAGATTATAACATCTACTTCTTTTGCTCTAACCCTCATCTGTACAATTATCATATACATTCTAAATTGAGAAAGAGATTTGAACTTTTTTAGAAGCTTAACAATCCTCTATATTGCTCATAGGTTCACCCAAGAGTGGTAAATTGAGAAGATGAATAAGCCAGCAATGTAAGTAGAACCACTCTAATAATGAACTACCACATGAAGTTTAACGTTATCCAAAAATCAATGAGTAGACACTGGAATGCAGTGATTAGATTTGCATTTTCAAATTGCTCTTGGGGCTAATTAGGATATATATCAAGTAGTTGAAGGTTCCAAATGGAAATTGTAGTTAAGTAACTATTTGCAACTAGTATTATCACAATATATAATGGTGGTAGTGGGAACAATAGCATAAAAGTGTTGAGAAACGTGTAGATGTAGAATCACAGAAAGCTAAAGGAAGGAGAGATGTACTGCCAATATTTCTGATAGGCTTTAGAGTGGTTCTGCAACACAGAATTAAGAGGGAATCCAACAGTGTGGATGCAGGGATGTGTTTTGCCATTCTGATTTGAGATGTTTAAAACAGTCAAGGAGGTGCTTCTTGCACGTCTATATGTACTGCCTGTCTTGCGGGACACCTGTATGTAAATCAGAGGGGACGTTCCAGCCCTAGAAAGCATCGTATTCTCAGAAACCCATCACCTCTTCCTTGCCTTTTATCTTTTCCCAACTGGGCCATTATTTTGACTTGCTTCATATTACTGCATTATTTCTAGGGAATACAGAAACCCTTGTGTTAGCAAATCTAAATCAAGCACTGGCAAACATTCTTTTTGCATTTTTCAGTGAATTATTAACTGGAATATTAATTATTATTCAGGTATATAAATATATATTAATACATCCACAATTATAAGTATTTTGGGGCAAAAATGTTTAGAAAACTCATAACTATCTTGGCTAAATTATAATAAAATAAGATTGGATAATAATACATAGCTTTATTCATCTAATTTATTAAAATAATAAACAGTAAACCAACTACTAAAATTAATAAAACTCTTGATGCCATTATCTATTAAAATGTCCCTTCCTAATTACTATTGTCAAATATTTGTACACATTTGACATGTTTTAGTTAAAAAGCTACCTAATTGTAGTAATATTTAGTTCCTATGTATAAATTTTGCTTAAAAGGGTAATACAAAAATCTTTGTAAAATGACTTAACATGAAAAAGGGTTAATGATATCTTCCATTTCCAATGTGTTAAATAACATTGTTAAAAACAAAAGTAAATAAATATGAAGTGAGTTGCCCTTGGAGTATTTGTTCACATGTA
This sequence comes from Sylvilagus floridanus, assembly GCA_949820135.1. Taxonomy (NCBI): domain Eukaryota; kingdom Metazoa; phylum Chordata; class Mammalia; order Lagomorpha; family Leporidae; genus Sylvilagus; species Sylvilagus floridanus. The sequence goes on from OX463236.1 coordinate 22,102,757, forward strand.
AATTTAAGTCCTTAAAGACCTTCATTATACATTGCTACTTCAATCCCAATTTTTACTCCAAAAGTATACATGTATAGAGTATTTATTATCTTAAACTGATAACTCTCAAGCTTTATTGTGGCTGTACCAGAACCTAATTTTCAGAAACTCTAATAGGCTTTTAATGACTTATAGAAACACACTGAAATGTACAATGCAAGAAAATAATTTCCTATGATGTAAATAAATAGAACAATGTGACTGAATGAGATGATGGGCAAAGCAGGAAATGTAATATTTCCTCAGACAGAAAGGAAAACTCTCCCCACCATTAGATCCTTATAATGATACCATACTATGGTGGGAATCACCTGAACAGGAGTGAAGTTCAAGATCAGTTTTAAGAACTACAACTCATGTCATACTTGCTACTTAAGATTTCATTTTTTTTTAAGATTTTATTTATTTATTTGAAAGTCAGAGTTACACAAAGAAAAGAAAGGCAGAGAGAGAGGTCGGTCTTCCTTCCGTTGGTTCACTCCCCAGTTGGCTGCAACGGCCAGAACTATGCCGATCCAAAGCCAGGAGCCAGGTGCTTCCTCCTGGTCTCCCATGCGGATGCAGGGCCCAAGGACTTGGGCTATCCTCCACTGCACTCCCGGGCCATAGCAGAGAGCTGGAATGGAAGAGGAGCAACCAGTACTAGAACCTGGCACCCATATAGGATGCTGGCACCGCAGGCAGAGGATTAGCCAAGTAAGCCACGGCGCCAGCCCCAAGATTTCATTTTGAATCACACAGTCACATTTATTTTAAGTGGTCTAGAAAATAATTATTACAGGTCTTCAATTCCTGTTCTTTTGCATTGTAGAAAAAAAAAATATGTTCTCACTCAATTTATTGCTGTTAACTCCTGAATTCTCTCTGTGTTCATATCCTGTCATTCCTACATACATGTGAATAGCTTCCTTGCATTTGTGTGCCTTACCCATGTCCCAAACATTATCATCACCTGCACAGAACATGGCAATATCATTTGTACTCCTCTCCCCATTGCTACTCATGTCGATCTCATGAGCATTCACTATACAGAAAAAGTTTGTTCTTAAGATTGTTTTCATCAATGTATTTCTCAGAATCATTTTAAAGCTAATGAAAGTTCTTGATTATCCTTAGGGAAAAAAATCTTTAGTGTGTGTTTACCTTAAATCCCTGTGATCTGTTTTGTTGCTGTCATTTAGCAGCCAGGATGATATATTTTAACCCTAAAATGACTTCTGCTTGAAGTCCTCATGTTATTCTTCAAATGCTTCAGCTGCATCAGTAATACTATTTTGCTGGATTAAATTTGCCGCAGCTCACTAGGCTAATCCTCCACCTGTGGCACCGGGACCCTGGGTTCTACTCCCAGTCGGGGTGCTGGATTCTGTCCCGGTTGCCCCTCTTCCAGTCCAGCTCTCTGCTGTGGCCTGGGAGTGCAGTGGAGGATGGCCCAAGTGCTTGGGCCCTGCACCCTCATAGAAGACCAGGAGAAGCACCTGGCTCCTGGCTTTGGATATGCTCAGTACGCTGGCTGCAGCTCGCTGGCCTCAGCGGCCACTGGTGGGTGCACCAACGGCAAAGGAAGACCTTTCTCTCTGTCTCTCTCTCTCTCACTGTCCACTCCTCTGCCTGTCATATATATATATATATATATATATATATATATATATATATATATATCATTACCTATTGATAATGGAATCAAACAAAACAAAACAATCACATTGCTTGGAATCATACCTGGAATACACTAGATGATCAATACTTGTTAAAAATGTGTATATTATGGCCAGCACTGTGGCTCACTTGGCTAATCCTCTGCCTGTGGTGCTGGCTCCCCGGGTACTAGTCCTGGTTGGGGCGCCGGTTCTGGCCCGGTTGCTCCTCTTCCAGGCCAGCTCTCTGCTGTGGTCCAGGAGTGCAGTGGAGGATGGCCCAAGTGCTTGGGCCCTGCTCCCACATGGAAGACCAGGAAAAAGCACCTGGCTCCTGGCTTAGGATCCGCGCAGCGTGCTGTCCATGGTAGCCATTTTGGGGCGTGAACCAACTGAAGAAAGACCTTTCTGTCTCTCTCTCACTGTCTAACTCTGCCTGTCAAAAAAAAAAAATATATATGTATATTTATAACCTCAAATAACCTCAATGACCTTTCCTTCCTGTAAATATAAATACAAATATAAATATATGCTTCCAGAAAGATGGAGGCCAGTGGTACTTGTATCACAAAAAAGCACAAACATGTATATAAATATATATGTTGATATTACTTCAAACAGTATGTGGAAAATGGAATTAAGATATATATATATATATATATGTGTGTGTGTGTGTGTGTGTGTGTGTAAAGATATTTAGAAATTTAAATCATAAATAGTTCATGGTAAAAGTGTATTGTGAAAAAACTATACATGAAACTATATGCATATTATATATGTACACACATTCACGCACATGAGAGAACTTTAAAGGTTTGTGAAAAATAATTTAAAAATTATTTTATTCTGGTGAATTTTTAAAAAAAATTTATTTCAAATGCAGAGTTATATATAGAGAGAGGATGGGGGAGAGAGAGAGAGGAAAGGGGAGAGAAAGAGAAAAATCTTCCATCCTCTGGTTCAATCACCAAATGGCCACAGGGGCCAGTGCTGGGCTGGGCTGAAGCCAGGAGCCAGGAGCCAGGAGCCAGGAGCTTCTGAGTCTCCCTTGTGGGTTCAGGGGCCCAAGGACTTGAGCCACCTTGTACTGCTTTCCCAGGATTAGCAGGAAGCTAGATCTGAAATGGAGCAGCTGGGACTTGAATGGACCCCCATATGTTCTGTCAGTGCCACAGGTGGCAGCTCTCCCTGCTAAGCCACAGTGCCAACCACTGGTGATTTTTTTTTAATATTAATTGTTTTTTATTTGAGAGGCAGAGAGAGAGAGAGAGACAGAGACAGAGACAGAGACAGAGACAGAGACAGAGAGACAGGGCATGCTCCCATTCAATTCTTCACTCCTCAAATGCCTGCAAAGGCAGGCACTGGATTTCGCGAAAACAGGAAGCTGATTATTCAATAAAAATTTCCTACATGATTTCCTAACCAATTACTTGAGTTATCACTTCTGCTTCCCAGGACCTACATTACCAGAATCTTAAAGTCAGGAGTGGCCATTGAACTGAGACCCCTGATGGACTACATAGGTGTCTGCATCAGCTTAACCAGTGACTAGGTCAAGCACCCATACCTACAAAGAAATTTTAAAGACAATATTTTCAGAGGCATAGAACAATAAAATAGAAATCAGCAGGTAAATATAAAAGAGATTGAAGTGATTTTCCAGAATCTATACTGTAAAAATAAAAAGCAAACTTTTTTTTTTTTTGGACAGGCAGAGTTAGAATGTGAGAGAGAGACAGAGAGAAAGGTCTTTCTTCCATTGGTTCACCCCTCAAAAGGCCACTACGACTGGCACACTGTGCCGATCCAAAGCCAGGACCCAGGTGCTTCTCCTGGTCTTCTATGAGGGTGCAGGGCTCAAGGACTTGGGCCATTCTCTACTGCTTTCCCGGGCCACAGCAAAGAGCTGGACTGGAAGAGGAGCAACTGGGACAGAACCAGTGCCCCAAATGAGACTAGAACTCAGGGTGTCCGCGCCGCAGGCAGAGGATTAGCCTAGTGAGCGTGGCAGTTTGAAAAGTTTGAAAAGTTTGAAAAGCAAACTTTCTTTTAAGAGATACAAAACAGAATCTTAATCACTTGACTACAAAGGACACTAATATTTTATCAAAATTAAAATTGCATACTCTGATCACAGAGCAGTAAAACTTGAAATTAATAATAAAAATGGAATAAACACTAAGAAAATATTAAAAATATTTAAATAAGCAAAAATCAAAACCAAGATTTTAGAACACAAAGAAATTAAGAACACTGAATATATGCATTGGAATCATCATATTGTACTCTAACGTGGGGAATATGTAACTTTAAGTATTTACAATATTCATTAAGAGGAGACAAAATTTTACTGAGCATTAAACTTAGAAGTTAGAAAAGTACAAAACAAAGAAAGAAAAAAGAAAGGTGGAGGAAGAAAAGAAAATAACAGCTAAAATTAATGAACAGGAAAACAGAAAATCAGAAATAATAGGAAAATCAATGAAGTGTGAAATCACAAATGGCAAAAAGAAAATGAATAGATAAACCACTCACTAAGCAAAGCTAGTGGAAATAAAAAGCAAAGTCAAGCTGAAAAATTCGTCTATAGAATATATTAGAAAAATCACAAGAAATTATGTTGCTAAATACAATACAAGTACATTCTATACTCTGGCAAAAGTGAAACTACAAATGTCAAATAGATGGATAACTTCATTGCAATTGAAATTGTTCCAAAAAGAGGGTTAAAAGAAAGCATTGAAAATCTGTTTTCAAAGACAACATTATGGTGATAATAAAATTTAATAAAATAGATTATAAAAAATTTGCATCACAAAGTTTAAATATATCAATATCATCAGTGAGTTAATTTTCATTCTAAAAGGAGTTTATGAATCCCAACTTAAATGAGATGTTCAAATAATATCCTAGGAGAGTAACTGTCTACTTACAGTTTTGTGTATTATCAAGTTAATTTGATACTAACAAGTTAATATGTGAAGTTCTTACAATAACTTACCTGGAATGTTTGCAATTTACACATTGTTATCTATATAATTCAACATTGGCAACTTCAGACTCTCCAAGTTTTCCAGTCTGTTGGTTATATAATTATTGCTCACTATAATTTTAATGTTTTTTTAATTATCTTTTTTTTCTTTTTTTGACAGTCTCAGTTAGACAGTGAGAGAGGGAGACAGAGAGAAAGGTCTTCCTTTTTCCGTTGGTTCACCCCCCAAGTGGCCGCTATGGCTAGTGCATTGCGGCCAGTGTGCTGTGCGGATCCAAAGCCAGGAGCCAGGTGCTTCCTCCTGGTCTCCCATGCGGGTGCAGGGCCCAAGCACTTGGGCCATCCTCCACTGCACTCCCGGGCCACAGCAGAGAGCTGGCCTGGAAGAGGGGCAACTGGGACAGAATCCGGCACCCGACCAGGACTAGAACCTGGGATACTGGCACCGCAGGTGGAGGATTAGCCTAGTGAGCCATGGCACTGCCCAATTTTAATGTTTAATTCATTAGTTGTTAGCAAAATTGTACATTTTATTTCCATTTTCATGAAGTATCAATTTATAACTGTTGATGATGTTTAATTTTGCATTGTGTGTAGACTATTGTAAGTCTTTTCAAATGGTCTGAAGCAGATCTTTCCAGTGCTTACAAGACTGATGTACAGTCTTCAATATATTTTTATCGATACTTTATGTACTTTTAATTTAATATTCACTCTGTTTAATTGATAAAGCTGTTTCAAATGGATATTCTTGGTTTTATAATTTTTTATTTAGCCACCTAGAGTTGGTTACACGTGTTTTATACTTATGTTATTCTTTATGAGTAGCCAGTAGTCCAAATAAGTGACTATTGAACATATCTATTTCATATCTCAAGTTCCTAAATAAGCATGGGTATGTTTCAACAATACCATGTGGTCCATCTTTTCCCCTTATTTCACTACATTACTATGGGTATTTAATATGGCCTTTTTATTTTGGGAGTTGAATAGCATATGTTATGAACATTTTTGATATCTTAATCCTTTGTGCTTCCTTGTAACATTGTAAATTAGCTTTTCAAGTTTCATGAAAAACTTGGTTGTTACTTTCTTTACAATTGTAAAGTTTTTATATATTAATTTAGGGTAATCTAAAATTGTTTTATGTTTAGTATTTATGTGTAAACAAGAATGTTCCTCTAATTATCAAGTTCTTTTTGAACTGCTTCAAAAAATATTTTCACTTTTCCCCATAAATTCCCATACATATCTTATAGTTTTTTTTTTGTTTTTTTAGATTTCATTGATTTATTTGAGAGGCAAAGTTACAGAGGGTAAAAGACAGAGAGAAAGGTCTTCAATCCACTGTTTCACTCCTCAAATGACTGCAATGGCAGGAAGTGAGCTGATCCAAAGCCAGGAACCAGGAGCTTCTTCCGGGTCTCCTATGTGGCTACATCCACTGCTTTCCCAGGCCATAAGTAGAGAGCTGGATTGGAAGAGGAGCATCTAGGACACGAACCAGCACCCATATGCTTTGCCAGCATTGCAGACAGAGGCTTAGCATACTACGCCACAGCACTTTTAGATTCTTAATAGTTGTTATTAAGATACCTGTTAAGTTTTGTTGCCATAGTAAATTCTATGCTTTTCCTGAATTACATTTTCAGCTACTGCTGGTATTTAGAACACAGCTAGTTTTTAATATTGATATTTTATTAGCAAACTTGGTTGATATCCCTATTTTTCTTTTTTTTTTCTTTTTTTACAGGCAGAGTGGACAGTGAGAGAGAGACAGAGAGAAAGGTCTTCCTTTTGCCGTTGGTTCACCCTCCAATGGCCGCCACTGCGCTCGTCCGATGGCAGGAGCCAGGAGCCAGGTGCTTTTCCTGGTCTCCCCATGGGGTGCAAGGCCCAAGCACCTGGGCCATCCTCCACTGCACTCCTGGGCCACAGCAGAGGGCTGGCCTGGAAGAGGGGCAACCGGGACAGAATCCGGCGCCCCAACCGGGACTAGAACCCGGTGTGCCGGCGCCGCAAGGCAGAGGATTAGCCTGTTGAGCCACGGCGCCGGCCAGATATCCCTATTTTTCTAAGAACAATTTTCTTTGATCTTCATATAGAACAGAATTCTCATCTGGAGATGATGTTTGCAGCCCAGAGAACATTGGAAAAAGTCTACAACTGTTTTCTGCTGTCAAACACACTTGGGTGGCAGTTTTTGGGTTTTGTTTGTTTGTTTGTTTTGTTTTGACAGGCAGAGTGGACAGTGAGAGAGAGAGAGAGAGAAAGGCCTTCCTTTTTGCTGTTGGTTCACCCTCCAATGGCTGCCACAGCCAGCGCGCTGCGGCCGGCGCACCATGCTGATCCGATGGCAGGAGCCAGGTGCTTCTCCTGGTCTCCCATGCGGGTGCAGGGCCCAAGCACTTGGGCCATCCTCCACTGCCCTCCCTGGCCACAGCAGAGAGCTGGCCTGGAAGAGTGGCAACCGGGACAGAATCCGGCACCCCGACTGGGACTAGAACCCGGTGTGCCAGCGCCGCAATGCGGAGGATTAGCCTATTGAGCCATGGCGCCAGCTGGGTGGCAGCTTCTGGCATCCAGTGGACATAAGACACCCATACAACGACATCATAGCCAAAATGTCGAGTCACCAGATGTAGACAGCGTGCTCATTACAGATTAGAGTCTTGTTCCTTCTTTAACTTCCCCAACAACTTTTATTTGTTTTCCTTGTGAGCAGCTAATGGCTGGGATCTCCAACTCCCATGTATAAAATGGAGCGAGAGCAAGAATCATTAGCTTTTTTCTTCTTTATTTTTAATTTTGATTTTTAAATAATCTCACTCTTATCAAACTATTGGAACAAGACACTGAAGGTGTCTGTTTAACCTCCCTCCAGGGTACATGACATGACATTTTATGCAATGACATTTTATGACATTTTTGCAATGGTAATGCAGTTGCCACATTCAGCAGATTGACATTGGTACAACATTATTAACTAAACAATAGTGCATATATGAATTTCATCAGTTTTATATCCCATAGCCACATTAAACATAGTTATATATCCTTAGCCTCATCTTTCCCTTGTCTTCACAATGAGATGATCTTGGAAAATATTGGTCAGTTATTTTACAGTGTATCTCACTGTTTGATGTTTTCTCATGACAGAATTTCTTTAATTTTGATTTTTAAGAAATCAGAGTCAATTCTTAAATATTTGTCCACACATTTTCAATAATGTTATAATATTTCTCATTTTATCTATTACTAGAGTATGATTCATAACTGCATTTCTGATGTTCAAATGTTATTTAATTCATTAGATACACTAAATTCATAATTTTATGTTAAATTATTACCAAAATGAGATACACATGTTTCTAAGATTCGTGAACATGTTGCATTTGGATATGTATGTAATCATCTTTTTATCTTGAGTGACTCCTCTATCATCACTTATATTTTCATCATTCCAGTATTCTTAAAACATGCCTTTATTACAGAAGACCCCAAAAACCTAGGTTGAATATCTAAACAATTAACTACTGCATATTATCTTCTAAAAAGAAAGATGAAATGATCAATTTTAGAGTAATTATGAAAATTAGTCTCATTCTCTTTCTCACTCTCGCTCTCTCTCTGACTTACACACACAGAAACTCTCTTTTGTAGGTTTTCTACTCTGTGTTATAAGGAGTTTTGTAGAATCTGGTAGATTACTTTTTATTGTGTAAATGAAGGTCAGATTCTAGCTGGGAGCCCTAGATTGATGAATTTACTTAATTTCTGAGTGCCCCTGGAACAGCATAGCAGCCTCTTATATCAGGGGTTTGTTTCCTCCATGACTGCAACTATGTTGTGGCAGAGGGAATTGCCACTATCAGGCCAAACAGCTAATGATATTTTGGGACACTTGAGCAAGACCAGATTAATACGTGCATTCCTCTAGGACATTTTATTAAAACTGAGGTCTAAAGTAAGCTGTGATATCCTCCTTGCATAGTAAAGCTGAAATGTGAGTTGCCAATGCTGTATTTCTTCACCACAAAGAGTAAGCTCATCAGCGGTAGACAGTCATAAAAATGAGAGAAAAGGAAAGAAAACATCAAGATGAAGATACAGAGAATGAGCAACACTGGATTTCCTTCTCTGTTCTCTTTCACTTCTGAGAAATGCCTCTATTCTGTGATTCCTATGGTCCTGTTATGTGAGCTATGAATTCCTGTGTTCCAATCAGATTTCTATCATTTAGAATCAAAATGAGTGCTGGCTGCATACGCTGATGCATGCTCTGTATTTCCTAGAATAGATTTTCTCTGTCACCCACTACAGCTACATAATCTTAAATTGCATTAATGCTCATCATAGAGAATCAGGTTTCAAAATCAGAACAATTTGTCATTCTTCCTATTAATTATGAATTTTAACATCTTGTGTTAATTTACTGCAAGACTCAAGCATATAGTAGGCTGTATGATGGTGATTTGAAATATATGAATATTTTTCATAATACACATTTTGAAGACCCATATCATGCAAGGATTTGAAAATACTTTTGCACCAAAATTATCCTTTAGTTCCATTTTCACAAATTTTTTAACTATCCTTGAAATACTAGCAAAACTTAAGTAATTGCTTAACAATTTAAATCTATTTTTGCTTACCTAAAGAAGTGTTATTCTTCCCTTTTAGTGTCTTCCTCCCTTTTAGAAAATAGAATGTTAAGAAGAAAGAAAGGGATGAAGTGAATATAGATTTCACTTGAATTTTATGGTAGCTGCCAAGTAAATATTTGCTAGGATTCACTATCTTTCTTTGTACATGAAGGTAATGGATAATTCATTGTTGTGCATGACCAAAAGCACTTGTGTGAACAGCTTCTTATATATTATCATTAAAATTTTATCATCAAATATTAGCTTGACATATGTGACCTCAAACATCAAGTGTAATTTTAATCAAAATTGGGTGAAAAATATCTAGGGCTTCCAACAAATATCCGACCAGGGAAGAACCAGAGTTCAGAGTAGAGGCCACCACACCAACATCTAAAAATATTTCAAATTGATGAGTTTGGCTGAAAGTGTTTTAAAAAGGCATTGAAGGAACAGGGGTTACAGAATGCCTTTGTCAGTGGAGTAGTGGGGTAAGAAAAAGGCTCCACAGGAAGAATGAAATTTCCTCTGAATCCAGGAATAAAAAATTTTTCAAAAGGAAAAAAAAAACAGAAGGGGTATTTTTACTATTATGGAAAGAAATAGAACGAGCAGGTTACACATAGATATATGAGATAGATTATGGGAACTGGCTCATGCAATTGTAGAGACAAGACTTGACTTGATTCTGTCTGTAAATTGGCAAGTTGGAAAAGTTGGTCATGTAGTTCAACCTGAACCAAACATCTAAGAACCAGGAATGACTATTTCTGAGGTCAGGAGGAGATGGATGTTCAGCTTATGAACTGCTTGCTCTTCCGATGCCTCTTTAAAAAATGTACTTATTTATTTGAAAAGCAGAACAGAGAGCAAGAGCGAGAGCGTGAGAGAGAGACAGGTCTGGGCTACGATGTAGGGAAATAGGAACCCCATCCAGGTCTCCCATATGGGTGTCAGGGGCCTATGCATTTGGGCCATCATCGACTGCTTTTTGCAGGCACATTAGCTGGATCAGAAGTGGAGAGGCCAGGAGAGTTCCTGGCACTCCAATGAGAAGTGCTATCATCCCAAGCATTGGCCTGACTGCCACAACACTGTTCCCTCCTCTGCCTTTTTGTTTCATCGCAGCTCTTAAGGGATGGTGTGATTCCTACCTAGTTTGATGAGGACAGATCTTGTTTCCTCAATCTGCTGACTCAAATACTAATCTCTGGAGATTCGTTCAAACATATATCCATAAACGATGTTTTAGCAGGTATATTAAGATCAACGTATAAAACGAACTATCACAGAATGTACAGAAAGTGTTCTAGAGGAGTTGTAGCAGGGCTTCACAAACTGGGTAGCTGAAAACAATGCAAATATATTAATTGACAAGTGTAGAGTCTAGAAGTCCAAAATCAAGTGTTGGCAGTATCTGTGAACTTTTTGTAGCCCCATCCCTGGCTTGTTACAGCATAGCTCTGAATTCTTCTCTCATCTTCAAAGGCCATTTTCCCCCTTGCAGCTTTACTCTTCTAAGAACATATTGGAATAATAACTTACCCTATTCCATTGTGACCTTGCTTAACTAATTATATTTTCAATGATTTATTCCAAATACAGTCACATTCTGAGGAAATAAGGATGTAGAACTTCAACATAGTTTTTTTAGAGAATAAAATACAGCCCCCCAAAGGGTTTCTAATCAGAGAGCAAAAGCTTGAAAAACTCCTATGAATTTCACAATTATTATTTTTGCATTTAGATATAAAGAGAAGTTTTATTTTGTTTTTTTTTTCTTAGAAGAGCATCAATTTCCTATATTACTCCAAATGCAGAACACAAAATAGTCCTTATATAGCATGTAATAAAAAACCAGGTTTATATCTTCCAAGTCTTTATATATTTTAAAATTTTAAAACTGTACTTTAAATCAATTGTTTTTTTTTAATAAATATTGTTAAAATGCTTATAATGCATCACAAAGATATAGCAGTTGTTCAAAACTGATTTTTACCAGAATGGAAGAGAGTCTCTGTGCTGTCATGGAAAATATGGGGCAGAACAAGGGAAATCCAGGCAGTTCTGATAAAGATGTGTTTCCCAGGATGAAGCATTGTGACACCTATCTTTCTGTCACCCTGAATTCCTTCATCCATTCAGTAAAACCTTTTGGTAGTTACCACTAGCACCCTTTGCATTAAAATATCTTATCAATATCTTTCTTTTATTTATGGGAAACACCAATATTCACAGAAAAAAGGAGATTTAACATTATATGGGTGTATCTATGTCACACTGAGGAAGATATGATGAAGTCCTACCTTCATTGACCATAACATAATTTAGAGGTAAGATCTTTGCAGAGATGAACAAGTTAAAATGAGGTCATCAAGGATGAGTCTTAATCCAATATGACTACTGTCCTCATAAGCAAGACAAATTTAGACTCAACAGCACACACACACACACACACACACACACTCACACACACACATATTGCATGTGAAGAGAAGGTAAAGACTGGTGACTAATGCAGCTACAAGCAAGAAACATCAAAGGTTGCCTGAAACCATCAAAACATCAAAAGCTTGGACAGGACATGGAAAAGTTTCTCCCTCTCAGCCTCAGAAAGAACCATGGCCGCTGACAGCTGGGTCTTGGTCTTCCAACCTCTAGCACTGTGAGACAGTACATTGTTCTGTCTAAGCAGCCTGGTTAGATTTGCTTCAGCAGCCCTAGAAAAAGTGAACAAACATAAAGGAAACACAAGTACTGAAGTGTTTAGATGTGTCTCACAAGCAGTCAATAATTCACACAGAACTAGGAGATAATACAGATGCGGCAAATGTCTCCAAGATCAGAGTGAGGATGTTGGTAGAAGGGTGGCACTGCTATGTCTCCATTGTCACCTAGTCCTTATCTTCCCCAGATTTCTATGCTTGAAAGGGAGTGGTCTCATTTCCCAATCTCTTCTGTGCGGTAGTCACCAATTCCTGATCCATTCCAGTCCATCCACCTGTTCAATCCCTTTCACATATCATTTGCATGTGTTCCTGAATGTCCCTTCCATCCAGAAGACTTCTAGACTCCCAAGAACAGATAGATCTTCCCAAATACCACACTTCTACGTCTCTTTAAAATATTTTTTGTAATTGTCATATAATGTTTGTTGAGAATCTTGACTGTCAGAATCAGTTAGGGCAAGGACTCTGTGTGAGTTTCTGTTGTTAATGATTATGTATATTTCTAGAACCTAAGTGATTTTATGTCATGAAATGGTGTATTCAAAGATTATTTGTTGACCATATGATTATCTTACATTCAAAAACATGTACTAATAATTAAATCAATGTTAGAAAAAGGACTTGTTCAAAATGACAATTGTTGGTATCTGGTTAAATTTGTTCACATCTCATTTTTATCCTACTTAATCCATCGTGGCTCCCCAAATCTCCGGAAGTTATTTGATCCACATCAGTGTCTGCTTCCTTTCTCTACTGCATCAGAATCCAAAATACCAGCAATACTTTAAAGAGAACTAAGCTAAGAAACCACTTATGTTCGTAACTAGAGTATCTTACATGGAAATTCAAATTCTTGTGCATGTTTATTGCAATAGCTAAGGCTGTAATAATTTAGTACTGTTTTGTTGAAGGTTGTGCAATCAGTTTAATGTTACTTAACTGCATACATTCTTCCAATTATGGCATGATCGTATTGAAAAGACACCTGAATAGCAATAGGCAGGGTACTTTCCCATTAAAAATTCTTATACTTGGAAGCTATTTTGTGAAGCACAGTGAAAATAAACTCTTTAAAGCAACTGAATATGATTGCATTTGAATAGGTTTTCTCCCATAATATAAATGAGTTTGTGGTTTAAATGTTTGTTTTGAGGAGCACAAACAAATTAGAAATTTCACTTAGATTCAGCTCCCAGACTTGGTTTATTTTTCAAAGTTGTTTTACATTATTTTAAAAGTTGGAATTGTTCAACTATGGAATTTATACCTGATAATCCTGATAATTATCTATCACTTTATCATCTACTTAACTAAAAAAGTTAACAAGTATATATAAAGTATATGGAATTTCCCTTTCATCCAAATCCAGTTTATACTAATTAGAGATTCCTGTCAACAATAGTTTATTTTCCTTCCAGAAAATTTGCTACTAGATTTATATACACATATTTTTATGTATATATTTTTTGACAAATAGAATGAGTCTTCAGCATAATTATATTTTTCTTCTTAAAAATGCATTTTGGATATCTTTACATAGTAGCAAATGCAAGTATTTCACTGTCATTAAACCATACTCAATATTCCTTAGTACAAATACAGTCTAATTTATTTAGAATGCTTCTCTACAGTTGGAATAATGATTGTTTCTCTATATTTCTATGAAACTTTTGGCTGAAAGATCATCTCAGAACATGCATATATGTAGTCATAAAGTATACTTTTACAATTGATTACTGCTTATTCTTAAAATTTTCTCAAATTTCCCTTTAAAGAATTTTGTGATTTTACATTGCCATGAAAATATATACGAAAGCTCATTACTTCAGAACTTAATAAATCTTGTGAATTACTTACTTTTTAAAATTTTATTTGTGATCTGATTATTACAAATAAGAATGACAGCTAATTCTCTTATCGAAATGACTACATGCCAGAAAAAATTTACTATGTATATTTTTGTTTCTATATTTATATAATATGGGTGCATAGGTATATATTATAAAATTACGTGTAGACATTCATGTTGAGGTTTAAATAATTATCTAATTTTTGTTAGTTTCATATGTATTAGCTGTGAAACAAATTTACTTTGAAAACATGTACAAATGTTCACTATGCACACATAATGTAGAAAAGTATTAGGCATATATATGTATAATGGTGTATAAATAGAAGATTTTAAAATAATCCACAAAAAACAATCTCGACAATATTTCCATTAGGAAGAGGATTGCCAGAAGACATTTCACTTTTGAAATTAATTTTTTTTACATATACAAATTTTACTTCTGTAATCAGTGAAAAAATTGATTGAATGAAGAAGGGAGAAGTTATTGAAGAGGGAGATGGGAAATTACACTCAGTGTGATTTTTCTGTCCCAGATTGATGTAGTGGAAATTTTTTCTGGTCTTCCATAAACTGATAATACTAGTTTTAACAAATGTTTTTAGAAATTAATGGTATAAAATAAAATTTAAGTAATAACACTGAAACAATACACAACTTAAAAATTATGGATCATCTTTTATGTCTGTTGAAAAAATTCTAACAGTAACAAAATTTTCTGTCTAAATGTGAGTTATTGTAATACACCTACTTCATCACACTCACTGAATTTTAATTATTACTATTATGTGTATTCTGGAATTAAACTGCAAAATAAGAATCATGATTAATCAAGATCTGGCTCCATTTCAGCTGCTAATAAGCTGTTGGTGGATATAGAATTAAGACAAGTAACTGAAGGGGATACATATAATAGCCTGGATGGTACAGAGTGATGTATTCTGAGAGACCAAGACATACTTCTCTGAGGACAGTTCACTTGAACTGTAGCATGTATTTTATGCATGATTTACCCAGGCAGAAGTTAGAAGTACAATTAAAATGAAAAGTATTCCAGAAGGAAAAAATGGTTTGGAAAGAAACAAAGAACTAAAATCCCCAGGAGAGTTGAATCATTAGTGACAAGAGGGAAGGTAGCATGCACAACTCTGTAGAGTTACACAGGGTTTGTGTGGTGGAGAACATTAACAGGATGTTAAGACATTGGAACCTTATCCTAAAGTGGGTTGTTTTATTCAACAAATGTATAATATTAAAGTATGCCAGAGATATTTCTAAGATGCTGTAGCTACAATCATGAACAAAGCAAAGTCATCTGCTCTCAAGATGCTTACATTCCAGTGCACATTACAGAAAGCTGTCATGAAAGTGTAATTAAACTCTGCTACATGAATGTGGCCGAAGAAAGCACAGGCCAATCACCAGATCACCCAGAATAGCACAGTCATCCATACAGCAGGCCAAACAGTATTTACATGCTTTACCTGTGTATGGGTTCTTCCCTTCTGTTCAATTAATGAGTGATCATTTTTGTTATTAAGTATTTTTTGTAGTACAGTGTCTCCTGATTTTAATTTTTGAGGGCACACATCACAAACCAGTCAATGATTTATATTTTTAGAATTGAGAGAAAGTAATGATTAAACTATGGCAATCCTAAGGGAAATAATAAAAATCAAGATAAATATTAATGTTATGGCCTCAATTTAATATTTAGCCCCTAGATATCACAGGCAAAGAACTTATCTTGTCATCATGTAACTTCCTCTAGGATAGACTATATGCTAATCCATAAAGCAAGTTCCAGCAAATTCACAAAAATCAGAATCATACCAAGCGTCTTTTCTGACCACAATGTAATGAAACTGGAAGTCAACAATATAAGAATACCTAAATCATATGCAAACACATGGAGACTGAACAACATCTTCCTGAGTGAACAGTAGGTCATATAAGAAATCATAAGAGAAATAAAAAAATTCTGGAAATGAATGAAGATGGCAATACATAATATCATTACTAGGGGATACAGCAAAAGCAGTGTTGAGAGGGAAGTTTATAGCAATCCATGCCAACATGAAGAAATTGAAAAGGTACCAAATAAATGAGCTATAAATGTGTCTCAAAGACCTAGAAAAGCAACAACAAACGAAACCCCAAATTAGCGGGAGGAAAGAAATAATTAAAATTAGAGAAAAAAATAAAATTGAAACAAAAATACAATACAAAAGATCAGTGAAATGAAGAACTGTTTTTTTGAAAAAAATAAACAAAATTGAGACACACTGGCCAAATTAACAAATAGAGAGAGAGAGAGAGAGAGAGAGAGAGAGAGCGCGCAAGAGAGCGAGAGAGTGCCAAATCAGCAAAATCAGAGATTTAAAAGGAAATGCAACAGATACCACAGAAATAAAAAGAATCATCACGAGTTATAACAAAGAGCTCTGTGCCAACAAATTGGGAAACCTATAAAAAAATGAATAGATTCCTGGACATATACAATCTAATAAAATTGAACCATGAAGACATAGAAAACCTAAGCAGACCAATAACCAAGATGGAAATTGAATCAGTAATATAGACCCTACCAACAAAGAAAAGTCCAGGAATGGATGGATTCACTGTTGAATTACACCAGACATTTGAAAAAGAACTAATTCAAATTCTTCTGAAACTATTCAAGATAATTGTAAGGAAGGAACCCTCCCAAATTCTTTCTATGAAGCCTGCATCACCTTAATTCCTAAACTGAAAAAGATACAACAGAGTAGAACTATAGACCAATAACACTGATGAACGTAAATGCAAAAATCCTCAACAATATATTAACTAAACAAATCCAACAACACATAAGAAAGAACATTCACCCAGACCAAGTGGGATTTATCCCTGGTATGCAAGGATGGTTCAACATTTCCAAATCAGTCAATGTGATACATCACATATTGACAATCTGAAGAACAAAAACCATGTGGTTATCTCAATAGATGCAGAGAAAGTATTTGGTAAAATACAACATATTTTCAGGTTGAAAACCTTAAGCAAAGTGGGTATAGAAGGGACATTGCTCAACACAATCAAGGCAATTTATGACAAACACATGGCCAGCATCCTATTGAATAGGGGAAAAAATGGATGACTTCCCCCTAAGATATGAAACCAGACAAGTATGCCCACTCTCACTATTGCTATTTAATATAGTTCTGAAAGTTTTAGCCAGAGCCAAAAGGCAACAAAAATAAATCAAAGGCATACAAAAGTGAAACTACCCCTATTTGAAGATGACATGATTCCAGGTAAAAAATATTCCAGCTAAATAAATAAATATATGGCATAAAATGTAATGAATTGGAGTGAAATGGATATTTTGAGATTTGATGATTATTTACACCCTTGCCTCTTCCATTGAGAAAGTGTGTTTCTTTTTCTTCAAACTTTGTCGAACTATTTGATATATTGTAGTGTTAACTTATGATCATTAAGTGAACTGAAAATAAATCTCTGTAAAATTTAAAAGTGGGAATGGGAGAGGAAGGAGGAAGAGGAGTTGGAGTCTGGGCAGGAGGGAGGGTAGGGTGGGAAGTATCACTATATTCCTTAAACTGTAAACATGAACTAAATGAACTATGAAAATCTTTAATAAAATCTAAAAAATGAAAGTACTTGACTTGTAAAAGTGCAGTTGAGAAGTTCAGTTGTAAGTGGCTTGAGGAGTTAGAGGAGTTAAGATACTGCTGAATGAACACAGCTTTGTGTTACTAATAACAATTTCTCCATTAAGAAGAGGAAAAGTTGACAGAATGGAGTGAAGGAGGAAGGAAGTAGTTTTGTTGCTTCCCTAACATTTACAGTCGATTGAGACATAAGAGGGGGTCTCATAGAAGTTCATGGAAATATGTATTATGAAACAACTGTGCATAGATCTGAGAATTTTTCATCAAAATTGAGTTAGTATTTAATGCCATTTTCCATAAACATGTTGTATTTCATATGCTCATTTATACACATAACTTTTCTTAAGCCTTAAAATGCTCTACATTTTCAACTGTAATCTATGTTTTCTATCATAATTGCATATTAGAATTACTATTTCATCCAAAATTATAAATAACTGCACTGTCTTCCTCAAACTGTCAAAGCTATGCTAAAGAAACAAACAACCTTAATTAAAAGTTCAATTAAAAGTTATGAAGCTTTCCAGGAATCAAAAAAAAAAGTGTGCCATTTTTGAAGAATCTTAAATGACATAGAGAACTGCCTAAGGCATAATTGAATATGAAAAGCAGTATATATAATTTTACATAAATTGTGATCTCAGTGTAATGACAGTAAGCAAACACAGAAAGTTATGACTAAATGGAATGTATTATAACATAAGAATAATGGTTTGGAGGTGATTGAATTATGTATATTTGATTTTGTGTGTGTGTGTGTATGTGTATGTGTATGAAAGAGAGAGAGAGAGAGAGAGAGAGAGAGAGAGAGAGAGAGAGAACGTTACCTTGAAATGAATAATTGAATATTAGCTTAAAAGGAAATTTTCAATGCTGGACTATTTCTGGAGAAATACATAAATGCACTTTCTGTTGAATTTTACTTAAGTTACCAATAAAGTGACTATAAAATGTTAATTTTCAGTGTTAAATGTTTAATATAATATAGTTATTGTATTTTTTGTCAGTGTGTGTTCTTCTAGATTCGAGTTGCATTACAACAAATTTGAAAGACAAAGAACACATTACAAAGAACACATTGCTCAACAGGCTAATCCTCCGCATTGCGGCGCCAGCCCACTGGATTCTAGTCCCGGTCCTTCCCCTGGTCTCCCATGGGGTGCAGGGCCCAAGCACTTGGGCCATTCTCCACTGCACTCCCTGGCCACAGCAGAGAGCTGGCCTGGAAGAGGGGCAACCGGGACAAAATCTGGCACCCCAACTGGGACTAGAACCCAGTGTGCCGGTGCCGCAAGGTGGAGGATTAGCCTAGTAAGCCATGGCGCCAGCCTCAATTTGTGTATTCTTAATTCCATGGTCAAATATAAGTGGATGAATTGTCATGGCTTTACTTATTAGCTCTATATTCTGTTCCATTGGTCTATTTATCTTTGTTTATGCCAGTACAACGCAGTTTCTTGTGGTTTATTTAATTGTAAAGATAATTGTGATATTTCTTTCTAAATTAATGTTTACAAATATGAACAGAACAGATTTCAAATAGGTCATAGATACAATTCTAAGAATATTCTTCCCATTGTCTTTCTCCCTTTTTCCTTTTTAAATTTTTACAATAACATAATTTAAATAATTTATATTCACAGGTTTAATGCTCCACTAAATAGAGTTCAACAAGTAAAAAGTAAAAAGAAAACTGTTCAGCAAGGTATACCACTGACAAGGGCTATAAACAATATTCAAATCCCAAAATGCCAATTTCACTCATGGATACTAAGTGGTTTTCTTTGTACTCTGTATATTAGCTACAATCAGTCAAAGAAAACATGTGCAGTTTATCCTTTTGGATTGGACTTATTTAATTAAGCATAATGGTCTCAGTTGTATTCATTTTGTTGCAAAAGACAGAATTTCATTTTTTTAATGGCTGAGTAGTATTCCATTGTTAATTTTTTTCATCCGGTCATCAGTTGATAAACATCTGGGTTGATTCCATATTTTAGCTATTTGAATTGAACTGCTTTAAACAAGGTGGTACAGACAACTCTTCCATATGCTGACTTTATTTCCTATGGGTAAATTCCCAGGAGTGGGATGGCTGGGTCCTATGCTTAATCAATTATCATCAGATCTTTAAGAAATCTCCACACTGTCTTCCATAATGGTTTTACTAGTTTACCTTCCTATCAGCACTGTATTAGGGTACCTTTTTCTCCACAACTTCACTTGAAGTGAGAGAATGAATTACTATTTTTCTTTGCTTTTGTCTTATACCTAGAGAAGCATTCCAAGTACTGGTACTTATAAGGTGCACAAAGTAACAAAGTTTACTTAAAAAGTGAGAAGGTGCACATGCACGTGAGCATGGCAAACCCCACACCTGACAAACACCCATCATGAGGAGGCAGTGGGTCAGAGGGAGAAAAAGGGGAGGGGAGGGGAACAGAAAGGGAAGGTAACCCAGCACCTCCTCCAGTCACAGTTCTCGGTGGAAGAGGGTTGTCTCCAGTTCTCAGTCTCCTCTATGAGGTTGGAGGGGAGTGGCTATTTACATGACATTCCCCCTGTTTTTCACACACACCAGGTCCCAGGAGATGCATGCTGAGAAAGGGGGTGTCTTGATTGACAAGTCAGAGGGTACATGGAGCAGGCGGTAGTGGCTCCTCACCTAGCTGTCTGCCTGTCCCATATTACGGTGACTTCAGTGGTCCCGGTGATTCACTAGCCTGGATGATTGCCAAAATGACTGAGTGTCTCTTAGAGCACACATCCTTCCCGAGACTTAGAACCAGTGAGTTTATGTCTAAAACAATAAAATGGGGCTGGAGCTGTGGCATAGTGTGTTGAAGTTCTGGCCTGAAGCGCCAGCATCCCATATGGGCATAGGTTCTAGTGCCGGCTGCTCCTCTTCTGATCCAGCTCTCTGCTATGGCCTGAGAAAGCAGTAGAGGATGGCCCAAGTCCTTGTGCCCCTGTACCCACGTGGGAGACCAGGAAGAAGCTCCTGGCTCCTGGCTTCAGATAGGCCCAGCTCCAGCTGTTGCAGCCATCTGGGGAGTGAACCAGCGGATGGAAGACCTCTCTCTGTCTCTACCTCTCTGTAACTCTGTCTTTCAAATAAATAAAGTAAATCTTAAAATAAATAAATAAAACGAAAAATCTCCCTAGCAGAAATAAGGAAACTTTTTTTCTGCCAAGGAGAAAAATTATATTGTAACATCATTTGCAGGTCATACAAAATTTTCAGCTTAATCATTTGCCTGCTAGAGCAACAGCAACTGGAGCTCATTGAATTTCAAGTCCAACCTGCAGTTGCTTTGGCAGGGTCTTAAATGGTTCTCAGGTCAGATGCCCCCTCACTCTCTGGCCTAAATAAAAGTTCTTTACTTTTGAACCTGTTTGTGTTGATCTGGAGTGGTAGCAAGGTTAAGACCAAATTATGCCTAACTCTGATTTGCTCCACATTTATCTGGAGCTTTAATCTCATTTCAAAGCCCATTTTTCTATTGAAAATGTTTCTAATGCTATTACCTCATCTTGGTTTCTTCAATAGTTTTGTCTCTTGGATATCTTGTGTTGTATAATTGTTTGTCTTACTTTTGTTTCAAGGAAAGATCCCTGGTGTCAAAAGATAAATTTTCTTCTGATTCCCAACTGTGTCTCAGCCTTGAATCGCTGCTCATAAGTAAATTAGTATCTTTGATTTTATTTTCCCTAGCACAAGCCCTATCTCAACTTAATAGCTCTATCCTCACATATCCGTCAACTGATTCATCAAGAATTTCTGTAATTAATATGCTTATGCTAGTATTAATGGTACAATTGCAAACCTATAATTAACACTTCAGTATATAATTAATGCTAACATTTCAGCCATATATTAATATGACAAATTCCTGATTAAATGAACAAACTGAGTTCAACAAACATTTATCTACAACTATAGTAATTAGATGAAGATTGGGGGACAATAACAAATTAGTTCCAAAGGAAAATTTGCAATCTCTTGAATATGGAAAAAAGGAAAATCCATAATGGAGAGTCATATTATGGTGTTAATAATGGTAAAACACTTGTTTGTTTGTTTTACACAAATAACACATAATGAGATACTTTACTGTATGCAATTATTTTAATAGAGTTTGATTTCTTTTCTGTATAGAGCTAGATAGTAAATCTTTTCAACTCTATGGGTAAAACAGTCTCTGCCATACCTAGTCAAATTTTCTATTATGGTGTGCATGAAACTGTAGATAATACATAAAACATATTTATATATACTTTGTTCCAGAGAACATTGTTCACTAAAAATAAGGGTAAGTAGCCACATTTCCCCATGGCCTCTTCCTGGAACAGCTTCACAGACACCTGCCGCTGGCTGGACACCTGGAGCGCCAGAAACATGATATGGAAGCTGCCCCAGCCCAGGAGGGGCAGCAACTGGAGCTCAGGCTGAGGGCTGGCTTTGGCCTGGAAGTCTTCAAGGCCTTCCATGCTGGTGTCCCTAACTATTCTCTCTGATCTACAAACTAACTAATGAGCTACCCTCACTACAATACCTAAGAAAATAAAGGGACAACAAGGGAACTTTATACTGATCTCACTATGGTGCTACACTAGCTAGACTAACTATACTAATGACACACAGTGGCAAGACTAAGTACTATCTAGACAAAACTGAAAACAAAAACCAGAAAAGATCCAAAAAAGAAGACACTAAATAACTACACTAAAACTATGAAATCTAGCAGTGCTGCCTCACTAAAAGTGGGGGAGGCCGAAAACAAACAAAAAAAACCTGCAAAAAAATACAAAATGGGCAAAAAAGTAGATGGAAAAAAACAAACTAAAACAAAATCAGAAAAAGAATAAACAAAATAGAACAAGAAACAAACAAAAAGCATACCAACACCAACAAGCACAAACACTGGGATAGATGGGTCCAGTCACACAGGTAACTGCAATAGCTCCCTGGTAAGGCAGACAAAAACCTGGGCCAGGCAGCTGCTTATACAGGCGTGTGGAATTCTGTAACCATAGGGCTACTTATGAGGTCAGAGCAAGAAACGGACCAATAGCAGTCCAACCAGGACTTACATGAATTTGTATTTTATGACACTTTGTCCTTATTAAGTCAGTGCAGAGCAGGGACCAATCACAGCTGCGGCTACTCCTCAGAAGTTTTCTCAAGAACCTTTCACAGGAAATAACCCAAAGACCCCAAGAGCTTTTGGCTTAGGATGGTGATAGAGTTTGATGTTTATTTTTTGAGATATTAAAATTTTATAGGATGCTCCAATGGCCTTTTCATTTCTCATTTAAGGAGTGACAACATCTGTTGAGTTTTATTATTTTTTCCAAAAGAAAACTTTTATTTAATAAATAAAAACTTCAGGGGCCAGCGCTGTGGTGCAGTGGGTTAAAGCCCTGCCCTGAAGCGCCGGTATCCCATATGGGCACCGGTTCGAGTCCAGCTGCTCCACTTCTCCTCTAGCTTTCTGCTATCGCCTGGAAAAGCAGTAGAAAATGTTCCAAGTCCTTGGCCCCTGCACCCGTGTGAGGGATCCGGAAGAGGCTCCGGATTGGCGCAGCTCCAGCCATTGTAGCCATTTAGGGAGTGAACAAGCAGATGGAAGACCTCTCTCTCTCTCTCTCTCTCTCTCTCTCTCTCTCTCTCCCCCCCCCCCCTTATTTCTGTGTAATTCTGACTTTCAGGTGGATAAATCAATCTTCAAAAATGAATAAATGCAAACTTCATGAATTTCATAAGTACAACGTTAGGATATAGTGATTCTTTCCACTATACCCACCACCCTACCAACATTTTCACCCCTCCTTCTGCTCCCTCTCCCATTCCCTGTCTTATTCTCCACTAAGATCCATTTTCAATTAACTTTATACATAGAAGACAACTCCATACTAAGAAGAGCTCAACAATTTCCATGAAAATTGAAAAAAAACTGTTTGGCAACAATCGAGACAAGCGCTGTTCAAAGTCATTGCATCTTCAAGTTAATTTCACTTCATTTTTCTATAAGCTTAATTTACTTTAAAGAAGCACCCAAGAATGATACCTCTTTTGCAAGCACTTAAACATAACTATAACTTATGTGACGTGAGAATACCCTCCACTTAATAAATTAAAAGAAAGTAAATCCTTGAGAACAATTTTTATCACTAATTAAGGAAGCACCTGAGAAAATAAGCAACGGAGTTGGAAACTTAGACATAACTAAAATCTGTGAGACCTAGGAATATCCCACACTTAATACACTAACATGAAATAAATCTTTGAGAACAGTTTTACTGTTAACTCTCACAATACAACTGTTTGAGGACAGAGGTCCTGCTTGGGAAGTTAGTGCACAGTGACTCCTGTTGTTAATTTAACAATTAACAATCTTATATATGATGTCAGTGATCACCTGAGGCTCTTGACATGAGCTTCCTAGGCTGTGGAAGCCTTTTGAATCCACAAACTTTGTCAGTATTTAGACAAGGCCACAATCAAAGTGGGAGTTCTCTCCTCCCTTCAAAGAAAAGTAACTCCTTCTTTGATGACCACTTCTTTCCACTAGAATGCCTTAAGGGCTGCTTCTGAGGTCAGAGTACCACTTAAAGCGATTGTCATTCTATGAGTTTGCTGTATGGACTGCTTCCCCATGTTAGAGCATTTATTCTTTATTAATTCTACTTATTATTATTACCAATTAACCCTATTTTATGACCACTTTAACATTTAATCCTTTCTATATGATCACTTTAACATTTAATTCTAACTATATAATCATTTTCACACTTAATTCTATCCATATGATCACTTGACACTTAAGGTGGTATTATTATCAACCAGCTTAGGGAGATTTGGAGGCCCATGGCAAGTTTCTAAAACTGTATGCTTTGAAGAAAGTCTGTAGGAATGTGTGAAGAACTATACAGCTTTACAACTACAAACTCCATAGACTTCATAATTAAACTTTAGGAACATGCTGATTCTTCTCACCATGCCTGCCCTCCTACCCATACTCTCACCCCTCTTTCTTGTCCCTCTCTTATTCCCACTCTTATTTTTTCTTAAGATCTGTTCTCAATTGACATTATGCAAATGTGATTAACTCTATGTTAAATAAAGGGTTCAACAAATAGTGTGAAAGAAGAAAACCAAAAATATTATTCTTCAACTGTCAATATAAGGGGTGTTCAAAGTAATTGTTTCTCAAAGTGTGAATTTTACTTCTACAGATTTCCTTTAATGTGCCAGAATTAAGTGTTAAAGTCAGTATAGTAGCCCTGCTATTTCTCTACTGATACTTTGGTATGAGTGTCTAAAATTCAAGGAAAATATGCAAAGAAAGGAAAGAAAAGTTACAAGTTGAATAAGAAAAATCAGTGAGATTCTGTAACAGTATTAAAAAGATAATATATCAAATCAGAAATAGTGATGTAATAAAGTCCAATGCTCAAGATAATTCTGTGTAAATATTTATAATCATCATCATCATCATTAACAATATCACCCTAACTAAAAATCATTAAGAACTTTTTATGGGTTAAACAGTATACTGGAATGTATCAACCCCTCTAGGTAGCTCTCTATTTTCTATAATTTACACATAAGTAAATTAAGGTTCTAGGGGTTTTCTTCTAGCCTACAATATCAAATTAGCAAATAATTTGCCTTGGAGTAAAGTGAAGTTGGAACTTGAATCCCAGGGTTGTTTTGTTGTTTTGTTGTTATTTTGTTGTTTTATGTGTTTTTTACTTTGTCCATTAGTGGAATGACCTTGGGCAAATTTTAAACATTTTCATCTCTTGCTTAACTGTAACTTATTAATTCAGTTTGTGTTGTTAAAAAACTTGCAATGAGTTATTATAGACAATTAATGCTGTTGATACATTATAGTATAGTGGTTTAAACACTCAAAAGAATTCTATATTGGCTTATAAAATTAAAAATTATAAATTGGTCTTGCTGCCTACAATTGCATGTTACTGAATTAATTCTTCTGTGAGACATGTTCTTTATAATAATAGCTTCCCATTTATAGCTTATACGCAGTAGTAATTGATCATTCCTACTAAACACTAAATATACTACTTCAGAGTCAAGCTAGCACACAAAATCTACAAAGGGATGATTACAAATCAGCTTACTGGCTTAGGTATAGAATATAGTTGGGCTGTTTTCTCTAGGATGATTTCCTAAAGTGTGTTGGGGATACATCAGTAATCTGATGAGTTAAAATTTTTATAACTGGCAGAAGTGTAATATACTACATGCAATCATGCCTCAGTATCTGTGGAGAATTGTTTCCAGAAATGACCTCATGCCAACACCCTGCTACGGATACCATCATCCAGGGATGCTCAAGATAATATAGAATGACATGTAACCTGTGCACAGTCTCATGTACTTTATTTTTTAAAGATGTATTTCTTTACTTGAAAAATGTATTCATTTGAAAGTAATAGGAGAGAGAGAGAGAGAGAGAGAGAGAGAGAGAGAGAGAGAGAGAGATTGGGAGAGAAGTCAGTCTTCCTCTATTGGTTTGCTCCCCAAATGGCCACAACAGATAGGACTAAACCAGGCTAAAGTCAACAAGCCATGAATTCTATCTGGGCCATAATCCCCTGCTTTTCCAGGTGCTTTATCAGGGAGCTGGATCAGAAACAACAGCTGGGACAGGATCTCTGGTAAGGGATGCTGATGCTGCAAGCTGAAGCTTAACTTGCTGCACCACAACACTGGCCCTGTCCTTTATACTGTAAGTCCTCTCTTGATGACTTATATCTAATATAATGCTTCCATATCCCTTCTTTGGTATGGATTTAGCATAGTACTCAGCAACAGCAAATTCAGGCTCTGCTTTTGGAATTTTAAAAATACTATCTATCAGTTTTTTCATTGCATATACAAACATATAGCCTGAAAATATGCAGAGCCAGATGCATGTTTACTTGTCCCTCCTAAAGAGTGAAATCCAGCACATCTACAGCAGTGAAAATAACATAGAGAATGCACGTTTTTCAAGCTTCTATGTAGCTTTAGATTCACTCCCAAGATTATGTTTGAGTATAGAAAACTCAGGTTTGATGATAAAGGGGATAGTGGTTCAGACAATTTTAATTACAAATAACTTAAAATAATTCATTAGTCTGTAGGACAAATAATTGTTTTGAAAAAGATTCATCTTCCCTGGATAATCAGGCAAATTGTTTCCGAATATTTGAATATAGGATGAATAGAATAATCAGACCAATGGGATGGTGTAAAAGTACATAAGAAAAAGAATAAAATAATCCTATTCCACCATTTCTTGGTGAAGAATTAGAACAAAAGAAACACTCTGAAATCTGGATAAATCAGATATTAACAATGAACAGAAGTAAAACATTGATATAAGAATTGAATTCAGCTATTCATTCTAAATAATTTATCCATTTCAGGAAACAGTTGCTAACATTAATACTCCTCCTATTCATTCCTATCTTTTTTTTTACATCTCACAGAAATTACCCAGGGCTGTGCATGACAATAAATTGTTTTGTCCTATTATGAACAGTTTGATATTTTCTTTGATAGCATTTACAATAAAGGAAGGGGGGATAAAAAATTAGAGCTCTCATTTGGTGAAATTTTATTCAAGTATTCATGTAAAATTTTCTAGAAAAGTTCACCTGCCTTTCAGCATATTTTCCATTCCGCACACATATTTCAGAAATGCACATTCATATCTAATTTTGAATATTGGTTATTTGTCACTCAGATGGATAGAAGGGTGCATGTTTTAAGCTATCATCTGAGTCTATGTGGTGTGAATCATTGGCAGATAGGCTAAAGAGTTGTTCTACCAAATTATATTCCCAGCGGGAGTGGATGTAGGCACTCACAAACTCTGGGCACAGTTACATCTGTATCTGTGGAAAGAGAACAATTTGCAAACCATCTGGCAGCAGAGTTGAGCTCCTTGAAGCCATAATGGAGACATTTTGGTTCTGGCAATCAGGGTTACAGCTGTGTGGTGAGTTAAGTGCTCCACACAGAGAGGCTAACTGGAGTATTACAACCCTGAAAAAGAAACTGGGTGGTATCACTGGGCAGAGTATAATTATTACAACAAATGGAGCCATATAAGTGATCAACGTCACTTTTTGGAGAATTCAAAGTACTTAGATTTCGTACTAATTCATTGTATTGAAATCCATCCTTTAAAAAATGTGTTTTTAGACACTATCCCTGAGTCTCAATAAAATAGATTGTAGGAATGTAGAATGTTCTTTCCAAGGTTCAGCATACTGTGTCTGTAAGTAACAGCTTGAGAGAAAATTACAGTCATTAGGGTGCAATGGTAGAGAGTTTTATTTCTATTTAATTGAAATTAAATCTGATTCAGCATACATGGGGAGAAGGGGTGATTATTGCCAGGAATGCTCTTAAAGCTTCTGTTTAGCATTTTTTTGAGGCCCTTTGTTAAAACAAGACTGACAGCATCATCTCCTCCATTGCAGTTTACTCTCGTTCCCCACTACCCTAAACACGATTGCTTTGGAATAGAAGTAGAATCAGAGAGCTGAGAAAAGAGAGGCAAGAGAAACAATATTTTTAAAAAAAATACAGTTTATGAAGTGTAAGATTAAAATAGTTCTTGAACGCAAAACTGTGGTGCAGAGGATTAAGCCATGGCCTGCAGTGCCAGCATTCATATGAATGAGAATTCAAGTCCTGGCTGCTCCAATTCTGATCCAGTTTCCTGCTGATGATCCTGGAAAAGCAGAAAAAGGTGGCCCAAGTCCTTGTTACTCTTTGTTTTGGATTTTAGCCCTTCTGACAGGGGTGAGGTGATATCTCATTGTGGTTTTGATTGGGTTTCCCTGACGGCTAGTGATGCTGAGCATTTTTTAAGTCTGTTTTTTGGTTATTTGTGGTTCTTCTTTTGAAAACTGCCTATTAAAGTTATTTTCCCATTTCTTAACTGAATTTGTTATTTTCTGTTGTTGAGTTTTTTAAGTTTGATATATTCTGGGTACTAATCCTTTATTAGATAGTTTGAAAATGTTTTTTGCAATTCTGTAGGATGGTTCGTTTGCTTTACAAAAGCCTCTTAATTTACTACAATCCCATTTGTTTTTTGTTTTGTTTTGTTTTTTAGCCTGTGCTTTGGAGATCTTGTACAAGACATATTCCCCTACTCCAATGTCTTTTATTTTAGAGTATCCCCTACATTTTCTTTCAGCAACTTCAGTCTCTAATGTAAAATTTAGATCTTTGATCCATTGATGTTTTTAAAACTTAATTTAAAAATAATTTTAAAGTATGTGTTTTTATTAAAAACAGTAAAGTGGTTTTGACCATTTGGAGACCAGGGTCACTTTAAGAGATAAAACAAGTACACCTGGAAAAATTGTTCTCTACATATTCAAAGAGTAGAGCTTTTTATTGAGCTAAAATTTCACCATTGTGTGGTCAAAAGTTTTGTCATTGTCTCAAAACAGAAAAAAAGGTTCATTTTTGGTTAAGCACTAATTGCAAAGCAAAGATAATGGTCACAAGTTTTATATTTAAATGTTTTTATTTATATAAAGTGAACAAATTTCATGTATTTTGTATATCCAGATTTAAGAGCATTATGATATTTCCCACTCTACCCACCCTCCTGCCCATGCTTCCAACCTCCATCCCTCTTCTTTTCTTATTTTTCCTTTAATTTTCACAATGACATAATTTCAGTTTATTTTATAACTATAAGCTTAACCTGCATTTAATGAAGAATTCAACTTGTAGTGAGTAGAGACAAGATTTGTAAACCATAATCAAATCTCTCAAAATGTCAATTTTGCTCGTATATATTACATTTTTTGTACTCTGTACACTAGTTACCATGAATCAGGAATTTGTGGCTTTGGGGACTGGCTTATCTAAGCATAACGGTTTCCATTTTCATCCATTTTGTTACAAAAGTCAGGATTTCAACTTTTTTTTTTATTGAACAGTATTATATAGTGTGTATTTATACTGTTTCCTTTAACTAGTCATCAATTAATGTACACCTGGGTTGATTACATATTTTCTCTATTGTGAATTGAGCTGCAATAAACATGGTGGTACAGATAACTCTTTCAAATGCTGAATTCATTTCCCTTGGATAAATCCCAAGCAGTGGGTTGACTGGCTCATATAGTATAAATGTTTTCAGCTTTCTGAGATATCTCCATACTGTCTTCCACAATGGCTGTACTCATTTATATTCCCACCAGTAGTATATTAGGGTGTCTCATTGTGGTATTTATTTGTATTTCCCTGGTGGCTAGTGATCTTGAACACGTTTTTATATGTGTGTGTCACCCATTTGATTTTCATCCTTTAAAAATACCTGTTCCTCCCTTTTGCCAATTTCTTAATGGGGTCATTTGCTTTGTTGTTGTTGAGTTTCTTGAGCTCTTATAGATTTTGGATATTAATCCTTTATTAGTTGCATAGTTTGCAAATATTTTCTCCCATTCTATTGGTTGCCTCTTCACTTTGTTAAGTGTTCCTTTTCAGTGCAGAAGCTTCTTAACTAGGTGTAATAACATTTGTCTATTTTTCCTTTTATTGCCTGTGCTACTGGGGTTTCTTCCAAGATGTGTTTGACTATGTCAGTGTCCAGTAATTTGATGGTATCAGTATAGATTTTATATCTTTGATCCATTATGAGTTGATTTCTGTATAAAATGTAAGAGAGGGGACTTGTTTCATATTTCTGCATGTTTAGATATTTTTGAAAGCACTGTTTGTTGAACAGACAGTTCTTTTTCCTGAGGTTTCTTTTAGATCATTTCTCAAGTATTAGTTGGTTGTAGATCTGTGTGTTAATTTCTGTGGTTTCTGTTCTGGTCCATTTGTCTGCTTGTCTATTTTTTGTGCCAGTACTAGGCTGTTTAAACTATAATTGCCATGTAGTATCCCTTTAAATTTGGTATTGTGATGTTTCTGGCTTTGTTTTTGTTTTATTGTAAGATTATTTATTTATTTATTTGACAGGTAGAGTTACAAACAGTGAGAGAGACAGACAGAGAGAAAGGTCTTCCTTCCGTTGGTTCACTCCCAAAATGACTGCCATGGCCAGAACTGCGCCAATCCGAAGCTAGGAGCCAGGCACCTCCTCCCATTCTCCCATGCGGGTGCAGGAGCCCAAGCACTTGGGCCATCCTCCACTGCTATCCAAGGCCACAGCAGAGAGCTGGACTGGAAGAGGAGCAACCGGGACCAGAACCAGAGCCCATATGGGATGCTGGCACAGCAGGCGGAGGATTAGCCCAACACACCATGGTACTGGCCCCCTGTTTTTGTTTTTTTTAAGATTTCCTTAGCTGTTCAGGGTCCCTTATGTTTCCATATGAATTTAGCATTTTTTTTCTAGATCTGAGAATAATGCCATTGGTATTTTATTGGTAATCCCATCAAATCTGTCAATTACTTTGGGAAATATGGACATTTTGATAGAGTAAGTATGGTTAACAATAATATATTTCATATTTCAGAATAGCTAGAAAGAAAGGATGTTCCCAGTAAAAAGAAATTATATTTGAGATGATAGATTTGCTTGTGTTCCCTTATTTGACCATTATGCATTATACACGTTTCAAAATATCACATCTTGGCCAGCGCCGTGAATCACTAGGCTAATACTCTGCCTGTGGTGCCAGCACTCCAGGCTCTAGTCCCGGTTGGAGCGCTGATTCTGCCCTGGTTGCTGCTCTTCCAGTCCAGCTCTCTGCTGTGGCCAAGGAGGGCGGTGGAGGATGACCCAGGTGCTTGGGTCCTGCACCCACATGGGAGACCAGGAGGAAGCACCGGGCTCCTGGCTTCTGATTGGCACAATGCGCTGGCTGTGGCAGCCATTTGGGATGTGAACCAAGGGAAAGCAGACCTTTCTCTCTTTCTCACTAACTCTTCCTATCAAAAACAAAAACATAAACAAAATATCACATCTTACCACATAAATACATATACTTATTGTGTTTTAAATGAATCATTAATAATAAATAATTATTCAAATATTTGAATCAAAATGATAAAAATGAAGAATGCATATTAAATCACACAATACAGGACCTGGATACTTTAATCACTCAGTAAACATTATGTGTTACCATTATCATAGAATCATTCGATTTTTATATTGGCAAACTATGACAGGCATGGAGTTAGAGAAATTTCATAATACAGTAAACTGAAAATTTTCATTGTCTTATAAAACTTATTTTGGGAGAATGTTTCAATAAATATTGACATCTGAATACAGCAATATGAATAATAATATGAATAATGTTATATAAACAAAGGTTAGACATATTGCAACCTACTACATTGCTAGAAACAAAAAGGATATAAATGCTTTAACAATTCTAACTGATCTGTTATTTTACCTTCTAAAATATTATCTGTGACAAAAATTTCAAAAGAACAGAAATAGAAGAATAAAATTTATTGACCTAGCAATGTTTAATCCATCATTTCTACTTATTATTAAAATTACTATTTATTATTTATTCTTTCAAGATAATGAATACTTTAGTTATCATCTTACATTGAGTCACAGTGATTTCTTGACAAAAGCAATTTTATCTGATTATTTGTCATTACATATGTTTGCATCTGAGTTTTCCTACTTCTTTTGATAAATGCATTTGATTTGATCATTGTCCTGGGACAATTGTGTTTCCCAGAAAATATAAATTGAGAGCAATCTAATACCTAATTTTGATGAAATTAGAATTTTAGAATTTATAGGCACAATCTAAT
The DNA here is from genome assembly GCA_949820135.1 of Sylvilagus floridanus. Classification (NCBI taxonomy): domain Eukaryota; kingdom Metazoa; phylum Chordata; class Mammalia; order Lagomorpha; family Leporidae; genus Sylvilagus; species Sylvilagus floridanus. Next base: position 22,135,108 of record OX463236.1, read on the forward strand.
TAAGAATTGCTGACTGAATCAAAGAAATCATCTTGGAGCATTTACGCTAGTCCCTAGCAATCTGTTCTTGAGTCATTATTTACTAGAGCTGCACTTTTACAGCAGGAGGGGCAATTGTTATAAAATTAATTGATACACCAAGCATTTCCACCAGCAGGAAAGAGCTGAATTGTCAATTGCAAATGGGTCTGAAAATTTGTAAGCACATATTCAGGTAGTTCCAGAATTATATGCATATTCTTTCTAATTCAATGATTTCACCTGTTTTTCTTGGAGAAATTTTAGTGCCAGACACTTTACAAGTAGTACTGAATTGAATTGACAATTAAAAATTACGTGGTTGGGGCAGTCATTTGGCCTGGACTTTAAGACATCTGATGCCATATTGGAGTAACTGGGTTCAATACTACTTTCCACTCCTGACTCCAGCTTCTTGCAGACCTTAAAAAGCTACACTAATATCCTGAATTATCAGGTTTCTACCACGCACATGAGAGGCTCAGATGAGTATAGACGTGTTGTAAAAAGTAATTAAACCTCATGGTGTCAATTTCACTCACATACCTTTGTGTACTATGTATATTAGTTAACACAAATTAGAGAACACATATGATATTTATCTTTTTGGGAATGGCTTATTTCACTAAACATGATGGTGTCCAATTGCATACTATCTAGTGTGTGCATGTGACAGGATTCTATCATGTATGAATATCACATTTTATTTATTCAGTCATCAGTTTATGGACATCTGGGTTGTTTCCATATCTTAGCTATTGTGAATTATGTTGCTATGAAAATAGGGGTAAAGATAACTCTTCCATATGCTAATTACTTTTTAAATTGAACCCCATGAGGTATTAATGATAGAACCAAGTAAGAGCTGTTTAGATTCTGTCATTTTTCTTTGTAGTTTCAACAAAAACAATTTGAAAATTGCAGCATATAGTCTTCATCATTCTTTATTGGTAACTACAGGAGGCAGAAGACTTTTTTTTTCTTTAAAGATTTTACTTATTTACTTGATAAATATAGACAGAGAGAGGGAGAAGCGGAAAAAAATCTCCCATCCACTGGTTTGTTCCCCAAATGTCCACAATGGCCTGAGCTGTGCCAATCTGAAGTCAGGAGCCAGGAGCCTCTTCTGGATCTCCCATGCAGGTACAGGAGCCCACGGACTTGGGCCATCCTCTACAGCTGTCCTAGACCGTGGTAGAGAGTTGCATTGAACAAGGAGCAGAGAGGACATGAACCAGCACCCTTACAGAATTCCAGAGTAGCAGATAGAGGCTTAGACCACTGCACCACAGAGTCGGCCCTAGAAAAGAATGTTTTAAATAAGTTCAGGGTGACAACTACCATTGAAGAAAATAAGAGGAAAAGACAATAACAAGAATAGAGATAAGGAACAAAATATAATATGCTTTGGGAGATAAGAAGTAAGTTATATTTGACATTTTTGGATAACACACAGAGCTTTTTAAAAATTAATACAGGTATAATTTTATTGAGATATTGGATTCAATTCTTGATCATAGAAATAAAACAAATACCATAATAAAATGAGTTACACAATATTTTAGTTCCTAATTAATATGATTAATTATTATTAATTAATATTAATAAATAGTGTAATATTAATCTACACTATACTGTATTCAGTATGATATCAAAATATCTAAATGTTTACATATCTTAATTTAAAATAATATATTGTCAAACAATGCTAACTCTCATCTGAGCCTTCAGTCAAATTCTTTTTGCTGGTGGAGGCTCTCGCCTTGAGGTTGATGGATTCTAGCTTATCAGGAGTTGCTGAAGACTTGTGTGGCTGTTGCAATTTTATAAAATAGACAGCAATAAAACCTGATGCCTTGACTGGCTATTCCTTTTGTGAAAGATCTCTCTGCAGCATGTAATACAATTTGATAGCATTTTCCTGACCATAGTTTTTTTTTTTTTTTTCAAAATTGGAGTGAATCTTCTCAAACCATGCTGCTGTTTTATCAACTAAATCCATATAATATTCTAAATCCTTTGTTTTCATTTCAATAACATTAAAGCGTCTTCACCAAGAGTAGATACCATCTCAAAAAACCATTTCTTTCCTCATTGACAAGAAGCAATCCTTGATCCATTACAATTTTATCATGAGGCTGCAGCAATTGTAGTCACATATTCAGCTCCCTTTACAACGCTGCTGCCCTTGATATAGCCACCCACAACTACAGTCACTTCCTCCACTGAAGATGTCAGTCCCTGAAAGCCATCCACAAGAATTGGATTCAGCTTCTTACAATTAATTATTAATGTTGGTATTTTGCCCTCCTTCCATGGATTACAAATCTTCATTTTCTTATTTTCTTAATGTTTACTTATTTGAAAGAGCAAGAGAGAGGGGAGAGAGAGAGAGAAGAGAGAGAGAAAGAATCTTCCATCCCCTGGTTCTCTCTCCAAATGCCTGTAATAGCCAGGGCTGAAGTCAGGGAGCCAGACCTCAATCTGTGTCTCCAAGGTGAGTGGCAGGGGCTCAACTACTTGAGCCATCATTGGCTATTTCCCAGCATATATCAGCAGGAAATTGGTTTGGGGGTGGAGTTGTTAGGAATTCTATCTGGTATTGTGACATCAGATGCAGTCTTGGCATCAGAAGCAGCAGCTCAACCCACTTTTCCACATCACTTGCCCTTAGAAAACTTCTAAATGGCATGGAGGATGTTGAAAACTTTCTGGAATCTTTTCAGTTTGCTTTGTAATATACATCAGCAGAATCATTATCTATGTTAGCCTTATGAAATGTGTTTCTTAAATAATAAGGCTTAAAAGTCAAAATGACTCTTTGATCTATGGGCTGCAGAATGGTTGTTATGTTAGCAGGTATGAAAACAGCATTGATCCCCATGTACATCTCCATTAGAGCTGTTGAGTGACCAGGTATATTGTCCTATTTTGAAAGGGGTTTTTTCTTTCTGAGCAGTAGGTCTCAAAGTTGTGCTTAAAATATTCATAACTATGCTGCATGTGCATGTAGTCTCACCCAATCTTTATTGTTCCAGTTATAGAGCACAGACATAATAGATTCAGTGTGATTATTAAGGGCTCTAAGATTTTCAGAATGGTAGATGAGCATTGACTTCAACTTAAAGTCACCAGTGTTAAATGAAAAATCAGAGTCTGGCTGAATAATCAAATGTGAAGTCTATTCAGTGAGTCAGGATGAACATGGAAGCCAGGAAATAACCTGTCAATTGCCTGAGCTGGCTGTTCTGCCAGCTTGGATTTGTTTACAAGTTTTCTTCTTTTGTTACTTGGTGAGAACCTACACTGAATAAGCTTTAAACACTAGAGATTTATGTGTGCTTATCAATCACATCCAAAATCAAAAATACCTCACTGAAAACTGAAGAACACCTGGTAAGAGCTAACAGACTTGATTAAACAGCTGCATTGCTCTCTCTCTCTCAGTCCTTACCACACGGGATGTAATCTGCATGCTGGGAGAAGCAGGCAAGTGTTCTTCCTACTATAGCCCTAACACAGAAAGCTCACTCCTTATTAAGGCATCGTAGATACATCCTTGCCCATGGCTTGTGTTTCCTGGGTCAAATTTGAAGTTCATTGAAGGGCCGTGTTCCTGGGAACCAGCTGAACAGCTTCACTGCTTGTAGAACATCCTGAATGGCTCAGGCCTCTGCAGAATTTAAATTCACAAGGGCTACAGAAGCCCCTAACTAAAGAGCCAGTCTGTGCTCTGGAGCTTTGAACCCAGTCAGTGCCTTCTCAATAGCTGTGGAAGTTCTAAGCGCCATCTTCTTCCAGTGTAAGGATGTCACTTAGTGCAATCACCTTTATCAGTTGTCTCAGATGGATCTCTGGATGACTAACCACAGCATCTACATCAGCATTTGCTGCTTCACCTTATACTTTTATGTCATGAAGATGCTTTCTTTCCTTATAAACATTATGAATCAAGTTCCATCCCCTTAAATCTCTTCTTCTTTAGTTCCCTTCAATCCCCACAGAACTGGAGAGAAATAGAACCTTGCTTTGGGTTTGGCACTGGCTTCAGGGAGCTTGTGGCTGGCTTGATCTATTCAAACTACTACATCTTTCTCCATGTAAGCAGCAAGGTTATCTCTATTTGTCATTCGTGTGTTCACTGAAATAGAACCTTTAATTTCATTCAAGAACTTTTTTTTTTTTATACTCACAACTTGTCTGACTGTTTGGCACAACAGGCCTAGCTTTCAGTCTCTTGGCTTTGAGCATGCCTTCATCATTAAGCTTAATTATTCTACCTTTTGACATATAAGTGAGACATGTAATATTCTACTATTCATTTAAATATTTAAAATCCTATTGTCCAGGTTTTAATTAGCCTAATTTGAATATGCTTATGACTCAGGGAACACAGAAGCATGAAGAAATTCTTGGCAAACAGCCAGTCATTAGAAAAGTCAGGAAACTCCCATTTATGGATTCATTTCGCCACCATAACTGTGCATGATTTGTTGCTCCTTAAAACAATTATGACTGCAACATAAAAGATCACAGATTGCAGATTACTGCTATATGTAACAATAGTGAGAAAGTTTGAAACTCTGTGAGAAACGTCAAATGTGACATAGAGACACTAAGTGAGCACCTGGTATTGGGAAACTGGGACCCCCACCTTTGTTCAGTACAGGGCTACTCTGCATCTTCACTTTTTAAAAAATGCATTATCTGTGGAACACAAGGAACTGAAGTGTAATCCAATGAGATATACGTATATATGTGATGTTTCCAAAGAATGAGCGGCCTGTTAAGCATCATTTTATTTTCCTTAAAGAAAAGTTTAATGTCCTGTGAGCATTTAAAGATGTGACAGGAAGCCGGCACTATGGCTCACTTGGTCAATCCTCCGTCTGCAGCACCGGCATCCCATATGTGCATCGGGTTCTAGACCCAGTTGCTCCTCTTCCAGCCCAGCTCTCTGCTGTGGCCCGGGAGGGCAGTGATGATAGCCCAGGTGCTTGGGCCCCTGCACCTGCACGGGAGACCAGGAGGAGGCACCTGGCTCCTGGCTTCAGAAGGGTGTAGCTCCAGCCATTGCGGCCATTTGAGGAGTGAACCAGGGAAGGAAGATCTTTCTCTCTGTCTCTCTCACTGTCTAACTCTGTCAAATAAATAATAAAAAAAAAGATGTGACAGGTTTCATAATGAAATAAATATATTCAAGAAACAAGATATGCTGCATCTTATAATGTATATTATCACATTAGCATTAAAGTTGTGAGGATTCCTACCATAAGAAAAGTTGCTTAATTTAGCTCAAACACTAATCAATGAAATTCTACCAATGAAATTTTACTTTCTTTGGTATATTTATACATAACTATGGGGACACATATAATTTAAGGGAAAATTTTGAGATAACTGTTTATTTGTTTGCCAGCTATCAAAAAACTACTTCTTCCCTAGCAACATACAATCTGAATCTTCAATACATATCTTAAAAATAACTTTTTCAACTTAATTGACTTGTAATATATGTAATATATGAACTATTTTGTGTCATGATTTTTCTAAGAATTAAAGTATATGGGCCAGCCTTGTGGCATAGCATGTAAGGTCACTGCCTTCAACACTAGCATCCCATAATCCCATATCGGCACAATTTATATCCCAGCTGCTCCACTTCTGATCCAGCTCCTTGTAGTTGGTCTGGGAAAAGTAGAGTAATATGGGACCCTGCCACCCATGTGATCTGGAGGGAGCTCCGGGCTCCTTGCTTCAGTCTGGCCTAGCCCTGGCTGTTGAAGCAATTTGGGGAGTGAACCAGTGGATGGAAGGATGTAAGATATTCTCTCTCTCTCTCTCTCTCTCTCTCTCTCTTTCTCTCTGTTTCTCACTATATCCCTGTAACTCTTTCAAATAAATAAATAAATATTTTATATAAAAAATAAATTATTGAATACCTTCATCATACAATTTTTAGCCCTCATAGGAAAAAGCACATCTATATCCATTTATTATGTGGAAATTGCCATAACAAAAGATTAAATATCTTTAATTTTGTTTCTAACACAATTTTGTTATGAATACAACAAACTGAGTGCCCATTTTGTCCTGAATTCTTATATAAAGACAGATCTGAAGTCACTTATAACTAATAAAATAAATGATATTACTAAAATACTCTACGTTTTATGAAACTTTGTTATTTCCCTGGGAAGATTAGCCAAGAATCTTTTAGAATCTACAAAGCTCTTATGATTTCAGTACAGCAAATTTGTTCGTTTAAGACATAAAGAAGCATCAACATTGTGGCACAGTGGGTGGAATGGCCTTTGAGGAGCCATCATTCCACAATGGAGCGACAGTTCTAGTATTGGCTGCTTCTATTCTGAGCCAGTTTCATGCTAATGTGCCTGGCTCCTGGCTTTGGTCTGGTCCAGTCCCTGTTATTACAACCACTTAGGTAGTGAATCAGTAGATGAAAGATCTCTCTCTCTCTCTCTCTCTCTCTATCCCTGTGCCTTTCAAATAATTAAATAAATATAATTTCAAACATAAATAACAAAATCAAAGGAAGCTTTCAAACCTTTCTTACCTCGATATACTTATTTCTTTGCAAAAATTGCAGCCCTACATTATTAAAACCAGTTAGTTCAGAAAGATGTATTTATGTTTTATATTTTTATCATATTGAACAACTACAGTTTTCCACATGAGCTATATTGTTGGATGTCAATACTATAAAAAATCTGTCATTTACAATCTACTCAAACACTGATTATTGATTACTTTCTCTGGATCATTTGAAGTGGAAACAACCATTCAGCCAATAGTAATTTAGCAGAAATGCAGATTTGAATCACATAGTGTTAAAGTCAAAAAACTAATCCATAGGTAACACACTAATGAAGTCAATTCGTATCTTTAAAAATGGAAGCTATTGAGCAAATAATAGATTGAGGATTTAATTCTATAAGTCAATACAGGTTGAGAAGGGAAATACAAACAGGAGATAACAGACATATATATAAATATATATCAGGCAATATCTATATATATTTTATATAATATATAAATATATATTTATAATATTTTTGAAATTAATAAATTTAACTGAGAAAACAAAAAGTCATATTTTCTTCTACGGCAGAACCTGCAGAAGTTGGGTAGGTGGGAAAGGAATGCAGGCAAGATCCTGAAGCCAAGCTGGGGCATTCATCTGTGTCCTGGACTAAGGCACACACCCATTAGACCCAGCCCTGCTTGGGCATGATCAAGGTAATCCTCATCTTCAACAATCAGGAAAAACCAGCATCCTTCTGCTCTGCAGTGCAGATACACAACAATCATCAGTCAATGGGATATTCACCATTTGGTATTCAATAGAGATGAAATGTTTTCATTCCCATAAAGAGGATATAACAACAAACTGAATTACAGACATCATGTAGTGTTATATGTTGTATTCTGTCTGGATTCTTCAGAGAATAAATTTGGCATTTTAGGTATAATTCAAGTATTTGTGGAAACATGAGACATGCATTTTGATAATGTCTGTGAACTGGATTTCATTTTCTATTTAGACAGGGTTCAAAATATGCTCTCAGAATTAGTGATGGGCAGGATGGTATTAGAAATCAAAATGAATGAGATTGTTACACAAATTGATGCACAAAATAAACTATAGAAATCTGAGGCTGGTTTAGCAGGAGCCCCCTCCTGCTAAAAAGAATCTGAATCTTCCAGAGAATTCAAGAAATAGTAACATGGATGACATCAGTATAAAAATGACAAACCTGCCCTCTTTTAAATAAAAAATGTAAAAAGCCACTCCCAGTTCAAATTCAGGAGAAAAAGTCATCTATGTTTACCATGCAGTTGTTTACCAGAAATACAGTAGGAGACTCTCAGTTTTACTCTTGGATTTAAGTCAAGGTACTGAATGGAAATTAAGTAAAATCAGTCTGGAAGTTCAATATTGCTTTCCTTGTCAGTGCTCTTTAAGAAATTGAGTGGTTTCAGTGTGATTTTCTTCTTCTTCTTCCTTTTTTTTTTTTTTTTTTTGATTTGCATTCCTGTGCCAAAGCTTGCTCTCTACATTGACTGCCACCGTGTGCCAAACAATGCTTGGGTCTCTAACCATGTACCACTCAGATGTTGGTGCTTTGTATGGATCACAAGTGCAGCAGTCCTCAGTGCCTTCTGCTCTTTGTCACAGCTGTTATTTAAAGAATCAGTACAGGCCCTGTGCTGTGGTGTAGTGGGTAAAACCACTGCCTGCAGTGCCAGCACCCCATATGGTGCCAATTTGAGTACAGGCTGCTCCACTTCTGATCCAGTTCTCTGCTATGGCCTGAGAAAGCAGTAGAAGATGGCCCAGGTGCTTGGGCCCCTGCGTCCATGTGGGAATGCCTGGAGGAAGCTCCTGGCTCCTGGCTTCGGATCAGCACAGCTCCGGCTGTTGCGTTCAATTGGGGTGTGAACCAGCAGATGGAATGCCTCTCTCTCTCTCTCTCTCTCTCTCTCTGCCTTTCCTTCTATCTCTGTGTAACTCTAACTTTCAAATAAATAAATAAACCTTTTTTAAAAATCAATATACATTGCATGAAAATAGTATGACTTTTTACTTTTAATTTAAATAAACTCCAAGTTTGCTGGACTTCTAATACATCTTTCTGTTTTTCTGTAATAATATTTTTTAACAATCTTCTGATTCAACAAAGGAAATAAATGTTATCATTGTTTAAATATATTTTTGACAGACTAAGAGATATCCAAAATTGTCCTGTAATCCATAGTTATTACAAAATATTTTGTTTAGGTAAAGTATACAAATGCTACCAATTGCACAGAGTGATGTCTACAGTCAGTAAGAAAACTGAATAAGGAAAAGGCAAACACATAAATATAATTACTGGCAAATAAGTGAATATATGTGAAATACATATCAATAAATATTTTGTAAATTAAATACATATGTACAAAAAATCTTTTATTTTTCAGGTTACTGACAGATTTCAAATACACTTGAGTCAGTTTCTAACAATGTACACTTTGTAAGATTATTGATGTGGATAAGCCAATTTTTCCATATAAAAATGAAATGAGAGTTTTCTATGAAATCATGTTTTAGGTTGGGATAAAATGATAAAATTTAACAAAAACAAAAATATAACAACATTAGGCAAATCCTAAAAGTCTTAGTGGAATAAAACCACAAAGGCTTGTTTTCTGTTCTTTCCTGTTCATAACTCATTCCCACTAGAAGTCACCTAGCACTGTTCTCAGCCACATTCACTCTTGTAGTCATATTTGTAGAACAGAAATTAACTGGAAAATAAATTTTATGTAAGAAGGACATAAAATGCATTCTAATGCATTAGTACCTGAATCCTTAAAACTACCAGTTTGAATGACTCATATTATTAGTACACGCTTATTTTTCTTCAAAATACACAATGTGGCCATTCCCAACATCTAAGTGGATAGAAAATACAAGCCTGTCAATGTATGAAGAAAATGTAGTGGACGTATTATTAGACAACATCAAAGACTAAAACAATCTGCTCTTTGGGTACAAACATACATCTTATGCTCCTTCCATCTCAGAATATGGAGACAAATTAAAAGTCCCACATCATCTGTGCACCCAGCACAAAGTCTAAGCTATGAAGTTGATGATGAATTATTTTTTCACTTGTTTGGGACAACAAGAAAGAAATCTTTAAACCATAATTCAGTTTTTTCTGAACCAAATACAGTTAATATGTTATGATGACACATTAACAGTACACTCACTGGAAATGGGAAATGAATAAATATTTCACTTGATAGGAAAGTCCTTTAATCAAAGAAAATTAGCATCCACTTTTCCTTTGTTACAAGATTCTCTACACCAAGTTATGATATATATTACAATTAGGCTCTAATTCTTTTTCACTGAAGAACTTAGTGTGTCATGCCCTAGCATTGACCTCTGGAGAGTTCTTCCTTTCTTATTTGCCAGATCAGAACACACAGTTTAATAATATGAGATCCCAAGAACTCAATATACCTGGAATCCTAATCAAAATTTGTTTCAATACATATTTGTTAGATGTCTTATGTTTTACTGCTTCATATTTATTTGCCTTTATTCCCCTTCATTTAATTTTATGTCAGTTGGGCCTATCATATGGTAGTGGGTGTGAGGGTAGAATAATGATCTTTCCAAAGATATCCATATTCTATTCCTATAATCTTTCAATTTGTTATCTTACATAACAAAAAAGACCATGAAATTGTGATTAAGTTTAAGACCGTGAGATGCAAAGATTACCCTGAATTATGTAGTTGGGCCTAATGTAATCACAAGGCTTCTAAGAAGTGAAAGAGAGTGGCAGAAGCTGAGTCAGAGAAAGGGATGTAATGACAGAAGTAGAAATCAGTTACATGATCTAAGGAGATTCAACAGGCCACTGCTGATTTTGAAAATATGAGCAGTGTGGCACCGGCACCCCGGGTTCTAGTCTCGGTCAGGACGCCGGATTCTGTCTTGGTTGCTCTTCTTCCAGTCCAGCTCTCTGCTGTGGCCCGGGAAGGCAGTGGAGGATGGCCCAAGTGCTTGGGCCCTGCACCTTGCATGGAAGACCAGGAGGAAGCACCTGACTCCTAGCTTTGGATTGGCACAGCACGCTGGCTGTAGCGGCCATTTGGGGGGGAGGAGGGCGTGAACCAATGGAAAAGGAAGACCTTTCACTCTATCTCTCTCACTATCTTACTTTGCCTGTCCAAGAAAAAAAAAAAAAGAGTATGTGAGCAGTAGTGTGAGCAGACTCTATAAGTCAGAAGAGGCAATTATGAAAGGTATTCTAGAATCTTCATAAAGAAATGTAGTCTCTGACACCTTGCTTTTCACTAAATGAGATCATTTGATATATCTGACCACCAAAATTATAAGATAGTACATATGTGCTATTTTATGCTACAAAAACTGTGATAGTAGTAGAAAAGGAATAATGATTTTGGTAAAATAAGTTGCTGTTGTAACAAATGTTTTTATTTGTGGCTTTGGAATTCAACAATGGAATAAAGGGTGAAAGAATTTTGAGGAGTGTCATAGAACAGGCTTATATTACCTTAAAAGAGTTAGTAGAAATATCTATGCAACGGATTCTGCTTGTGAGAGCTCAGAAAGAAGTGAAGACCATGGCAAATAAAACACATAACATCTAATTTAAAAACTAGAGTAGTCAGGAAAAGTCAGTTTGTGGAATAAACATTAACCATCAAACTGTAAGTGTTCTATATAAAGAAGACATTATTGGAAAGTGGAGGAAAGAGACTCTTTGTTTTATAATGTTAAATAGAGGCAGAAAGCTAAACTATATCCTATATTTATATGTAAAGCAAAATTTGAGAATTTTGGACTTGGATGTCTAGCTAAGTTTTCCAAGCAAAATGTTGGAAGTATAGCTTGATATTACTGTCTGCAGACATCATTTTGGAGAAACTTGTTGTCCAGTGGAGTGAATGCCCATAACATGCACAGGAGATGACAGAGTTCTTGAGCATTTTCAGCCATCAGCATCATGGTCAAATTTGAGTTAAAGATACAGAAAGAGGAAAAATTTTAAAAGGTTGTTGATATCCAAAATTTTCATGGAAGGAAACAAGTTGAAATCACTACTCAGCTACTGTGTTGACCTTATTCAGCTACTGTACTGCTCTTCATGAAAAAAAAGAAAATAAGAAAAACTGTCAGGGCAGAAGCATTAGCTGAAGAGGACTAATAAATTCAATGGAGTTTAATTTGTGAGACTTTGCAATTGTTTGGAATCTACGACCTATTTTTTACTTCCATTATCTCCCTTTTTGAACAAGAAAGCTTGTAACTGGTGTGCTATGCGTACCCCACTATTATGTTTCAGGAGCAAATAATTTGTTTTCTAGTTGCATAAGTCTAAAGATGAGGGTGATTTTTTTTCCCCTGTGTATGGATTGTATACAGATTCTCACTCATCCATGAATTAGATAATACAGTTGATGAGATCTTCTGTTTTCAGCTGATAAAATTTAGATGCGATTTTTGAACCTTGAATTGATTCTTTAATGTGTTGAGACTTTTGAGGATGTTGGAATATGTCACATGTATTTTGTATGTGGAATAGACAAATATTTGGGTGTATCATAGCAGACTGTAGAAAGCAGAATAATGATTTCCCAAATATATCCTAATTTCACAAAACCATGATCATGTCACGTTATATAACAATAGGAACTTTGGAGATACGATTAAGATTTCAATTATAGAAAAATTATCCTACAGGTAGAAAATGTAATCAACTTATAGGTAAAAATGGGAGTTATAAGAGGCAAAGTCAGAGAAACAGAAGTGAGGATGGAATCAGAGGTCAGAGTCATGCCATCTAAAAAAATCAACTGGGTATTGAGAGTTTTGAAGAAGGAAGAGGCATATAAACCAAAGAATCTATCCAGCCGTATCTGGAAAAGTCAAACATAGATTCTTTCTTGGGCCTCTAGAGGAAACACAGCCTTTATCGGACTTTTATTTTAGTCCGTTAAGACACATTTTGGGCCTCTCACCAAAAGAATTATGATAATAAATTTATATTTTGTTTTCAGCCACTACCTTTTGCATCATTTTGTTACAGCAGCAACAACAATTACATAGTTGTAAACTACATTTTTGTCCTTTTTTCTTGAACCATTTTATTTAATTTAATAGACTTATTAGTCACCACTTAAATCCTTTGAATGTTAATTGCCAACATAATACTCATAGCAATAATTTGATTATTTGAAAATCAAATAACATTTAATTCTCAAATTGTTTTCAATATTGCATTTACATAATATTATTTTTAAGTATGTTGTTTAAACATTATTCATATTGACTAGTATTCAACATTCAATAATGTTCCCAATATTATTATAATTTTTTTAACTATTCATATTACTTTCATCTACTTTATTTATTTGGTAGTTGAGATGCAACTGCCTAATTCAGTCTTACAAGTCCCTAATTTTGTAAGTTCAGTGTATTCCCTTTCATTTCTACTTAAAACCTGATCTATTATTTTTCTATCTCATGTCTTTCTTGAAATACCTAGCCATAGAGAGTGAAGAAGAAACAATGCATGCTACTAATGCAACAAATTCCAGCCTCTTTCACTTTGACTACAAGTTCTCTGGATATTAATTTGCCTTCCAAGTTACCCCAGCAACGTTACTAACATTGTCATTACCACTTAAGATAGGGAGCATGTTTTTCAGCATCCAACCATCAGTTGCCTGTGGAACCTAAACAAATGCCACATGCTTAAGTATCTCCTTATGCCAGTCAAGATACTACTTCAAATTATTTAATGACATAGACAATGAAGGTTAGTTTTTATCTCACACCGTGAATCTCTTGTAGATTAACTAAGGGATTTGCTCTGAGTCGTTCCAATTTTGTGATCTAAATTGACAAGTAAGTCCTTTTTTGGAACATTGCTCATCACTGTGGCAGAGAGAAGACAGAATGTAGTACGTCACATGCTGGTTCCAAAACCTCAGCCCATAAATGTCACAAGCCACATCTGCTCACATTTCATTGTCTGGAGCAGCTCATATGACCTCTTGATTGCAAGGTGACATAGAAAAAACTTTGACATAACTGACAACTCTTAGATATACTACATAGAGTATTTGAATAAAAATTATGATATAAGTATGTTTAGATTTGTTGTTGAAAATGCAAAACAGGCAGAATTCTATGAGAATTTTGGGGCATAATAACCTCATAAAACCACATTTTTGAAATACAGAGCATAGCAATAGAGTTTCTTTGTACTATAAGACAAATAATTTTAATGATTAATAACTTATTCTATCCATCCTTATATTTCTTTTATATTATGGTTAATTTCCTATTCCAAGAATTTTAGAGGAAGTCAATAACATAAGTTTTATACAATACAATATTCATACAGAATGATACTGTTTATTATGCAATAATATCTTAGAAAGTGAGTGAAAACTGAAGTTTTACATTTTTACCTCTGTAAGAAAAGATGCTTCATATAAGGAGATAATTTTCATGTATGGATTAGCTGTTTAGTAACTGCTTTATATGTGAAAGCAAAGGCAATGAAATTCCTTTACAGAAAAGTGAAAAGGAGATATAGAAGTACCTTCAAGACAAGAATATCTTTGGGGTTCTATTTGATAATTGATCTGTCCTACAGGAATTCTCAAGCTCTTGTCTGAGCAACTCTGGCATGGTCTTTAGAAGTCAGAGATTGAGATGGAGAGTTCCATTTTAGACAGTACCCATACTGGAGTACCATAGGAAATAATTGAGTGAAGTCACTCTGGTTAAACTGTAGACCTATACCTGCCACTGGAAATTATAAAGTGATAAAGAAAATAAGGAAACATTATGTCACAGAAAACAGAGAGTCAGTATTACTAAGAATGTTTATTCTGCATTCTTGCACATTTTATAGCATCTCTCCAGTCATTTTATATGCTTTCTTCCGCAAAGGAGAGTGTGTCATTCTGTCAGCAACAAGCTGTCAGAATCGAAAAAGGAAACAGATCTTATGAGCAGTACCAAATGTGAGATCACCTCAGAGTGCATGACTTATTAAAAATCCATGATTCTATAAAGCTTGTAAGAGACTGAGAGGGTAATAAATGAACTAATGACAAGATCCTATAGTGAGCGATAATTCCTATAATGATGCCTTAGTGACCCTCAAGTAAATGCTTAATTTGTTTCTTGGCAGGATAACACCCTTGGAAGGCCTAAGGTGATATGGTCAAAGTAATATGAACAAAATATTGCTTTTTAATAGCTACGTAATGAAGCTTGCAGGACTTGAAAATATCTTTTAAAAAACTTAAGTATTTCACATTGCCGTTTTCCTGCTCTGAATCCTGAAACTGCAATAACATTGCAATGTTGATATTTTTGTCACCTATATTATAAAAAGTATTATTCTTTTAACCCTACCTGCTTATTGGAATGTGTGAATAGCTTTAAATTAAGATCTAACAGTTAACATGGTTAAATATTCCTATATATAACAGCAAAATTTACTGAATTATGAATTCAGAAATATTTGCTTTAGATAAAACACTGTCTCTATGCCTAATTTAATTATCTTATATCTTCATCTTATTCTATCATTATTTTTCTAATTAGAATATATTGCCAAAGAATTTCGATGCTTAAGAATATTGTTACTTTATCTTTAAAACTTAACTAATGTATGCTCTTATATACTTTTGATATTTTGTTCTATAATGTTCTTTATGTTCACTGTTGTATCTGTTGTTTTTCCAAAAAATAAAATATCTAGAAACTTTAAATTAATATACAAGTAGATCTTGGTGCATAAGAAAGATCATCAACAAGGTCATGAAAAATGCATATTGTAGAAAAACCCAGCATCAATTTCAAAATTTTCCACCAAAATATATATCTTTAAATTCTGTTTTTCTAGAGTCAAGATGTAGACATTGTTTTTTTAAATTTTTTTTTTATTTTTTTTTGCATTATATAAAGCTTTTATTTAAAAAATATAAATTTCCAAAGTACAGCTTATGGATTACAATGGCTCCCCCCCACACAACTTCCCTCCCTCCCGCTACCCTCCCCTCTCCCGCTCCCTCTCCCCTTCCATTCACATCAAGATTCATTTTCAATTCTCTTTATACACAGAAGATCAGTTTAGTACATATCACGTAAAGATTTCAACAGTTTGCCCTCACATAGAGACACAAAATGAAAATACTGTTGGAGTACTAGTTATAGTATTAATTCACAATGTACAGCACATTAAAGACAGAGATCCTACATGATTTTTTTTAAAGAATTGATTAATTATCTATGCAATTTCCAATTTAACACCAAGATTTTTTAATCATTTGCAATTATCTTTATATACAGAAGATCGATTTAATATATACTATGTAAAGATTTCATCAGTTTGCACCCACACAGAAACACAAAGTGTAAAAATACTGTTTCAGTACTAGTAATAGCATTATTTCAAATTGGATAACACATTAAGGACAGATCCCTCATGAGACGTAAGTACACAGTGACTCCTGAAGTTGATTTAACAATTTGACAAGATGTAGACATTGTAAACCTAAATGATTATGACTATATCATAGGAAGAACATATATGAAGTAAAAAAGAGAAGAATATATGGAATATTTTGAAGCAATTTGTCATTATTAGAAGTGAATAGGTCGCAAAAATTTCACTTTTAACTGAATAAACAGCACAACATATTCTCAAAAAAATCTAATAAAGACAAAATTGGAATTTGAGAAACAGTAACTTGATCAGCCCTTATCCTGACTGTTGATGCACAATTTAATACTTTATCCCTTTTAGTAATTTTTTGTTCTAGTTAATACTATTGGTTGAACTCTATAATTAACACACAGTTATTCTTAGGTGTTGAAATTTAACTGAAAAGTGATCCCTGTTAAATATAAGAGTGGGAATAAGAGAGGGAGGAAATGTGCAATTTGGGACATGCTCAATCGGACTTGCCCCAAATGGTGGAGTTAGAAACATGACAGGGGATTCGAATACAATCTCATCAAGATTGGATGTACCAATGCCATCTCACTAGTCCAAGTGATCAATTCCAATTCACAATTGATCACACTGATAGGTCTAAGAGTCAAAGGGATCACACAAACAAGACTAGTGTCTGCTAATACTAACTGATAGAATCAAAAAGGGAGAGAATGATCCAACATGGGAAGTGGGAGACACAGCAGACTCATAGAATGGCAGATGTCCTAAGCAGCACTCTGGCCTCAGAATCAGCCCTTAAGGCATTCAGATCTGGCTGAAGAGCCCATGAGAGTATTAGAGTATTTTAGGAATTGAAAGCCAAGACATTCTAGCAAAATAAATAAATAAATAAACAAACAAACAAAAAAACCTAAATGAAAGATCTCTGCGAGTGAGACCCCAGTGGAAAGAATGGGCCATCAAAGGAGGTGGTACCTTTCTCTGAAGAGAGGAGAGAACTTCCACTTTGACTATGACCTTTTCTAAATAAGATCGAAGTCAGTGAACTCAAGAGGCTTCCATAGCCTTGGAAACTAATGACTAGAGCCTAGGGAGATTTCTAATGCCGCAATCAAGAGTGTCAAATTGTTAAGTCAACAACAGGAGTCACTGTGTACTTACTCCTCATGTGGGATCTCTGTCCTTAATGTGTTGTCCAATGTGAAGTAATGCTATAACTAGTACTGAAACAGTATTTTTACACTTTGTGTTTCGATGTGGGTGCAAACTGATGAAATCTTTACTTAGTATATACTAAATCGATCTTCTGTATATAAAGATAATTGAAAATAAATCTTGATGTGAATGGAATAAATATCATAATTCTTAATTAAATAATAAATATAAGGGAAAAATGTTTAATATTGAGATAATCCTTAACATCCTCCAGGAAGCAATATTCTACATATTTAGAGATCGCATCTATACCACACGGAGTTCTACAGAGAAGTAGACCAATGTATGCTGCTACTAGTGGGTATACATATACTCATCAATATATCTGTTGATCCATATATGAATCTATGTATCTATGAACTTATATCTGTTTATCTATGTTTGAATCTATCTATATTTGAGTTTATATCTGGTATATGAGTATATATCTGGTATATACGTATGAATTTATCTCCAATAAATGGCATATGTGTGTCCGTATTGGGAGGAGAGAGAGAGAGAGAGAATATTAT
Organism: Sylvilagus floridanus; assembly: GCA_949820135.1. NCBI lineage: Eukaryota > Metazoa > Chordata > Mammalia > Lagomorpha > Leporidae > Sylvilagus > Sylvilagus floridanus. Next base: position 22,152,884 of record OX463236.1, read on the forward strand.
AAGGAATTGGTTCACTCAATTATGTGCAATAGGGAGCCCCAAGATTTCAGTCAGCAAGCTGGAGACCTAGGGTAAATCTAATTCAAGTTCAAAGGTAGTAGAGCCAATGATGAAAATTGCAACTAATTCTGAGTACTGGAGAAGGTCAATATCCCAGCTTGAGAACAGTCAGGTACAGGGATCAACTTCTCCCTTCTCAGACTTTCCTTCTACTTAACCTTCAGCACAACTGGACAAGGACTTTAAGGGAATATACTTTACATAGTCTACCAATTCAAATGTGATTGACACCCAGAAACACTCTCACATCCAGAATAATACCTAGCCAACTATCAGAGCCCTTCACAGCCCAGCCACATATAAAAAACATAGAAAATTAACCAACATGTCTTACATACAGAGGCGGGGTTCCACATTTGGAATTGTGTATTATTTTCTCTGAAAGTATAGCTAAATCCCTTATAGTCACAATCTAAAACAAATAATCCTATCTGAAACAAATTTCCATGAGTATTTTCTTTGTCTCAAAAGTTTGTCTAAGTGAGTGACAGAAACCAATTATTCTTTTCTTAGACACCTGTTCAATGGGACAGGTAAAATAATTTACTCTCTGTCTTTTTGCAAATGAATTATTTATTCAGTCTTATAAGGATAATAGTATAGAGATTTCTATAATGATCAACTCAATGATCTTTATTTTCTGTCTTCAATTGTGGTATTGAAGGTCATTTGTGAGAAAGAAATGTAGAATGGCAGTTAGGTCATTTGAGCTGTAAATATGTACCACATTTTGCAACAATTTTTGCAAAATTATTCTTTACAACAGTTTTTAAAATGTGTGATAAGTAAACAGATATTCTTCTCTTTTGGGAGTATAAGAGGAATGTTTTAATGTGTAATATTTTTCAAAACCTTTCCTTTTCAAATATTTCTTGATTTGTCAACAGTTTGCAAAGAAAGGGTAGAGAATTACCTCTAATGTTAGTATTTTATAAAATAGTGGTACATATATTTGAGATCCTCCCCTATAAACAAGTAATATATTGATAAAAATAATTTATAACTTCCAGCATATTGAGTGTGAAGTCAGTTGGCTGCCTCAGGCTTTAAAAATGATCTCCTAGACTATGGAACAGATTAAATGAGTGAAATTCCATTAAGAAAGGGTTTTAGGACCTGGTAAGGCTTTCGATAGTGAATAAAATGTTATTTAGAAACTAAAGCCACTTCTGCATCTCATTTACCTAACTGATGAGAGATAAATGAGCTAGGCATTTAAAGCACAGCCCTGGAGCTGCGGTTTTTGCATGTGAGCCACAGTCTAACTCTGCTGAAAGACAGGAGAATCATTAAAGTTCTGCTATCATAGTGCCAGCAGCCATCACTAACCTTTCCTACCATAAGTAGTTTCAGAAAGAGTAATAGAACAATTATAAATCACGACTCTCATCTCTGATTTAGTATATCTTTGTCAACCTAAAGCAAAAACCCTACAAATAGTAACACTTTGTTATGTGTAAACAGGATATTATTATTTATTAAAAATGTCATTAAATCTCACTGTGTTAGTGTGAAAATAATTCACACTGCCTCCTGGGAGGTCTCTTTTTATGAAGCAACTGCAAAATACATAATCTGTTGATTGCTTATAAACCAGATGAAAGTTTCATTTACTGAGAAGAGTGAACATCACCACAATTTAGTCATTGTTGAAATCAGACATGATGCTTTTGCCAAAGTGAGAATCGCCCTTGCTGATACAAAAGCAGGGAATTAAATATCTACATTTAAAATTAGGTATAATTAATTTGCAAATATGTGAATGCATTCTAGTACTGTCAATCCTATAGTTCCATGTTGCATTCACATTGCAGTGAGATGAGTAACATTGACACTGCTCATCAACAAAAGTTTATGTAAACTACTGATCCGGAGCTTACGTTTAGGAAGTCTCATGACAGCTAATTACTGACCAGTAATTCAAATGCTGTGCACACACACACACACTGGTGGGATATTCACAGTGTTGACTCTTCTAATCCATGGAATATCATTTGACACTCCATGTATCTATGCCTTTCTTTAGTTGTTTTGTTTTTTGTTTCATTTTTAGTTTTTAGGTTTCATATTTTTTCCCATCTATACCTACTATTTGATTTTGTTGGATTGCATTGTTAATGGTGTCATTATCAAAATTTTACCTCTAAAACAATTGGATATTTATAATTTAGTAAGAGCAACCTTGTTACAAACAATTTATACTTTTTAAGCTTTTATTAGTAATGCACTATAAATATTTTGTGTGCAAATAGCGAGAAGTTTTTTCCTACTTTCCAATACGTATGTGTTTCATGTGTTTACTTCTTTTTCTAAGCCAATTGAGCTTCAGAACTTGAGACTCATGTTCCTTTTCTCTCCTTCTTGCTTTTTTTGGATTTATTGTATTGGATAAAACCTACAATATAAGAGTGTTGCAAAAATTGGTGAAAGAAGTCATCTTTCCTTTCTTTGTGCATTCTCTGAGAGAGGGAAAAAAAGAGGGTTTTTATCTAAATTGCTTTAAAATTTTTAAGTATAGTCTTCATCAGAGAAAAAAAGGATTGTTTTCACATCTAACATGCTAACAGATGGTTTTAACTCTGGAAATTGATGCTGAATTCACAAAAGGCTTTTTAAAAAAATATTCTGCGATAATCATTTTTCCTTTTTTTTACTGTTATTTTAGTAAACAACATTGATGGGTCTGAATGTTAAATTCTCCTTGCATTTTTGGGAAAAATTTTACTTATCATTTGTTACTTTTCACCTATAATTGTGGATTTCAGCTTATTGTTTAAGGTTTTTGTAACTATGCCATCAAGAAAACTGTTCTGTAATGAATTAGAAAGTAATAAATGCTGTATTTGTCAGGTTTTATACTGTTCTTATATGTGACCAGAGTAAGCATTGTGGCACTGTGCATAATGTCACCACCTGGAACTCTCATGTTCCATATAGGACTGCTTGAGAATAAGTGCCACTTCTGCTTCTGATTCAGCTTCCTTCTAACATGCCTAAGGTGGCTGCAGATGACGGCCCAGGTATCTGGAACCCTGACACCGACACAATAGATCCGAATGGAGTTCTAGGCCCCTGGCTTCATCATGGCCAAGCCCTTACTGTGGGAGGCATTTGGGGAGTGAACCAGTGGATGGAAGATATCCTTCTCTATCTGTCTTTTCTTTATGTTTCACTGTGGTGAGTTTGATTACAACGTGTCGTGGTGAGGATCTCTTTGGTCATGTTTACTAGGGGTTCTATGTGCTTCCTCTACTAGGATGTCTCTGTCCTTCTCCAAACCCAGGAAGTTCTCTGCTAGTATCTCACTAAAAAGGCCTTCTAATCCTTTCTCTACCTCCATGCCTTCAGGAACTCCTAGAACCCGAATGTTTGGTTTTTTAATAGTATCCTGTAGATTCCCAACAATATTTTTTAGATTTCTAATTTCCTCTTCTTTTCTTTGGTTTGACTGTATACTTTCCTGTGCTCCGTCTTCTAAGTCCGATAGTCTCTCTTCTTCTTCACTGACTCTGTTTTTAAGGCTCTCTAATGTGTTTGTCATTTAATCTATTGAGTTCATTTCATTTTAATTTCTCTTCACTATCATACTTTCCTGTTCTACTAGTTTCAAATAATAAACTTTTTAAAAAATAATTGTGATGACCTTATGAAAAAAAAGTCAATTTCTAATCACCCATAAATATGTGTTTAAAACTGGTATAGTTTCTCCTGAAATAAATGAAAAGATACATCAGTAGAGGCATCTGATATCTGAATTTTGTTTGTGTAAATTTTTACAAATCATTCAATAGCACTAGTAATTCAATATGTGTCATATTATTTTACATTTTTATTTATTATCATACATTTTAGTTCAAAAGGATTTTTATTGTGAGAATTGATTGAATAGCATGACTGTAATTGCTGGATTGCATGGTAAATGTGTGTCCAACCTTGTAGCAAACTACAAAGCTGTCTTCCAAATGGCCTTGCCATTTTTTCATTTTCATAATCAGCAGATGATAGGCCAGGATCTTGGGTTAAACTATCAAATGTTGTAAGAGAAACAACACAAATTGGACATCATTAAAATTGAAAACTCACCCCATCAGAAAGATAATGTTGAGGGGGACAAAAGCTGTACACTGATAAACTAATTCAGTAAAGTTGCAGGTTACAAAATACACATACAAAAAACAGTTTTTAATACACTAATGATGAGCTCACTGAAAGAGAAATCAAGAAAGAAATCCCATTCACAATAGCCACAAAAATCAAGTATTTTTTTAAAGATTTATTTTATTTGAAAGTCAGAGTTACACAGAGAGAGAAGGAGAAAAAGAGAGAGAGAGAAAGAGAGAGAGAGAGAGGCCATCATTCCACTGATTCACTCTCCAGTTGGCCGCAACTTCTGGAGCTGTGCTGATCCAAAGCCAGAAGCCAGGAGCTTCCTCTGGGTCTCCCATGTGAGTGCAGGGGCCCAAAGACTTGGGCCATCCTCCACTGCTTTCCCAGGCCATAGCAAAGAGCTGGATTGGAAGTGGAACAGCTGAGACTGGAACCAGTCCCCATATGGGATGCCAGCACTGCAGGCAGCGACTCTACCGGCTATGCCACAGCACCAGCCCCAAAATATGAAGTATTTAAAAATAAATTTAACCAAAGCAGTGAAAGATCTCTATAATGAAAATTATAAGGCACTGATGAAATCATCAAGGACACACACAAAAAGTAGAAATCTATTCCTTGCTCATGGATTGGAACAATCAATAACATTAAAATGTCTATACTACCTAAAGTATTCTACATATTCAATGGAATCCCTATAAAATACCAATGATATTTTACAGAATTAGGAAAACAGCCCTAAAATCTGTATTAAATCCCAATACAGACCCAGAATAGCCAAGGCTGTCCTGAGCTCAAAAGGAAAAGTTAAAATTCAAACTGTAGATATCACAATACCTGACTTCAAAGCATACTACAAAGTTATAGTAATTATTACAACATGGTACTGGCATAAAAACTGACACATAAATCAATGTAACAGAAATTAATCCACATACATGCAGCCAACCGATATTACGTCTAATCTATTCCTTATATTCCTCTATCTAATCTATTCCTTATCAGAACATCCAAAACGAATTAATACACATGCTCATAGGATTTTGCTGAGAGTTAAATGCTTTACTTTGCACTTAAAGGTGTAGGAAGATAATTTTACAAAAGACAACATTTTAAATTAAATATGTATCTAATAATTAGACTTTACATAGGAGCCATCCCAGCTGCTCCACTCCCTATATAGCTACCTGCTAATGGCTTTGCAAAAGCAACAGAAGATAGCCCAAGTGTTTGGACCCCTGCCACCACAGTGAAGCTCCTGGCTCTTGGTTTCCTGGCCATTTGGGGAGTGAGCCAGTGGATGAAAGATCTCTGTATCTCCCTCTCTCTGTAACTCAGAGTTTTAAACAAATAATTTTTTACAAAACAAACACTTAAGATTGGCTATTAAATGGCAAACCATTGGATTGCATTACTAACCCAGTTACCTATAATTTCTTGAACATGCTAACACTATCCATTTTTTTTTGTATTCAGGCCCTTAAAATTGTTTAACTTTCAGTGTCTATAAAATATCTTGTAAGACGTTTTTTGGTTTTCTCCTTTCTTATCCTAATGTATTATTTGACAAATTGATGACATGATAATGAAGTGATTTTATAGTCTTTGAACACAAAAACTTTTCAAAAGTGAAGGGTTTGCATTGTTCTCCTAGAAGACACAGGAATAGGTGAAATGCCTACTTCTGTCATCACTGAGACTTTCCATGAGTATAGTAAATGATTTTGAGCCTCCATCATATACTCAAAACCCATGACATTCCTAAACCAGAGCAATTGTATTCCCCTCCACGTCCTCTGCTCGGATACTGCAATACATTTTTTTCTAGCAGAGAATTGCTTATCTTATTCTCTATGATTACCATTTTAATGATAACTGGATTTCAGAAAAATGCTCAGTGGGACCAATGGATTGGTGTGCTGTCCAAACCAAAGAGAATCCTGGCCTATATGATGGCCTAAGGCTAACAACAAACTTCCTATAATATAATTAGCAGCTCATAAAATTGAAAAAGATTACTCAAATAATGTAATGTCAAATGTAAAATGGCACCATGCAATTAAAGGTCAACTTCAAAGTCTGCGTTCTTCTTTATTGTTTTTTAATCAAAAGAAAATTGAAATTTTGATGCCAGAATACTTTTTCCAAGATAAATTATTAAGAATTGAATATTTTTACATTTTATTCTTCAGCTTTGTAAAAAGAATTGGCTATCTTTTGCTGAATTCATTGGACAGGAAATTTATCTAATGTGTGTATTCTGAGCATGCTTTTAAGTGACTATGTAAGTTAGAAATACTCTCCACTAATGTAAAGAAGTCTTTCTTTCTAGCTCTAAATGTTTAAAATTTTGCTCTCAGAGTTACCTTTTTTTTAATTATTTTGATGGATCTGCTGTCTAATTTGTTTTTCATAAATACTTTTATGAATTTAATACTTTCTACCCTCTTCCAATAGATTCATATTCTTAAAAACTTTTTATGAGCTTCCAGTTTCTAAAGTCATGCAATTTATTCACATGAATCATCTTCATTTTTAATCCCTCCCACACATTTTGAGTATTGAAGTATTTCAGAATAATGCTGTCAGGCAATATTATCTATTTGTTGGAGAGCAGCTTAAAATTCACTCTGATTTTAACTGGAGGCAATTTTGTTGAGACTGGTCAGGGTTACAGTCACAGCAGTCTTCACTGTGAGGATTACAGGAAATGACGCTTTGACTTCAAATATGTTTATATCAATAGAATCTCTTCTGTGGATTATTTACTAAATGTCTTCAAAATTGCCAATATCTGAACTCCTATTACAACATAAGCATTCTCTTCACTAAGGTATTTTATACTTAAAATAGCATGTCTTAAAAGCAGGAAATTCTCCTGGGATGCATCACCACTACTCATTTCTACTGCCAAGCAATCCTATTTCCTCACGGTTTGACCCATGATATGCACCTTCTGATATGTGAGTTTCTTCCCAGATCCTGAGCCAAACCTAATAGAAGCAAACAGACATTTAATTTATCCTTTGTAGCATAAATGTTAAAACACAAACTTAGGAGTTGGGATGATTGAGATTTAAACATCAGAACTGCGCCAAATAGCCATAAGACCATGAACACACTATTTAGCCTCTGTCTAATCTATTCCTTATCAGAACATCCAAAATGAATTAATACACATGTTTCATAGGATTTTCCTGAGAGTTAAATGAGTTGGTAATTGCAAAATCCTTAGAACAATGCTCAAAAAAATAAGCGGCAATTAAGCTTAGTTATTATTACCTATAGACACAGTCAGTCCTGGTGAGTTACTGTATTGCTGTGAAGTTGTCATGTTGTGAATCCAGGCCTAATATATGGCAAATGTCTTGAGTTAGCTTTCAAACTAATTCAATGTAACCCTATCACCTTTCCTCTATTTTTGGTTACCCCATAAAGTGACAATGCTCCCTGTGTGTGTGCTTTGCGTTTTATTAATTTAGTCTCCCTAATACCCTAGTCCTTCTGCAAGGCCATGTCCCTGAAGACTGGCCACTGAGACTGTTTCCAGCAGTTTCCCTAATTAGGAAAACACAGAACACTGCTGTCTTTCTGTCTCTCTCTTGTGTATGCATTCTCTTCTTATCTCATCTCATCTCATCTCACCTCATCTCATCTCAGGGCCTTTTTTTAATTTCCTGTGCAGGGGTACTTTACACTTCACAAAATATGGTACACTTGGCAACTAGACTGTTTATTTGGAATCCTAGGTCTCCAAAGGTGAATTTCTCAGCTAATTATGTGGATGATACACCCTTTTTAAAGCAGCCTCAGGTAGCATATTTTATGCACATTATCCTAGATATAGGAAAACCGTAATTCTGCTTGGAATTTGGAAAGGAGAATTAGCCTTCATTTTTAATGGAAGAGTGACAAGGTTCTAGAAATTATAGAAAATAAATTCTACATTGTATGATCTTTTTGGAAAATATCACTTGCCACAGATAAATAGTCCTTTTGGGTTCTCCACACAAAATCATCCTATTTATACTATATAAATGAATTGTAGAGTAGAAGAGCATGAGCCCAAGTCTAAGACTGGGAAATGTCTAGGTGACATATTCCATGGAACCTTTCCCAGGTGGTAAGTCCTTGGGTAGAGATATCATGCATGTTTATTGGGAAAGAGGGGAGGGAGAGAAAAAGAAAGGGAGAGGACAGTGTAAAATGAAAGCTGTTGAAAACATGGGGTGGCACATTTCCATTTGTCCACACTCCTGCCAGTGGTTAGTATTTTCTGAGCCTCTTTTGATGCTGTCATATCATTTGTACCATGCCTCTGAAGTGCCACACTTTCAACCAGCCTCTTACTGCTATTTGTGCACAACTGCTTTGTCCATTACAGTTTGCTTCCAGGCTTCACAACTATAACACAGTGCCTGAAGCTGTGCTTTTGTGTATCTTTATAAGATTTCTTTTTGATATTCTAATAGAAGTACCCCTCAGATCTGCATACCATTTTAAAAATAAGATAGTATGCTAAGAAATGATATAGGATTGTTAAGTGAAGAGAAAGAGTTTGTGTTTGCATTAATATACTCAGGATACTACAAAATACTTTAGTCTGCAAGATTTGAATAACAGACAAATTTATTTCTAACAGTTTTGGAGGCTGGAAGTCCAAGATCAGAGTAATAATTTGACCTTGTTCTTAGGAGGGCTTTCTCTCTCTCTTAATGTTACCCAGAAAAAATAACAACAAAACTATGATCTCCTTATTCCCTTAAAAGTGCCCCAATAACATCATGGGGGCTCTATCTCAAGATGTCGTCCAAACCCAACTACCTCTCAAAGGCCTTGCTTCCAAATATCACATTGGAATAGAGACTAAACACATAAATGCGGAAGGCTCACAATATCCAGACCATGACACTGGTGATATTTCCAAGGTGTTAAACATCATCTTTTTTTTTTTTTTTTGCTAAGATATAAAACAGATGTTATAGTATCAAGTACTGTGTCCAAACAGCAGGAAAGATGATTCAGAGAATGAGAGACACTCCATGAGAGTTCAGTTAAGTTAAGACACTTAAAAGAAGTGAGAATTGGGAAATCTGAACTGGCACAGGAGAGGAATTTCATATTTGTCACAGGCAGAATAGTTGCAATGTCTTAGTAGCCAACTGGTGTGAGGCTGAAGGAAGACGAATCAAGGTTTTTTGAGTTTTCATGTTTGATGCTTCGATGAAATAATAACCATTGTCTTCATTTAGTGAATTAATAATATATGAGACTTTAGAGATTAATTTAAATTGACTAATTTTGCTTACTTTAGTATGTTTATTGATACTGAAATAATCAAAATAAGCAGGTCATAACACACAAAAAATTGCGACCAGTGGGTTAAGGGTTAAAGATGGAACCATGGGATTTACTGAACAGTTAAGGATAGAACAGCAGGAAAGCCAGAAAGAGAATAATGAGTGAGCTGAATGAGGGAAATAGAAGAAATAGAATTCTGATGAAGAAGCGTGATCAATAAATACTATTACTTGATAGAGCAGTCAAATTAAATAGAGGGCAGTTACTAGATTTGACAATTACAAGTACATTTTCTGTCTTATTAAAATCAGAAATCATATCAAAGTGACATTGGTAGCAAATTTGAAATGAAAGAGAATGAGTGGTTTTTGAAGGCTCTTTAAAAGCTTTGTTTAGAAGGTAGAAATGAGAGCAGATGCTTGCAAGGATAAAGCATACTTGACTATATGTTTTGGGGACATGTTTATAGATTGAAGATTAAAATGATGGAACAGTTGGAAAATGTGAATTTGAATGGAAGAAGGGTCAATATCTCCTCTAAGAGAAGGATAGAGACTGATGAAGATTGTGAGAGAAGACAGATGGACTGGAAATGGTTTGACGAGCTTGATTAACATGGCCATGTATATGAGACATGAGGATTTAAAATATATACTGGCTGATGTGTAATTCAAAGTAAATGAAGACGCATGTAGATGGTACAAGCATGAAGTTGGAGCCACCAAAATAGAATCTAGCAATTAAAAAGTGATAAAAGAAATCTCTGTTTACTGGTATCTCTCAAATACTATCAAAGGGTAAGAAATATATTTTCAGCACTCTGAAAAAAATTTAAAATATTTTAAATTTCAATTTATCATTATCCTTTGTTTTTAAGATTTATTTATTTATTTGAAAGGCAGAATTACAGAGAAAAGAGGGGGACAGAGAAAGAGAGAGACAGATCCTTCATTTAATGGCTCACTCCCCAAATGGTGCAATGTCTGGGGCTGGACCAGGCTGAAGCCAAGAGCATAGAACTCCATCTCAGTCTTCCATATGAGTGGTAGAGGCTCAATCTCTTGGGCTGTCTTCCTTCCTCTGCTTTCCTGGGAACATTAACAAGGATATGGATCAGAAGTAGAGCAGCCAAAACTTGAATGAGTACCCATATGGGATATAAGCATTGCAGGTGAAGGCTTAACTCACTGGATCACAGAGCTGGCCCCAGTGTCCTTTACTTGAATCATGACTGATTTCCTCAAAATCTCCATCACCCACAGTAATTCTGAACCCCTACTCCTTTTTTTCTTCAGACAACTATTCTTCTAATGTGTGTCTACGTGTATGTGTGTGTATACTTATCATAAATTTATGTTTGGGTGCTCCTGTATTTGTAATCTTAAAATTGTATTTCAGAGGCTGGTGCTGTGACATAGGACATAAAGTTGCCGCAAAAATTGCCAGTGTCCTATATGGGACCAGTTCGAGTCCCGGCTGCTCCACTTCCCATCCAGCTCCCTGATAATGAACCTGGGAAGGCAGCAGAATATGGCGCAAGTCCTTGGGCCCCTGCACCCTGGGAAGACCTGGTAAAAGCTCTTGGCTCCTGGCTTCAGATCTGCCCAGCTCTGGCCTTTGAGGCCATTTGGAGAATAAAGAGTGAATGGAAGAAATCTATCCTCTCTCTCTCTCAACTCTCTCTCACTCTCTCTGTAACTCTGCCTTTCAAATAAATAAATAAATCTTTTAAAAATTGCATCACAAAAACCTAATGGAACAGCTGACACACAACAGAAACTCATGAAATGTAGGTAGGTGGAGAAGAAAAATGGAAAAAAAATGTGCAAATCATCTTGAACGTGGAGGAAAGCAGGACTGAGCACCCACGAATGCAGATCATTTTACCTTTTCTGAGATAAAGGAAGCCAACACTGCAAATAACTTGTTCAACATTTTCTGGTAGAGTTGCTAAAATATTAATGATTCTTCAAGGGTAATTCAAAGACTATAGTGTTTCTCATTTGAGCATATATGTTCCTGGAATCAATTACTAATGCATTATATCTTATTAAATTCTCATATATTGCCTCATAAGTCATATTACTTTCCATCAGAGCTTGTGGATGGGAGAAATTTTGACCTAATAAAGATGATTGTAAAATTATATTATTCGCAATAATAATATCTTCTTGAATAAGGGATTTGTGTCAGACTTTTCTAAGCATTTACTCCACTCAACACCCATAAGTGGTTGTAGTGCTTATATTTCCTTTTATAAATGAAAAAAAATGAAAACATAAAAGTAAATTAAAATAAATGAATACTAAGTAGAATTGAAAAAAATTGATGAGGTGGGAGCATTGAATGAGAATAATGCCCAACTCTGCTTATGACTTTATCCTCCAAACCTGTAAATATGTCACTTTATAGGTAGAAAGACATTTCAAACATGCGGTTTAGGTAACTATCTTCAGATGGAGATATTACTGTGGTTTTTCAGAAAGGCTTAATATAACCACAAGTGTCCTTCTAAGAGACAGGATAACCAGGGGCAGAGAAGATGTGATATTTAAACAAAAGCCACAAGCTAAGGAATTCAGGAACCCTGTAAAAGCTGAAAAGGGCAAGAATTAGATTGTCTCTCTGAGTCATGAAAAAACTCAGACATGTTGTCTTTACTCCTAATTTCTACAGCACATTTAGAGACAAACTAACTCTAATCATTCTCATACTATTCCAAAATATGGAAAAGGATGGAACACTACCAACTCTTTATGAGGCCACTGTTACTCTGATACCAAAACCAAAGGCAGAACACAAAAATAGAAAACTGTAGACCATTATCCTTGATGAATGCTGATGTAAAACTTCTCAACAAAAATATTAACAAACTGAATCCAATACTACACCAAAAAGATCATACACCATAATCCAGTAAGATATTTTCCCAGGAATGTATTCATAGTTCAACATTCACAAATCAGTAAACATAATAAATCACATCAACACAATGAAGAGCAAAAACCACATGATCATCTCAATAGATACAGAAAAGGTATTTGATAAGAGGCAACATCATTCTGATAAAAATTCTCAATAAATTAAAAAGGAAAGGAACATACCTCAAAATTATAAATAAAATAAACCCAAGATATAACAATACTTGATTTCAAAGCATACCTCAATGTTATACTCATTAAAATAGCAAGACACTGGCATCAAAAAACAACAGACAGATTAATGGAACAGAATAGAGAAACCAAATTAATTCACCTACACACAGCCAACTGAAGTTGACGAAAGTGCCAGGAACACACATTGAAGATGATATTTTCAAATAAATTGTGATAACAAAACTGGACATACATAGACAAATGAAATAGATCCTTCCCTCTCCCCATATACAATGATGATTCAAATACCTAAATGTAAGAACTGAGACTATGATATTGCTAAAAGAAAACATAGAGGAAACATGTCAGGACATTGGTGTAGGGAATGACTTTTTGGATAAAATCCCAAAAGATAAAATCTTTTTTGATAAAATCCCAAAAAACCGAAAGAAAAGAAACTAGACAACTAAGCGACTGTGATTACATCAAATTCAGAAGCTCCTGCACAGAAAGGAAGCAATCAGTAGAGTTAACCGTTATCTGACATAATGGTAGAGAATATTTGAAAGCTACTGATCTAACAAAGAATGTATAGAATATATAGGATATCAAAAAACTCAACAACAAAAGAAAAATCAACTGCTGCAATTAAGAAATGAGTAAAGGATCTGAATAGACAGTTCTCAAGAGAACTAATATATGAAACATATGGCCAACTAATATATGAAAAAATATGCTCACTATTATGAGCCATCAGGGAAACGTATAAAACCAGAATGATGTTTTACCTCACCCCTTTAAAAATATCTATTACCCATAAAGCAGAAAGTAACAAATGCTGGTTAGGATGTAGAGAAAGGGAAAATCATGTGATCCAGCAAACCTACTACTAGGTACATATTCAAAAGGCATGAAATCATTTTTATAAAAAAAATACTTTCCCTCCATATTTATTGCAGCACTGGTCACAGTAGTCAAAATATAAAGTCAATGAAAGTGTCCATCATCAGACAAATGGGTAAAGAAATATGGTATATATACATGATGGAATATTATTTAGTCATTAAAAAACAGAATAAAATCATGTTATTTGCAGCAAAATGGATGGAGCTGGAGAATATCCTGTTAAGTGAAATAAACCAAAGAAGGACAAGTATTGTATATTCCCATTCATATGTTTAAACTAAACAAACAAAATCCTCAAATGAACACAGAATGTTGATTACTAGAGGTTAGGAAAGGCTAGGGAAAAGAGGGGTAGATATAAGATGAGCAATGAGTAACAAATCAAACATTAGATCAAAAGAACTGGTTCATGATAATCTAGTGTGTGTGTATATATATATATATATATGAACAAATAGAAGAAGTTTTATGCCTCCAATTATAAAGCAATATCAAAAAAGGAAAACACTTTTTACCCTATTTTAATCAGTACATATTGCATGCATGTATTGAAATATCACACTGTAGTCCATGAATGTGTACAGTTATGCTTAATACTATTTTTTTGCTTTTATATATTAATTTTTTAACTTTTATTTAATAAATACAAATTTCCAAAGTACAGCTTTTGGATTATAGCGTCTGTCTTCCCCCATAACCTCCCTCTGACCCGCAACCATCCCATTTCCCACTCCCTCTCCAATCCTATTCACATCAAGATTCATTTTCAATTATCTTTATATATAGAAGATCAATTTAGTATATACTAAGTAAAGATTTCAACAGTTTGCACCCACACAGAAACACGAAGTATAAAATACTGCTTGAGTTATACCATTAATTCACATAGTACAACGCATTAAGGATAGAGATACTACATGGGGAGTAAGTGCACAGTGACTCCTGCGGTTGATTTAACAATTGACACTTTTTTTATGGCATCAGTAATCACCTGAGGCTCTTGTCATGTGCTGCCAAGGCTATGGAAGCCTCTTAAATTCGCCAACTCTGATCTTATTTAGACAAGGTCATAGTCAAAGTGGAAGTTCTCTCCTTCCTTCAGAGAAAGGTACCTCCTTCTTTGATGGCCCATTCTTTCTGCTGGGATCTCACTCGCAGAGATCTTTCATTTAGGTTTGTTGTTTTGTTTTTTTTTGTTTTTTTTTTTTTTTTTTTTTTTTTTTTTTTTTTTTTTTTTTTTGCCAGAGTGTCTTGGCTTTGCATGCCTGAAATACTCTCATGGGCTTTTTAGCTGGATCCGAATGCCTTAATATTGTTTTAGAGCCCTACTTCTACTAAGATGATTTTTGAAAAAACTTGTTTGTGAAAATATGGTAGAGAGAGATACAAGTAAGTACTAAAAATCACAGAAGGGCAACACTCTGGAGATATAAAGTCACTTCTGAAAGTCATAATATACAGAATCAAAGATGGAGGGAAATGCCAGGCAATCAACAGTTGATCACAGGGGCAGGAAGATTTACTCTGTCAGTGTGTGGAGCAGTCACCAGGAGAAAGACTATCTCTGGAGCAAGGAAGATATGGGAATTAGGGATGCTGCAGATACTTCTTGAATATAAAACTTTCATATACAAAAGACAGTCTTTCTTGGCCCCTGATGGAATACCATGGCCAATTCTACCTAACTTGGTGATAATATAACAAAGGAAGGTATCTTTTTTTTTATAAAGCTTTTATTTAAAGAATATAAATTTCCAAAGTACAGCTTATGGATTACAATGGCTCCCCCACACACAACTTCCTTCCCTCCCGCTACCCTCCCCTTTCCCGCTCCCTCTCCCCTTCCATTCACATCAAGATTCATTTTCAATTCTCTTTATGCACAGAAGATCATTTTAGTACATATTATGTAAAGATTTCAACAGTTTGCCCTCACATAGAGACACAAAGTGAAAAGGTATCTTTTAACACAGATAATAAGAATTCCACTAGAAGTAGCTACCAAGGACATCTTACTCGAGTTTACTTTTCTCTGTTGCTGGATACCTGGATGGTTGAAGTAATTCTATTACACATGGTTTCTTATTTTCTTCTAGATATGAAAAATATTCATTCTATTTTTGTCTAAGTACACAAGTTAAATTTTTTTCTCTTTCCATCTTTCTTCATTAGGAGTGAGAATGATGTGTATATGATACCAGAATATGTCTAGAAATTACCCCACAGGCTTTTTTTTTGCCCTTAAGATAATTTCTTCATGAAGAGACCCTTTCGTCTAGTTTCTGCATACTCCACCAGTCTCAAAAGTGTCCCCTCACCCATATGCCTCAGAAACATGGAGCAACTTTTAATTTCTCCTGAAAAGAAACTTGGGGACTTAGGGCAAACAGTAGTTCTCTATTTATAATTCTTTGCTTCTAACTGCTTCCAGGTGCCTAGCTTCTTAAATCTGTGAGACTTGTCTGGGCTTCAGGGCTCATCTGAGCACCAGCTCTTGAAAGTATGTCTCCTCTGACCCTCCCCTCAACCCCATGAAGAACAATACTTGAGGTATGTTCCTTTCCTTTTTAATTTATTGAGAATTTTTATCAGAATGATGTTGACTCTTATCAAATACCTTTTCTGTATCTATTGAGATGATCATGTGGTTTTTGCTCTTCATTGTGTTGATGTGATTTATTATGTTTACTGATTTGTGAATGTTGAACTATGAATACATTCCTGGGAAAATATCTTACTGGATTATGGTGCATGATCTTTTTGGTGTAGTATTGGATTCAGTTTGTTAATATTTTTGTTGAGAAGTTTTACATCAGCATTCATCAAGGATAATGGTCTACAGTTTTCTATTTTTGTGTTCTGCCTTTGGTTTTGGTATCAGAGTAACAGTGGCCTCATAAAGAGTTGGTAGTGTTCCATCCTTTTCCATATTTTGGAATAGTATGAGAATGATTAGAGTTAGTTTGTCTCTAAATGTGCTGTAGAAATTAGGAGTAAAGACAACATGTCTGAGTTTTTTCGTGACTCAGAGAGACAATCTAATTCTTGCCCTTTTCAGCTTTTACAGGGTTCCTGAATTCTTTATCCTGCACAGCACATAATCCTTCCATAATTAATTATTAATTCTTTATCCTGCACAGCACTTGTATTGCCATACTCTATTGTTGCCGTTTGGTTTTCTCAACAATGTTTCAGTGGATTCGTTTCTGAGAGGAGCAGTGTGGTGGGGGCAAGAGGCGCGGAGTCACCACACAGACCCCGGGAGTCGGGTGAAAGCAGGCTTGAGGCGAGCAGCCCGCAGACTCGTTTATTACAGTTGGAACCACTCCTTATATAGCCAAGACCAGCCAATCTGGTCAAAGGGCGGTCTATGCCCCAACCAATCACAGCCTGTTGCCAGGCAGTTTCCAAAGCCATCCAATCACAGCCTGTTACCAGGCAGTTTCAAATACATCCAATCATAGCCTGTTGCCAGGCAGTTTCCAATCCATCCAATCACAGCCTGTTGCCAGGCAGTTTCCAATCCATCCAATCACAGCCTGTTGCCAGGCAGGCTCCATTGCCAGGTGGGTTTCAAAGCCATTCCTGAGTAAGTGATGCTCGCTTGCCAGTGGCCACCTTGGCATGGCCTTCTCATTCCACCACACTCTATTCCACATTTTGGAAGTGGAGGAAAATATGAATATGTATTTGGAGGTCACTGGTTTTTATTGTTTTTGTTTGTATTTTGTTGGCAAAGACGTACGTTGACAAGCTATCCTAGGGAATTCTCAGGAAATTATCATCAAACTTTTATAGGTGAGTGTGCAAGGGAATTTTTGTTTGTTTTCAAAGGGAGGTGTACTTAGATGACTCCAACTATAATGTATTTACTTGCCTGTCCTCTAAGATGCCATCATATCTACACGGATTATCTCTAGATAATTTCATTAGTGATTCAAATTCTCTTTTTACTTTTTTGTATTTTTGTGTTTCTAAAATAATCATTGTTACTTTAATTTTATAAAAAAGATTACCAGTTTATTGTTTATTCATTCAACAAACTTATATTGGGTTCTAATTAAGTGTCAGGTCCTGGGGGGAAAAAAAAAACAGTGAACAAGACAGACAAGGTCCCTGCTTACCAGAAGCTTGCATTTTAGCAGGAAATGTATAAAGTAAAACTAAAAAAAATTAATCAGACAGTGTCAGATACTGAGAAGTAGTAGGTAGTTTAACAAAGTGATAGACTTGAAAATGATTAGAGAAGGACCTGGTGTCAAATGACAAGAAGGCATTGCTCATGCACAGATGTATAGAAAGGCCTTCCAAGCGTATGAAACAGCTGCTACAAAGTCCTAGCAGGAGAAAAGTCTTGTGATGTTACAAAAGTTCAGTAAAGACCAGTGTGGACAGCTTGTGATGATGAGGGGAGTAAGACATGTCCAACATGAAGTATAGGCATGCACAGGCCAGATTATGTAGCACCATAGAATCAAGTTGATGAGTCTAGATTCTCTTCTCTGTGTGCTGATAGTAAATTGATTAGAAAACATTTCCCAATTTTACCAACTGTTCTTCTAAAATGACTCCACAGTATTCTGACATACAGATATGCTAAGATTCAGTTAATCACTCCCTTACTATGGCACACTTAGGTTGTAGTATTTGGCCAAAATCCAACTTGAATCAATTAGTGAATCAGAATGAATCTACCTTTTTGCCACTTCAATCAGATCCCAGTTAGTAGCAATTAGTATTCACTGAATATGATATATGATATATGATAGCAGAAGTTATGATCAGGTAAGAAATATGCATTATTTTTATAATATAACTTATTTTGGCAGTGTGAAAAATGGTAGATGCTTAAATTAATCTCATATGTGTTTACAGCAACCTCTAGGGAGTTATCACAAAATTAATATGTGCATAGGCTAATATAAATGAAGTGGCAATTTGAAAAAGTTATATTTGAAATATTCATTTCAAAAAATATCCAAGAGGTATCAAAGTAAACATGGCATACAGATTATTGAAAATAATAATAGAGAGGGCTTTAGCTTATCATATGTCAAGCCATCATTTTAAAGGAAGAAAAATGTTAATATGTCATTGAATACCATGTTTAGGGATACTGTCCTACCTTCCACTTCTGGATTTCTAAGGTTTGTATTTCATTTACAATAGCTGTCAATTTCTTTTCTGGCTTTCGTCAGGATCCAAAAGAGCAGGGTGCTTAACATATTTATTGCCATCATAACCCTTGACAATTGGACAAAGTTTATAGATCCCTTCTGAGAATATTGATTTTTAGAAGTGTTAAATTCAATATAAAGGAATAAGAAATATAGTTCTAGCCATGGTCCTGGAGCTCAGATTATGTCCTACATTTTCTGACACCCAGAATCATTTTTAGGTTGTAATGGAAAACTCTCCATTGACTCAAATAAATGCACATGCAATGTCCAATAATAACATATTATACAGTAATATGTTATATATTTATAAAAACTTGTACTACTGGCCAAAAGACATTGGATAAGTCAAGTACAAGTACAAGTAAATTCAAAAAACCTTACTTTATGTATGGACAACAAAAACACCTGCCCAAACCAGACCATCCTTTTACTTTGGCTCAATGGTTGCTATTATAGAATGCGAAGAGTCCCTGTATTTTCTGAAAACCTGACATCTTGGTCCCAGGTCGATCAAGTAGTACCCAATAGTCTGTCATCTTAGTGCTGCAAGGCTGCCGCTTACTATAAGGGAGAGCATGGTCAAGGCAGGTGATGGATTTCTATAGCAGCATCTGATTAATTGGCCCCAAGGCTAATAATGCCTGTATCCTGTTTGCATGGAGTGACAGATGGTTCACACACCACCCCTTGAGGTGCTGTGACCTTAACCACATAATCCTTCCTCTCACCCCATTGACAAAACTCACTCAACCAAATTATATTCACAGACCTAGACCTCTGGTAAGACTAATCTTGTCATCGACCTGAGTATTTTTTGTGTTATTTCCACTTAATTTTGTTTTCTGGTATTTTGTTGTTAAGTTCTGGAAGCGTTTCAGATCCAAAAGCAATGCCTGTCCTCCTTCTGCACTGTTCTCCACCCAACTCCTCATCATTCTTTCCCAGCATACACTTTTTTTAAAGATTTATATACTTTATTTGAAAATCAGGGTTATAGAGAGAAGAGAAAGAGAGAGGGAGGGATGGAGGGAGGGATGGGGAGAGAGAGAGAGAGAGAGAGAGAGAGAGAGAGAGTCTTCCATCATCTGGTTTACTCCTCAGATGGCTATAGTGGCCAGGACTGGACCATGCTGAAGCCAAGAGCCAGGAGCTTTGGAACTTCTTCCAGGTCTCTCACGTGGATAACAAGGGAGCAAGCACTCGGGCCATCTTCTGCTGTTTTCGCCAAACCATTAGCAGGGAGCTGGATCAGAAGTAGAGAGCTGGGACAAGAATTGACATTCATATGGGGTGCCAGCATTTCAGGTGGAGGCTTCACCTTTTCTAACACAATACAGGGCCTCAAGAATTCACTTTTTATCCCTACTCTCTGTAGTTACTGGTCTGCTAGCTACTTCCCTCAAGATTCCAATCTGCAATCTAGAGGCAAGACTAATTTTTCATGGCTATATCATCTTAATAGCCAAGTTTGAGTTGCATCGTTTTCATTGAATTTCTACTATATATGACATGGTAACTTTTCCTTCATATGTCAGTTCTCTCCACACTCAGTCTTCTTAATACTGTGTGCTTATGCATATATGTATATTAGTGAGCAATAGGTGCCTGTGTGAGCACCTGCTCTTGGAATTTAAACACTGTGTTTGCCAAGGTAATTTTTTCTTTGTAGGTCCATGGAGGATTGGAAAGCAGAAGGTATGCATATCTTTTTCTGGGTTATTCTGTTTCTCCAGAGTGCATCTGTGCTTGCAGATAGAAACCAATGAGCCTTAAAATCCTCTCTGGTTGGGAGGAAAGTGATATAGAAAACTGAAGAATGAATAGATTTTCTGGCTTAGAATACAAAAGCAACCATATCTTTGGTGTCAGGTGATCCTGAGGTTTCCTACTCCATCTGCTACTTGCTATGTAACCTCAGACAGTTGTTCAAGGCTTCAGTTTCCTCCTCTTTAAATAAAGCAGGCATATGATTATGCAAGTGTTAAATACTTGGCACAGTATATGGGATCAATATATGTAATCGATAAATGGAAGATTCCTTCCCTTATCTCAGTCAGATTGTGTTGCTTTTGAAGAACCTTAATGCTTAGTAACCAAATTTGTATGGGTTCATAAGAACAGCAACATCTATTGAATATTTAACGCATAAGGTGTGCTTTTTTTCTGTGATCTAAATCTTTCATACCATTGAATATCTGTAAAAATATGTAAGATATGTATTTTGTTTTGTGTGCTTCACAAGTGAGTAAACTGAGGCACAAATATATTAACATGCTAAAGATCAGAATGCACAAGCAGAGGGACTGGGATTTGAGTCCCAGGAGTCTGGCCCCAGAGTCCATGCACTCTTGCTCATCTACCAAAATGCCTCTTAAATAGTAGGTGTAATTGAAATGGCTAGGCAGGATGCCAAAGACAGAGGCTCTCCTGCAGATCCAGTCTTGAGGAATAAAAACACAAAGAGAAGTCTCCCCTCAGAGAACAGTGGGGTAGTGAGCCAGTGTCATACATGGAACGTGGCAGTGTTAAGAAGACCCTGTGTGCTCACTATGCATTCCTTGGATAAAAAGCTAGCTGGGTTTTAAGGGACTCCTCATTTTCCCAGCCTGACAGGGAACCAAACTCAGCTTTCCACAGGATTAGTTCCTGCTTCACTCTTGCATACAACATCCATGGAATTCATGTCTCAGCTCTTCCCTAACCCAGCTTTCCCAGACACTCTGTAAGTAAATGGCACCCTTTGATAAAAGCCATCTATGACAGCCTATTTATTTTCTCTAGAGGAGATTGCTGTCAAAGGAGAAGTAGTAGCGAAATGAATCTCACACTTCATAAGAAAATAGGAAAATGGGAACTACTTCCATTCTCTGCCTTGTCATCAACCACAATAGTTATTTGTTAGACTATACCATGTCACATGATGGAGTTTTTCTCAGACTCACACACATGGTAGGGAATCGACCTGAAAGTTCCTACCACAAATGAGAGGTCATCAGAAGCATAAGGGAATGGGAAACTGTTCTGGTCAGCCCCAGAGTAGCCAAAATGAAATGCTTATGTTAGCAGGTTGCTGTTGGTGGTGATGATGGTAACACCTTATTTTTTTTATGTCACTTTGTAGTTTAAGAAGCATTTTCTCAACTATTATGATATTTTATCTTCAAGACAGAAAATACAAATTATCCACATATTAGAGCTGAGACAAATAGGACACTGAGAAATGGCAGTTTTCCTAGTCGAATGCTAGAAAATTCACCAGTCACTACTGCAGCTTGATCCTTCTGATTGTTTTATATCATGGTACCTCAGACGTATCAGAAAATTCATTCAGAATACGAAATCTCAACACTAATTTAGAGACCAGTCCCAGACAAGTGGAAATTCTGTGTGCAATGAATTATATGTATTTTAGTTGTAACTAAAATTAACCAAGATACATCAAATAAATTATAAGTAGCCAGGGAAAATTTCATCTTGTATTCTGTTTCAAGTCTGTACTGGCAGCTACTATGCAGGCTCAGCTAAGCCGAGAAACCTCTCCCTCAAGAGTGTGTTTGGATATTGTTCAGCATAATTCTACTATCAGCATGTTTTTCTCCTTCCTGTCAGAATCACTACTATCCTGGCCGGCGCCGTGGCTCAACAGGCTAATCCTCCGCCTTGCGGCGCCGGCACACCGGGTTCTAGTCCCGGTCGGGGCGCCGGATTCTGTCCCGGTTGCCCCTCTTCCAGGCCAGCCCTCTGCTGTGGCCCGGGAGTGCAGTGGAGGATGGCCCAGGTGCTTGGGCCCTGCACCCCATGGGAGACCAGGAAAAGCACCTGGCTCCTGGCTCCTGCCATCGGAGTGAGCGCGGTGCGCCGGCCGCAGCGCGGCGGCCATTGGAGGGTGAACCAACGGCAAAAGGAAGACCTTTCTATCTGTCTCTCTCTCTCACTGTCCACTCTGCCTGTCAAAAAAAAAAAAAAAAAAAAAAAAAAAGAATCACTACTATCCTTTATTTATCAAGATGACCTGATAGTTATCTACTTAAGTGAAAGGAACAAGGACAATCCAGTTTTCCTCAAATCAAATATTCTTCTATCTTCATTGCTTTTTCTTTTCATAGTCATTATGGAACTGATATCTCTAAATAAATGTTTTGTAAATAAGTATCTTCTGATCTTGGTTCCCATTGTGGCACGAGGAGACTTTGAGAACACCAATTAAATGGGAACCTAAGGTTAGTGATGTGGGCAGTAGCTCTATAGGAAGCTAAGTAGTCTACACTGCCCTTGTTTTTGGCATCTTGTTCCTTTCTACATATACATTTTTCATCAGTCCTGAAACTATTGCCAAAAGGTACTAAAACCTGAGTCTGAGCAATATTGATCTCTTGTGCATTTACTTATTTTTTTTCTTGGGCATCAATGAAGATCATTGTCTTTTTAAAAGATTCTTCAGAAGGCATTGAGTTTATATTTAACCCATATGCTTTCACCACATGTACATAAGTTTTCTTCTCATGAACTTAATTTTAAAGAAAAAAACGAGTCAAGAAACTAATAAATGCAGCATATCTAGCATAGTTTTCACCCTTGAAATTCCATGATCATACATTTCTGCGATCAATTAAGTATTGCACAATCATTTACGTTGACACATAAAACACCAAAAAGGTCCTCCTCCCACCCAAGGTGACATATATCCTAATATTTTTATAAATCACAATATTTCAACACCATATTTTGAAACTCATGGATCAACAGATTGAAAGTTCCACTACTGTGTGGTAAACAGAAAATAGAAAATTTGTTTCTAGTATTGTATTGAGTTTTGTTGCAATACCTTTCAGATTCAGAAGTCACAATACTGATAAAATCCAAAGGAGTTATTGAGAGAAAAACTTAAAATCACCAACTGATACTTATCAAGCCCTTCTTAGGCAAAGGAAATGTATAATTTGAATTAATAAAATCAGCAATTAGTAGTTTGAACTTCATTTTGTATTTTGACCTCTGTAATTGTACTCCGTCTAAAGTAGAGTCACCTCCTTGTTGCCTACATCCATAGCTAACCAAATTGAATCAGATGCAAATATTTGCCTAGATATTGCATCAAACTATGGTGATTCAAGACCTTGTATAAACAAAGAAAAATAACTAATAGATATGCATTCCATTTCACTTTCCAGATATCTACTTTGGGTTTTTTTTGTTTTTAAACAAGAATATACTCAAGGTAAACAGTTCAGCTTAGGGGACTTTTTGAATTGGTTTTGACAGAATAAGGGGATTTTCTAAATAGAATGATTCTAGAAACAGCATACATCTTCCTCTTTCTCTTTTGTGCTCTTTTTTTAAGAGATCTTTTCTAACTAATTTAAAATTCCACTGTTAATATTGCTTTATTTCTTTAACATCTGCTAAATTCAAATTCCTCTTGGCAAAATGATAATTAAAGAAATTAGTGTTGATATATTTCTCATCAGAGTACTTCTCTAGCAAAGGTTTCTATGAGTGTAAGAGAGAAAATATAATTCAAGGATTAAAGTAAATAAAGAGTGGGGATACACTCCACTCACTCCACTTTTTTTTCTTATATTCACCTCAGGAAACTAATAAACATATAGTATAGCTTCTTTCTTCTGAATCATGACCTAAAGATAGCTCCCAATTATATGGGCCCAGACATGCAGTGGTTTTTCTGACCTATGGAATTGTAAATTGCTTATATGTAATATAGTACAATAGAGTAATCTGTAGGAGCACATACTTTCAAAACTTCAGAAAATGCTACTTTCAGGATGGGAAGTGAAATAAACAAACTGGTTGATATTAACCTAATTTTGGAATCCACCCATCCTCCTAACAGACACACATTCAGAACTATCAGCAAACATCATTCTAAAATCTTACTAACACAGAATATAAAATGATACTTAGATTATAGTACTAACATGAGATTTTTAATGAAAATTAATATTTAAAATGAAAGAATTTGACAAATAAATACATATTTATCTAGCACTATCTAAGAAGTAAAATAATTCTCCAGGATGGTTCAAAGCTCATCACTTAGAGTGTATCAGCATCTGGTGAAATACTTCTTGGAGCTTAACTTTTATTGACTACCCATCTCTTTGTTTCCTTCTTAATAGTCATTAATTTTGTTCATAGAAGCAGTAAAACCAACTACTGGATGTAAGGAGAAGGCAACCAAGTTTCTTAAAAAGTTAAATGTACATGTATTATTTAACACAGCAGTTACACTCCTAGGTATTTACAGAAAAGAAATTAAAATATATGTCCACAAAAAGCTCATCCACCAATGTGCATAGCAACTGTACTCATTTCAGTCAATATTGGAAGCATTTCAAATATCCATCAAACAAGATTACTGCTATTAGGACAGATTGTGGCTTATCCTTATTATAGAATTATAAATGGAAATGCAAAAGTAAGATAGAAAAACAAACTACTGATAAATGCAGCAATATGGATTAATCTCGAAAGCACTATACTGAGTAAAGGAAGCCAATGACAACACATTGCATATAATATATGCAATGTAACATGTATCTTCATGGTAACGAATAATTTGATGTATGAGGTGGGGTGGTAGAGCAGTCCTCCAAAAGCTGTTTGTTCTCATGTTAAACACAAAGGTTTAAGAAGAAGAGCAGAGATAGCCAATCTTTATTGGTTTGAATCCCCCTAAAAGCAGAGCTTAAAATAAGTATTTGCTTACCAGTAGTTTATTTGGAAAATGGTCTGAAAATACCTGTGTAAGGAATCAGGCAGAGCAAGTCAATGCAAGAAGTCAATAAATAAATGTATGTTATTGAGCTGATCATCACTGTGCACACCTGGGATTCACTGCCTCTGGAAACTTTGGAAGGACTAAAACGATCCTGTTTTTTTTTTTTTTTTTCTCTGAAATGACATAAGATTTGAGAGATTATTTCCAATAGTGAGTGTGTTCTAGGATTAAAGCTCTCTGTCACCTCTGAGTAGTACCTGCAATTCTGAAGTGAAACATCATGACTTCAAAGTCCTGAAGCAAAGATAAAAAAAAAAGAAAGAAAGAAAAAGAAAAAAAGGGGGGGCAAGAAAGGCAGATATCAACCATGGCATTTGAAATCGGACTGCATCCTGCATATGGGACAATTGTCTACTATAATAACATTGAAAATCAGAGGTAAGCAAAAAGGGTATGTCAAGGGCATGAACTAGTGTGTTACACATTTCATTATTATAACAGCTACCAAAAGGAATATATTACATATGGAAGACAATGATTTGAATTTCTGTGGACCTGTCATTAGAACTATGTTAATTAGGACACAGCAAAAACACATTCTCTGAAGTTGGGGAAAGGGGAGCAACCCAATATTCTGTATAGAGAGAAGCAATCCTTCAACAATGAAAGGAGAGAAAAATAAACCAAATAAAAAATCCAGCTGGTATGAAAATATTGTGATTTTGCACAATATGTTATCTCATCACAAAAATTTAAGTGAAAAATTCACAACATGCTATCTGGGAATTCTGAAAATATCAGGCCAGAGTACTGTGTAGGGCATCTGCCGTTGCATGAGTCTATTGTGTATCCTGCTTCCTATGTTGGATCATTCTCTCCTTTTTAATTCTATCAGTTAGTGTCCATCAGACACTGCTCTTATTTATGTGATCCACTTGACACTTAATGCTATCTTTATGATCAATTATGAACTTACACAGATCACTTTAACTAGTAATATAGAATTGGTGCATGCCAACCTAATGGGATGTGGAATCCCTTGGCACATTTCTAGCTCTACCATTAGGGGTAAGTCCGAGTGAGCATGTGTCAAACTTCCTCTCTTATTCCCACCCTTATATTTAGCAGGGATCACTTTTCAGTTAATTTTAAATGCCTAGGAATAATTGTATGTTAATTAAAGAGTTCAACCAATGGAATTAAGGAGAACAAACCAATACTAAAATGTATAGCATAGTAAGCTCTTCCTTGACAGTCAGGATGAGGGCTGATCAAGTCATTGCTTCTCATTGTGCCCGTTTCATTTCTACATGTTTCCTTTTAGGTGTTCGGTTAGTTGTCACAGATCAGGGAGAACATATGATATTTGTCTCTCTGTGACTGGATTATTTACCTCAACATGATATTATCTAGATTCCTTTTTTTTTTTTACTGCTCTATAGTATTCTATAGAGTACATATCCCATAATTTCTTTATCCAGTCTTCTGTTGATGGTGATTTGGGTTGAATCCATGTCTTAGCTATTGTGAATTGAGCTGCAAAAAATCACTGAGGCGCAGACAGCTCTTTTATTTGCCAATTTAATTTCCTTTGGGTACATTCCAAGGAGTGGGATGGCTGGGTCATGTGGTAGGACTATATTCAGGTATCTGAGGAATCTCCAAACTGTCTCCAACAGTGGCTATACCAGTTTACAATCCCACTAACAGTGGGTTAGTGTCCCTTTTCCCCCACATCCTCACCAGCATCTGTTGTTAGTTGATTTCTGTCTGTGAGCAATTCTAATGGAGGTGAGGTGAAATCTCATTGTGGCTTTGATTTGCATTTCCCTGATTGCTAGTGATCCTGAACATATTTTCATGTGTCTGTTGGCCATTTGGATTTCCTCTTTTGAAAAATGTCTATTGAGGTCCTTGGCCCATCTTTTAAGTGGGTTGTTTGTTTTGTTGTTGTGGAGTTTCTTGATCTCTTTGTAGATTCTGGTTATTAACCCTTTATCAGTTGCATAGTTTGCAAATATTTTTTCCCATTCTGTCAGTTGCCTCTTCACTTATCTGACTGTTTCTTTTGCAGTGCAGAAACTTCTCAATTTGATGTAATCCCAATTTTTAATTCCAGCTTTGACTGCCTATGCCTCTGGGGTCTTCCAAGAAATCTTTGCCTGTGCCAATATCTTGCAGGGTTTCTCCAATGTTCTCTAAAAATTTGATGGTGTCGGGTCATAGATTTAGATCTTTAATCCATGTTGAGTGGATTTTTGTGTAAGGTGTAAGGTAGGGGTCTTGCTTCATGCTTCTGCATGTGGAAATCCAGTTTTCCCAGCGCCATTTGTTAAATAGACTGTCCTTGCTCCAGGGATTGGTTTTAGATCCTTGATCAAATATAAGTTGGCTGTAGATGTTTGTATTGATTTCTAGTGTTTCTATTCTGTTCCATTGGCCTATCCATCTGTGTCTGAACCAGTACCATGCTGTTTAGATTACAATTGCCCTGTAGTATGTCCTGAAATCTGGTGTTGTGATGCTTCTGGCTTTGCTTTTGTGGTACAAGATGGCTTTAGCTATTCGAGGTCTCCTGTGTCTCCATATGAATATCAGCATCATATTTTCCAGATCAGAGAAGAATGTCTTTGGTATTTTGATTGGTATTGCATTGAATCTATAAATTTCTTTTGGGAGAATGGACATTTTGATGATCTGGAACACATCATGCTGAGTGAAATAAGCCAGTCCCAAGGGACAAATATCATATGTTCTCCGTGATCCATGACAACTAACCGAGCACCATAAAGGAAACCTGTTGAAGTGAAATGGACACTATGAGAAACAGTGACTTGATCAGCCCTGTCCTGACTGTTGATGAACAAGTTAATACTTTATCCCTTTTAGTATTTGTTTGTCCTACTTAATACTAGTGGTTGAACTCTGTAATTAGCACACAGTTATTCTTAGGTGTTTTAATTTAACTGAAAAGTGATCTCTGTTAAGTATAAGAGTGGGAATAAGTGAGGGAGGAGATATACAATTTGGGACATATTCAATCTGACTTGCCCCAGACGGTAGAGTTAGAAATGTGCCAGGGGATTCCAGTTCAATCCCATCAAGGTGGCATGTACCGAGGCCATCTCACTAGTCCAAGTGATCAAATTCAGTTCACAATTGATCATAATGATAGGTCTAAGAGTGAAAGAGATCACATAAATAAGACTAGTGTCTGCTAATACTAACTGATAGAATTCAAAAGGGAGAGAATGATCCAACATGGGAATCGAGATACACAGCAGACTCATAGAATGGCAGATGTCCTAAGCAGCACTCTGGCCTCAGAATCAGCCCTTAAGGCATTCGGATCTGGCTGAAGAGCCCATGAGAGTATTTTAGGCAGGGAAAGCCAAGACATTCTGGCAAAAAAAAAAAAAAACCTAAATGAAAGATCCCTGCAAATGAGATCCCAGTAGAAATAACTGGCCATCAAAGAGGCAGTACCTTTCTCTGAAGGGAGGAGAGAACTTCCACTTTGACTATGACCTTGTCTAAAAAAGATACAAATCGGTGAACTCAAAATGCTTCCAATGCCTTGGCAACTCATGACAAGAGCCTCAGGTGGTTAGTGATGCCATAAACAAGAGTGTCAATTTTCTAAGTCAGTAACAGGAGTCACTGTGCACTTACTCCTCATGTAGGATCTCTGTCCTTAATGTGTTGTACAGTGTAAATTAACGCTATAACTAGTACTCAAACAGTATTTTACACTTTGTGTTTCGATGTGGGGGCAAACTGTTGAAATCTTTTCTTAATTTACACTAAATTGATCTTCTGTATATAATGATAATTGAAAATGAATCTTGATGCAAATGGAATGGGAGAGGGAGCGGAAAATGAGAGGGGTCTAGGTGGGAGGTAAGTTATGGGGGGGAAAGCCATTGTAATCCATAAACTATACTTGGTAATTTATATTTATTAAATAAAAGTTAAAAAATTAAAGATATAAGTAACTGGAAATAAGTATTATATTAATGAAGAAGGTAATACTCTGAAAGTGATATACATATTCATTAGTATCCCTATTAAAATCCCCAAGGCCTCTTGGCAGAAAGGGAAAAACACAAATGTTTATGAAAATTCAATGGACCCTGAAAGACAAAAAGCAATGTTGGAAAATTAAATACAATGTTAAGGAACAGGTACTTTCTGATCCCCACAAGTTACTCTGGAACTACCATTATCAAAACAGTACAACATGGCCGTAAAAATAGACAAACAGTCTAATGAAATGAAACTAAAATCTCAGTGCTACCTCCAAACATCCACTGTCAACTTCTTCAATGGAGAAAGAATAGTATTCTTATCCAGTAGTGTTGAGAAGATTAATCATTGCCAAAAGAATAAAATTGGATCCCTATCTTTTTACTATACATAAAAATTAACTCGATGGACTAATGACCTAAATGTAAGAACTAAAACTGTGTACTCTAGAAAAAATCATAGAGGTAATTTCTCACTATTTCATATTTGGCAGTGGATTCTTAAATTTGATATCGGAAGAACATTACAGCAAAGAAAAAGTATGTAATTTGGACTTTGTCAAGAATATAAATTTTGTGCCTCTGAGGATATTATCAAGAAAATAAAAAGTAAAGTTAAAAAAATCAAGAAAGATACTTACAAATCCTATATCATGTAAGGCTTTAACCTCCAGAATATATAACCAAACAATGCAACTCAGCAACAACAACAAAAGCCGGCGCCGTGGCTCAACAGGCTAATCCTCCGCCTTGCGGCGCTGGCACACCGGGTTCTAGTCCCGGTTGGGGCGCCAGATTCTGTCCCGGTTGCCCCTCTTCCAGGCCAGCTCTCTGCTGTGGCCCAGGAGTGCAGTGGAGGATGGCCCAAGTGCTTGGGCCCTGCACCCCAAGGGAGACCAGGAAAAGCACCTGGCACCTGGCTCCTGCCATTGGATGAGCACTGTGCACCGGCCGCAGCGCGCCGTCCGCGGCAGCCATTGGAGGGTGAACCAATGGCAAAGGAAGACCTTTCTCTCTGTCTCTCTCTCTCACTGTCCACTCTGCCTGTCAAAAAAAAAAAAAAAGACAAAAAAGCCCAATTTTAAAATGGGTCAAGTATTTGAATAGATTTTTTCCAATAAATATAGACAAATGGCAGACAAGCATATGAAAGGCGTGTAACAGTGTTGATCATTAAGAAAATGTGATTCAAAAACACAATGAATATTTTATACTCACTAAAATGACTGTAATCAAACAGAAAATAACAGATGTTGATGGGGGTGTGCATTGCTTATACATTGATGGTGGAGCTCTAAGGTCATTCAGACGCTGTAGAAAACACTTTGCTCTCAAAGGGATATGCATGCAATCACTACATGACTCAGCAATTCCACCCCAGGTATACATCCAAGATAAACTGGCCACACAGAAACTTTTACAGACATGTCTATAACAGCATTATACTTAATAGGCATGAAGTAGAAACAGCTCACGTGTCCATTGATGG
Organism: Sylvilagus floridanus; assembly: GCA_949820135.1. Lineage (NCBI taxonomy): Eukaryota > Metazoa > Chordata > Mammalia > Lagomorpha > Leporidae > Sylvilagus > Sylvilagus floridanus. The sequence goes on from OX463236.1 coordinate 22,183,786, forward strand.
ATGAATGGATAAATAATTGTAGCATACAGCAGAAGAAAAATATTTGATTTCTAGATTACTAGAATATTATAGTATTTGTCAAAGTAAACATATGAAATAATATAAAAACAATATAAAATGGACCCACTTTTATTTAACTGACTTTCTACAAAGGAACCAAATCCATTCCAAATCCATTAATGGTGAAAGAAATAATTTTTCAAATAACAGTACTAGAAAAATTGAATGCCCATTTGAAAAATAAAACAAGTATTGATTCTCATATATGCCAAACCAAAAAAAAAGTAACGCAAATTGAATAATAGTCATAGAAGAACAAGTATAAGTTATATGGATGAAAGCATAGGGAAATTTTTGTTAAATTTGGAGAGGCTAGTTTAAAAAAGTAAACCTTTAAAATATTAATCATATAAAACTTTCCTGCTTAATTCATTAATTAAATGAAACAGCAAGTCTCAGAACTGTAGAAAACATTTGGAACACATCTATATGACTAAATAGATGATAGGAAAGCAAATAACTTAATTTTAAAAGATTTATTTTATTTATTTGGAAAGCAGAGAAAGACAGAGAGAGAGAGAAATCTTGTATCTTCTGTTTCATTCTCCAACCAGCTGAAATGGGCAGGACTGGAACAAGCAGGAGTTCCTGGTTCTCCCACACAGGTGCAAGGGCACAAGGACTCCAGTCATTTTCCATGGCTGTTTCAGGTGCATCCACAGGAAGCACAGGAAGCAGAAGTGGAGTAACCAGGACTTGAACCAGTGTTCATATGGGATTCTGGCAACACAGGTGGTGGGTTTAACCTGCTGTGCCACAACACCAGTATGCAAATAACTTAATTATAAAACTGGCAAAATCTGAATAGATTCTTCACAGAAGAATATATAGATTAGAAGAATTATGTAAAAGGATACTCAACATTAATGAAAGGGAAAATTTAAATTCAAGCCATAATGAAGCCTGAGCATTTGGCACAACAGTTAAAATCCTGCTTAGGATGCCTGCGCTCCATATCAGATTGCCTGGGTTTGAGTCCTGGCTTCACTCCCAATTCCAGTCACACTAATGCACACCCTGAGAGACAGCAGCTAATGACCACAATAGTTGGGTCCCTGCCCAAGCTTGTGGGAGACTCAGATGAAGTCTGTGACATCTGGCTTTAGTCTGGCTCAGCCTCAGCTGTTGCAAGCATTTAAGTGAACCAGTACATAAGAAATCTCTCACTGTGTCTCTTTCCTTCTCTCTCTCTCTCTCTGTCTCTCTCTGTCTCTCTCTGTCTCTCTCTCTCTCTCTTTCTCTGCCTTTCAGAGAAGTTAAATAATTTTTTTTAAAAAACCACAATGAGAGGTAATACTTCATTCCTTTGGAATAGGAAATATTAAGAAAACTGACATTAGCTAGGTTGAGAAGAATGTTGATCAATGGGACACTCATTTACCTCTTGTTAGGAATATAAAATGATATCTCTATGAATACTACTGAGAAGTTATTTTGTGAAAGAAAGGTAAAAATATAGTTACCATATGACCCAATAATTCTATTCATAGATTTTTACCAAAAGAAATGTAAACATACAAAGCCCATACAAAGTCTTATACATAGATATTGAAAATAGATTTCTTCTGGGAGCATAGTTCCCAGCTGTTTTATTCTAGGATCTTGTCCTCATGTAAGATAAGAATTCAAAGCAGGAGCATAAGTAAAATACAAGAATGAGAGCAGGATTTATTTAACTAGAAAGTCAGTACACATTCAAAGTTGAGTGAGGGCAACCCCATGAGGAGATGCTTGCCATGAGAAGCCAGAGAAAGAGAGAACAGAAAGAGAGAAAATTGCCCACAATAAAAGAGACTTGTCTATGAAAGAGAGAGAGCCTCTTAGTGGATCCCTTTATCGGGAGAGGGTGTACCCTAATTCAATATACAAGCATGGTGGCAGTTAGATGGGGTTCGGGTCATGTGATGTCTTCTGGGAAGATTTTCATTAGGGCTCCACTGTGTACATGTATACACTGTATACATGGGGCTCTGTATACATGTGCTCAAGGCATCTTCATGGTGACAAAGACTCAGGTGCATCAAGGGAACGTGTGTACTGAACTGCATATAAGGGAATGGAATTAGGTTAAGGGGCTACAGACAGAAATTGTTGGAAACCTCTCTGCTCCTTTGTTCGTTTCTATCTATTCCGTATTTGATTTATGGACAATATGCAAAAAGTAATAATAATTTAAATATCCATTACCATTTGTTTTGATAAACACCATGTGACAAATCTGTATAACAGTACAGTTCATGATTTAAAAAGAAATTTCTTAGAGTGACAACAAATGAATGAATCTCAAAATCTTTATGCTGAGTGAAGAAATCAGACAAAAGAGTGTACTTTGTAAATGATCCCATTTACACAAGCAAATCTCTAATGATAAAAAGCACCTTAGCTTCTCCATAGGGCCAGTAACCAAGGGAATAATCTGTACTCAATGCAGTGGTTTAATGAGCATACATAACTGTGAAACTCATTGAATTGGATGTAGTCCAGGGCATGAATGAATATATTATTCACCTATAAAGATGCTAAGAGATGAGATTAAATCCATAGAATAACAAAATTAAAAAGTAAAAAGAGATATTAAATTGATCTTGTCCATTCTTTTGGAAAATTAGATTAGCCAACTTTAATGGGGTATAATGTATATTTTGCACATAATTAATCCCAATTACCTAAAACAGTGCCCAAAAGTTTTAGGAGACTCTCAGTAGCTACTTATAAAATTAATGCATGTGCACAAAATGGTCATTGACACCATCTCTGATTTATAATTATTCAGTCTTTGAACCTTTGGTTTGATAAGTGGCTTATCACGAAAAGTGTCAATTTTTAGGAATAAAAATATTTTCTCATACTGAACTTTAATCTACTATCTTATATATTTTACCCTTTGATTCATATTCTCTCTCTCTCTCTCTCTCTCTCTCTCTCTCTCAACTTCTTAAATAAATGCATAATTTTTACAAAAATACGATACTCTCAAATACAATTCATTCTTCACTCTTTACTTCTTATGGAATATATGCAATAGAGATATTTTAGTATTTTTAAGTTTTTCATTCAATTCCAGCCTCAAGTTTCAAAAGCAAAATTCCCCAGAAAGCCAGTCAAAGATCAGATCAGTGCCCGCTCAGAGAGTATAACTGTTATCTTTTCCCAAGAGTTATGATCTGGTGTGTGCCATCACAGAATTCATATGTTAACTAGATTGAGTCTTTAAAAAAGGAATTCAAGTTGTAATGTAATTAAAGCCTCCACCTGCAGTGCCAGCATCCCATATGGACGTTGGTTCCAGACCTGGCTGCTGCACCTCGGATCCAGCTCTCTGCTATGGCCTGGGAAAGAAGAAGATGGCCCAAGTCCTTGGGCCCTTACACCCGCATGGAAAGGGCCGGAAGAAGCTTAGGGCTCCTAGCTTCGTATTAGCCCAGCTCTGACCATTGAGGCCATTTGGGGAGTGAGCCAGTGGATGGAAGACATCTCTCTTTCTCTTCCTCTGCCTCTCCCTCTCTACAACTCTGCCTTTTAAGTAAATCTTAAAAAAGAGGGGGTGGTGTGATGAGATAATCTGGGTCTATTCTAACCCAACGTGACTGGTGTCTTTAAAAAGAGGTTAGGACACAGACATATTTGCACACTGAAAAAAAGACCTGGTGAGGACATAGCAGAAAGGGGACCAGCTGCAAGTCAAAAGAGGACTTTGGAAAGAAACATAATCTGCCAGTGCCTTCGTATAGGGTTAACCTCAGAACTGTGAGAAGTTCTTGTTGTTTATGCCACCCATTCTGTGTTATTTTATTATCTAACCCTAGCAAGCTAATGTAACTGGTGAGAAGAATGTGATTCAGCTTAAGTAAACAGATTAATTGGACAACACAGAAATAACTCACCTGCTTTTGGAACACCATTTATGCAAGAACATGGACAAGGTGAAGTAATGTATATAGGTCTTGGTCTCTTGCATATTTCTTTGAATTCAGAAGACAGGTACTTGCAACGTGTTAGAATCTACCAAAGAACTCCAGAGCCTCATTCCAGAATTTCTCATACCAGAGAGGAAAACCTCTTCCGTTAGTTATGTATAATGCAATTCTGGATCACTACTGAGATGTGCAAAAATATACAACATCTTAAGATTTAAAATTTTATTTAAGTAAGAGTAAAATACCTCATTAATGACTTTTATGTTGATTGAATATTTAAATTATAACATTTATTATACATGGAGTTAAATGTGGTGTATAATTATATTTAGTTTTACCTGTTTGCTTTAGTTTTTCCATATGACTAATTGAAGCTTGAAAATCTGGGGTGGGAATTTGGGCTACCAGTTAAGATGCTGGTTGGGACGATCATATTTCATATTGAGTGACTGGGTTCAAGTGCTGCCCGCACTCCTGATTATAACTTCCTGTTAATGAACCTTAGGAGGCAGTAAATGATGACTCAGGTAGCCCTGTCTCCCCCATCCAAATGAGAGATCCAGATTGAGCTCCAAGATCCCCGTTTCAAGCTGACCCGGTCCTGGCTATTGAGAGCATTGTGAAGTGAACAAGCAGATAGAAGATATCTCAGTGTCTCTCTGTCACTCTGTCTCTATTTAAGATAAATAGCTTTAAAAAGAAATACTGATATTAAATCTGTAGTTCACATTTGTGGCTCACTTTCTTTTTTAAAAAATATTTATTTTATTTATTTGAAAGAGTTACAGAGAGAGGTAGAGACAGAGAGATGTCTTCCATCCTCTGGTTCGCTCCCCAGATGGCTGCAACGGCCGGAGCTGCACTGATCCAAAGCCAGGAGCCAGGAGCCTTCTCCAGGTCTCCCATGTGGGTGCAGGGGCCCAAGCACTTGGGCCGTCTTCTACTGCTTTCCAAGGCCATAGCAGAGAGCTGGATCGGAAGTGGAGCAGCCAGGACCTGAACCGGTGCCCATATGGGATGCCAGCGCTCCAGGCCAGTGCTTTAACCCACTGCTCCACAGCGCTGGCCCCATGTGGCTCACTTTCTAGTTCTTTATAGCATATCAGCACAAAGAGTAAAATTAAAACTGTTGGTTCCTTAACTAGCATTTAGGCTGATTCTGCTCAACTGGCAACAGATAACTGGATGTGGTTCACCCGATTGGCAGAATCCATATAGGTGATACTACAAATACATGTGACAACAAAATCTTCACTATGTCAGCTGGCTACTTAACACTGCAATTCAGCAGAACTGATGCTTCTCAATATAAAATTTAGTGAAAATTTTAACTATGCTTAGAGAAAAATTTCAAGCAAATATGAAATGGTTTCTTACTTTAGCTTCTATAATATTCAGGTGCTTGCTCCTGAACATCTTATTGATTTTTACTTGTACGCATCTGTTCTCTCTAGAGTTCTTATGGATATATTTTTCACTGAATTTTATTGTTGTTGTTAAAAAGAAACCCTAAGGGGGCTTGCGCTGTGGAATAGCAGGTAAAACCGCCACTTGCTGTGCCAGCATATGGATGCTGATTTGAGTCTCTGCTACTGTGGCCTGGGAAAGCAGAAGAAGATGGCCCAAGTGCTTGGGTCCCTGCACCCACATGGGAGACCCAGAAGAAACTCCTGGCTCCTGTTTCAAATTGCTGTACCTCTGGCCATTGAGGTCATCTGCGAAATGAACCAGCAGATGGAAGACCTCTCTGTAACGCTACCTTTGAAATAACTAATTAAATCTTTTTTTAAAAAGTCCTCTTTTTCTTATCCATGAATTTGCTTGACCTTAAATTTGACTTCAGTTTCTTTCTCCATGGCTTTACTAGCAACAGTGCCACTCAGCCATAACTTTGTTCCTAGGTGAGGTCAGATTCTTTGACCTATGAATAGAACCATAGTAATGAAAGTGGTAAAAGGATGATGTAACATATTGTACAACATATCACTAATTACCAGTATTATTTTAAACACTATGCATTTTTTAGGAAATAGCTAAAACATCTCTGGTGCTATAAATATCCCAGTATAAACAAAAACACAGATATCATATAAGGATTACAAGTACTTTAAAGAGAGATTCATATAGGGGTCTAGTGTTGTGGCATAGTAGGCAAAGCCACCCCCTGCAATGCCGGCATCCCTTATGGGTGCCACTTCATGTCCTGGCTGCTGTACTTCTTCTGATCCAGCTCCCTGCTAAAGTGCCAGGGAAAAGCCAAGGAAAATGGTCCAAGTGCTTGGGTCCTTGCAACCCATGTGTGAGACTTGGAAGAAGTTCCTGGCCCAGTCAGTACTGACCATTGCAACCATCTACAGAGTGAATCAGTGGATAGAATATATCTTTCTCTCTCTTTTTGTGTCTTCCTCTTTCTGTAACTCTTTCAAACAAATATATGAATCTTTAAAAAGATAAATGTGTATGTGTGTGTGTGTGTGTGTGTGTGTGTGTATGTGGTGTGTAGAGAGAGAGAAAAAGAATGGGAGAGAGAGAGAGAGATTCATTTATAATAAATACATTAAAAGGAGTTGTGGGTGACCTAACAAAATGCCAGTTGCCAGTCCTGTAAATTTCAATTTAATATGAGGAATTGGAGCGGCTATTTATTCCTGCAGCTTTGTCCTTAAGATTCTGTATTTGCTATGTAAACAAAGAACTTCACAATTCCAAACAATACATTTGTGTAGAGAGTGAAGTTAAAGTTCTTAAATTCCAGCAGGAACATACATTAAAATGATGGTTACATTATTATATAGGTTTCAAATAAGAAAAGTAATTACATACAAAGAATTTATTCATTGCAAAAAGACTGGTGATTTTAGAAATATACTAGATTCCTGTTGTAAAAAAATATCTAAGTCTGCCTTTCAATTAAAAATCTGGAAAGTACAGGTTTTAATAGTAGAATGTTCTATATACAAATACCTTTACAATTGAAAATATATTATTTTGAGGGAAAATTTAAAGACAATATTTCGAAGTTAAAATAAAGTATTTTTTCTAAAAAAGAATTAGAAATTTTATGAGTTGAATAGTATTTGAGGAGGATGTGCTTTTAAACCTCCTGTTTAGTACCCTGCATTGTAGAACAGTACATTAAACACTGCATCCAAAAGAGTGCCAGCTGGAGTCCTGGCTACTCCACTTCTGATCCAGCTCCCTGCTATTATGCCTGGGAGAGTAGCAAATGATGGCCGAAGTGCTGGTGCCCCTGCCATCTACATAGGTGACCTGGATGGAGTTCCCAGCTCTTGGTTTCAGCCTAGCCTAGCCCTGGCACTTATTGCCACTTGGGGAGTGAACCAGGGAAAGGAAGATCTCTTTCTCTGCCTCTCCCTCTCTCTCCATCAGTCTGTCTTTCAAATAAATAAATTAAGTCTTTAAAATCCTTCCTTGTGTTAAGTAGAATTTATATTCATAGATAATACTTCAATTGAGATTAAGAAAATATGACTCACTAGTGCTAAAATTAATTAGCTTTTTAAGAAAACACAAAGAGCAGTGTCTAGGGACAATGAATCATTCATTAATAACTGCTGAAAAGCACAATGGGGATAATGTTCAAAATTCTTTATCTTGGTGATAAACTTTCATCATATGATTTCTCTTGCATAAAGGCCAGTAACAGAAATGGAACACTCATTTGTTTTGCATTAAAATAATGATTTACTCTAACAGAAAAGAAAAAAAATAAAATTAGAATTATGTAGGCAAACTATCAAGTGGTTGAACCAGTCAAGATTTGATTATAAATTACCAATATGGGTTTATAGAATCAATCTCATTTTTGGCGTATTTCCCACAAGAAAAGCACTCTTAAACTTAGGTTATACTAAAACTAGCAAGTATAGTTTGTGCTCTAAAATGGATAATGTAAAAACTAATTTGAAGGTAATCGCAAGGAAATAAGAAAAACCCCTTGAATGAATTACAATGAACAGTCGTGTGGAGAAAAACAGAAACCTTGGTCCTGACAATTCCAGTAATAAATAATGTGGAACAGAGCCTTTTGTTTTTTTACCTCTAGCCTGTTCCTTGTCTTTTTCTTAATGCTCTGTAAAATTGGTACGGTGATTTCATGGGCTGTGTTTTCAAGTCTCCCTTATTCAAGTTGGATTTCTCAAATAGGAGAATAGAAAGATTAAGAGAAGAAGCAGTGCAGGGTATTTATCCCCTCTCTCATCATCACCACCAACAGCATGATCACATTCAAGCTACTTACATCTCCTTCAAGCACCAGCATCCATCCTGTGACGTTGCCTCAGAGCTCGTGAAGTACTGCCTCATCATGTCCCTGATGTCTAGGGAGGGTGGCATCCTCTTGCTATGGCTCCTTTGTGGATTGCCTCATCACCGCAGGTTCCTGTTTGTTAGCTTTTCCAAACCTGTGTAAATAGCTATGTACAGGCAGGCACCACGGCTCACTAGGCTAATCCTCCACCTGTGGCGCCGGCACCCCGAGTTCTAGTCCCAGTTGGAACGCCGGATTCTGCCTTGGTTGTTCCTCTTCCAGTCCAGCTCTCTGCTGTGGCCCAGGAATGCAGTGGAGGATGGTCCAAGTGCTTGGGCCCTGCACCCCATGGGAGACCAGGAGAAGCACCTGGCCCCTGGCTTCAGATTGGCACTGTGCGCCAGCTGCAGAGCACAGGCCCTAGCAGCCATTGGGGGGTGAACCAACGAAAAAAGGAAAACCTTTCTCTCTGTCTCTCACTGTCGACTTTGCTTGATGAAAAAAAAAAAAAAATAGCTACGTACATTTGCAGGGTCTGAGTCCACCCGTACAAGGATGGACTGGGTCCGAGGAAAGGTGAGTGCACCGCTCGCCCGTTCCCCAGCCTCCTGATCCCGGAGACAATCAGACGCAGCGGGGAGCCAAGTCTAGCAAGGACTCGTTTATTTCGCATGTAACAGAGCCTTTTATAGCACAAAACTGCAGAGTCATGGGGCAGTGCTTAAAGACCACCAATCACTTAAAGGGTTACTATACGGGGCAATTTCTATAGGACTAGCCATATGTCTATACACTTGTTACTAGTTTTGTTACCTCCCCTGATGCACAGCCAATTAGTTTTAGTGGTAAACAACTTTGGATTCCACCCACCTTACTTCCTTTCGGCACCATCTTTGAATTGCTTCGTGTAACTAATTTCCCCACATACATTAAATTGTATTTTACGTATTTTGAGTTCAGATTTGATTATGAGGATAAAAACAGCACCATTAGGAACTGAATATATGTGTCTTCCTAAATTCCCACGTTGAAATCCTAACTACAATGCAATGACCTCAAAAGGTAGGACCTTTGGAACATGATGATGTGACGAGGGTGAACCTCCCTCCTCACAGATGGGAAAATTCTTCCAACTGGCTTCTTTCCTATTTCTTTGTATCCACTTCCGGCTTTTCAGGGTTCCCTCTTTGGAGTGTTTACCCAAAGGAAATGAAATCATGACTGATAATTCCATTAACACTAGATTATTGATTCTTTTAGAGTGTATAAATTATAATTGCTTGATATGTTAATAAAATAAATTAAAAAATGAAGTGGTTCAAAACCACTACAAATCCGTCAGATTCCGTAATTTATAGGAGTATTACTTTTGCAAAATGTGAACACATAAACCATCAGAAACACCATATGATCCTTTTCAGATTTCCTTTGAAACTTTTTTATTTTAAAAAGGAACTAAAGCTTTTTATTTCTATGAATTAAAAAAAAAAAGTAGGATAACAGAGAGCAGAATTTTCCGTGTGACAGAGGGCAAGATATCACACAGTTTATAGCACAGTATATAGCAGCACAGTCCGGTTTTATTCCTGTTGACTCTATTTCTGCTGTTTGAATGTTAAGGTAAATGTGTCTAGATATGTAACCTACTTGTTCCTCAGCTATACAACAGTAAAAGGAGGAAAAGAAGGTAATCTCTATAATGAACTGACAGATAGTAGTATTTCTCATTGCAATCATTTTTTTTTTAAGATTTTATCATTTATTGGAAAGGCAGAGTTACAGAGAGAGAGAGCACAAGAAAGAGATCTTCCATCCACTGGCCCACACCCCAGTGGCCACTACAGCTGGTGCTAGTCCAGGATAAGTAAGAGACAAGAGCTTCTTCTGGGTCTCCCACATGGGTGGCAGGGGCCCAAACACTTGGGCCATCTTCAGCTTTTTTTCCCAGGCTCATTAGCAGGAAGCTGGATCTGAAGTGGAGCAGCAGGGATTCTATTGGGTGCACAAATGGGATGCTGGTAACACAGGCAGTGGCTTTGGCTTCTATGCCACAACACCAGTCCCTCATCACAATAATTTTAAATGTATCTACCTGAATTCCAAGTTGATGACCACATTGTATTATTATCACTAGATTGAGAGACTTGATCTTTATTTAGAGTTAATAAATTAAAAATCCACCTATGTAAAAATCTTTAATATTTAAATATGAACATGACCCTTTTATACAGGCCATATCAGAGACTAAATATGCTACTAGGAATGTTGATGAGGGCAAAGCCAGACTGCAGTGATTGCCAAATTTAAGTCAAATATTTTTTTCAGTGAATGTCTAAAGCTAAGTTCTCTCAGCAAACTTAGGAAAGCACCCATCTAATTAATTTTTAAAATAACTTCATCATTATTGCAAAGTGTTGCAAGGCTTATAAAATTATTGTAAAAATATTTTCTTTTACTTACTAATTGCAATCTCTTCTTTAGCTAAACCGTATAATCATCTACATTTATATTTTAATTTACATGTGCATTTGCATATTATTTACATTTGCATTTATATACATATTTCACTTAATAGTTCATTAGATTTTTAATAAAAGCTTTTGAGTTTTTTTTTATAAGTTTATTTTCATTGCACAAACGTAAGCAACCATAGCTGAAATGATGGTTCATTGGTCATCAAGGACTCAAGCTCCATTTGCCATTTTTCCACCATCCTACGTATAACTTCCACTCTCAGACAACCTTGTAGTCCAAGATAGCTGCTAAAACTCAAGTCATCACTTCCACAAAGAACAAAAACTAAAAGGCCTACCCCTTGTCGCAGCTGGATCAACTCCTTTTCAGTACCCATTCCGGAAATCCCACGCAATACTGGGACTTACAATTGATGGCTAGAACTTACTATAACTGTAAGCTAAAAAAAAATATGTATGCCATCCTCCAAAAATACTGGAGTTCTCTCACTAAGGAAGAGGCAAGAAGGTGATGTTTAAGTAGCCAGTAGGGGTCTGCCATTTCTGAATCGTTTTCCTTCCCTTAGAGGGATGGAATATTTGTGTTTCAATGAACATGAAGACTGAAGCAGATATTGTTTCTGAATTCTCAAATTTGGGATATGTCACTAAGCCCGTAGGACCATTTGTTGACCACAAAGGATGTCTTTCACTTGCTGAAATAAAAATATACAAGAGGCACATCCTCCTCAAATACTATTCAACTCTCTTATGAGAAGCAGTTTGATAAGGCTTTTAGAGAAAGTATTAGGGGAGTGTCCATGATGAAGAAAAGGAGGAACAAGGCATCCCTCCCTGCTCAAGCAACACAAATCTTCATGCATTATATGTTCAAAATTTGATTCAGATTGACTCTTTTTAGATAGATTTCCTTATTTGTGATGGTCTGACCCTCTCTGAGAACAAGGTTATAAGTTTAATCTTTCTTGGAACATTCTCTGAAAATCAAGCTCAAGCAAGCTAACGATTCAAGATTCCCTTCCCAGTGTTCCTCTGTATTCCGTTCTCTTGGTTACGGAGTCAGCACAGCTTGCATTCCTTCTACATGCTGGAAAGGAGAAATACTATCCTGGCTTCATCAGCTTCTGGAAGCTGCCTCTGTTTCTTGAATTGTGGCCCTCTTCCACAATCAATAGGAGTAGCACGTTTCTAATACAGAAGTTAGCTTCTAGTGTCACATCATCTCAATTCTGCCTGCCCAGTATCATTTCTTTGTTCACAAGAACACTTGTGATCACACTGAAGTCCAGATATTATAGGATAATCTCCCATATCAAAACCCTTACTGTAATCAACAACCAAATAATCTACAACAAGGACCAGGACATCCTTGGAGGATGATTTTTCCTAGCTACCACAGCAACCATTTGGTTCACATTCATACTGTACAACTGAAGAGTATCTTTGAGTTAGCATAGATACTTCTCAATTTCCAGAATAATACCAGCAATAATTTAGCTTTTTTGAGTATTGGGAGATTTACTTTCCAGATGACTGAATAATTTAAATAGCTCCAGCAACTGAATTTAAGAAATAGAGGGCAGTATTTTAGAGTTCTTATTGCATACAGTCTACATATACACAGAATGATTGTGTCTCACAGTCACAATGTCCATCAATTCAATTTTATCACTTTGTTTTTCCAAACAAGAAAATATTTTATAAATCATACACATTTGTCATCTTATTTGTTGCTGCAAGAGGCATGATATGTTAAGTACAAGTATATAGAGTTCAAAGTGATGTATTCTCTCTTTTTAATAACTTGTTTCTCCGTTATTCTGTCACCTTGCAGCACAATTTCAGAGGTTGCAGTGTTCTCCAATGAGTTGTTATAAATCCAAAGAGGTTTACCACATAAAAACCTGTTTCCTTGATAATTTGCAGAATCCATTCTTCACATTAGATAAACGCTATTGGACCATGAGAGAGCCAATAAAAGCCAATGCCAATTTTGTCAAATTCCCCTTCTGCCATATCTGTGCATGGGTCATTACACACCTTCAACACATCATATACACTAGACATGGGAGCCAGACTTTGTTTATCTAAATCAGTGTGAAATTTATGTAGTTCAGTTAAGAATTTTTATCTCTAGTGCTTTATAATGTTACCCAAGGATTTCGTTATTTAACAAAACTGATAGAATACTATTCTACTCAAACTGAGAACGATTGCTTTTATGTTTACTGTCAACCTCACAATAGCTTTGTTTATATTATGAATTTAAATCAATCCACATACGTCACAAATACAGATAATTTGGGGCTCTCTCAGTAAGCACATTCAGAATGATTAGCAAACTTGTGCTGTAACAGGATAGTGGGCACTCTACGCAGTGCCTTTCATCATCTGTTCTGGCGGATATCAACATGGGAGAAACACATAGGAGATTATTGTTATAGTTCCATAGTTAAGTTCTTTTTTTGAGAACTTAGGTGGATCTGACATACTGTGAATTCTATTGCAGGATGAATTTTAAACAAGATTTCGCTGTATTCACATATCAAAATGGGACTTTTGATAAGAAACTCATTTTACAACTGTTCCGTCAGAACTTGCTCTACAAGACTAAAGAATAAATTACTGATGTGAGAGGAGTGTATTTCTAGAGGAGATTTTATTTTAATTTGCCCAAGCATGGTTATCTACTACCCTGTGTCATAGGTGATATTGTAATTACCAGTGAACTACAACTAGGGCAATCCTACTGAATGAAACATGGTATTATTAAGAGCCAGCAAGAAGTTCATGAGAGCTGAGCAGACTCCAACATTATAGCATTTAGGAGGGGCTGAGTATCATGCTGATCCACTGTGATATACTGTGATATCAAATGGTATTCAAAACAGTCCCTAACATGGAGAAAGTGCATCAGAAAAACAGGCTAAAGGACTTCCCTTTAATTTGAATAGAAGAGGATGTGGCTGAAGACTGATAAAACACGGGTTCATTTGGAAAGGATACTAGGTAATATCATTCAGACAGAGGAAAAGAAATGGCAAAGGAAGGAGAAAAGAATGAAAGTACAGGTGAGTTCTTATTTTGAATTGAAATGAATTACTAGTCTTCAGGCAAAATTTGTAGTCAAATCCACGACATAGCTTTTCATAAAAGGATAGGTTTTTTTGGTGCCATGGACATTAGAAATCTAAGATTACTAGCCACTGCAGGAATTGGGGAAAATATTCAGCGCTGGCTCGGTCATATGAAATTCTTGTTTGCCAACTAGAGTTTTCTACTGTAGCTGTTTCTGCACTTTCCTCTTTATAAAAAGATGTATTTATTTGAAAGTCATAGTTATATAGAGAGAGGTAGTGGCAGAGAGAGAGAGAGAGAGAGAGAGAGAGAGAGAGAGAGAGAGAGATCTTCTATCCACTGCCACTCACGGAATGGCTGCAATGACCAAGGCTGAACCAGTCTGAAGCCAGGATCCAGAAACTTGTTCCAGGTCTCCCATGTGGGTGGAAGGGGCCCAAGCACTGGGGCTATCTTCCTGAGTTTTTTCTAGGACATTAGAAAGGAGCTGGATCAAAAGACGAACAACTGGAACATGAACTGGTGCCCACATAGGAGGCGAGTATCACAGATGGAGGTTTTAGCCTCTGCACCACAATGCTGCCCCTGCACACTTATGTCTTTTGAAATGGGTTTCTTTATTATCTTCTGCTTGTCAGTGAATTTATTCTTGTTTTCTGTCTTCTGGTTCTACATTCAAAAGGTTTTATTTTTCTTTCCAATTTATACAGTGTAGGTTGCCTCTTTATCTTATTCCTCTACAAATGTTTCCTGCTCTTGATCAACAGAACATAATGTAAATCATCCAAAGTCCACAGATCAAATCACCCCAATTTCCAGTTTTCAGAGTTTCCCAAAGATCTCCTGTATTAAAGTGTCCTGGCTGTAAAAATCCAAACTCCAAAGCCCTATTTTGAAAATATGTGAAGATTCACTTAGAACAAGTATACTCAGTAGATTGGTTTGCATATATTTTTAAAAGATTTATTTATTTATTGGAAACACAGAGTTACAGAGAGAAAGGAAGAGACAAAGAGAGAAATCTTCCATCTGAGGATTCTTTCCCCACATGGCTGCAGCTGCTGGGGCTGGGGCCAAGCAAAAGCCAGGATCCAGGAGCTCCTTCTGGGTCTCCCCCGTAGATACAAGGACCCTGGCACTTGGGCCATCCTCCGCTACTTTCTCAGGTGCATTAGCAGGGAACTAGATCAGAAGCAGGGCAGCCGGAACTCAAACCGGCACTCACAGTGCTGTAGGTGGTGTCTTAACTTACTGTGCCACAACATAAGTCTCTGCACAAGAATTTTGACAACACTATGTGATGTCTTCATAATTACTAGAAATGGACACATCTTTGACTTTTCTTGTCCCAACCCCCATTTGTTGAACTGAATCTTCTAGATAAGTTAATTCATCTAGAAGTAAATAAAAAGAAAAGAAATGTTCTAAATAGTCACTTTGTAAAACATTACAATTAACTTTAGGAGTAAATTTTATATAGCTAACCACAGAGCTGTATTTAAAACTTTATGCTAGTCTCGAGACTAAGCCATAACATTGCACAAAACAGCAGATCCCATGCTATGTTACTCATCATTAAGATACAAATTATTTATGTATAAATTAAAAAATAGTTCTCCAGTTTAATGTTATTTGCCAAAACAACCTCCCACAACCAACCTAAGTTTCCTTAATAGTAAAGAAAGGTAATAAATTTCAAAGCATATAAGAGTATATTATAGAGGTGGGCATTGTACAGTGGGCTAAACCACCACTTGAGACAACTGCATCCCACTACCTGAGTGCCAGTTGAAGTCCTGGCTCCTCTAATTCTGATTCAGCTTCCTACCAATGCACCCTAGGAGGTAGAAGAATATTTCTGAAGTGCTTAGGAGTCACTATCACCGTGTGAGAGACATAGATGAAGTTCCAGACTCCTGACTTCCACCTGGCAAAGCCCAGGCTATTGTAGTATTGGGAGAGTGAGCCAGTGGATGGAAAATCAATTTCTCTCCTCACTCTCTCTTACCATACTTTTCAAGTAGCTGAAAAAATAAACAAGATTTTAAAAGGAAGCATTATAGAAAAGTCAGAGGATTAATATAGCTGCAATCTAATATTTTAGATTACATTTTAGATTGTGTAGAAATTTATTGTTATAAGTAATGCTTACCAAAACTTTTAATGAAGACATGGAAAAGTTATGCTTGAGTAACTTTTTTCTATATAAACTTCTGAGTTTTGCCATATTTATCAATGAATCTTCTTATCTTTCCTGTACCTTTCAAAAATACAAAATTATAAAAATCAGATAAAATAAAAAAATTTTAATGGAGAGTTAAAGACCCAGGTATACTCATGAGGCACCGCAAATTAATTATAGTCTCTGTTAAAATGTTACAAAAATGCAGTTTTTAAGTGAAGGTGTAGAAGTGGTTTGAGAAATTGCTGTAGCATGAACACAGTCACTGAACAAACTTCAAGATTTAGTTATTCATTTATGTACAGGACATGATTTAGGCCCATGCCCACTATTTATGTTGAAAATATTGAATTAACTTTTAAAACTTTGCACTTTGTCAATATATACAAATTATTTCAGTGTGCTATTGTGTTTAGTCTAACAACATTTGTTAATAGTTAGGTGATGACTTTTCTCATAGGACTGAATGACTTGAAGTATAAATTACTCTCAAGTGACCGTGCTGCTGACTCAGGATTAAGGAGTACACAAGAAAGAATAGTAGGAAATAACAACCTAATTCTTTGTACACATGATGGCAATGTAATAGGGAATCTGAGTCATAGCAGTGAGTCTTCAGATTAAATTACATTTATCCCAGAATTATCAATATTCCAAGACAGATGATCAGAGAAAAACCAAAAACTCTTATATTTCATGGTACAGAGAAATTCTGAGTGACAATGCAGTAAAAAGCTACAAAATTGGCTGGCGCTGCGGCTCAGTAGGCTAATCCTCCACCTTGTGGCGCCGGCACACCAGGTTCTAGTCCCGGGCAGGGTGCCGGATTCTGTCCCGGTTGCCCCTCTTCCAGGCCAGCTCTCCGCTGTGGCCAGGGAGTGCAGTGGAGGATGGCCCAAGTGTTTGGGCCCTGCACCCCATGGGAGACCAGGAGAAGCACCTGGCTCCAGCGCACCGGCTGCGGCGGCCATTGGAGGGTGAACCAACGGCAAAGGAAGACCTTTCTCTCTCTGTCTCTCTCTTTCTCACTATCCACTCTGCCTGTCAAAAAAATAAAAATATAAAAAAAAGCTACAAAATTATTTTTAAATTTATTTATTTATTTGTTTGAAATGGAGAGTTACAGAGAGAGAGCGAGCGAGATCTTCAATCTACTGGTTCACTCCCCAAATGGTCTCATTGACTGGATCTGTTCAGGGCTGAAACCAGGAGCCAAGATCTTCTTTCAAGTCTCCCATGTTGAGAATTGGAGTAACTGGGACATCAACTGGCACCCATATGGGATGCCAGCATCGTAGGTAGCAGCTTTACCCACTATGCCACACTGCTGCACAAAATTATTTTATCCTAATAACACAGCTCAGTTATTTTACTTCAAAATACATAAATGTTTATAAAGAATTTTGATCGATATTTTATTCATACAGTCACCACAAAAATCTATGGGGGAAGCCTTTATGATTAAAATTCCATATATGTAATAAATGAGAAGAAAAAAGAATAGAGCTAAACATTCATATAGGGCGATTATAACATAGGCTGTATTTAAACATCAAGATCTTTCACCTGGTAACCTGTGGATTACCTGCAATTATATAGGGAAATTGTTTTAGGTGTAGGATGGTACAACTTTCATACTTAAGTAGAACAACTGCACTCTAAGACTGACACCATCACCAAACACGAGCATTGTTACATTATTCATTGCATATAATAAACATTTAAAAGACATGTTTGAACCTCTTTGTTTCTTACTCATTCCACTTCCTAATTCCATAAGACATTGGGTAATCTAACAGTACCACAAATATAATGAAGGCCTTGACTGATTGACTTTCTGTATAATAACTTAATATGACTGTTTTTAATATTTTAAATATTTTAATATGATTTTATTAATATTTATAGTTTTATTGATTCTTAAGAATTTCATTTTGAATTGTGGAATTTAACTAGTTTCTTTAAAATATGTTTTCAAAATATTTAACTTTGACAACAAACAAGATTATGGATTGTCTAATATTCATATTTTCTGAAAACATCAAGTAATTTGTTGTTTTGTAATTTTTAGTTTTTTTAAAAAAATATTTTTTTTTATTGATTGATAGGCAGAGTTACAGACAGAAGGAGGGAAAGACAGAGGGAAAGATCTTCCATCCACTGGTTCGATTCCCAAATGGCCACAACAGACAGTGCTGGGCCAGGCCAAAGCCAAGGGCCAGGAGCTTCCTCTGGGTCTCTCTGTGGGTACTGGGGCCCAAGCACGGGGACCATCCTCTGCTGCCTTCACAAGCCTTATCGGAGAGCTGGATTGGAACAGCAGCAGCTGGTACACTAATCAGCACCCATATGGGATGCTGGTGCCACAGGCAGAGGCTTAATCCATAATGCCACAGCACGGGCTCCCGGTTTTAGTTTTTAAACATATCTCTTTTATCTGTTTATTTAATTAAGCCAATTTATGTTATGAAGACAGAGTCCAGTGAATCCTGGACATTCCTTTTATTAAATCATTTTTATTTCTATAATTTGCCTGATTCTTTTTAAGAATTTAGCAGATAATGAAATATGAGTGCAGAATTTCAGCTTTGACAACGGGTGCCCTATGCTAATTGCTCTTCTCAAAGCAGTCTGTGGATCATAAGTGGTTCTTACTCATTTCATGGTGTCCTTTAGATTCAGTCTCTTTGTTCTTTTCTTGTTGCATTCCAGATTTTAACTTTGCCAACTCCCAGTTGTGTCTTCATTAACTCTTGTACTCATTAGATTTTTAGCCACAGATGTCAGCTGCATTTTACCTGTATTAAGCTCTCCTCTCATCTCAGTAAGGACATTTTGCTTGCATGCTTACTTTTTCATCAAGCAGAAGCTAAACCTAGAAACCAAACCCCTGCTATTGATGCAGACATATCTTCCGAAAATTGGCACCAATAATGGTTGCGGGTGAATGAACTGTATTATACAAAAATAAACAAAGCAAGGCCAGTGGCTTTGATACTTTTGAGTCATGCACTCATTATACTACTATGAAAGTCATTTAATCTGTCTCATTTTCTTTCTCTTCTATTATTATGATTTTTATGTTCATTCTTTTTTCTTTTCCTCCCCAAAGTATGTTTTTGTTTTTCCTCTGGTAGTCAGAGCCAAAAAGTTTCTGATATTGCTTGATGGATAGATCCTATCTTTATATGTTTTTGTGTTTTCATTGTGATTATTGAGAAGTGAAAACATACCCATGAGTATTTGATAAAGCTTTTCATTTCCAGTAGGCATAGCCAGTGTTATTTTGCAAGCTAAAGTATTCTTTTGAGGAGCAGACCAGAGTTGGATCACTTAAGGAAAGAGAAACTAACACTTTGAGTCCCAGAAAAATTTAACCTCTCACCAAAGGAATAACTGCCTTAATTCATTAGAAAATATTCTATTTTGAAAAATAATAAAAAATAAATAAAAAGAACAAGTTGAAATTATTAAAATTATAGCATTTTAACTTTTGCACAACATCAAATATCTTCATTTCTTCACAGTGTTAAAAACTGAATTTTTATGCTTCTTATGAACATATTGCAATGAAGTACTCTATTTTTTAAAGCTTTATTTATTTGTTGAAAAGTAGAGTTACAGAAAGAGAGAGAGACACAGAGAGAGAGACCTTCCATCTGCTGCTTCACTCCCCAGATAGTCACAAAGGCCAGGACAGGACCAGGCAGAAGCCAGTAGCCAGGAGCTTCTTTCAGGTGTCCTACATGGGTGCAAGGACCTAAGCACATGGGCCATTTTCCACTGCTTTTCCCAGGCAATTATCAGGGAGCTGGATCATAAGTGGAGCAGCCAGGACTCAAACCAGCATGCCTATGGGATATCGGTATCATAGGAAATAGATTTATCTGCTAAGCTATAATGCCAGCTCCTAAGTGCTCTATTTTTAAAAGACCTAGAATTATGTAAATGTGATTATTATTGAGAAGAGTCTCTAGATTACATGATTTAGAAACATGAAAGATTTGATTTCTGTTATAATTTTCCTATATGCCAATCAAAATATTACCCTGCCCTTGAAAATATGTTTCATGATCTCATATATGTGACTGAGAAAGGAACTTTGAAAATGTTGTAATGATTCCATTAATCTCAGTGAAAAAAAATCTCTCAGATGTTGTTTTGTTTTTACAATGCCTTCCTGTATTCCAAATGTTTGTGATGTTATTTGTTAATTCATGATTCCCTCCCTTTGAAGGGAGTCATATCCTTTTAAGGATCTTGTAGGTTTGCCTTCTCCATTGGTCACAGCCATCTTACACCAATGTGTTGCCACACTTCCTAATTGCATTACACAGACCATTAAACATGAAGCATGGAGAACTAGAAGCCTGTCCAAGAAAAGAATGTAGTGAAAATCATTTGCAACTATTCCTCTTACCATTTGAAGTGACTGTAAAAGCTAATGGTTCTTTCTGTAAACAATTAAATCATCAATGCAGAGACAAGAAAATTCAACACAGGAGAGAAATTTAAAATAAAGCAATCATTTAAGAGGAGAAAAAAAAAAAAACCTCACAGTTGGGTTACTTAGAAACATCCCCCCACATATCCAAGTTTGGCTCTTGAATGTATTCCATTTCAAATTTTGTCAAATGGTGATTAAATCTGAAGCATGCAAATTATGTTGAAAGTTTTTTTTTTGTTTTTAAACTAAGACCATTTGATAAGGAAGCATCCCAGAAACAGTCAGTCCTTTAACTGATAGAAACTATTTTCAGAATCAAAATGTGCTATCTCTTCCCAGGGTGTTGTGTTTCAGAATTTTCCAAGACTTTCATTTTATTTGTCGGTGTGCTTTGGAAACCATTGTTCTAAAACTGAATATAGAAATAATTACAAATGATAGAGAGGAAACAAGAATGGTTGTTTGTTGTACAATATCTTGACTTCATTATCATAAAAATGCTTACAGTGTCTATTCTTAGCCTCCTTTGCATTAGGATCTAACTACAAGTCAATTGACTTCTAGAAGTCATTTCTCAGTTCCCTATTTAGAGAGAGATGGTGAGATCAAATTTCTAGGTTTATCTTCTACTTGTTGAATACTTCAATGACTGTCTGTACTTGTCTTCAATTCCCATGCTATAAATAAGGTTGGATTTAACAATGTGAAGAATTCAGTTTCACACATTGCTAAGTATGAAAAGTGTGCCATAAATGAACTGCATTGCTAGCTTATGTTTCCTGAATAAAAGGGTGGATGATTGATGAAATGAACTAACAATTTGAAAGTAAGGGTGTATAATGCACAGACTTGGATCCTGGCTGTGTTTCTTACCATGTGTAACTGCCTGGGGATAATACAGAAATTGCCTTGGCTTCATAGTATAAATTTTAAATCAATCTCTCTGAGTTAATCAGAAGGAAAGAGGCTTGTCTGGCTCCTGCCATAGCCCTTATGTTAGTTATTAACTTTGCTCACAGAATTTATGATTTATTTATTTTTTAATAACCAACTTGCACAGCATACACAGATGGATCAGCTAAGTTTTAGGTTTCAGATTTCCAGCGTATATATTATACAAGGTTATAAAAGCCTTAGAAATGTCACATTACGTTTTAAATCATCACTGATATTTGGTAAAACAATTAGCCACATTTAGAAAATATAATAAAAAGCCAAGTTATGAAAACATCTACCTTTGTGCAAAATATATATTGAAAAGAAACCAAAAGAAGTGTACTTTTTAAAGTATGTGTATAATGTAAAGGGCTTCTGTATTATGCACCTAGATGCACTCTCCTTCCTTGCCAAGCATTCATTGTCTTTGGCAAATTTCCTTGACATGCTTCGGCTAGAATTTCCTTATGTAGGTCTACCTCAATGGCTGTTCATCAGGAAACCTAGACCTTTCTCTGGAACAACACAAACTCCTTGATCCTTCTCTCTCTGAAATACCATCTTTATCTCTTTTGAATCATCAATACTAAACCAACTTTAACCCATCCCCTTTTATTTTAATTGGAAAAATAGTATTAATTTATTTGAGAGGGAGAGAGAGTGGTAGAGGCAGAGAGAGGAAAAGCTCCCACCCACAGTTCATTCCCCAAATGTTCACAACAGCTGAGCTTGGACTAGGAAAAATCCAGGAACTCAATCCAGGCCTCTCATTTGGGTGGCAGGAAATCAGCTACCTGAGCCATCACTACTACTCCCCAGAGTCCGCATTAGAATTTGAGTCACAGGAATCTTAACCACTAAGCTAAATGCCCAGTACCTTGGTCTTCTTTTATATCAGTCATCACAAGAATCTTGGATATCTAGTGTATTCTTCATTCCTCTGATTCCAGTGTTCAGGATTCTCTTTAATTTTCTACTCCTTTTCCTCCTCTCCAACTCCTGAAACCTTGTTACTGGGGTCTTCAGGACTGACCACATTCTCAAACTAGCCTCTGAGTATTGCCATCACTGTTTTGCTCCTCTGTGCTGCAGCTTCCCACACAATCTAATTGGTGTCTGTCTCCTTTCCCACCTCCTCTTCTTCCTGAGCCTGGGGTTGCAGCAGCAGTTCCTCGTAAGCATCACCTCCAGCGTGTTCACTCTCTAAAGACTTTCAGTCTCAATGATTCAAGTAGTTTATCTTCATTCTTCCAATTTGATGTCTGAATCACTATGTCTTTCTTAAAATTAACCTCAAACCCACAAAGAGAAATTTATCCTTACTCTAGCATCTTCATGTTTCAAATAATGTTTTCTTAGTAGTAAGTGGCTATGCCAACTGATCACACTGCAGATATCAAAGCATCGGTTTTGAATGGCCTGTAATGCTGCCTGGACACACAGATCATTCACTCTCTGACTGTCCTAAGTAAGCATTTCATTCACTCTCTTCTCTTTTTAACTCTCTAAGCCTCCCATGTTCATTCAGTAGAAAATATTGATCCTAATTTCATTGAGTAAAAAGGAGCAATCAAAAGATCAGTCCTTAAGGCATTCGGATCCAGCTGAAAAGCCCATGAGAGTATTTCAGGCATGGAAAGCCAAGACACTCTGGCAAAAAAAAAAAAAAAAAAATGAAATGACCTAAATGAAAGATCTCTGCAAGTGAGATCCCAGTGGAAAGAACAGGTCATCAAAGAAGGAGGTACCTTTCTCTGAAGGGAGGAGAGAACTTCCACTTTGACTATGACCTTGTCTAAATATGATCAGAGATGGTGAACTCAAAAGGCTTCCATAGCCTTGGCAACTCATGACAAGAGCCTAGAGTGATTACTGACACCATAAACAAGAGTGTCAATTTGTTAAGTCAACAACAGGAGTCACTGTGCACTTACTCCTTATGTAGGATCTCTGTCCTTAATATGCTGTACATTGTGATTTAATGCTATAACTAGTACTCAAACAGTATTTTTCACTTTGTGTTTCTGTGTGGGTGCAAACTGTTGAAAGCTTTACTTAATATACGCTAAATTGATCTTCTGTATATAAAGAGAATTGAAAATGAATCTTGTTGTGAATGGAAGGGAGAGGGAGCGGGAGATGGGAGGGTTGCGGGTGAGAGGGAAGTTATGGGGGGGGGCATTGTAATCCATAAGCTGTACTTTGGAAATTTATATTCATTAAATAAAAGTTAAAAAAAAAGATAATTGTCACAAATTCTCATCACTACATATGCCTATTGCTGGCATTTGCCTTATTTTCTGTTCTATAACTGAACTGAACTTTGTTCTTGTTGGAGACTACCTTCCCAGTGCACAACGACATCCCGTCATCTCTTGCCTGACCAGGAGCTGCTCCCACCCATCTGTCCCCTGAATCTTTTGTTTTTACCCTTCTAGCATATCCTCCTCTTTACAATATCAATATGCAATACCCCCCATGTAAAAATTACATGATCCATTCTCCTAAACGGTTTCTGTGTTCCATCTTATGGTCAATGTACTTGTTCTCTCAACATACTGTCTTTTGAATCTCTTCTAGCCCCACTAATACTGGAACCCTTTCTCTACAAATACAGTGAAGATAATACACTATTGTGGAGTCACAATGGCCCCATATTGCTAAATCCAGGAATCATTTTTTCCTAATTCATATTCTCATATTCACAAGAAATATTGAAAACAATGAATCACTTCTGGAAACGCTTTCTTCTCTTCTCATTTCCAAGATAGCTCAAATTCTAGGCTTTCTTTCCCTCCCATCTCAATAGTCTTACTTCTCATTATGATTGGTGGTTTATTTTATTTGTCATTTTTTGAAAGGCAGAGAGACAGAGAAAGACATATTGACAGAGAGAGAGATCATTCATCTGTTGGTTCACTTTTCAAATGCCCACAAAAACCTGGACTGAACCAAGTTTAAATCAGGAGCCAGGAACTCATTCTGGGTTTCCCACATGGTTGACAGGAATTCAAGTCTGGGCTGCCTGCCACAGTGCATGTTAACAAGAGAATGGAACTGGAAGTGCATCCAGCCCTCAAATCTCTCTCTGCCTCTCCTCGCTCTGTGTAACTGTGACTTTCAAACAAATAAATCAAGATTTGAAAAGAAAACAGTGATACAAAAGCAATTCAGTAGAGAAAATGTGGCTATTAATAAGGAAACTTTAAAATGTAGATATTAGTAATGAAGACATCCACATGATATTAAAAGAAATATATTCAAATGACTAAGGAGTATATAAAAACTAGCTCAGCATCATTATTAACGAGTTTGTATAAATTAAAATCACACTGAGACAACACTTTGTACATACTAGATTAGGTCAAACTTAAAAATCAGCAATACAGGTCTTTAGTGAGAAACTGAAGCAACAGGAATTCTTAAATAGTTCCAGAAGGAATAAAAAGTTATTTGGCTGCTTCTCACAAAGTTAATGATACATCTGCCTAAATATCAGCAGTTACACTCTTAATTACCCAAGAGGAATGAAAATGCATGTCCAAAAAAAATCGTACAAGAGTAGTTATGGTTGTCAACTAATAGAACTGTGGACATATATTGGAATATTAATATAATGTTTAAGAATTAAGTATACTTTAATAATAAAAATGAATAGATTATTTGTATATGTAACATATTCATGGGTCTCAGAAATATTGAAGTGAAAGAATTCAGTCATAGGATACATATACTTCTCTATTTGTATGATGTAGACAAACCAGCAAATCTAATTTATGATCATCTAATGATTGAATATCTGTGGGGTAGAGATTGGCCAGGGTGAGACACAGGGAAAATTGTAGAATGATGGAATTATTTCATACCTTGATTGAGTTGTTAGTTTCATGGGTATATATGTGTCAAAACTCATTGAATTATAAATCTCACAGTGATTAAATTTTACATCTATTTAAAAGAAAATGTTCACTAGAAAGCTCTTGCGATTTTTAAGAACATTTGAGAATTTTCCCCCAATACTCAGCCTGCAGCAGTGAAGTGATTGGTTGTAAAGAGCTCCATTTGCCAGAAAGCAAGTGCAAATCTTATCAGCCAGTTCATCTGACTGCAGTGCCTACCTACAGACACGAATAGCTTTGTCCTCATTTCTGACTGCTATGCCAAATGCAACTTCCCTGGTTGGCAAACTCTAACCTGAAACTACACAGGAAAGGCAATCTCATTATTGGAAAGAGTGATAGTGATCCCACATTCCTAATAGAAAATCCAGGACTCAAAAACACGGTGCAAATGAAAGAAATTCACTGAAAACATCTGCGGAAAATAACCTAGCTGACACAAGCAATTGGGAAAGGTTGGAGCATGGGCAGTGGGGAGGGTAGTGTTGGAAGTATAACTATGATCCTAAATCTGTATATAAGAAATACATGAAACTTGTATGTCTTAAATAAAATTAAAAAAAAAAAACAATTAGCACTTTTAAATGTGTTTTTTTTCTTTCATTCGTATCTTGTTCTGGTATCACTACAATCAGTAATTTTATTTTCACTTTTCACAACTAATTATAAAATAGATTTACTTCCTTTTGAAATTCCACTGAAATGACAGTATGACACATATTTTAAAAAGTATTTAACGCCCCTCTGCTATGGCCTGGGAAAGCAGTAGAAGATGGCCCAAGTCCTTGGGCCCCTGCACCCACGTGGGAGACCCAGAGGAAGTTCCTGGCTCCTGGAGTCCGATCAGCACATCTTTGGCCGTTGCAGCCAATTAGGGAGTGAACCATCGGATGGAAGACCTCTCTCTCTCTCTCTCTCTCTCTCTCTCTCTGTGTGTGTAACTTTGACTTTCAAATAAATAAATAAATCTTTTTTAAAAAAAAGTATTTAACTCCAGAGATTAGAAGAATAAGATAATATGTATCAACATAATTATAGAAGTTAGAAATTGATCTGTTTGGTAGTAAATAAGAAAGCAATCACAACAGAAACCTAATTATCTCAGGGCTCAGAGCACAATAATACTAAAGATGACACCTTGACACAGTGCGTATTTAAAGCTGAAGGAGATTAGAAAACCCCAGTAGGAAGACCTGCTGCTGCCTTTCAGGTCATACAAAAACTCTCTGACCTACCTCCCCTGAAATTGGGTCATAAGCCTGCCATTCCTCCCTGCGGCCTGGAGATCAAGGAGCTGAACAAACAGGCATTGCTAAGTTCCCTCCCTCCCAATTTATTACTGTTAGACCAGATCCTTTTTTCTTCAGTCACACCTTTGCATGATTGTCAATGAAAATGCACAGTGCCTCCTGAGCCTCTGAGTCTTCTTTTCTGAAGGGTCTCATATCATGAAAAAATTATGTTCAATCAATTAGCATGCTTTTATCTGGTTAACCTGTCCTGTGTTCTAAGGATGTCGGTCAGAAACCTTGCCACAGGATAAAAAGATGCCAGGTTTTCTCTTCTACATGTCCAAAAGAAGCAAGTCGCTGTGTACCACAGAATCCTCAAAGCTGAGGAAATACAAACCCTCTCTGAATTCAGGGAAGCAGAAGCTGCAGAAGAAGCAAGAAGACTATTAGGGGTTCACCTCCCACCGCTTCCACCAGAAAATTAGGCTCCTACACACTGGCAACAGAAAGAATGCTTGTTCTCTGGAGAAGTATAATCAAAAGTGCTCTGGGCTAAGAAATGGGAGGAGTAGATGGAGCCAGACTGTTGTAACTTAGGTCTTTGGTACTCAGAGTATGGCCTATGGATTAGCAAGTTTGACACCTCCTGGGATCTTGCTACAAATTCAGAAGCGCAGATTTTACACTTTAGTTATGGAATCAGAATCTGTATTTGATCAATGCCTGTATGTATTTTAAAATTTAGGAAGTAATGATTCATGGTATTAATTAAAAAGCATGATGCTATCTAGGTTATACCAGGTCAACCCCAAAACAAAGATCTACAAAAGCTGAGAGTTGAGGGGAGTCCCTATAGTAGAGTCCGCTAACTGCCAACAAAATCATTGCTTCCTCTTGCAGAGTTCAGAGTTGCTGTTGAGGAGCAGTTGCCTACCTTGAGGCTATATTTTCCAGTCCACCATCCCCCGTGAGGCCTTGAACTATTCTGGCCACTCTAGTTTGAATCTAAACCCCATGTGTCAGTTCCAGATCCAGAATTTAAAAAGTAACATCCAAATTTTCTAAGTTCTCTTTTAGCTTTTGCTATGTGAGCACTATAAGACCCAGGGGCTAGTGGCATCAGGCACACAGTTATACGTGGGCAACTGGGGAGGAGCCACAAGACCCTTCCAGGGGGGACACCAAGGACCCTGCTGTCCTCTGTGACCATCTGCTTTGTGGTTTAACTTGTGGTTAAAATATTCTGATAAAATGAGAGCTCAGCCAAACCAAAGAAGTCTAGTTTATAGCTACATGTGAAGAGAGCCCAGAAATATGGAACTCCCAGATGTCAATCAAAAAGTCAGTCATGAGCCACACAACCACATCACCAATCAGCACCTTAACTCTGAGGGATAAAAGCCCCAAACGACAAAGAGAGGGTGCTATGTTTTCTCTCAACTGGCCTGTTGCTCTTTTATAAATTTTGTGTTATGTTCTATGCTTTATATTCTAAGAACTCTATGTTCTAATCGAACTGTAATTCTTTATTCCATTAGCAAAAAAGACCCAAGGCAAGCAGGCCACAGCCAGTGAGTGACACTAGGATCAACAGGCAAAGAACATTCACCATTAACAAGAAAAGTGAATAATAGCAATAATAAAACCGTAGAGTTTAACACTTTACACATTTTAGGTCTACTTATTATAGAAACCAGCTTTGCTTTATCAGTATACACTTCAATGAGGTACCTGGCTATGCATCCGATCAATTTATGGTGTAACCCAGCAATCGGAGAGATGAGTTCTGTACAGTTTCCAATTTCCCTGTTAGTGCTACATTCTTAGCTATGAACAGATACCAAATATGATCAAATATCTGGGGAAAGCACCCAAAATGTCTAAAAGAAAAGTAGCAGGCCTGTAGATAACCAGGCTGAGGCCAATACTGCGGCACGATGGGTTAATGCACTGCTTGCCACACTGGCATCTGCTGTCAGAGTGCTCATTCCAGTTCTGGCCGAACTGCTTCCAATCCCGCCTCATGCCAACGCACCTGAAAAGACAGTGATGATGGCCCAAGTGCCTGAGTCCCAGCCACCCACGTGAGAGACCCAGATGGAGTTTCTGGCTCATGGCTTCGTCCTGGCCCAGTCCTCGTTGTTGTGGGCCTTTGGAGAATGAAGCAGCAGATAAAAGATCTCTCTTTTCTGTCTCTCCCTGTCTCTCTCTCACTCTGCTTTCTTGAATATATAAACAAATAATTTCATAAAAAAAAGAAAACCAAGCATGGGAGGGAAGAATTATTAATATTCCCAAAAGAAGCTAAGAATTATACAGGAAACAAAATATAACAAGAACATATTACAGGATTTGTGTGAACAATATTTATGAAGCCACAATAATGTAAATGGTGGACAAATAATTGTAATATAACAATACCGATAGAAAAAGAGAGAGAATATAATGTGAGGGAGGATACGTGAGAAAGAAATTTTCATTTTCCAACTGAAATTGTATATTGTCTACATTTTTAAAAATAGGAATTAATGTAAGAATTTTATATATGTATACAGAAGTAAATACAAACTGTCTTAGTTAAAGAGTTAGAAATGTCAACCTCTGTATGTCCAGGTAAGGAGAGAAAGAGCAGAATTACTCTAGTTTTGTGATTCTAAGACATACAGAACATTTTAACTCTAAATTCTGCACATGTGCAACTAAGATAAATAAACGTTAATTTAAAATGGAAAACAACATGAGTGACATTCTATTTTCCCCTTATTTAGATCAGCCTAGTAGCATTATACCTTATTTGAACTAGTTAATTCTAAAATTCTCTACTGATTACTACCGCATTTTACCCATCACCAAAATGTGTTAGATTGCTCAATTTTGAAGATGAGACTCTGTTTCATTAGAAAGTTTGCCTATAAATAATCACACTGCAGATAGAAATGAGCCATATTTTACTCCATTAAAACTGCTGTTTTGCCATCATACTTCATAAGTTACCTGTAAAAACATGCATTTGATTATCGAGTTAAATTGCTAAAAATTTCACAGTGGAATTGCTTCTGTTATTACATAGTGATTCTCGGAGGAGGTAATAGGAGATAAGAAATTAAGTAACAGGCTAGCAATGTGGTGCAACAGCTTAAGTCAACACCTGCACTACCAACATCCCATATCTGAGTGCCACTTCAAGTTCTGGTTGCTGGGCTTCCCATTCAGCTCCCAATTAATGTGCCTGAAAGAGCAGCAGAAGATGGCCCAAATATTTGGGCCCCTGCCATCCATGTGGGAGACCCACATGGAGTTCTGGGTTCATGGGTTTGGCCTGACCCAGCCCCATCCATTGTAACAATTTGGCGAGTGAACCAGCAGATGGGAGAACTGTTTGTGTGTGTGTGTGTCCCACTCTCTGTCACTCCACCTTTATAAATATATAAAGTCTTAAAATGAATTAAGTAAGAATAAAAGATTTCCATATCAAACCTTAGACACAATGTTTCTTCCAATCATATATGCTGGTATGAAGCATTACAAAATTCAGTGGTGGGGCTTGAACTCTTAATAAAAATATAGCAAGATAAAATATCAATGGTTTCTTTCCCAGAGTGACCTTGGAAGTTATTGTTTGATTTCTTACAAAAGCAAACTTCATCTATGTGTAAACACTCAGATCAAATCTTCACAGTAGGAATGATTAAATCCATGTTAGGACAGGCAGAACCAAGAGATTTCAGTCCTAAAATAGCTTAGTTTCAAACTCATAGTGAAACTCTGAGTCATGATATTCAATGCTATAATTGAAAGATTTATTATCAAATATCCAAGAAGTTTTTTTTAAAAAAAATCCTGTGATCGCTTTACATTTATGACAATTTTTTATAACTAAAATTACTAGCAAGATATAAAATGCTCTTGCCAGGGTGGAATACAAATTCTCAAAAGATTTACTGCCACAATGTGTTGATGTGTCGTTTCATCACGATAACTGCTGCCACAGATTATAAAAAGGAACATTATTTCTAAAATTCAGTCTGAACAAGCCGTCTAGACCAGATAGAGGAGCTGAGAGAGAAAGCAAGCTGGGAGTGATTCATGACATCCTTGTATTTCTAAAAACTGCAGCTTCAAAAAGCAAAGCCCTCCTATGCAGTAATTATATTTTGTCATTTTACATAATAATATAGCTTGCAGTATACTTCTGTTTTCCAAATCACCTGGGGATTGCAAATTGTTCGTGCAATTATCTGATTTTCTATCTCACTGGGACAATGTTTCTCAAACTGTGAGGTTGATCACCCTGGGGAGATGTCAATCTTTTCCTGGGGCTGTGAAAGTCAACTCAAAGAGAAGAGTAGTGTATTTCTCTGCACACTAATTATTTCACTAATGGCTGAGAAAGCAAAATCATTTAATTAGGAATTTTGGGGATGAATTTTTTTAGGTGAAATGTAACATTTCTTTTCCACATGTGTTATAAAATATATTTGTGGGTTTCATTTGCATTCATATATTAAAGGATGTAATTTATTTTGACCATCAGTTTAACTTTTTTTTATATTTCAAAACAGGAAGAATATAAAGATTTGTAAAGAAGTACTAAGATTTCAAGGAAAAATTAGAGTTTTGCTTGATTTCTAAATGTGCTTTATGAATACTCAAAGAATTTGTTGACAATTGCATCATTTATAAGATATAATGACATTCCAATTTATCTGTAACGTGATAACTCATTGTCAATTATTTTGTGATGTAATCTCTCTTAATTGAGAAGAGTTAAAGCATTGAAGATTATTTTCCTTGTCAATAACTTTAGAATAAGACCTCATAAATGCTATGTGTTGCTTGCAGCGCAGGCCCTGATGAGATAGGATGTACTATTAGAAGTAATGGTGCTGCTGAAGGGGGTTTTCTCCAAGGCTCAGTTGATCTATTGCCCAGAATAAGCATAATACTACACTTGATCTTAGCCAAAAGGCTGAGAAGCAATGAGAATAAGCATAATAAACTATTTGTTTTTGGAGTTGACATGTCTGTAGGAATAATTTTAATATTATGACTGTTTAACCAAAAGTCTAGCTATTATATTTCATATGAGATATTACCTTTCCAATTTAAAAAATTGTGCTGATAGCAGCTCTAGTCTATATTTTTTGTGATATATTTTTGTATTTCTTTTATAACTCTACCTATCTTGAATGAAAGATGACAAATATAGAAACAGTAGAAGCATTGCAGACTTGTCATATATTCCTACTTCCAATTTTTATATCTTTGTATTTTCTGAAAATAATTATATATGTCTATAATTTTGTATGCTACTTTTTCTGCTTAATATCCTTTTCTATGCATTCTCCATCTGTGTGAAATTCAAAAGCACATTACTATAATTATACTGAAGTCTTCATAAGCATGAAGAAAGTTAATTAACCAATTAAGGCAATTACCTTGACATGTTCAAAGGTGTGTTAACTAAAAAGACTACAAATAAGACACAAAAAGTTTGGGCATTTTGGCACAGTGGTTTAAGCCACCATCTGGAATGCCCACATCCCATATGGAAATACTGATTTAAGCACTGGCTACTCCACTTCTGACCCAACTTCCTGTTAATGCATCCTGTAAGGCAGCCGATGATGGTTCAAAGTACTTGAGCACCTACCACCCACATGGAAGACCTGGATGGATGTCTGGGTTCCTGGCTTTGACTTGGCCCAGCCTTGGCATTTATGGATGTTTGAGGAGTGAACCAGGCAGCAAAAAAAGATTCTTGCATGTCTTTTTGTGTCACTCTGCCTTTCAAATAAATATCTGGTTTTAAAAAGACAGATATTTCTCTTCACTTTGCACATGATCTAATGGGATACACGTTTCTATAAAGGAGTGCAAAAATCAGGTAAATTTAAATTTAATCACATTGAAATGCTAGATTTTACTGAGCTGAAGGAACTCAATTATATTCCAAGTAGACAGAGACTATTAATGAATGAATAAGGCATATCCCATTTAATACAGTAGCAATTTGTAAGAACTATGGAGAATAAAAGAACATAAGAGCATATCATACCTATAACCTGTCAAAGAGAATTTTTCATTTAAAACAGTATGTCTCCAATAACCTGTCTTCAAGTCTCTAGTTTGTAACCTTCAGAAATCTAGTGTGATGTCTTAATTGTGCTTGAAGAGAATTCCAAAGCATTGTATTTCATATATGTAATTGTAAAACTGTCCATAGGCAAATATTAAAGTTTAAATCATTTATTTTATAATACCTGTTTCTTTCATTTTCATAAATTATTTTCTATAGCAATTCTACCAAGAAGACATTAATAATTACATATTTGCTATATAATTTTGCATACATATTCAATAATTACAGTGTACTAGAAAATAATATGCAATCTTTACAACCTCAATTATTTTTAAAGTGTACTTTTTATGAAGATCTGTTTATTTGAAAGGTAGGGTTACACAGAGAGAGAAGGAGAGGCAGAGAGAGAGAGAAAGAGGCACATGTGGGTGCAGGGGCCCATGGACTTGGGCCATCTTATACTACTTTCCCAGGCCATAGCAGAGAGCTAGATCAGAAATGGAGCAGCTGGCACTCAAACTGGCACCTATATGGGATGCTGGTACTGCAGGTAGTGGCTTTACCTGCTATGCCACAGTGCTGTTCCTGCTCAAATATTTTCTTATGAGTCCTGTAAGACTTAGTCTCTTCTATACATTATTCTCAGCCTACATATCATTTGAGTGTTCTGTGCTAACATTGTTCACTGCCCAGATAATGTCATTCATCTGGTTCATACTATAAAAAAGCAATTCTAAAAACAATTCTCCACCAAGAAAATACTACCAAATGTTGAAAAACAAGCAAAAAAATATTTTGGAGAAAAATTTAAAGACTATTTGTAAATGAGACCAACAGAAATGTCTTAATGAAATGATGGAGTAGGAGCTTGAGAGTGCCTGTTAAAAATAAAATTAAAAAAAAAAAAACCTGGCCATCTAATTTCCAACTTTTGTAATTTATGCATTTTAACCTGAAGTCCTATGATAATTTAATCTGATTAAGAATAGCTTTTTCTCTTAGACTTTACTACAAGACTGTTTGGTGATAACTGTGAGAAAATTTCATGTATGGCATTGAATAAAAATTATGAATTTGGAATGAAACTGTCCTTCATTAAAATCCCATTCAACCAGTTATACAATTTTCAGTCTCTGGATCAGTCTGTACAAAATAAAAAAGAATAGTTATTTTTAATATTTGAAAGGTCTATGTGGCCTAATAGTTACGCTCATTTTTGCACCTCCTTAGTGGAAAAGTGGTTCCCCTTTCAAATGCCATCAAATGCCATCAAATGTATTATAGGCTCCTAAATAATGAATTTGCTGTCAAACCAAAACTATACCCAGAATAGGTGTCTGATATTACAAGGATGAACTGCTATCCCCTCAACGGAAGAAGAAATATTATGTAGTCAACTTGTTATCAAGTAATTAGTCTTATCAGAGAACATTGCCACACATTCTTATTATGAATTAGCCTGGTAATACATATTTCCCTCTCCATTGTGTCTCTGAGTTGACTATGAATGTGGTAGTAATGCAACTGGCATGCATTTTTGTGTTGTAATTAGTTATCCATCCAACCCATGTTTAACCAACCTCAGTTTTGTCCCTCCTCTTTCCACCGTTCCCACAGAGTCCTGTCAAACAAGAACTCTGCGTATAGTATATGAGAGGTGTGAAAGACTGAGCTATCTGCTCAAAGGTTTATTGATAGCCTTTGGCCATGCTCAGGCTTGATCCTGAATCTATCATTTTCATCCTATAGTGGACAGTTGCGAGGCTTATCCAATGTTAGAACTTTTCAGGTCTGAGAAACCATCTCAAAGAAGCATAGTGAATTTGTGTTTCAGAATGTTTTTCTGTCTTGAACAGGGCTCAGTATTTCATAAATGCTATACAATTATCTATTGCAGATGATGTGGCTTTGTTACAGAATTTCCACTGAAGCTTGCCTTTTACTTCATATTTAATCTTTTTTCACCACTGACATCTCCAACACCACATGTCTGCTGGGAGCTCAAATCTAAGATTTAGGAAAGATTGTATTGTGACCTGCATCTGATGCAGCAAACTTTCTGGCTCTGATTATTGCTCAGACTGACAGCATTTCATGCCACTCAATAAATGGGCTGGAGCATTTACCTATTGGTGAATGTGATACATTTTGAACCAGATGTGGCCTATTATATGCTGTACTTTGTTTTGTGTTACAGGTTGCAAGATGCATATGCACTTGGAGTCTATTGCATGGAAATCCTTTAAATAATGGAAATAAACTAACCAAGTTTGTGGATATCTCTTAAACCATCCTTCTCAGTCAGTTGCAAAAGACAGTCACCCCTAAACTTCTTGGTTATGTTAATACCTCTCACACTATATTTTAATACACTTGGTAAATAGTGTGACCTTTCAGAGCTGTCACAGAACATAACTATTTTGTAAGTCATTGGTCCATCTGATGGAATGTATATTCAATACTAGCATGTTCACTGCCTCCAGCTTTATTCTTTCTTCTAATGTCCAATATCAGAACAACTGCATATACACACAGACATCATCCAGATGATATGTATGAATGTGCGTATGTATAAACATTTTATAAAATATCTTTGAGATAAAAATCCACAGAAAAATTCACTATGTAAAATCCATGAAACTCACCTTTCTAAAGTGTATAATGTATATATATATACACTTAATTATTAATGTATATATAACCCAAATATATTATTTATAATCTATTAATTATTATGGGCATTTACTATGATTTCTATTTTAAAAAATTTTTAATTAATACAAAGAGAACAGATTTTATGCATTCCATAGGCACACTTCCAAGAAGACAACCACACTTCTTTTACTTCCCAATCCTTCCTCCATCTCTTCATCAGCTTTGCAAAGACAAAATTTTAATCCACTCTATATTCACAGGCTTAACTCAGCACTAATCATAATCCTCAATGAGTAAAAGTAGGAAGAGCATAGTTCCACAAGGGCTAAAAATGTCAATAATATCTCAAAATGACCATTTCATTCCTATACATTTGTTGGTATCCTGTCTTAACTATGACATATCAAAGAAAATATGATAATTGTACTTTTGAGACTGGCTTATTTCACTAAGCACAATGGTTTCCAATTGCATGCATTTTGCTGCAAAAGGCAGAACTAAATTTTTTATGGCTGAATTCCACAGTGAAATAACTCTTCCTATTGATCATTTCATTTCATTTCAGTAACTTCCTAAAGTGAGATTGCTGGGTCATATGGTAGACCTAAATAAAGATTTATGAGAAATCACCATACCATCTTCCATAAAGTTTGTACTAGTTTACATTCCTACTAATAGTATCGTAGGTACCTCTTTACCCACATGCTCGACAGAATTTATTGTTTTATGATGTGGGGGTGATAGCCATTCTAACTGGGTTGAAGTGAAACTTCATAGTGTTTTTAGTTGCATTTCACTGATGGTTAGTGATCCTGAGCATTTTTTCCTGTGTCTGTTGGCCATTTGGATTTCATCCTTTAAAAATGGCCTGTACATGTCCTTTGTCCATTTCTTAACTGGATTGTTCATTTCTTGAGTTCTTTCTAGATCCTGGGTAATAATCTTTTATTAATCACACAGTTTGCAAATATTTTCTCCCATTCTGTTGATTGCCTCATCATGTTTTGAGTGCTTCCTTTGTAATACAAATTGTGCTTAGCTTGATGTAACCTCATATGTCTATTTTTGTCTTTATTTCCTGTGCTTCTGAGGTCTTTTCCAAGAAATCTTGGCCTATGTCACTATCTAGAAAAGTTACATCAATATTTTTCTCTAGTAATTTTATGCTTTCCAGTCATAGATTTATATGCTTGATCCATTTTTGAATGGATTTTTGTGTAAGGTGTAAAATAGGGGTCTTGTTTCATACTTTTGCATGTGTGGATAAAATTTACCTCAACAATTGTTGAAGAAATTGTCCTTTCTCTAGGGATTTGTCAAACATTAGTTGTAGATGCATGGAATAATTTCTGGGGTTTCTTTTCTGTTCTATTTTTTCTATTTTTTTTTCTGTCTATTTTTGTGACAATACCAGACTTTTTAGATTATAACTGCCTGGCACTATTTCTTGAAATCCAGTACTGTAATGATTCTAGCCTTACTTTTGTTGTTTAAGATTGCTTTCGCTGTTTGGGGTCTCATCTGTTTTCATATGAACTTTAGCATCATTTTCCCTAGATCTCAGAAGAATGGCATTGGTATTTTCATGGGGATTGCATCAAATCTGTAAGTATCTTTGAGAAACTTGGAAGTTTTGATGATATTAATTCTTCCAATCGTGAATATGAAAGATCTTTCCATTTTTATGTCTTCTATTTCTTTTTTAATGTTTTGTAATTTATACTGTAGAGATCTTTAAAACCTTTGCTTAAGTTTATTCCAAGGTATTTAAGTTTTTGTAGGTATTGTGGGTGGGACTTATCTTAAAATTCTTTCTCAGGCATGACTGTGTATACAAAGGCTATTGATTTTATTGATTTTTGTGTATTGATTTTATATCCTGAAACTTTACCAAACTCTCATGTGTTCCAATAGTATCTTGGTGGATTCTTTTGAATCAAATCATCTGCAAATAGAGATAATTTGACTTTATCCTTTTCAATTTGTATCCTTCTGATTTCTTTTTCTTGACAAATGGCCCTGACTTAAACTTCCAGAACTATATGGAATAGCAATGTTGAAAGTGGACATTCTTGGCTTGTTCTGAATCTTAGTGGAAACAATTTCAAATTTTCTCCACTTGATATGATGCTGGCTGTGGGTTTGTCATATATTGCCTTGATCATGTTGATGAATGCTCCTTCTACACCCAATTTGCATAAGGTTTTTAATCATGAAAGGATGTTGTAATTTATCACATGCTGTAGAGCCATCTCTGTACCTATTGAGAAAATCATATGGGTTTTATTCCTCAGTTTTTTAACGTTGAACAATCCCAGCATACCAGGGATAAAACCCTCTGTTACCAGGTGATGATCTTTGTGATGTGTCGTTGGATTTGATTAGCTAGAATTTTGTCAAGGATTTTCACTGGTATTTTTGTCCAGGATATTGGTCTACAGTTCTTTTTCTTTGTTTTATCTTTTTCTGATTTTAGAATTAAGATGAAGGTGGCCTCATAGAAGGAGAATGATAGGATTCCATCCCTTTCAATTGTTTTAAATAGTTTGAGAAAGCTTGCAATTAATTATTCTGTACAAGTTTGGTAGAATGGAGCAGTGAATCATTCCAGTTCTAGGCTTTTCTTTGTTGGGAGGGTCATTATTACTGATTCAACTTCTGTTTTGATTATTGATCAATTTAGGTTTGGGTATCTAGGTTTTGGTAGATTGTATGGATCCAGAAATCTATCCAATTCTTCTAGACTTTCCAATTTATGGGCATATAGCTTTTTTTTAGTAATTCTTGATGATTATTTTTTTCTATGATATCCATTGTTACATCCATTGATACATCTCCTTTTTAATCTCTGATGTTTATTTGGGTCTTTTCCCTCTTTTTTTGTTATGTGGAGCAATGGTGTATCAATTTTTCTAAAAAGATCAACTCTTCATTTTCCAGATCTTTTGTATCATTTTTTGTTTCAATTTCATTTATTTCTTATCTAATTTTAATTATTTCTTTCCTCTTAATAATTTTGTGTTTGATTTGCTGTTGTTATTTTAGGTCCTTGAATTGCACTAATAGCTTATTTGATTAGTTTCTTTCCAATTTCTTGATGGACACAGCAATTGCAAGAAATGTCCCTTTTAACATAGCTTTGCCTGTACCCCATAAGCTGTTGTAAGTTGCATTGTTGTCTTCACTCATTTTCAGAAACTTTTTGATTTCTCTTTTCATTTCTTCTATGATCTACTATTCATACAGGAGCAAGTTGTTCAATCTCCATGTGTCTGCATGTGTTCTAGAGATTCTTGAATTGTTGATTTCCAGTTTATTCTGTTGTTATCAGAGAAGATGCAGAGTATGATTCTGATGTTTTTGAATTTTCTGAGACTTTTTTATGGTCTAGCATATGGTCTATCTTAGAGAATGTTCAATGCACTGATGAAAAGAATGTGTATTTTGCAGCTGTGGAATGAAATGTTTTGTAGATGTTAATTTGGCCCATAGTGTCAGTTAGCCCTGTTATTTCTTTGTTAATTTTATGTTGAGTTCATCTATCCATTGATGAGTGGAGTGTTGAAGTCCCCTATTATTATTGCACTGGATTCTGTAGTCTCCCTTCAGTTCCATCAATGTTTGTTTTGAATAGCCCAGCATTCTGGCATTGGGTGCATATACATTTATTAACTCACATTTTCCTGTTGAATTGACCCCTTAATCATTAAATAATATACTTTTTATCTCTTTTAACAGTTTTTATGTTAGTCTATTTTCTCTAACTAGGGTGGCTACACTAGCTCATTTTTGCTTTCCATTAGCATGGAATATCTCTTTCCATCCTTTCACTTTAAATCTGTGTGTATCTTTGTTGGTGAGGTATGTTTCTTATAGTAAGAAAATAGGTCTTATTTTTCAATCCATTCAGCCACTCTTTATATTTTAATGGGAGAATTTAGGCCATTCACATTCAAGGCTATTGTTAATCAATAATGACTTGGTCCGGCCATTTTTCCATAAATATTCCTACTGTTTACTTTTGATTTCCTTTGGATGTTTACTAGGAGATTTGATGCCTTCATGTTCTTTCAGAATGATGACTATTACTCTTTGTTTCTGTGCATAGCACATCCTTAAGAATCATTTTTAAGATTGAACAAGTGATAACAATTATCTTAATTTCTGTTTGCTATGTGAAGTCTTTATTTCACCTTCATTCACAAATGAGAGCTTTGTTGGGTACAGTGTTCTGGGTTGACTGTTTCTTTCTTTGAGGACTTGAACTATGTTCATTCTCTCCTAACCTAACCTGTTTCTGATGATAATCAGCTGTTGGTTTAATTGAGGATCTCCTGAAAGTAATCTGGCATTTCTCTCATGCATATTTCAGAATCTTTTCTTTATGCTTTATTGTTGAAAGTTTGACTAATGTCAAATGTGTCATAGTGTGCCATGGTGAAGATCATTTCTGATCATGTTTATTGCAAGTTCTATGTCTCCCATGTACTTTGATGTCCCTTTCTTTCTCCAAATTTGGGATGGTTTCTACTATTATTTCCCTGAATAGGACTTCTAATCCATTCTCTCTATTCAGGAACTCTGAAGACACAAATGTTTGGTCCTTTGAAACTATCCCATAAGTATCAAACATTATTTTAAGTTTTTCTAATTTTTTCTTCCCTTTTTTTCTATTTCCAAGAATTTGTTCTATAGTTCAGATATTATTTTTTCTGCCTTACTAAGTCTTTTGTTGAGGCTTTCCACTATTTTTTCTCTTTGACATTGAATTGTTCATTTTTGATATTTCAGATTGACTTCTCTTCAATATCTCTATTTCTTGGCAAAATTTCTCATTCTTATTTTGCATGAATTTCTTTATCTCATGAATTTGTTTCCCTGTGTTTCTGGGTAATCATGATCATCCTTTTGAATTCATTATCAGGCATTTTATCAATATCTTCATATTCACATTCTGATATTGAAATGTTGTGTTCCTTTTGGAGAGTCATGTGGTTTCCTTGCTCTTATTTCTTGTATTTCTGCATTTATTTTTAGGCTTTTGGAAGCACTTGGTTTTCTGCTCTAATGGCTTTTATCTTTGAACCATGTCTTTGTGGCTTAGTGGAGTCTCTGCTCCTTCCATAAATAGCTATAGGTGTGTGCTAGGTGTGGCCAGGGAGCTCCGATCAGTGCTCAAGGGTGGGATGTCAGTGCAAGGTGGGTTTGGTTGCTCTCCTCTTATCAGCAGGCTGGAGGTCATGATCATGTCTATTGGCATAATCACAGCCTCACCTCTTTTCTTCCAACGTGATCAGTGCCCAGGGTTTGCCCACAATGGCTACAACCCCCTCCCACATAAGTGCATGAACTGAACAAAGGATCTCTGCAGTCTTCAGTGTGAACACAGAACCCTTGACAATGACCCATTCCAGCAATCAGGGAGCTCTGAGCCTCTGAGGCCTGACACAGTGATTGCCCAGAGTTCCAATTATACGACTTCATGTTTTTTGTGATGTCACAGAATTCCTGCCATAGTGGCATGCAAGCTCCCACAGTCACGGTAAACAAGGGATCCACTCTCAGTCCCTTGTGCCTGCCTCTACTCTATTACTTTTGTGAGTTTAATTAAACTCTAGATCACCATTTGACAATGAAAATCAAAATTGAAAATATGCTTGTTCTTTGACAAATTCCAGTTAGTATTGTATCCAAATACAATACTTTATCAGATATATGACTTGCTAATATTTTTCTCCATTTGTGAATTTCTTCTTACTTTTTGGCTGGTGTCCCTTTAACAAAGTTTCTAGTTTTGATGAAGTTCAATTTCTTTGATTATGTTTTGTTTCAACTTTGGTTATGTATTTCAGAAACAATTTCCCAATTTAAGGTCATAAAGATATACTTCTATAATTTCTTGTAAGAGTTTTATGATCTTCATTTTCAAATTTAGATCTATGATCCATTTTGAGTTAATCTTTTTAATATGGTGTAAGAGGGAGGATCCAGCTACATTTTATGCATGAATCCTTGGAGATCCATTGATCTTGTGTGAGAATCATTCTGTTATTACATCCAAACTATCCACTAACAGAATGGGCACCCATTTAAAATAATGAATGCAGGCTCTTCAATGGAAAACCAGAGCAGCATTCAAGAATTTTAAGAAAAGACACTATTGTTTTCAGAACCTTGCAACATGGACTTGAAGTATATATTCATAATATGTGTGATGCACAGGAATATACAATTAAAAGACTAATACATTG
Organism: Sylvilagus floridanus; assembly: GCA_949820135.1. Taxonomy (NCBI): domain Eukaryota; kingdom Metazoa; phylum Chordata; class Mammalia; order Lagomorpha; family Leporidae; genus Sylvilagus; species Sylvilagus floridanus. The sequence continues at coordinate 22,225,269 of OX463236.1, forward strand.
CTTGGTAATTTGATAATAGAAATAAACACTATGTATTTCCTAATTAGTATTTATTTACCAGGTGAAGATGATATTCTTTTGAAAATACAAAGATAAAACCCCTACTTTATTTCCTTCTACCCTGAACTCTGATCCAATGACATGCACGTTTATAAAATAGTTCTTGTTATTCCACATAATTTTTTTCTTATTTTCCAGCTCTTAAAATGTTTTAAGAAGTTAGGTATTAGAGTTGTAGTGTCTCCAAATGTATACACTAAAAAAAGCTGATGTCTCAAAAAGTGAGAATATTTTCTTTCATTTGTCTTTTACTTTATGGCAATAGAGAACAATGGGTACTCTAATCACAGCATATTTACATTTTCAAATATTGCATTTAATTATACCCTCTGCTTAAACAAAACGAGACAATTGAAGGTAGTTAGAAGCATTTTCCATAATGGATTTCTATTATAAGATGTGCTAAACCACTAAGTGGTGAGCATTAGTGTTTTCGAATTACAATATTGCAAGTCTATTAATTCTCCCCCAGGAAAGAGGAACTCAAAGAATTGTTTTCATAGTAAAATTTGAATTTTTATTAATATTGTATCTTTTTTCATGAAATGGAAAGTCACAGGATGGTTTGTTGATATGTTATCTATTTACATGTGGAAATATGCACATAAACTTAAAGAGTATAGGGTTAATTAAGTTCATTTCTTTCCTAGTGCTAAGACCTCAAGAAATAAAATTCATGATAAGTAGACCTTGTAGCAGATCAGTGCATCAAGGTTAAGATTGTTTCAATGTAGGCTGCAAGGATGACCATTTGTCCTGAAAATTTACTTAACCTACCCTTCATTTCAGGAAAGCAGCTGTTCCTACTGATATTGTTTGCATTGTGGAATATGGATAAATGAAATAATAACTTCTCTAGTTTTAAATTCCCATGTCATCACCATAAAAATGAACCTTAAACTTATTTTTAAAAATTACATTTCAGAAGGATAGACAAAAATTAGAATTTTTCTCTTATTCCTAAAACATTAGTAGTCAAATCTCTTTCCACATTGACACTATCAAACCCCAGTAACGTGACTACTCCCGTTTTAGGTTTTGATATCAAACTGTGAACATAATCTGTCCTTAAGGCTCATTGAAACACACTATATGATACAGCAGAGCGCCTTAGAGAGAAACCGCTCTCTTTCATCTTCTCCTAAACCTGTCAGCCATGGGTTCTTTTCCACAGCTGTGCCTAACAGATTTTATCAAATGGATTTCTGTTACCCATTTTTTTCTGTATATTCAATTCTATATTTATTGTTATCTTAGCTGGAGTTTGCAGAATACTCAGAAAAATTAAAATGAAAAATAATCTCAAACTCTAGGTATACTCTTCACATAGTTTGTACTTGTTCTTGCAGAATTTAAATAAAATATGCTTTGATCTGTCATGTTCAATCATAGAGTAAATTTAAGAATAATGAGCTACTTTCATATCAGGTTTTATTTGGTTGAGACATGTTTGAAAATATTAGAAGAAAATGATAAAAAAGAAATTGTTCATTTGGTCATAAAGAACTCAGTAACATTGTTTACATGTTTTTTTGAAATACCATTCTTGGAGATAGCAGGATGGTGTGGTTTTAGACATAGTTGAACTAAATTGGATCTATCGGAAAAATATGCCTCGCTAATTTTAGTTTTAAGATCAGCTATTTAAACAAGTTATCATGAAATGTGTCATTCTAACTGAGAAATTTTCTGAGTCAAAACTGATAAAAATGATTTACAGAATATTATCATTACTAAATAGCATGATATAAAATGAACCCAGCCCTCTTTTTCTTTTTTTTTTTTTTTTCTATCCATGAGGGATGCTTTTATTGTTCTTTGCTTTGGGCTTCTAAAGTCTTTAAAACAGCAATAATAACACAATACAGCAGAATTAGATTCTCTTTTCAGTACGCATTCCATCTTCCACTTTTCTAGAGAGAATTATGTTAGGGTGTATGTGAATCGGCAGACATAGCAGGAAGACAAAGGACCAGTATCCACTAAATAGCAGTGTAAAAGCATGCAGGAAGAACAAGGAGACTGAAATCCACACAGAAAAGACAAAGACATTTTTTCTCAAACCAATTCATTAAAAAGAGCACATTTAAGACAGGTCTTCCATGCAGCGCTTAGGACAAGGTGCGAGACATCTGCATTCCCCGTGGGAGTGACTGGGCCTCATTTCTGGCTCCACTTCTGATTCCAGCTTCTTGCTGATGTGCATCCTGGAGGAGCAGGTGCCCGGTCCTCTTAATAATCTTTTGCTTTGAACCAAAATCCAAATGCTTCTGACGCATAGTGCACACTTTTTCAGATGTAATGTTAACAAAGATTAAAATACCTATCTTGCATGGCTGAGGAACAACAGTGGACATTGGTAGGAATTTAAAGTGTATTAAAGTTTTTTTTTTCTTTTGTAAAGACTTTCTCGGCCAGAGTTTCATAATCAGATCCACAAGCTTCAAACAGCATTAGCCACAAAATTTGTGGAATCCAGTACATAGTGAACATGTGGAGTAATTTGCTTAATAAAATTAAGATTTCACAGACAGTGGCAGCAGTATAGTAAGGCCAGGGAGAGGTCTTTGAAAGCTTGGATCTCACTGTGCTGCATAGATTAAAGGGTGCAAAACTGACCCTGGTACTCTGTGTATGAAATTCCTCACATATTTAACTAATGGTCTATGTAACTTTAATCAAATCTGCAAAGCATTTGGGCACAAAAAAGGGGAGGATAAACTTTTAAAACATGTGAGTTATCCTCCTTCTCATTATTTCTTAAGCCCCATGGGAGTTCATACCAAAATTATTGGTGGTCTCCAGGTCTCTGGTCTCTACTATTTTGGTAGTAGTAGCTTTTGATATTGCCGACTTTTGTTTCTTTTTGATTTTTTAAAAATGTGCTGGATCTAAAAATGTAAATGGAGAGTTCTCTTAAAGCAATAATGATCTGAAACTATAAAATTTGAAGTTTACTTTTATTAATAATTAACATTAAATACAATTGAGAATATATTAGTTATGTAAGAACTGGAAGTGATTTGTTTTTATCTCAGCATTCAATGAAATCTCATTCACAATGGTAGCCCTTCAGTTCCGTTGTGAAAGAGAAATATAAGTGAAATGATAGTTGTATATTCAGAAAGGTACAAACTAACAATGAAGTAAAGAAAAACAAGATTCAACTATCAATAAATTTTAGTTGTTCAAACTAAATAGAATAGGTGAAAAATCTCCTCAGGCTAGACAAATATCATTGCAATAGATTTTTGTTATTAAGGATTATTAAGGACTTAACTGAATAACAAAGTTAACATCCATTTCTGTTGACAATAATACTCTTTTTAAAAACTCTTGGAAAAACTGAATGAGAAAGGTCCATAAATCTTAATACAAATTCAAAAAATGTAGATAAATAGTCCATGTAGGGATTTAATATCTAAAATTACATCCCTTTTTCGTGCAGCAATTTGTTTAAAGTTTGTATTTAAAAGCAAAATATATTTTATTTTAATATTAAAATTACAAAAATAAGTACATGGGACATATCTCTCACTTTCTCTCCCCTTTTCTCTCTCTTTCATAAAAATAAAATTTTAAAACTTAATAGACTATTTTCTGGAAAAAGTAGGCAATATAAATAAGCAATATGAAAAGTGTCAATTCACCAGTGAATAATGTTTGAATGTGTGCATACATATACATGTATGTCATACACAAAAAAATGATGCAATGATGAATTGCTGTTTTCAGCTGACAAAGATTATTAAAACTACATCCAGTGCTCCTTACACTATGGGCCATGGAAATGTCTGAGATTTTAACAAAAGCTACTGATCCAATGATTTTATATTGTTAAATTCTACATATACTTGTTCATACACATGAACTGTTTAGATAAGCTATCAGGACATTAACAAAGTCTTTGAAGGTCATCTGGGACTCATAAGGAAACTGAAAAAAAAATCTTTGATTTACAGCATAACTTTTTATTTGTCATAAAATATTGCTTATGTATGTGAAGTATAGAATTATTTGGTAATCCCACACATCTGTATTTAAGTTTTTCCTAAATTTTAAAAATGGCAGATGAAATTATGGTTCACATTTTTGTATATAAATATTTGCTTATCAATTAATCTATATATTTGGATACAATAATGGTAATGGAATAAAGATAATTACATAAGCACATTTTATATTTTGATTTTCATTGGCAAATATTGATCCAGACTTTAATCAGACTTACAAAAGTAATGAAGTAGACTAATCCATTTCCTTTCTTATTGGATATCACCATTCCTTTTAAGATTTTTTAAAAATATTTATTTATTTATTTGAAAGAGTTACAGAGAGAAGGAGAGAGAGAGAGAGAGAGAGAGAGAGAGAGAGGTCTTGCATCTGCTGGTTCACTTCCCAGATGGCTGCAATGATCAGAGCTGCGGCAGTCCAAAGCCACAAGCCAGGAGCTTCTTCTGGGTCTTCCACGCTGGTGCAGGGGCCCACGGACTTGGGCCATATTCTACTGCTTTTCTAGGTCTTATCAGAGAACTGGATCAGAAAGTGGAGCAGCCAGGATATGAACCGGTGCCCATATGAGATGCCGGCACTGTAGGTGACGGCTTTACCCTCCATGCCACAGTGCCGACCCCAAGAATTTTTTAAATTATGGGTTTTTTTTTTCTTTCATTTTATTTGAAAGGCAGAAATGGGGAGAGAGAGACAGAGAGAGAGTGTGAGATCTTCCATTTTGTTACTCTACAAAGGGCCTCAAGAGATAGGGATTCAAGCTAGGAGCCCAGAACTCAATCTAGATCTCCTGTGTTCCTGGCAAGACTCCAGGTATTTGAGACATTATCTGCCCATGCCCAAGGTATACTTTAGTGAGAAGCTGGAATTGGAAACAGAGCTGGGACTCAGATAAGGGATACAAGCATCTTTAACCACTACTCCAAACTTTAGACCCCAATATTCTTTTAATCTAATGGATATAACAAGCAAAAATATGATGTTTCATTCTGATTTAATTTATATTTTCTAAAATTTTAGTTTAATTAAACATCTGATATCGAAATATCTCATTTCTTTCTTTTTTCATTGTAATTCCTGTACATGTTTTCTGATTGTTTTTATTGGCGTTTGTGTTTTTAAATTATATATAAGTATTCTGCATACTTTGAGTGTTCTTTTTAAATGTTTTTTATTTATTTATTTGAGAGGTAGAGTTATAGACAGTGAGAGGGAGAGATAGAAAGGTCTTCCATCTGCTGGTTCACTCCCCAATTGGCCACAATAGCCGGAGCTGCGCCAATCCAAAGCCAGGAGTCAGGAACCTCCTCAAGGTCTCCCATTCGGGTGCAGGGGCCCAAGGACTTGGGGCATCCTCCACTGCCTTCCCAGGCCAAAGCAGAGAGCTGCATGGGAAGAGGAGCAGCCGGGACTAGAACCGGCACCCATATGGGATGCCGGTGCCACAGGCGGAGGATTAACCACAGCACTGGGCCTCCTACTTTGGGTGTTAATATTAACACTTTCTCTTTATATATGTATATATATGTAAAATATTTTCCAATTTGATGGTTATCTTTTAATTTGGTTCATAATCAAATACTATAATGCTGTACTCATATCTATTATAATTTATTTATTTTAATAGTAATCATATGTAGACCTTTTTTATTAATAATTATAAAGGCATTTGTGCATATTTTCTTTTAACATTTTAATTGTTTCTCTATAATTTAATGAAAATAAGTTGATATTTCATGATAAAGGTACTGTGCTTACTGTAATAATTCATAGAAATATTATAGAAAAAAGAATAAATACTTCATTAGCAGAACTTACCAGATATAATTGCAATTACCAGACATAATCATTGGCTATATATCTTTGGAACCTACCTACATACCATGCATGCATGTAATTTGCATATCCACAAAACAGACACACACACACACACACACACTACTTTGTATTTTATTTTTTCTTTCAAACAATATGCTATCAGGTATTCTTATTTTGGGATCAGCATCACGCTATTTTAATGATTACAATGTAGATATATATTTTAATAATTGATAGCAAGAATCTTATTTTTCCCTTTTTCAGGTCAGGTTATTTACAATCATTTATTCTTGCATAGAAACTATGAGAGTTTTTTGTCAAATTGAAAAAAAAGAAGATTTTTATTTGCAAAGTCTTAAATTCATAAATGAATTTGTAAGATAATTAAGTTATATATTTACAATATCCTAGCCCCATCAAAAAATTTGTAATTTCTCTTTAGTCCAGTCTTATTCTATAATGCTCACTGAGATCGTAACATTGTCTGCTTAACATACATTCTGTCACCCGCTGCCATTGTCTGCTAAGGTGCAACTCTAACCTTGATCCACAAGGCTGAGATTTGCCCCCAGTCACCATCAGATAGTTACCTTCAGCTCCAGCCACGGAGTGTTTAAGAGTGCTTGTTTCACTTCAGAAAATCAGGTGTCCAAGGAAGCAGAGACAAAGAGGTGGAAAACACAGCTCCCAGGTAGGGAGCTTCAGGATTATGCCAAATAGTTTCTTCCTGGCTTTTGGTGTGGCGGCGTTATTTCAGCTGAGCTGCAATCTTGTCTCTAGTGGGCTCCTCCATTCTTAGTGTGAGCTCCTCAAGCAGTGTCTCTTCTTTTAAGTCAAGGGTCCGGTGTTTGGCATAGCAGGTAGGTACATCTTGGGTAGCTGAAGTATTGGGACCTTGCCACCCACATGAGAGACCCAATCTGAGTTCTGGGCTCATAGCTTCAGCCTATCCCAGCCCTAGATGTTGTAAGCATTTGTAGAGTTTACCAGTGAATGGAAGATCTCTCTCCATCTCTCTGTTTCTATCTCTCTCTTCTTTCAGATAAAGTGAAAATAAGTTTAAAAAACATTTTAAAAATAATATAGTATTTCAACTACCACTAATCCTAAATACAATTTCTGAGGGCTTTATAATACATGAATATACATGAACAAACTATTAGTCAAAAGTTCCAGCCAACAAGAAATCAGGGAATATTATGACAGACCTGAGTTTGGAAACATTTGCGGTAAATACAGATCTATAATTCACCACAGATTATATGTGGGTCATTTCACATTCTGAGCCTCAGTTTTAGTGTTCATAAGTGAACAATACTATCTTTCAAAGTTTTGCTCAAACCTCCACCTTCTTCTCTCAAGATCTTGTAAACTGTCTTTACTCCTAGTCATCCATGTCTTTTATTAATGGTAAGGGGGCCACGGCAAATTTGGGCATTTGTCAATACAGTCAGATGTCATCTTCTTTATGTGTGCATTCTCGGTTTCTCACATTAAATAGTACTTCCTTGGAAATAAAAACTGCCTTTTCCTTCTCCTACATTTATTAGCTCAGCACCTTGCACATACAGTGGCATGAATAAATAAATACTTGCAAGTTCAGTTGAGCTTCTCCAACTGCCATATTAATGGCACCAAAACTTTGCTTTATTTTCAACTACTAAAATACCTATACTTTTCAGATTATTTTTGCATTTCCAATCAATTTCTATGGAAATGTCCTGCTTTGTTTGTCTCAGGGCATGAGGAACAAAATGGACAATAAGAATTAGGAAATATTCTTTTTAAAAATATTATTTATTTATTTATTTGAAAGGGAGAGAGAGAGAGAGAGACAGAGAGAGAGTTCTTCCATCTCCTGGTTCACTCCCCAAATGGCCACAACTGCCACAGCTGGGCCAGGGCCAAAGATTGAAGACTGGAACTCCATTTGGATCTCCCACAGGAGTGCAGGGACCTAAGCACTAGGGCAATCTTTTGCTGTTTCCCAAGTGCATAGCGTGGAGTTAGGTCCGAAGTGGACCAGTTGGGACTTGAACAGGTGCCCATGAGATGCTGGCATTATGGTGACAAGTTAACTCCTGCACCACAATATCATCCCCAGATGCTGAGTTGCTGAGTTACAAAAAAAAAAAAAAAAAAAAGAACATTGAACTAAATACACAATAATAATTTGCCAGAGACAAAAATTAATAAGGCACTTTTCGTAAGCCACAACTTCAGTGTTTTCCAAGGGAAAATAAAGGACTAAAAAAGAGTTATTTTTATCATTACTGCTCATTATCCTAGGATTAACTATTAATTGGTTTAATTTTCTTTTCCACCATTATGTTACTAGTAAGGTGCACACTTCTGTGTCTTCTAAATACATCACGTTTTGAGCAGACAATTAGCCTAGCGGTTAAGATTCCAATTAAGATGCCCATTTCCATTACAGTTATTTGGAAAGTGAACCAGTGCATGGGAGCTGTCTCTATCTTGCTTGCTTGCTTGCTCTCTTCCTCTCAAAAAATAAATATTTTTAAAAGTCATGTTTAATTAATCTATGTGATCTAGTCACTCAAAAGTGCTAAGAATCAAATGTCTAATGAATGACTCATACAAGCTAGCTGCTTTTCTTTAAAAAGAAAACAAGCTCTATTTAGACAAAATTAATATACTACAAACTCTATCCATTAAAAGTATACAGTTTAGTGAGTTTAATTCAAAGAATTTTGCAACCATCACACAAATCTGAATTTAGAATGTTCTCATCATTCCAAAATAAGTAAAATTGTGTATCCATTAGCAATCATTTCCCATCATTCCTGTTGTATTTTATAAATGAAATCACAAAAATGCGTCTTATGTAGAAAGATTCTTTTACATAGCATATTTTCTAGATTTGTACGTGTAGCAGCATTTTTGATACTCTATTCCTGTTTATGATGGAATAGTATCACATGGTGTGGATACACTACATTTTGTTCATCTATTCACCATTTGGTGAGTATTTCTAACTTTGTGCTCCTATGAACAGTCTTAAGTCTCTCTCTCTCTCTCTCTCTCTCTCTCTCTCTCTCTCTCTCTCTTGCTCTCTTTCTTTCTCTTGCTCTCTCTCTCTCTCTTGCTCTCTCTCTCATCTGACAGACATTTCAAAGCCCTACCTTCAAGGTAAGATATTCTTTCCTTTGCATCATATAGCCTGTTGGTAAGGCTTTTCACTATATCTTTTATTTGACTTAATGAATTCTCCATTTCTAATATTTCTGTTTGTTTCTTTCTCAATATCTCTATCCCTTTGCTGAAACTTTCATTCATGTCTTGCACTGATTTTCTTACTTCATTTAGCTGTTTACCTATTGTCTCTTGTATCACTCTGGATAAACTTACAATTTTTCTTTTGAATTCTTTCTTAGGCATCTCATCAATCTTCCTTTTTTCATGGTTTGATTCAAGTGTGTTATTGCACTTCCCTTGGGACATAATATTGTCCTGGGTTGATTTCTGTCCATTTAGGGGATCTTTTGTTTCTTTCACTTTTAGAGAACTTTATTGTTATTTTGAGACTTTTTCCTGAAGATATGCCTTTCAGGGTCACTTTGACTTTATTTCCAGCTGGACTCCAAAATCTCCCTATACGTTTACCTTCTATAGTTGTAGGTATCTGGGGGATTCCTGTGGGTCACTGCGGTTCTCCAGTGTTCCCCAAGAAAAGAAACTAGAGTCAGTAGCTTCTCAGTTTTGGGGAACAAGCCCCGTGCTGCTGTGGTTCTGCAGAGGACAGACTCAGCTAACGCTGAAGCCCGGAGCTGTAGTTGTGAGATCAACACTGGTTCCAGTAGCAAGATGATCTCATGGATTCACAACCATTGCAATAAGAGTGGCAGCAATTCTGGTTGGAGGGAGGATTATTCCACAGATGTTGTCTTAATGGTTGAATCCAAAAGAGTAATGTTGCTTTGGGACAATAGAACAAGCAGTCCTAGGCCACTTCCTGTGGGCTCATTGTTGAGTTGTGTAGAAGAAACCCAGACTGAAGCCACAAGTTAGCACAGATGCATATAAACCTAGAAGCTCCAGTGAGAGGGCCTGGAATCCTAAGCTCCAAAATGAGCCTGGGTGCAGCATGGAAAATTTGGGTCAGAAGCCCCAGCAAGTGAACAGTACATTTGGTCACGCGTGGTACGGAAATCCCAGTCCATGTCCCCAGTGAGCATGCTGAGCTGAGCCAGAAAGCCCAGACTCGCAGGAAGAGCAAATCACAGGAAGAGCAAAAGTTGAGTGATGCCCAGATGGACATCACACAGATACTCTGGCTACTGTCCGTGGGGAGAGCTGCAGTTGAGTGGTATAGAGCTTAGTCTGCAGGATTTTTTCCAGATGGTGTTGGGAGCAAGGTGATTTACTCTTCACATTAAGTGCACTGTCTTGGGCATATTCACCTTCCCAGACATGGACACTCTCTCCATTGCATGCTCAGACCCTACTGCAACAACCAATCCTAGTGCACAAGAATCTCTGATCGGTAGGCAGACTGGACAGGGACAAGAAAACACTGATTGAATGCTGGTGTACACAGATTCCAGTGTGTGCAAAGAAACCAGCAATGTTTCAAGTAGTTGAGGGATGGGAAGCAGTGGGGAGGAGAATGTTTCTCAGCTCTGAGGAGGCAGGAACTCCCATTACTGACAGATTTCTCAACAAAGACCTCACTGGCCAAGAGAGAATGCGGAGATATAGTCCAAGTTCTAAAAGATAAACTGCCAACCCACAGTACATCATCCATCAAAGTTCTCTTTCCTAAATTAAGGTGGAGGAACAACTTTCTAAGACAAGCATAAATTGAGACAATTCATTACCCTCAGACTAACCTTACAAATGATAACTAAGGATATATTACATATAAAAATAGAGAAAAGCAATCTTCATTATGAAAGATTGTGAAAGTATAAAATGGACTAGAAAAACATCAAAGGGTATTCAAAAATGGGGGGAGTGGGAATTTTTAAGAAAAAATTGGCAGAATCAATCAAATCATTATTTTTCATGAATAAGCTTGAGTGTAAATTCCCCAATTGAAAGATACAGACTGGGGGCCGGCCTTGTTGCTCAGTGAACTAAGCTGCCGCCTTCAAAGACAGTATTCCATATCAGAGCTCTTGTTAAGAGTCCTGGCAGCTCCACTTCTAATTTAGCTCCCTGTGATATGCCTGGGAAGACAGCAGTAAATATCACAAGTACTTGAGCCCCTGCCCCCTTTGTGGAATACCCGGTTGAAGTTCAGGGTTCCTGGAAAAGCCAAGATCATCCCCAGCCATTGTCATTTGGGGAGTGAATCACTGAATGGATGATATGTCTCTCTCCCTCTCTCTGTCTCCCTCTCTATCACTCTGCTTTTCAAATAAATAAATAAATAAATCTTTAAATAATAATAATAATCAGTTACAAACTGGCTGAATGGATTTTTTCAAAAAAGATCCAACTATATGTTGCCTACAAGAAAACGATATCAACAGTAAACACACAAACACCATGAAAGTGAAATAAAATAAAAACCAATATATTCTATGAAATGGCTATCAAAAGCTAGTAGGGTAATTTTACCTCTTTTTCAGAAAAAATAGATTTTAAGACAAAATTTTTTAGAATAAACAAATAATGCCACCATAGGATGATCAAGGAATCAATTCAGCAAGATATAACTGTTGCAATACATATACACCTCATGCCAGATCACTCATTTTTATCAGGACTTATTTATTTAAAAGGCAGAGTAATAGATACAGGAAGAGAGAGAGAAAGAGAAATATTCTATTTTTTGGCTCACTCCCCAAATGTCCACAATTACTAGAGTTGTACCAGACTGAAACTAAGATCAAGGACATTTATCTGGATCTCTCAAGTGCATGGAAGCAGCCCAAGAACTTGAAATATTTCTCAGGCATGTTAACAGGAAGCAGGATTGGAAGTGGAGCAACTGGACTTGAACCAATGTCCATAAAGGACATGGATAACTGCTGCACTATAATTTTGGCCCCTAGATCACCCATTTTTTATGAAACAATATAAAGATATATACAATACAATAATATTGGGGGACTTCAACATTTCACTTCCATAAAGAGTCAAATCAGCCAGACAAAATTCAACAATATTAATCTGTACTAGAAACAAAATGGATAATAGATATTTATAGGATATTTCATTCCGCAGATGCAGAATGCATATTCTTTTCATCAGTGAGTGGAATATCCTGTTGGATAGACCACATACTAGGCTACAAAACAAATCTCAACATATTCAAAGAAGTTAAAATTGTATCATGTATCTTTTTTGTCCATAATGGTATAAAGCTTAAAGTAAAAATAAAAGAACCTAGAAATACAAATACTTGGGGACTGAACAACATAGTCTCGAAGAAACAATGAATCATCGTAGAAATCAAAAAGGAAATTAAAATTCCTTAAAAATAATGAAAATGGAAACAAAACATATCAAAACTCATGAGATGGTGCAAAACAGTGTTAAAAGTTTATTGAAACAAGTGCCTACTTCAAAAATTACAAAAGTATAGCATAGATGACCTGAAATTGCATTTCAAGGACTGAGAAAAGCAAGAAAAAGTCAAACTCAAAATTAGTAGAATAATAAAAAAGTTAAAAAATAAATAAAATACAGATTAATAACAATGCAAAACATTCATGAAATGAAGATCTGGTTCTTTAAAAAGATATACAAAATTGATAAACCTTTAGTCAGACTAATGGTAAAAGAGAGAGAAAGAGAGAGAAATAGTGAAAGTGAAAATTCTTAATTTGGTCTTATCTTGGAAAGAAAGCACCTAATCTTTAATCATATTTGACAGGACAGATTCCTAAGCCAGGAATAGAAGGCATGAAGTACTTTTGGCATTGTGATAATGTATTGGAATATCACAGATACTTTGTTAATGCCAATTAAAAAGACCATTGCCTGATCAATTAATCAGTTGAAATCTATCTTTAGAAAACAAAATGCTTTTTCAGGAAGAAGGTAAAATTTTTATACAAAATTTTTATTGTAAGTCATAGAAGTTCAAGTATTTTGGAGGCTTTAGCACTTCTGCCTCTACGATTCAGTGAGTAGGAGGAGGAGAGCTGCAACATCTCGTATCACAAAGTTCTATCACACAATTTACAATAATCTCTACTCATTGTCAATATTCTCCACCTTCTCTAAAGAAAACTTTTATACTCGATGCATATATTATTGGAGACTGGTGCACAAAGTGAATATCAAAGAATATATGCTGATTTAGACTTTGACTTTTCTTCTAGACAATAATATAACGAAATCTTCTTTAAATAGTCTTACTTTTCCTCCCTATCCACATAAACTTGATGATACTTTTCATTATCGTTTCTCTTGTCCCTCCATAAGAATCTGTTAAAACAATCCCTGGATCATCTATTCGTTTCTTCGTTGACAGTGCCCTTAAAATTATGAATGATGATCAACACTTCATTTATTAACATGTATTTCAAACACAAAAATTACTCAGGAACTTTGTGCTGCTTCCCCGGAGGAAAGACTCCTTGTTGGGAAAGCAAGGAACAAATGGATCTTTGGAAGGCAGATCAGACCAGGTCTCGAATAAGCCATTTGCTGTTCTCAATACCCACTCCCCTGCAGGAATGGAAAGGCAGATCAATATGAACAATTTTAGTACAGTGAGGTGTGACCAGGAGTGATCTGTGTCACTGATTGGTTAATGTAGATAGGATCCTCTATTTCCTCTTCCCTTCACCAAATAGGAATATAGGACCAGATTCTCCACTAGTCAGCATTACTGAGTGACCACATGGAAGGTGCTTGCTCTCTAGACTCAGAGAAAACATTGCAAACAAGCAGAGAGAAGAGGCTGTTTTGACTGCAGCATTATAGAGCCTTTTTCTGACTGAAAAATGAATAACTGATTAGTTACCTTCAACCAATATGAAAAGGCAAGAAGAAATCTCTTTATTAGATTGTAATTTTAGATGCTCTATAAATTTGTTTTTTGAACAAATACAAAATTTAGGAAAGTATATTTTAGAGGGATTGACTGTCTCTTAGAGAGGCATTCATTACTATATCTAGTTTATCCTAGATAATCTTATTCGTGTAAGCATTTCAACTATCCACAAGCACACTAACATCACAGTCTGAGCATTAATTATTACTAAACAAATAAAAATTTCCCTAAATAATAAAAACCAGCAGCACTTTTAGGTAATTTGCTGCATCACAGACATTTTCTAAGCAATAACTTTCTTTTTTTTTAAAGAATTATTTGTTTGAAAGTTATACAGAGAGAGGAGAAGCAGAGAGAGAGAAGTCTTCCATCCACTGGCTCACTCCACAGTTGGCCACAATGGATGGAGCTGAGCCGATCTGAAGCCAGGAGCCAGGAGCTTCTTCTGGGTCTCCAACGAGGGTGCAGGGGCCCGAGGACTTGGGCCATCTTCCACTGCTTTCCCAGGCCATAGCAGAGGGCTGGATAGGAAGTGGAGCAGCCGGGTGTCGAACCGGTGCCCATATGGGGTGCCGGTGCTTCAGGCCAGGATGTTAACCCACTGTGCCACAGCACCAACCCCTACTCAATAACTTTCTAAACTACGTGAGAAGCTACTAAGAAAATGTCTGTTTTACAGGTAAGAAATCGAATGTTCAGAGAGTCTCCATAACTTTCCCCAATTCATGCAGCCAGGAAGTGTGGACTCATGAAGTCACTCAGTCATGGCTCAGATTTGTATTTTAACCACTACGCACATTGCCTTAGTCAATATTGAAGCTCAGTTCATTTGAATGGGGTTTTAAAACACTTAAATCGTTGATATACAAGTTAGTACCTCTTTCGAAATTAATTCTCCACAAGCCTCATTTCACAAACAAGCCAAGTGATGGGTTTTTGTGTTGCAAACCATATTTTTAAAAGAAAGACTAATCTACATCATTTACAATATGATTTCATTTGTAGACAACCCATTCCAAGATTTGGAAAACCAGTCCAAAACCACACATTGGTGTTAAATCTCAGATATCATTCATCATTGGGAATCAGTGAGCTATGATTAATAGGTACAAAGATGGCAAGTACTGCTATTAAACATTTTATCTAGCTTCTTTTTATTATATCAAAAATAGCAGTACAGTTTGTTATATTAATGTGCTAAGTAGGTAATTTATTGGTAATGATTGAGTTACTTTTCATTTTAATGTGCAAATTTTTCAACTGCTTTTTCTGATCAATGCTTTTGTCCCAAAATTGTATCCTGAAGATATTGCTTAATTCATTATGATGATTCATATAGTTATTTACGTTTATCTGATGCACTGTTTTTGGAGCAAGAACCTAAGAGAAATTAGAGAAAATATATCTTGAGAAAATATTCTGAGAACGGTTTAAGATATAAAATTCCTAGAAATAAGATTGGGGTTCCCACCAGTGCATCCAGTTCAAAGACCTGTGGGTGATGTGCAGTGGTGTCTACATCTGGCCAAGGTGTGACTGTGATTTGTTTGGAGACATTTGATCTAAAAACACATGTTAGCTCCCTTCCACATTCAACTACTGTAACAAAAAATAGATTAAAAACTTCTATGATGGAATAGGCATTTGGCCTAGTGGTTAAGACACCACTTGGGATGCCTATAACCCTCATCAAAATATCTGTGTCCAAGCTGAGGCTCTGCTCCCAATTCCATCTTTCCATTGTATACCCTGGGAGGCATCAGGTGTTGGTTCAAGTCATTAAGCCCCTGGTACCCAAGTGGGAGATTGGATTGAATTCCAAACACATGGCTTCAGCCTGGCACATTCCTAGATGTTGCAGTTACTTGGAAAGTAGGTGGCTCTTGTCACTCACTTTGGAGACCTGGATCGAGTTCATGACTCCTAACTTTGGCTTGATCCAGCCCTGGCTGTTTGTGAGCATTTTGAGTGTGAACTAGCAGATCAACAGATGGAATTTCTCTCTCTCTCTCTCTCTCTCTCTCTCTCTATCTCTCTATCTCTATCTCTGTATCTCTCTCTCCTCTTCTCTCTCCCTGTCTCTCTTACAATAAATAAATGAATGAATCTTTAACAAAAAAAACTACCATCCTTATAAGAATGAAAAATTGGAGACAGATCATTATATAGTCAAATTTATTTGGTGAGTCAAAAGTGTAATAATGTGAGAGGCAGTAATACTCACCAAGTATTTATTTGTTTACATCACTACACAAACACGATTTACATCTCATATAATTCTTCATCCCCTAATGGACCCTACTCCCAGACACAAGAGTGGAAAATGAGCAAAATGAGTCCCCGATAATGCTATATAGAAAGTACAACTGGAATCCAGTGTTCTCTGTGGCCCTTGAGAGGCATTTGGGGAATATACCTCTGGATGACTGAAGAGGTAATGGCTTAATGCCTAAACGTGTTTTGAATCTCACATACTGTCAACACTTTAGATCTAAAATAAAACACCTCTTAAAAAAGTAATCTTCATGGCTAGCACTGTAGAGTAGAAATTTAAGCCTTTGTTTGCAGTGCCAGCATCCCATACGGGTGCTAGTTCAAGCCCAGGCTGCTCTGCTTCCACTCCAGCTTCCTGCTAATGTGCCTGAGAAAGCAGAAGAAGATGGGCCAAGTAGTTGGACCTCTGCACTTGCATAGGAGACCAGGATGAAGCTGTTGGCTCCTGGCTTCAATCTGACCCAGCCCTGGTTGTTGTGGTCATTTGGGAAGTGAACCAGCGAACAGAAGCTCGCTCTTCTCTTCTCTTCTCTTCTCTTCTCTTCTCTTCTCTTCTCTTCTCTTTCTGTATCTCTTCCTTTCAAATAAATAAGTAATTTTTTAAATGGACTTATTATATTTGATTCCAATCATTCATGTGTCTCAAATCTTTCCAAATAAAATTCAGATTCATTATATCTATATCTCTTTGCTTTTTCACCCCTATATACTTCTGTGAATTTAAATGGGAATATTTTGAAGTTGTCACTTTTCATTCACCCCAATCTGATTTTTGCCTTTAGTCATTTTATTCCATTGAAAATATTTACTGGCTCCATGCCCTTAGTCTATTTTTTCTTTTTATATCCCCTGAAGCAATTAAGTTAGTTTAAAGCTTTTCTTGAATTTTAATTCTTAAAACTTTCTGATTTTCTATATGTTTTATTTATTTATCTTCATCTATTCAAAATGCAGAGATAGAGAAAAGGAAACAGAGACCAAGAAAAACTTCCATCTTCTGCTTCACTTACAATGTTCACAACAGCCAAGGGTAAGCCAGGCCAAAGTAAGAGCCCAGAACCCAAACTGAGTGTCCCACATGGCTGACAGAGATTCAAGTACTTACTCTATCACCTGCTACATCCCAGGGTTCACATCAAGAAGCTAGAATTGGAACTGGAGCTCAAATCGAAGAACATTGCTATGAGATGTAGGCATCTATTATTTTTTTATAAAGATTTATTTTATTTGAAAGACAGAGTTAGAGAGGTATAGACAGAGAGAGAGAGAGATCTTCCATCTGCTGGTTCATTCCCCAGATGGCCACAGTGGTAGGAGCTGCGCCAATCCAAAGCCAGGAACCAGGAGATTCTTCCAGGTCTCCCACACAGGTGCAGTGACCCAAGGATTTGGGCCATCCTCCACTGCCATTCCAGGCCATATCAGAGAAATGGATCAGAAGAGGAGCAGCCAGGACTAGAACTGGCACCCATATGGAATGCCGGTGCTTCAGGCCAGGGCTTTAAGCTGTTGCCCCATAGCACTGACCCCTGTAAGCATCTATTAAACGTTTAGTTACATGCCTATCCCCCTCAAAGATTTCTTAATCTCACGTTTATTGTTTTGATCCAGAAGCATGACTTTATCAATCACTTTATCAGTCAGTGATATATATGTTACATATAAATAACATTTATTTTGGGATCATCCATTCTCCTCCTTTTTTTTATGCTTACAAACCAATGAACTGGTACCTGAAACCATCATTTATACTGTCCTTCCAAACACACAAACAGCCATTTATAAAGACACAAAATTCTAAGTTGTCCAGCCTCTCCCTAAAGTGATATCTTTTATTAATAATGGAGTTTTTGTTTTTTTTGTTAGTTTGAGTTGCTTTCTTTTAGGTATGTAATCTATCTTCTCAAACTATGCAGTTGTGCATTTTGCCAAATATTTTACTACTGTTATAAAATGAATCACCATTTTTTGTTTAGGCTTTCATATCAGTTCACAGCTACCCATATTTTAGGTTTTCATCACACAAGCCTCCCATTTTGGTTCTAATATCAGTATTTGCCAGGGTAGTCTATATTAATTTGTAATAACAACCTCTGATCTCAGGGTTTAAAACACTACAAATTTAATCCCCTCTCACACAAAATGTGGTGTATCACCAGTCAACTCTTTGGTCAAAGTGTCCCAGCCAGCTCAGTTTCCATGGGCTGAGTTGCACTAAATGGCATTATATATGAGTCTCTTCACTTCTGTTCATAGCCCATTGGCCATTTCTATTGACATTGTCCTACCTAATTTACAGGGCTGGAAAATATAAAAGACCAAATGAAATAGAGGGTGGATATATTGCTTCCAATAGTATTACATTGTCAATTTCTCAGTAATTTAAATAGATAACACAATGTCATCCTTGTGCTCTCAGCAACATTCCTTATAAGCCATGGTATGTTTTAATACCTTCGGAGCTGATGGTGAGGTTGGTGGTTGTCAATTAGAATATTTTTCTGTGCCAAGTTAAGAGACTTCTCAGAATTGAATATGTAACTTTAGTTTCATAATCACTGTGCTTTCCTGCCACTGAAATTACATTAGGGAAATAAGGAAGGAATCTAAAGTTAGCTGTGTTCAGTGTAATTCCTAGAAAACGTTTGACAGGAATTTCCATAAGAATTTAAATATTGTATAGTTTCACATTTTATAATATTATGCAGCCCTCAAGCTTGAAATCTATTTTATGACTCTTAAGAGAAAATGATCAAAGTATAGCTAACATGCACACTGAAGCACTCAAAGAAAATCCATGAATAAAATTCAAACAGTATTTCTGTTCTGAAAGTCAAAAACATTTTGGTGTGTAAGAGTGTGACTCAACAAGTGATAAGAGAATGAAGTGTTTAACTAGCCTAAAGCCAGACTGAAATAAAACCTCAAAGCACAAAAATGAAAGAAAATATAAGCTTAGATATTAATAAATTCATTCATTAATTTTAGCAAAAATCAACAAAGCCATATACAATTTAAACATGCATATATTTTCACAGAAATACTTACAATTTATGGTTATGATGTTGGAAATACAATTAAGCTATTAGTTAATTAATTAGCAAATGTCTCATCCCCAGTGTAGATACCACCATATCTAATGCAGTTTTTAAACCAGAATGGCTTCTACATCAAGGAGTCTACTCTCAGGGTGCATTATCAGTCAGGAAAAAAAAGGAAAAATAGATTAATCAACAATTTTTTTCTGAAATAATCTCTAACTACTACATAGGTCTGTCCAAAGGAGGCAAAAATATTTTGATAGTAAAATATTTTTAGGCCAACGGACACCATAAAGAAATGCTCAGGATCACTTAGCCATCAAGGAAATGTGAATCAAAACCACAGTGAGATTTCAACTCACCCCAGTTAAGAATACCTCTCATACAGAAATCAACAAACAATAAATGCTTATGAAGAGTTGAGGAAGAAGGCACCCTAATCCACTATTTGTGGGAATGTAAACTAATAAAGCCATTGTGGGAGACAGTATGGAGATAGCCTAGAAAGTTGAAAATAGATATACCATAAAACCCAGCAACCCCACTCCTGGGAATTTACCCAACGGAAATTAAATCAACATATAAAAGAGTGATCTGTACCTCCATGTTCATTGTAGCTCAATTCACAATAACTAAGATATGGAATTGATCCGGATGTCCATTAACTGGATAAAGAAATTATGGTATTTATACACTATGGAATACTACTCAGCAAGAAAAAAAAAGAAATCATGTCTTTTGCAGGATTAGTATAGGGTTAATCTTATGAGTATAAAATGCACTGAAAGTAGATAGTTGTGAAAATTAACAGTGGGAATAGGAGGTATAGGAGGAGGAGTGGTGGAAAGATGGTTGGGAGGGAGGGTGGGGAGAAGTATCACTGTGTTCTTAAATCTGTATCTAAGAAATACAAAAAAAAAACTGCACTTTAAATAAAATGAAAATAATAATAGTAAAATAAAATATTTTAAAATTATGGCATCTGGTCCATCTTAGTGATATTAGTATGGCCATGTACTTCTATAATTTGCAGCTAACTGTATAAAGTCTTTTTCCACCTTAATAATCCAAACTTCACACTCATTACCAGTATAAATCTAAAAACAATAAAATAAGAAAAAAATACTGTTTAAAGTTTTCTATTTAATACTTTAGCAGTGATCTGAACACCAGAAATAATAATTGTCTCTGATAAAGGGAAATATGCATTTTTAGGAAAAATTAATGTTAGTCTCCAAAATAAATTGAGAATAATCCCTTACTGCACAAGTTGTAATTGCTACTTATAATGAAATTGGATATTATTTTGGTCATTAGAGTGAAATTCTGGAACTGTATTAGGATTCCTTTTAAGGAAAATGGGTAATTTCACATTAAAGTACACCATAGGAAAAAAATATAAAGAAGAAAAGTATATTTAGAGTCTAGTTTTAAAATAAACCCATATTTTAAAAAATGCATCATGGGAACACAAGATAAAATTTTTTGGCCACAGAAAACTAATGAAGCAGAGAATCAAATGGGCAAACCACCTGAGGCTCATGACTGGCTTTGCTCTTGGCTCTGAGATGTAGTTCCAAGGGTAGAGCTTTGAATCAAATTCAGAGTCAGACAATGCAACCTTCCTAAGCTTGGGTCAGGGAGCGAGCAGATGCCTGGAGGACAGGAGGGAAAACAAAGCTCTAATCCACATTCTACTCCCCTCTAGATGCTTAATGCTGGGCCAGGAGCCCTGCCAACTTGTGATAATGTTGGGCAGAAATTCCATCTAGTTATCCTTGGGGTTCCATGTCTGATGTGTGCCATGGCTCGTTAAAGGTTCATTACTAGCCCCAGTCTTTGGTCCTTTGGATTTCTATTATTATTGAAGTACTATGTGAGAAAAGTTGCTTCTCTATGTGTTTGCTTCCTTAGATGTATTTCCCTCAAAGGTAGAGCCATAGACAAAAATTGACAGGGCAAGTAAATGGGATCCCAGGAAACTGAGGGTGAGGAGAATTTAACAGAAAAATAAGAAAAGCAAAAGCAGAGATGCACTGTTTTAGGCTGGGACACCAGTATTTGACTTTCCAGGACATTGTGAGGTTTATGAAATGCATGTCAGAACTTTCAACTCAGAAAACAATCAAGAAGAGTAATTTAATACTGTTTATATCTTCAGTTTAATATCATTATTAAACAGGCTTACTAAGAAATAAATTATTCTGGGTAATTTAATATTCTAATTGAAACTTGCAGCATGCATGCTGTAAAATCCCTAGAGTGGTAAATTCTTCCTACTGTTGTGGTAAGAATAGCATTGAACTTGGATGTAGAATCTGTCTGAATGTTAGATCTGTCACATAGCCATTGTAAAGTTTTGGTCAAATCTTTTGAACCTGGGTGTCTGTTAAAGTCAATTAATAAACCTTTTTAGCAAATGTTACTGTTTAAAGATAATGAATTAAAAGATATTTGTCCCCCTGAATCATTAAGGACAGCAAATGACCTCTCATACTGAATAATCTCAAAGACCAGTATAGATTATTCATCAGCTTCCTTAGACTAAAGAAACTCTGTCCTTTCTCTCTCCAACCTTGCTATCTGAATAATCTATGAGGAGATTCAGGAATCTCACATTCATGAAAGTTTGCATCCATGTTGTCTATTCCCAATCTATACACATAACATGTGCTTTTGATTAGGCAGTCATGCCTCCCATCATGGATTTTTTTGACATACATGTTTAGATGGTTATGGTGTTAATTTTCTTCTTTCTCTAATGTAGAATTCCACATTGTTAGAATTTTATCCAGGGGCTGGTACTGTGACATAATGGGTTAAGCCACCACTTGAAGTGCCAGGATCCCATATGATCACAGGTCTGAGTTGTTCCACTTCCAATCCAGCTCCCTGTTAATGCGCCTAGGAAAGCAGTGGAAGATGGCCCAACTGATTGGGTCCCTACACCCATGTGGGAGACTGGGAGGAAGCTCCTGGCTCCTGGCTTTGGTCTGGCCCAACCTAGCCTTTGTGGCCATTTAGGGAGTGAACCAGCGGATAGAGGACCTCCTTCCTTTCTCTGCCTCTTCGCGCTCTCTCTCTCTCTCTCTCTCTCTCTCTCTCTCTCTGCCTTTAAAATAAATAAAATAAATCTTTAAAAACTTTTCCAGCTCTTTACAAGAAGAAATAGCATCTTTAGTCCAATGCCTTGCTTACATCTTAACTAACAGTAATACTCTCAACACTAAATACAGAAAACACGGGTATTAGAACAAACAAATATCTGTTCTGGTATAGTTGATGCTATTATTCATCTATTTTCGTTCTGTTCTTAAAATACTTTGAGGATGTACATACAGGCCTTCACTTAGATACTAAACTCAGTGAAACAAACTTCAATATGTTAGGTTGGGCTCCTCACCATACTCTAAGAAAATCATGTTATCCTGGACCCTAAAATAGATATCTTTCCATAGGAGCTATCTATATACTTCTCAAATGTATATAGGATTCCCCTAAAGCCAAAATGCTAGATATCAGCAATTATCTCTGAAATTTTAAGTTCTTTTAATTGAGTATTTTAGCTGTAAATTACTGTTTGAGAATAGAACCTTTGCAATTAAGCAATGTGTAACTGTCCTATAAATCTCAGTAAAAACACACTTTCAAAGAGACTTCACAAAAATTGCAAAGTTGTCTCTAGTGACTCTTTTCCCCAAACGGAATTAAGCCAGAGGGAAAAAATAGTCTTTCCCTAAAACTTTACAGTAGAAAAATAGAAATCTTCAGAACTTCTAAGAAGTGTATTTTGGAAATGATTTCTAATTAGAAGTATTAAGAAGTTAAAGGTGATTATAAAAGACAAAAGGGCATCTAATGTGGGACTAGAACTGAATAAAGTAGCTCAATTTGAAAATCCAAACTTAAAATTGATTTTGCACTAAAAGTATAAGCTATAACACTGGGGTAGAAAGCAGAAAGTTCCAGAACTGTTCAAGTTAATCAACTGTTCTAGTTATATTCACATATGCTTTATATCCATCAGCCTACTCTACTTGCTGTAACACTAACATAATAAATAGATTATTTACCCATGCTAGGTATAGGCAATGAGGAGGTGTTACCTGTTTCCTTATTTGTGTCTCCACGCTATGCAGATCTCATTGTAGAACAGTATTGGGCTATGTTTCTAACTTGAACCATGTTTACTTAAACATAAAGCACAAATGCTCCCTTTCCTATACTCCTTCTGCCCACATCTGGCCAGGGAGAAGACAGGGCATGCCACCAGCAGTCTTTGTCATCATTCGTACCCCTTCTTTTTTTCCTATTTCTCATGAACATCTGAAGACCCATGGTGTGGATTTGAACTCTTAGGCAGAAAGATGCACATCTGTCTTAGCATGGACTACTCTAACAAGGTACCATATGCTGGGTGGCTTAAACAACAGAAAATTATTTCTCACAGTTTTAGATGAAGGAAAATCTAAAATCATGATACCTTATTTAGTGTCTACATAGGGCTTTCTTCATTGTTTGCATATGGTAGTATTGTTACTGGATCTTTTCACATATATCTTCTTATGAAAATACTAATCCCAATAGTGAAAAACCAGCCCACGTGATCTTATTTAACCTAATTACCTCCCAAAGCCTCACAACCTAATACTATCCAATGGGGAGTTAGGGTCTCAAACTATGAATTTTGCAGGATTGGGCATAAAGCTCATAACAATTTCTTTCCAAGTTTTAGCAAAAGGATGCAGTGGGGAGTATTTTGAACAATTTCATTAGTAATGTATTTTCATTTTCATTCCATTTGCTATTACTTTTTGTGTTTATGACAGGATTATCCATGCTTTATCTCTATTTTTATTTTAAAAAGCTTTCAATTCTTTAAAGTTTTAATATACTCTCCATTTAGTCACCATTTCTTAATAATTGTTAAGAGTTTGTCTCATTTGTTTTTGCCTTCTCTGTCTGTCTCAGTCTAAGTGATACATAGGTAAACCAGTAAATGAAAATATGTAGAAAGCATGCTTTGTCTGATCATTTCAGAGTTAATTTTACATCACAACTCTTCAACCTAAATGCTTTAGTGTGTATCTCATGAATTAAATGCTATTCTGTATGAGTAACAAGAGATTAATGAACATTATAGTTGAAAGAGAAACTGTTCAGAAGCCATTAAGTACAATCCTTTTTCTTTTTCAGATTTAAAATTGAGGACCAGAGAATTGATTTGGTTTACTTATACATGTCTAGATAATTCGTGCCAGAGTAAAATCTTTTGATTCTTGAGTCAGTGCTCTGACAGCTTATGTCTATTTATGCTTATAGATCATCAAAAATAACATCAATTAATCCTTTAAATATCAATGAGCTGCAGTTCACTACTGATTAAAATATTATGACATCACTTTTCTACTTTCTTCACAATATATTGTTAGGCAAGGAACTAGCTAGCCAAACTATTCCTAATAATTCACTGTTTCTTGCAATTACAAAATAACTCTAGAATTCAGATAAAAGCATTCCAACTATGAAATCAGATTACTTCTACTATTTCCTACAGATGCTTTTGCTGTAGAAATGTAGGTGATGTGCGTTACTGGTAAATCTTAACAAGCAGTGCAAAGTAATTCCACCCTAGGCAAAAGTTATTTAAAGGTAGAAAAGTTATAGCACAATAGAAACTGACTTCTCTTCTGTTTTTTCTATCTTTTCATATGTTGAATATTATCTAATATTTTCTGTTGGCAGAATATATATATTGAGCATTTTGATACTTAAAATATGTTGATTTCATTAAGTAGCTATTTACCCAGAATAACGTGCAGACTCATATAGGGGTATTGGATGTGATGCATTCATAATAAGTAAGCTAGACCCTGCAAAATCCAGTATTCATATGATATTTAAGTGATTTTTTTTCAAAACCTAATTCAGATGCATCTGGTTTTTGTGTGTGGATATGAAGTAATCTTTATGTTTTATGAAGATCACCCTGCCATGATCTTTTTCACACATGCAAATTACCTTATATTTAAAGAAAATAAAAACTGGGATAAAAGATCCTCATCCTTAATTGATATATTTTTTTTGACAGGCAGAGTGGACAGTGAGAGAGACAGAGAGAAAGATCTTCCTTTGCCATTGATTCACCCTCCAATGGCCACTGCAGCCAGCGCGCTATGTCGGGTACACCGTGCTGATCCGAAGGCAGGAGCCAGGTGCTTCTCCTGGTCTCCCATGGGGTGCAGGGCCCAAGCACTTGGGCCATCCTCCACTGCACTCCCAGGCCACAGCAGAGAGCTGGCCTGGAAGAGGGGCAACCAGGACAGAATCCGGTGTCCCGACCGGGACTAGAACCCGGTGTGCTGGTGCTACAGGTGGAGGATTAGCCTAGTGAGCTGCAGCACCGGCCCTTAATTGATATTTACAGTGAAATATAAGGGCCTTTCCCACTCACACATAGGAATGAAGGCTGGAAACAAGTGCCTGATGTTATGAATGTCTACATTCATCCTTTGGTATGAATCCACATGTAGAGAAAAGGAATCTGGTAAGAAAAGTATTAGTGGAGAAAATGTTAGGTAGGAAGGTAGATATTAGCCTATGTATTAAAGGAGATAAAGGAAAAATGTTCCTGCAGCACAAAATGAAACAACCTCAGAAGCTTGCCCTGGAAGCATCCAGCATTTTATACATCAAATTTCTGCCCATACTCCCAGTAACATTATAGCTTTCCACCCTGAAGTACCCTAGGAGAATCTTCTCTGTCTGCTGCAACAAGACTCCTGAATCTGCTATAAAGCTTTGAGAGGAACTTCATTAATTTCACACCTTGTAAGTTCTTGGTCCAAAAAGAAGAGGTAGGAAGGAAGAACAATGATAGGAAGATTGCAGAATGGGCACTCTCAGATCTATCTGAAGAGCGGTCCATGCAGCCTGTCAGATGCATTATGTTATTCAACATTGTTAAGCTTCCTACTGCCACTCTGTTTCATGTCTGAAATTCTTTTCTTAGAGGAAAACAAGGATCTGTTTTCCAGCCCTCTCTGCTAACATATGTTTGGAGAGCCAGCCAGGAGAGATTATGAGCAGTGATAAGTCCTGAGCAAACCTGCCTAATAGCCTGAGAATATTTCATGTCTGTCCTATCCTTTCTCCTGCCATGTCTATTTTGCTTATCAGCAGCCAAGGTGTCCTTTGCTGCACTCCTGCAGGCATGAGTTGGGCAATTAAATGCCATGATGTCACTTACTGCTGTAAGTCTCCCATATTAGAATAAGCTAGTGTGCAACGGGGAAGATTTTATTAAGTTTCCTGCTGGCCAGAAGAAAATTTCCACATTCTACAGGCTCATGGTAAAAAGCATACACCTGTACACTCCCTTCAGCTAGTTCTGTTAGGAATATTTTATGCAAACGAAGGCTTGCTCACTCTTTCTTTTAAACTAGCTGCCTTGACATTTTCCTGCTTTGTCTGCCTTCCTTGATGACGACCAAAGTCTCTTGATGAATCTAAATAGACATGGGTCAAGCAGTTAAATGCCACTAGAATGCTTATTGAGGAAAGACTTCCAAGATAGGATAAACTAGTGTGGAATGGAGAAGATTGCACTAGGCATCCTTCCAACTGGAAGAAAATTTCCACATTATAGGCACACAAAAATGACACTCCTATCCACTCCCCGTGGCCAGTCCTGTCAGGAATATCTTTTAAGATTCCAAGGCGGGGCCAGTGCTGTGGGGTAGAAAGTTAAGGTTCTGCCTGTGCCTGCAGTGCCAGCATCCCATATGGGCACTGGTTCAAGTCCTAGCTGCCCCACTTCTGATGCAAGTCTCTGCTAATACTCCTGAGAAAGCAGCAGACAATGGCCCAAGTACTTGGGCCCCACCACCCAAAAGGGAGATACAGGAGAAGCTCTTGACTACTGGCTTCGGCCTGACCCTGCCCTGTTCATTGAAGCCATTTGGGTAGTGAACCAGCAGATGGAAGATTTCTCTCTCCCTCTCTCCTTCTTTCTGTTGTATTTCTTTCAAATAAATAAATTATATATATAAGAGAGAGAGACCAATGGATACTCACTCTCAACTCTGCTCTCTTCTAAACTCATTACCTCAGCACTTGATCTTTCTCATTTTACTTAGTAGGTAGTTCCTGGCTCACTCTTCTCAAATGTCATGGAGGAAGGATGCCTCTAGTTACAGTCAATCTAACAGGTCCCCTGCTTAACCTCACAAGAAGCTTTGATCTTCTAAGCTCAAAATCCATTTTTCCTTAACTCTTTCTACAAGTCTGCTAGATTCCCCCCTTCTCTGCAGTTTACATGTTTTAATGACTGCTTTCTTCAGTTCCTAGATCTAAGAAGTCTTGATAACAGGATTACTTGATTTTCATCTCTTTGTTCCTTGATGTACTTAACTGCCCTGAGTAGTGGGATCATATGTTGATGTCAAGTGCTTTGCTTTGTTTTTTTGTAACTGACCTAGGAAACAGGATTTTATACACCACATGGAAGGTTTCTTTTGTCCCATGTTGTCTTTATTGAGTTTTGATTGCTTTAGAGAACTAAATATTAAGGCAGTTACTGTCTGCTTATTTTAAAAAATTTGAATGATCACTAGATCAAATCTAGCCCATAGGTCTCATTAAAACACTATATGGATTATTACTTTTAAAATAATCTAAGATCCTACTTTGACTAAATGGTATGAACTTCTGACTTTTTTAAGATTCAAAGTTCCAAACTTAGTCTTTTGATTTTTGAGACGTCCAGTAGGATCCCTGGAAACCTCAGAGCAAAGACTCTTGAACTGGAGTGATAATAATTTGGATTGTATGAAATGCATTTTTAGGATATAAAATGATGCCAAACTTATGCTGTGCTTTTATACTGATCTGATGTGTTATGCTCCAGAGTCATTCACTGCTGGTGGAATCTGGTTTCAGAACAGACTCCTCACCTATGGCCATATAGCAGACATGACCTGTCCTGCGTGTTGTGTTTGTTGCAAGCTGGTGGAGGGTATTAGGGATGTGTGCTCTCTCCCTTGTCTCTGATGTCTGACCATTGTTTGGGTGGCATTGAGCCAGAGATCGAGCTTACTTCTCCATTGCACTCCTATCCTCTTCAGCAACCCTTTCCCCACCCTCTCTAGGTACCTAGCAAGTTCTGGCACAAAGGGTTAAAAATTTCCAGGGAGGAACTTGTTACCTGCCTGCCTAAGGGTTAGGACTAGGCATCCATGTGGAGTCTCTTCTGACAGGCACAACACCCATGTTACTCAACAGCCATATATGAACTGCAACATGTATTTCATTGCCTAAGCCAGCAGATGAACAACAGCGGACTAGATTCTGGGACTGACAAAGGCCCAGGTAAAATAAACATTAAATAGCTAGGAAATACCAGGTTAGAATATGGACCAAATGTGGGTTCTAGTCAGACAAGAGGAAAGATCCCAAATCAAAGACACTTAGAGATATTCAAAACTGTGTTACTTACATGGTGACCACGTTAAATCCAAAAACTCAGAAGATGATTACACAATGAGCACTGGTTAAGTTTGAAAACCCAAGAGATTAGGCTACATGGTGAAGTCTGAAAATACCGAAGTAATTTAGTAATTTTTCCCCCAGTAGGGCAGTAACTTGTTCTCCCATTTGAATAGGCAGAGATACATGCCCCATTTTCTCTTCTATTCTTTTTCCAATAGGAAAACTCTCTGAATCACATAACTATCATTAGGATGTGTTCTTAAAAATTGGCTACAGTTTGATCCCCTGCCTATAAAGAAGAAATAACTAATATATATGTAGGTATGCATAAAGGTCTCTTATGTACAGGTCTTTGTGGAACTAATCAAAAATCATGATCTCTAAGATTTGCAAGCTGGATCCAGCCACACTATCTTTACTTAATCTACCTCCAAGAGCCCACTGTGAGACAAAGTCAAAAGAACTGCCATCGTAGAAACTGCCCCTTTGAAAAACAAAGACTTCCTATATACTCTTCTTTCTGGTAAGGGGGCTGCTTCTCCTTGCTTTGGGACTCAGCCCACAGCCCAAGCATGGAAGCCATTGGAATATGCCCCTACATGAGACAGTGAGACCTTCCAAATACAAGTTCCCATTACAGTTCAGGACTTAAATTAAAGGGATATGGGATGTTTTACTGAGAACCCTAATAAATGGATGGATGGAAGGTATAAGTTGATTGCCATATTTGACTTTACCTGGAAGTGCATAATTTTCCTTCTAAACATTGCTAAGTCAGATATAAAAACAAGCAATAGCACAACATACCTATGATTATGCAAATACCTTACTTAATCAAAATGAAAGGTATACAATTTCAGAAACAGCATAGCAAAGACAAGCATAAATGGGATTATAATATTCCTGGAGGACAAAATAGCACAGATTGTATGTTGGCTTTATTCCGTTAGGATTGCATGCCAGGAAGACTCAGCCAATAAACTTTAATGAACTGACAATAATTATACAAGAATTCTGGAAAAACACAGCCACAACTGTCAAATACATTATTTCTTCAGCCCAATTTCAAAAGGGAAACTATGATCATGGGCTTCACACAGGCCAGCTTGCCAGCTTATCCCACGTATGAATCTGGTAAATAGGCTCTACTTAAAATCTGGATGGATGACTTGCCCATGTCCCAACTGAGTACTATAAGGGAAACATCATTCCTTATCTTACTTTCCAAAAAATATAGCAATAAAGGAACATCACATCTCCAGCTGGATCCACCATACTGTGATAAATCCATACTGCTCTGAAAAGCAAGAAGTCTCTGGACCAAATGGAACTTTGTCAACAGAACCCCCAGAAGATTTTGGCCTACTCTTTGATGGGAGCCCAGAGAAGTAAAGATGAGCCTCCCTGCCCCACCCCTACACATACAACCTCTTTTGCTGTTTCTGTTAGTACGCTTCCTCACTATACTGCTAGCTAATGTTTCAGTCTTTATCAGTACACTTCAGGCTGCAGTTGATTTTGTAGCCAATATTTCTTGTGACTGTTCTTGCTGGATTTGTTTAGTGGCATGTAGCTCACCCATGGAGAGGCATGGCCAGCTCCTCCAAGGGGATGGGCTCAGACAGAGGGGTTTATACATTATTCAACTTCTATGGGATGTCAGGGTGTACATGCATAATTCAGGAAGGACACCCTCTCGTAGCGTTATGGGGACCACTTATACAAACTTCATCTTAAATGCTACAGCTCTCCTCTGCTTCTGTTTGCCTGTGTGTGTGTGTGTTTTTTTTTTTCATGGATATTCTCTGGGATCCCAAAATAACTCCTGTAACTTCATTATCACTATTCTCAATAATAATTGGAAATGTTTTCCCAAATCCCTCTTGCTCCTCTTTTGTCTCTCATCCACAACAAACACATCCATGATACAGTTGCTCAATTTTACTATAGAGTTTTCCAGTGAAAGCCCCTCTCATGTAGGCATCTAGCTCTGATGGCCAACTCCTATGGAGGCAGCATAGGCTTAGATAATCACTCTCTCATTCATGAGAATGATGACCGAGACTTTTATTGACGCCACTCACCATGTAATGTAGATCAGACAAATAATGCTTTCTACAGTAACAGCCTTTGTTTTGGTCCATTAACCTCCGTATCCTTTGTTGTCACACATTTCCCCAATCTCGAATTCTCAAAATATCCAATTTAATTACATCACTTGTCACAATGTCTCCTTCCTACCTAAGGTATGTGTTTTGTGGAACTTATGCCTCCCAATACTTAACCACTAATTGGCTGAAGCTCTACACACTGGCCTATGTCTTATCTATGATAATCATTGCCAATACCTTAGTGCCCATACCAATTCCCTTCCCTACCACTTCCCAAATCTCAAAAGAGTTGGCCCCCCTCATCTCTATCCTTGTGGGAATTAATATCCTGGGCAGCATAGTAGGAGTCACCACAGGAACTGGGAATGATTCATTAAACAAGAGTTAACCTCCACACTGAATTAGCTTGATTTAACACCCAGATTACAGTGTCCCTCTTCACCCTCCAAAATCATATGTACTCCTTGGCTGTAGCTGTCCTTCAAAACATATAGATCTTAGACATGCTAAGTGCTGTCTAAGGGGGGTGTGTATGCCAGGCTCCAATAAGAATGCTGTTTTAGGGTCAAATTGGTTCGGTATTAAACCATATTTGTTATTTCTTGGACTAGGCTGGACAACTCCAGGACCAGGTTGAATAGGGCTGGAGCTTTTGATCTAATATTTGATCAAATAAATAAATAACCTTTTTTAAAAAAGAAATACAGCTCTTACTCTATTCATCAATGATATCTGTCACTTCTTTGCTGAATCAGCTTAATAATTTTCAAATATTAGAGAAATATTCCATCAAGATTTTTGTACTATTCACAAATAACTACAATCATAACACAATTTAAATTTAATATCTATTATTAACATTTTATGCATCACTTTATTATCTATAGTCATTAAAAATAAATATAGCATTGATTTGTAGTATTTGATAATTTTTGTGATACAAGTGAATTTCCGACTTGTGTTATATCAAACTGTAAACACTATATCACTGATTACAAAGCATGCAATTTTGTATTTCCAATATACATATATAAACAAAAAAACAACTTCAGACATACAGATAATAGTAAAACGTAAAATAACTAGGAAGTGGTCAAAGTTGAGTATTACTTCAGTGTTTCATATCATTTCTTTAATCGTAACTTCAAAAGCCAGCTCATTACATTTCTGAAAAATATAATAAATAATCTATAAGCCTATGTGAGCTTCTATGAACCAACTCTGATTCATAACCAGGGCCACATTATTAGTATAAGCTTTGGAAGTATGCTTTTTAAGTATGACATCCCTTCCTGCGCAGACTCTATAATGAAACTTAATTCTGCCCCTCTTCCCTAACTCATTACTTGCAAAGGACAAGATTGTATCTGTGAAGCCATTTAAATCCCCTCCATCCCGAAGTACCTTGTCAAGGCCCATGAGACAATTTTCTGTAAATCAAATATCAGAGAGTAGCTAAGTTACTGGCACAATTTCTGTACTTCTCATTGCTGCATATTGCCAAGTTCCCAATGTTAAACAGTGCTGTCCATGATGAAATCAGAGAGTGACTGACAAAGGAGTTACATGCTACACCTGTTTCCTAATTCCTCTAGAAGTTCAAAAGATTCTGAATGTCAGAGATTTGTTACTGCAGTACTTAGAGCAAAACTAGAGTAACTAGCTTGGTATTAAGCACATAAAGTGTCACCAATAAAATATAACACAGTAATTTTAGGTCTTGTGAAATATAAGTTGATCCCTTTCATTAAAGATAGTTGTTCTTTTGTGTGACATAAATCCTGTTCTTTGAAGTATATGTGATATTTTGGTGGTTAAAATATACTGTATTTCCTTCAGGTCAAGGCAATACAAATGCAAATGCTTTCAGTGGCATTCACTGGTGTGGTACTAATCCTCAGAATTAATATTTTTGCATCTTAAGAATGAAGGCTTCAATATGGTTTCTGGGTTGATAAACATTACAACAGTTTCACTCCTCTTTAGTAGAAAATGTGTGGATTGTACACTGGTCCTATAAAGCAAAAAAGTTGAAAGAGTACAAAATATTTTAAAAATATAGATAAGTGACATGCAAAATAATTCATAGGCAATAGATATATCCTTAATTACCCTAGATTATTCTACCAACAGTTAAAATGATAGAAAATATTAGTTTCAGAAAGACATTTAAACAGTAAATATCAT
Source organism: Sylvilagus floridanus (assembly GCA_949820135.1). Taxonomy (NCBI): domain Eukaryota; kingdom Metazoa; phylum Chordata; class Mammalia; order Lagomorpha; family Leporidae; genus Sylvilagus; species Sylvilagus floridanus. The sequence goes on from OX463236.1 coordinate 22,258,235, forward strand.
TCCCATCTTATGTTATAGCAAAACATATGTGAAAATAGCACCTCATTAGGATGGTGAAACTGTGTAATACAGATCAACTATCCTTTTAGGGATGAATATCTGCTTTATACATTTTTCTGCTGAAACTCTGATTTTAGGACTCTATTCAATAGTTAAAATCTGTTTAATAGATTTGATTTTAATTGTGTTTTTACTGTGAATTTGCTGTGAAAATAATTGGTTTTTCTAATGGCTTAGTTAAAATATTATAATTCAGAAATTGCTTTCAATGCATCCATACTCAAGATAACCTTCCATGAGGCCCTTTAGATATTTAGTTATTTTAAAAAATGTTTTAATGACTGTAATTAATAACTGAAAATTTGTTAAAATGTCTATGCAGCCAATTTTCAAAAACACTTTATTAAATATATGACATTAAGACAGGTTCAGCTTAATCATCTCTTTAGTGAGTCATCTCAAATTAGTCACAATTCATCTAGCAATAATTACAAATTTTGTAAATTGCTTAGCTTTATTTTCTGATTAGTAAAATATAAGGTAAAAGTGTCTTAAAATAGAAAAAAACTTATATGAATAAAACTTATATATGTTTTTCACGACCTTAAAACTTTGGCTTTCATAGTTTAGCGAAATAAAAACAAACTTACTTGAAATTTTTATGTTCATGTACACATAGTATCTATCATTATCAAATATAAAATTTTAAAATTACAAACTTTTTCAACTTTATGTTTAAATGATATAATCGTATTTAGGATAAAAAAATCTTTTTATGGTGAATCCTTCTTACTATAACGTAAAAATGTCTAAATTGAGTCAAGCATTTGATACAGCAGTTGACGTATGGCTTGGGACACCCACATCTCATATATTATAGTGACTAGGTTTGAGTCTCAATGTCCTGCTCATAAGCACCTTGAGAGGCAGCACTGTTAGCTCAAGTACTTGAGATCCTGCTACCCACGTGGGAGACTCAGATTGAGTTTCAGGTTACAGGCTACAGCCTGGCCCAACCACAGCTCATTTGCACTCTCTCTCTCTCTCTTTCTCTCTTTCTCTCTCTGGCTCTGCCTTTTAAATAAAATGAGAATAAAGAAATAAAGTTTGTAAAAATTCTCTTAATATGAGTAATATGAGAGGATCTGTGCCTTGTGGAGTAGCCCTACACAGGCCTTGGTCCTGTGAGTGGTTTCTCATTTTCCTATGGATCCCTTGGAAGACAAAAGCTGCCAGAGAGTCCAGGCGACACAGGTGAAACCCTCAGTCTCTGAGGGTGAAGATCTTGAACCTATCTAGTGAGAAGCAGCAGACTTAGGTAATGAAGAGAGAAAATATGCCTTTTTGAGATGTATGAGCTTGAGAAACACACACACTGATAGTCTTGCCATAGAAGATGACAATCAGTTCTTATTTCTGAGCAGGGGAAGAAGACCAGAAAATTAGTGAGGAGCTACAGGATGATTATCAGCAAAACATGGACAGGACATTATCAGAAAGATACAGACAGTGTCGTAGATGTGGCTTCAGGGAGGCAGGTCATGATGGCAAATGTGATGTAGCCAGGGATGAGGAGGGGGAGGAGAAGGAGGAGCAGGACGAGGAAGAGGATGAAGATCGTGATAATGATTCACCTAGTCCCAAAAAGCCTGATGACTTTGAAATAATCCAAGGCAGAGAAAGAAGAATCTGTTGAAGAATGCTGAGTCATAGGGCACCCCGGGAGATGGACAGTACCCAAAACAAGACAGATGCAATGAGTAGCTGTTAATTGGTGTTTGGTGGATCCAGTGATTCATCATTATTAAAGATAAGTCTTGGGGTCAGCATTGGTGGCTTAGTGGGTAAAGCCGCCACCACCTGCAGTGCCAGCATCCCATATGGGTGCTGGTTCGAGTCCTGATGGCTGTACTTCCTATCCAGCTCTCTGCTATGGCCTGGGAAAGCAGGCCCAAGTCCTTAGGCCCCTGCAACAGCGTGGGAGACCAGGAAGAAGCTCCTGGCTCCTGGCTTCAGATCGGCACAGCTCCGGCCATTACGGCCAACTGGGGAGTGAACCAACAGACAAAAGACCTCTCTCTCTTGCTCTCTGCCTCTTCTTCTCTCTCTGTGTAACTCTGACTTTCAAGTAAATAAATAAATCTTTAAAAAAAAAAAAGTAAGTCTTAATATAACAATGCACTGTAAAACACTGCTTGTAGAGTGGAGATCTTTGATCTATTGTAATATTTAAAGATCTTTTAAATTACAAAAGTGTTTCTTTTGGATGCCATAGATTACATTTTATGGGCATACTATAACCATTTTTATAAAGAGTAAAAATCATAAAATAAGAAATACATACAGTACTCAATTTCTGAAAAAAATGTGTTTCAATACTCTTAAATATGAAAGACTATAGGTGCATCATTGGTATCAGTCTAATTGAGGTTTAATTACTAAGCCAACATGGCAAACAAGACCAACATTTTGGAGATTACTACAAAATTGCAATGTCAATGGCTAAATCAAATTAAATATAGACAAACAAATATAGAATACATTGACCATAAACACATTGTATTCTTCTTTTCTTGTTTAAAATAGTGCTAAGAAAAATTACAGCCGATATCCATTAAACCCATGTGTGAGAAATAAATGTAATGAAAAAATGAAATTTTAGCATGAAGAAATGGTATGATGGTAACATTTATTTTTTAACAATTTGCTTATTTATTATTTGAAAGGCAGAGTGACAGAGAGACAGAAGCAGGGTGGGGCATCCTCCATCCGCTGGTTCACTCCCCAAATGGCTGTAACAGCCACAGCTGGGCCAACCTGAAACCAGGAACCAGGGCCTCTTCCAGCTCTCCCACATGGGTACAGGGTCCCAGGGTCTCAGGCCGTCTTCTACTGCTTTCCCAGGTCATAGCTGAGAGCTGGATCAGAAGTGGAACAGCCATGACTCAAACCTGCCCCCAGATGGGATGCCCCCACTGCAGGTAGTGGCTTCAAAGCTAAGCCACAGCACCAGCCCCAACATTTATTTTTTAAAAAAATAGTGATAAATGACAGAAATAATTCTTTTGGGGAATCTTTAGTGAAGTATTCATAATAAATATAAACTGTACAACTAGTATAAAATTTGTAGTTTTCATTTAAACTATCAATGCCTTCCTATTATCACTATATTTATTAAAATGCACTGTATTTATTTTCATAGTGTAACATAATCCATTTGTAACAAGAGCACACTTAAAACTCTGTTCACCCCAGAGATGGTTTAAGCTCTCAGAGAAGACCCCAAGGAGTAAATATGTATAGGGAAAACTTTTATACCAACCACTATACTTAACAACATATGACTAGACTATTAATCACGCACAAAATCAGTGTTGAGACCTGCCAGGGAAATCAACTTAAAAACTTTCCCTATAATGGGTGTCTCCACACAACACTATCTAAGTAGCAAATATTTGCTGTAACCATTGGCATGTATGGAATCCAGTAAGGATTGGATTCTCTGATTCCATTGTTTTCTGGGTACACGTAAATTAGGTGAATCTACACTAAAATGACACATGGCTACTCATGAATGAAAATAACAAAATTAGAGACAGTAATACGTTTGTAACAACTTAAAAATCAACTTCCAATACAACGATTTTCCTTGCTTGTATTTTCAAGACCTCCATCCACTGCTGTATTAAACTGTTTTCTTTAGGACTTCATTACGTTTCTTGGGAGACTATTTCACACTCTATTAGTTACAGTCAATTTCATTGCATCACTTGGAGTATAAACGCCCACAGTTCTTTGCACCTCCTGAAAGCACATATCTTCTGTCTTGGTATTTAATAACCTGTAGGCTTGCTCTTGAATTAAGGATAATTTCATCCCTTTTGGCAATGTGGCCTGAGGTGGGGAAAACTCTTTTTGAAAGTTTCTAGTTCTGTTTAGTATAAAGATAAGTTGTGCATCTATCTTTTATCAGAAAAAATAATAAGACAATTCCTTTGTGTCTGATATAGGCCAAAACTACCTGAAGATTTTCTAGTAGAATATGCCTGATTCATTTCATTATTAAAGATCACAGAACTGGTTCTTTGTTAATCTGAAGATTTTCTTCAACAAAGATGAAAGCAATTCCTGTCTATAGGACTGATAACAGCCAATATTTATGAACAACTAGAATTAAAGAGTTTAATAACCAATTTAGCAACTAATCCTAAGTTTCTCTGAGAAATTGCTTAAAAGTACTCTAAATTTTTAAGTACGCTCTGAACAAGTCATAACATCTTACTAGTGTTTACTTAATTTTACTTTTAAAAAATTAGGTTAAAATATGCACTGATTAAAAAGTCACCCAAGTTATACAAGTACTAAAAGACACAGAACCTATCCAGATTCTTGCTGGAAACTTCAACACAGGACTAAAACCTTATTACTCGTATTGCGTTGAAGAGCTTGATTGAAGTTATATATGATATACAGTTTACTCTTCCTTACTTATTTTCTTTCAAGTATTTAAACTTTACAATATGCCTGATGAATTCTTTTTAAAATCCATTATTTCATTTTCACGAGAGAGATTTTCTACCTTGTCCATTAAGGATTTCTGTAGTTCAAGAATTTGTTTTTGAGTACTTCTTAGTGTTCTTATCAATTTTTTGAGATCTGCTTCTTGCATCTCTTCTATCTCATCATCTTCGTAATCTTGAATTGGGGTGTCTTTTTCATTTGGGGACGCCATAGTGTCTTCCTTGTTCTTATTACCTCGGTTTTTGCGTTTGTTGTTTGGCATATTGGTTTCTTCACTGTGGTGTTTTTTTCTTGTTATACTATGACTCTAGATTAAGTGGACTGTCTGCTTTTGATGGAGCCTTAGAGGCTTGAGATGGGTGTGGCCTGAGAGCTCTGTTTGGTTCCTCAGGGTTGAGGGTGTGTCAAAGGAGACACTCCCAGGATAGGCGTGGTAAATCTCTCTCTGTTACTTTTTTTTTTTTTTTTGGTTCAAAAGGGAAGTAATTCCACACAGCTGAATGGAATTGGGGGTGGTTAGCAGGCGAATGATATACCCACAGGAGCCAGAGTTCGGAAGCTCTTTCCCAAGGACCAGAGAAGGAATCTTTGCGGCCCTTTGTGTGGGCTGAGATTCTCCTGTAGTCTCCCACTGGGCTGCCAAGGCTACTGAACTGTAGCGTCTCTGGAGAGTACTCACATGAATTCGTGATTTCCGTGAGTTCTCTCCCCCACCGTCTCTTTTTCACAGTCTCAGTTCATGAGCACCACACATTCATTAGGTTCTAATCTCCTGTTATTTCACCCCTCCCACCCAGAGTCAGGTTTTTCTGCTAGGCTTGGGGCCGGTGCTGACCCGAGGTCGCCCTGCTTATGACGTATTCCAAAATGGCGCCTGCTCTTTGTCTTGCTCACCTTTGAGAGGTGAGCGGAGAGAGAGAAGCTCGTGTCCGTACGGGTCACTTTTTTTTTTTTTCCCTCTCTTTCTCTCTCTTCTAGTTAGCCTGGTGAACTTTTCCCTGCAGGGTTTCAAGCCTTGTTCGCTCTAGGCTCCCTTTTCCGCTTCCCTCCTGGTATCTCGGGCTATTGAGATTCTGCTCACCTCGCGTTCCAGCGCTGGTGTGTTGAATCTGCTCCTGGTGTCCCAAACTGCGGGCTCCCACGCTCTCCACGCAGGTCCATATTAAGGAGAAATCAAGCTGAAATGAAACAACTAGTAGAACATGAAACTGTGATAGTGACGAGAAATCATAATGAAGTGAAGAATTCAATAGATCAAATGAAAAACACATTAGAGAGCCTTACAAACAGAATGGGTGAGGCAGAAAAGAGAATATCGGACTTAGAAGACAGAGCACAGGAAACTATACAGTCAAACCAAAGAAAAGAAGAGGAAATTAGAAATCTAAAAAATATTGTTGGGAATCTACAGGATACTATTAAAAAACCCAACATTCGAGTTCTAGGAGTTCCTGAAGGCATGGAGAGGGAGAAAGGATTAGAATGCCTTTTTAGTGAGATAATAGCAGAAAATTTCCCAGTTTTGGAGAAGGACAGAGACATCCTAGTACAGGAAGCTCATAGAACCCCTAGTAAACATGACCAAAAGAGGTCCTCACCACGACACGTTGTAATTAAACTCACCACAGTGAAACAGAAAGAAAAGATCCTAAAATGCGCAAGAGAGAAACGTCAAATTACACTCAGAGGATCTCCAATTAGACTCACGGCAGACTTCTCATCAGAAACCCTACAAGCTAGAAGGGAATGGCGAGACATAGCCCAGGTACTTAGAGAGAAAAACTGCCAGCCCAGAATATTATATCCTGCCAAGCTCTCATTTGTGAAATAAGGTGAAATAAAGACCTTGCATAACAAACAAAAATTGAAAGAATTTTTTGCCACTCGTCCAGCCCTGCAAAAGATACTTAAAGATGTGTTACACACAGAAACACGGCCATCAACATGAAAGAAGATAAACGAAGGGAACCTCACAGCAAAAGATCACAGGGAATTCAAAGCATACATTTGGATAAAGAAATTATGGGACATGTACTCTATAGAATACTATACAGCAGTCAAAAACAATGAAATCTGGTCATTTGCAATAAGATGGAGGAATCTGGAAAACATCATTCTGCGTGAATTAAGCCAGTCCCAAAGGGACAAATATCATATGTTCTCCCTGATCGGTGACAACTAATTGAGCACCAAAGGGGAAACCTGTTGAAGTGAAATGGACACTATGAGAAACAGTAACTTGATCAGCTCTTGTGCTGACTGTTGTTGTACAATGTAATACTTTATCCATTTTAGTAATTTTTTTTATTCTAGTACTATTGGTTGAACTCTGTAATTAACACACAATTATTCTTAGGTGTTTAAATTTTAACTGAAAAGTGATCTCTGTGAAATATAAGAGTGGGAATAAGAGAGGGAGGAGATGTACAATTTGGGACATGCTCAATCGGAACTGCCCCAAATGATGGAGTTAGAAACAGGCCAGGGAATTCCAATACAATCCCATCAAGGTGGCATGTACCAAGGCCATCTCACTAGTCCAAGTGATCAATTTCAGTTCACAATTGATCACACTGATAGGTCTAAGAGTCAAAGGGATCACACAAACAAGACTAGTGTCTGCTAATACTAACTGATAGAATCAAAAAGGGAGAGAATGATCCAACATGGGAAGCGAGATACACAGCAGACTCATAGAATGACAGATGTCCTAAATAGCACTCTGGCCTCAGAATCAGCCCTTAAAGCATTCAGATCTGGCTCAAGAGCCCATGAGAATATTCTAGGCATGGAAAGCCAAGACACTCTGGAAAAAAAAGAAGACCTAAATGAAAGATCTCTGTGAGTGAGATCCCAGTGGAACGAATGGGGCCATCAAAGAAGGAGGTACCTTTCTCTGAAGGGAGGAGAGAACCTCCACTTTGACTATGACCCTGTCGGAATAAGATTGAAGTCAGCGAACCCTAAAGGCTTCCATAGCCTTGGCAACTCATGACTAGAGCCTAGGGAGATTACTGAGGCCATAAACAAGAGTGTCAAATTGTTAAATCAACTTCAGGAGTCACTGTGTACTTACGTCTCATGTGGGATCTGTCCTTAATGTGTTGTCCAATGTATAGTAATGCTATAACTAGCACTGAAACAGTATTTTACACTTTGTGTTTCTGTGTGGGTGCAAACTGATGAAATCTTTACTTAGTATATACTGAATCAATCTTCTGTATATAGATAATTAAAAATGAAAAAAAATCTTGGTGTTAAATTGGAAATTGCCTAGAAAATTAATCAATTTTAAAAAAATATATCATGAAGGATCTCTGTCCTTAATGTGCTATACATTGTGAATTAATACTGTAACTAGTACTCCAACAGTATTTTTCACTTTGTGTTGCTATGTGAGGGCAAACTGTTGAAATCTTTACTTAATATATAGTAAACTGATCTTCTGTATATAAAGAGAATTGAAAATGAATCTTGATGTGAAGCAAGGGGAGAGGGAGTGGGAAAGGGGAGGGTTGCGGGTGGGGGGGAAGTTATTTGGGGGGGAAGCCATTGTAATCTATAAGCTGTATTTTGGAAATTTATATTCTTTAAATAAAAGCGTTAAAAAAAAGTTTAAAAAAAAAATCCATTATTTCAGTAAACATTATAAAATGTAGCATCAATAATTCCATTTATACCCCTAAGACTTCATCAAAAATTATTTTACACAAATATTTATGTATATTTTGTGTTATTTAATAAAAACCCTAAATGTAATATTAAAGAGTTTGTTAAATGTCATGTCCTCAATAAATGTAAAATCATACATATTGAGTCAGTTTTCACTTTTTTTATTAAGAATATGATACTGCTCTTCATTTTAATAAAATGAAGTATTTTTTATACAACATCAAAATAAGAATCTGTTAAACATTAGTTTGATTGAATGCCATTATATTCACTAGTTAACTTTGTGGTAAAGTATATGGAAATCATAATAAAATATAAATTATAAATTAACAAGTTGAATGATTTGAAGAATCAAATGTAAAACAGACACAAAAAGTATGAAGTTAATAAGTAGTTCTTTTTAAACATTTATTTATTTCCATCTACTTGAAAGGCAGATTGACAGTAAGAGAGAGAGAGAGAGAGAGAGAGAGAGAGAGAGAGAGAATGAATTCGTCTGCAGGTTCACTTCCCAAATGCTTGCAAAGGACTGGCTGAGACAAACCAAAGCCGGAGAACAAGAGCTCCATCTGGATCTCCCACATGGGTTTCAGGGACAGAAGTACTTAAACTATCACCTGCAGGATGCGTTATCAGGAAGCTGGAAACAAAACAAGGAATAGCCTGGGCTCCAGCAGGCACCCAGGTGTGGGATGCAGGTGTGCCAAGCGGAAGTTTAATGTGCTGAGCCACAATACCTGCCCTTAATAATTCCTTCTGATGTGTACCACAGAAACAGAACATTTAAAAGTGTGCTCACACGCCGAAGCAAACGTAAGCTGTTGAAAGAAACGTAAGAGTATCATTTACCCTGAATTCATCAAAGTCAGATTTAAAATCTCTAGCCCTTTATTTAGGAATGTAAATCAATGCCTAAATTATTTTACTTAGAAATAGTTGCATCGGGTGTTTAAAGTTTATACAGATGTTAATTAGTGGTTTAAATATTAGCTTGAGGTTTCTTACACGTATATGCATTTGGATTGCTTATTTGAGATGAAAAAAAATAAAGTAAAATCATTTATTTGATTTTTGCCTGGATTCTACTTTAAAGAAACCATTTCTAGATGCCTGGAGATATAAAATATACTAAGAATATTATCTTCATTCTATTTCAGAGATAGATGGATCAGAAGTAAATAAAACCCATTTCCCTCGGCCAGTTTCCCAAAACCAACTAGTCAGCCAAATTCACAAGAATGAGGCTCATAATTAATAAAGCTGTTAGAAATAAGGCTGTAAATAAGATTCTCAGCTCACTCCCAAATCTCCAAGTGTATTAGATTCCTGTTACTAAAAATCTACCAAGCTGCTTTAATTGCATTCTATGCCCTCAATTATCTTGTGTATTGATTTAGTACAGAAATGATTATATTCTTCTCCAAGCAACATAAATGCAGTTAAAAAAATTTCCAGGGTATGCTTACAAATCTATTTTCTTTTGTGTGTTACAAATATCAGTGATGCCATGAAGGTGCTGATAGTAACAAATGTTAACAAGATTATTTTACTTAAGATGTGGTTGTAAAACATAGAAAATGAAATCAGTGTTTGACTGAGTTGAAACTTATGTAAAATAAGAAAAAACTTGAGCCTCAAAATGTATGGGCAGGCTATGGAATTAGTAACCCAGTCTTCGTTTCTTGATAAGCCTTATTTTATTGTTTTTTTTTTTTCAGTGAAATACAGCTTACATAGATAATTATGTTTAAGTCATATGTGCAGAGTTCAAATAGTTATCACACCATAAATCTACAAATGCGATTACCATCAAAACCAACAAAAATACCATTAAAAAGCACATCAAGGGGCTGGCGCTGTAGCATAGCAGGTAAAGCCACTGCCTGCAGTGCTGGCATCTCCTATGGGCTGTGGTTCAAGACCGAGCTGCTCCATTTCCGATCCAGCTGTCTGGGAAAGCAGTGGAAGATGGTCCAAGGCCTTGGGCCCCAGCACCCATGTGGGAGACCCGGAAGAAGTCCTGATTCCTGGCTTTGGATAGGTGCAGCTTTGGTCGTTGGGGCCAATTGAGGAGTGAACTATGGATGGAAGAAAACCTCTGTCTCTCTGCTTTTCCTTCTCTCTATGTAACTCTGACTTAAAACAAACAACCCACTTAAGAGATGGGCCAAGGACCTCAATAGACATTTTTCAAAAGAGGAAATCCAAATGGCCAACAGACACATGAAAAAATGTTCAAGATCCCTAGCAATCAGGGAAATGCAAATCAAAACCACAATGAGATTTCACCTCACCACGGTTAGAATGGCTCACATTCAGAAATCCACCAACAATAGATGCTGGAGAATATGTGGGGAAAAAGGGACACTAATCCACTGTTGGTGGGAATGCAAACTGGTGAAGCCACTATGGAAGTCAGTCTGGAGATTCCTCAGAAACCTGAATATAACCCTACCATTCAAGCCAGCCATCCCACTCCTTGGAATTTACCCAAAGGAAATTAAATGGGCAAACAAAAAAGCCGTCTGCACAGTAATGTTTATTGCGGCTCAATTCACAATAGCTAAGACTTGGAACCAACCCAAATGCCCATCAACAGTAGACTGGATTAGGAAATTATGGGACATGTACTCTATAGAATACTATACAAGAGTAAAAAAAAAATGAAATCCAGTCATTTGCAACAAGATGGAAGAATCTGGAAAACATCATGCTGAGTGAATTTAGCCAGTCCCAAAGGGACAAATATCATTTGTTTCCCTTGATTGGCGACGACTAACTGAGCACCAAAGGGGAAACCTGTTGAAGTGAAATGGACACTATGAGAAACAGTGACTTGATCAGCTCTTGTGCTGACTGTTGTTGTACAATGTAATACTTTATCCATTTTAGTATTTTTTTTATCCTAGTACTAGTGGTTGAACTCTGCAATTAACACACAATTATTCTTAGGTGTTTAAATTTTAACTGAAAAGTGATCTCTGTGAAATATAAGAGTGGGAATAAGAGAGGGAGGAGATGTACAATCTGGGACATGCTCAATCGGACCTGCCCCAAATGATGGAGTTAGAATTGTGCCAGGGGATTCCAATACAATCCCATCAAGGTGGCATGTACCAAGGCCATCTCACTAGTCCAAGTGATCAATTTCAGTTCACAATTGATCACACTGATAGGTCTAAGAGTCAAAGGGATCACACAAACAACACTAGTGTCTGCTAATACTAACTGATAGAATGAAAAAGGGAGAGAATGATCCAACATGGGAAGCAGGATACACAGCAGACTCATAGAATGGCAGATGTTCTAAATAGCACTCTGGCCTCAGAATCAGCCCTTAAGGCATTCGGATCTGGCTCAAGAGCCCATGAGAATATTTTAGGCATGGAAAGCTAAGACACTCTGAAAAACAAAACAAAACAAAACAAAACAAAACAAAACAAAACAAAAAAGAAGACCTAAATGAAAGATCTCTGCGAGTGAGATCCCAGTGGAAACAACAGGGCCATCAAAGAAGGAGGTACCTTTCTCTGAAGGGAGGAGAGAACTTCCACTTTGACTATGACCCTGTCGGAATAAGCTCGAAGTTGGCGAACCCTAAAGGCTTCCATAGCCTCGGCAACTCATGACTAGAGCCTAGGGAGATTACTGAGGCCATAAACAAGAGTGTCAAATTGTTAAGTCAACATCAGGAGTTACTGTATACTTACGTCTCATGAGGGATCTGTCCTTAATGTGTTATCCAATGTGAAATAATGCTATTACTAGTACTGAAACGGTATTTTTACACTTTGTGTTTCTGTGTGGGTGCAAACTGATGAAATCTTTACATAGTATATACTGAATCGATCTTCTGTATATAAAGATAATTGCAAATGATTAAAAAATCTTGGTGTTAAATTGGAAATTGCATAGATAATTAATCAATTCTTTAAAAAAAATCATGTAGGATCTCTGTCCTTAATGTGCTGTACATTGTGAATTAATACTATAACTAGTACTCCAACAGTATTTTCACTTTGTGTCTCTATGTGGGGGCAAACTGTTGAAATCTTTACGTAATATGTACTAAACTGATCTTCTGTGTATAAAGAGAATTGAAAATGAATCTTGATGTGAATGGAAGGGGAGAGGGAGCGGGAAAGGGGAGGGTAGCGGGTAGGAGGGAAGTTGTGGGGGGAGGAGCCATTGTAATCCATAAGCTGTACTTTGGAAATTTATATTCTTTAAATAAAAGCTTTATATATTAAAAAAAAAAGAAAGAAAGCACATCAGAAGACTCCCTTAACATTTTAAAATAACTACCCAGCCTTCCCTGCCTCAAGATAACCATCATTCTGAATTATGAAATTGTTGATTAACTTTTTCAGTTTATGAACTTCAAATAAATAAAAACAGTATGTATGTTTAAAGCTGATTTCTTTCACATGGAATGTGTGTGTGGAATTTACTTATGGTATTGATTTACTAGTAGTTATTTCATAATTATTGTTGTAAAACATTCTAATGTAAGAGTAAGCCATTGTTTACCATTCTGCCAAAGACAGATATTTAAGGGTTTACACAGTGGAACTATGAACATAATTATGCTCTGTGAAAATGCAGACAAATGAGACTATCTCAAATTTAAAAACTGTTCCTCAAAAGAAAAAAAATCAATAAAATGAAAGGCAACCTACAAAATATATCTGCAAATTATGTATCTTGTAAGAGGTTAGTGATTAGATTTTATAAATAACTTGCGCAACTAAACATCAAAAATAACTCAGTGAAAAAAGGGGCTGGGGTATATATTTGAAACAGCAGTTAAGACCCCACTTGGGACGACCACATCTGATATTGGAGTGCCTGGGTTCAAGTTCCAGCTCAATTTTGAATTCTAGCCTTCTGCTAATGTGTACGCTTTGGGGCAGCATGCAATGGCTCAAGTATTTTGATCCTGCCATCCACACGGGGGACACAGATTGGGTTTTGAGTTCCTGCTTTCAGTCTTACCTAGTGCTGCCTGCTGCAAACATTTGGGGACTGAACCAACATATGAAAGATCTCTCTCTTTCTCTCTTTCTCTCTCTCTCTCCCTGTCTCTCTCTCTCGCCCTCTCCTTCTGTGTGTGTGTGTGTATCTTCCATTCAAATGAAATTAAAATGAATGAACAACTTTAAAAGAAAATAATGGGCAATATATGTGAACCGGCAATTTTCCAAAGTATATGCAAATGGCAATAAGCATATGCAAAAATGTTCAGCTTCATTAGTTATGGGAGAAATACAAATCAAACCACATTATACCCAACAGGATAACTACTATCAAAACAACAGCAAATAATGAGTTGAGATAGAGAGAAACTGGAGCCCTTGTGCACTATTATTGGGAATGTAAAGTGATTCAGCCACTGTGGAAAACAGTATAGAAGTCCCTCAAAAAAATTGAAAATAGAATTACCATATAATCCTACAATCCCACTTCTAGGTACATAACAAAAGTGTTCAAACCAAGATCTTGAAGACATTTCTGAGCACTCAGATTCATAACAGCCTAAGTTAGAAGAGCCAAGAGGTAGGAACAACCCACACGTCCATCAACAGATGAACAGATAGAGAATGTGCAATAGTTACATATATTGTGAGGGTTTTTTTTTTTAGCTTTATTTATTTATTTTGCTTAAAAGAAAGAGTTACAGAGGAGAAGCTGAGGCAGAAAGCAAGAGATCTTCTATCCATTGGCTCACTCCCCAAATGGTCACGAAGGCTGGAGCTGGGCCAGTCTGAAGCTAAGAGCCAGGCACTTTTTCTGAGTCTCCCACGTGGGTGCAGGGGTCCAAACACTTGGGCCATCTTCCAGTGCTTTTCCACATTCTTCAGCTGAAAGCTGGATCAGAAGTGGAGCAGCCAGGACTCAAACTGGCTCCCATATGTGATGCTGGCACTGAAGGCAGCAGCCTAACCCACTACTTCTAACCTGATATGCCACAGTGATATTAAAAGAGAAGGAAATATTCTCACAGGCTACAATATGGAAGAACCTCAAAAGATACTAAGCAAATTAAGCCCATTATCAGAAAATGATCAAAAAGGTATGATCCCATGCTTAAGAAGTACCTAGAGCAGTCAAAGTCAAACAAAGGAAAGGAGGAAGGGTGGTTGCCAAGGTGAGGAGAGAGGGAGACTGACAGAAAGTGCTTGGTGGGTATAGAGTTTCAGATGAAAAGGTTTTTGAGATCTGTATTCAACAAAGAAGTTATGTTTAACAGTCACTGGGCACTTGAAAATGGTTAAGATGATAAATTTAAAGTAATGAAAAGAAGAAATGAAAAAAGAAAATGCTTTATTTGCACATATTTATGTGTGCACTTTTTAGGTTATAGAGTGCATACATAGTAAATTTTAGAAGACACCATTGAAGCAGTTTTCAAAATGGATTTAAGAATTTACTGTCCCATCAGAATTAGATTGGTTCCACATCACTGAGAACACTTGATGTTATTAGAATTTTTAATTTCAGTCATTATGGTTGATATGCAGAATATTTTACTGACATTGCATTTCCCTGATGAACAATGAAGTTGAACATATTAGAATATATTTACTGTCTTTTTGGATATCTTCTTTTATGAAGAACTTGTTTGATTCTCCCATGCATTTTTCTGTTGAACCATCTGTCTCATTTTTATTTATTTATATATATTTTCATATATTGAACATGATGCTTCTAACCATGATATTCATTATAAATTAATTCCCTACTCAAAGAATTAAATTTTCACTCTCTTGATAGTGTCTTTTCATAAATAAAACTTTGTAATTTTAAGGAAATAATATTATTTTTCTTATTATTAGTGTTATGTCCTATTTTACATTTTTCTTTGGAAATTCTTTATTAATAACTTGAAGAAGCATCATTGTGTGCCATTAATATTTAGACACATAATCCACCTAGAATGGAATATTTGTACATTTTACAGGCAGCTATTGAGTAGTTGTCCCTCCTTTTCTATATCTACTTTCCAAGTACTATTCATTCAGATAACCACCCTTTACTAGTCTGAGCTATATTTTTATCATAAACCAAGAGTCATTGTAATTTTGTACCTGTTTCTATACTCCATTGTGTTAATTCATTGGGCTAGTTTCTACACTTAATATTACAATTAGTTGACACTCCAGTTTGTTCTGTTTTAGTATGATTATGGCTGTTCTTTGCTTTAAAAATTTTAACATAAATTTAGTAATGCAAATTTTCATAAATATAACATAGAATTTTGTTTGATATTATATTAAATCTTTATGTTTCCCAGTAAATCAATGTGTAGCAGAGAAAGTATATCCTGAATTTATTGAAAAAGAGTTAGAAAGTTAAAAAATGTATTGCTCTTCTCCTACCTTGTCCAAAGAGTTCAAATAACAGGCAATAAGAATCAAAAAGAGATACCACCTCAGATCCTTTAGCTCCCCTACTCGCTGATAAAAATAAATATTCATGTCCATCACCTTGACATTTTTCTACCACTCCTTAGTGAACAATAAAACTTGTATCCATCCAATTCAAAGAGCACCAACATGTGTCCCGGATCCAGGTCCCACATCTATCATTCTGAGTTGTATAACTTAAATATTCATTAATCTCACTGGATTTCACATCTCTCAAGAGTAATATTAAGCAGGTAAATTCCATTATTTCTAAGAACCTTACTGCTGTCAACAATCCTTCTATTCTTTTAAAAGAATGTATGACTTTGTTTGAAAATGTTTGCATTTAAAAGTTAATGAATAGGGAGTTCCACTTCTTAGGATATAGGAACACAGAAAAGAACAGTGTTCCTATCCTGACCAAACCCAGAAAGCTGGGTAAGGTGTGGGCACACAAGAGGTAGGGAAGTGACTCAACAGGCTCAAGTCACTGAGCCCACAAACGCTGGAAGGTCTTACAGGTCCAACAGATGGTGGCATTGGTGACAACTACTACCACTCACCTGTGCCTCCTCACCACTTTTCAAGGTTCTCATTAGAAACTGTATCTAACTGAACTAAAGCCAGTGTATCCATACCTCAAAAATAAGGATAAAATGTAGCAGTCTATAGCCATATTATAATGCATAATTGTAGAAAAAGCTTAATAAGTGTTCCAGGAAAAGAAATCAAATGCCAAATGTGTTTTAAGAAACACATTTAAATAGATATTAATTCAAAAATACATACAAATGGGAATAAAATGTTTTTAGAAATGTCATATCATTTATTTCTGTGATTCAGGATGATTTTATATTTTAGAGTATATTTTAACAAGACCATATGAATAATAAACCTTTTTTGAAAAACCACATGGAGAAGACTTATGTACAGCAATTATTGACCATATCTGCTGTGGTTTTAGTGTTCTTTTTGTATAATTATATTGGGAACCATTTTTGACTCTACACAAGGCATTAATGAAGTGCATACTAAATATGTTATAATAATTATTTGAAAGTTCTGTCAAATATCACTGTCCTTATTAAATCATGCATCACCGGCGTTATGATTTACAGTGATAAAGTTATGCTATGGTAATTTTTTGGAACATTTCAGCATATGGTGCCAGATGCCAAGGGCATACTAATTAATGAGAAAATTTGCACATTGATAGTTCACTACAATCCATCTGCAGCCAAGGCTTAAAATATAACACAGAAAGCAATTTGAAATTCTAAGGTTAATGCTTCACCAAACTGAATATTGATCTTTAATAGCAATAAACAAAATAGTTGTGGTCTTTTGAACAATGAGAATATAGAAAGTGTACAGTTTATTCAAATATTCTCTTTGCCTTTCAGGTACAATTTATGCCAAGAAGAGCTAGCACATGATATACTTTGTTCAAATGCCCTTATCGAAAGTATCTTCTGCATTCCACTTTACTTTGTGTGCACAAGAGTAAGAGCAGGTTTCAGGGTGGAGCATTGTCTTTATTCCTCAGGCCTCCTAAGTGAACAACAAAAACTGAGCAATCAATAGGCTGTGCAGTTGAATCCTGCCTGTGCCAAGCAGTCTTGGTAACTTACCAACTTATAATTACATAGTTCAAGTTTCATAATGAAATGATACTATTTTAAATTTCTATAGGCTTTCTATTTTATAAATTACTTTTTGGCCTATAAATAAAAAGCACGAGTTCGAGAGACAAATTATCCACGGACAAATTACAACTCTAAAATTTGTGAGCTTATGGTCTTGGGAAAGTTATTTAATCTTTAGTAGCCACAGCATTTTCACTTGTAATGGAAATTACTACAGTATCTATTTCATAAGGCTATGGGGAGAATTAATTGAATACTTCATATAAGCAATCCTTGCACATAAAAATCAATCAGTAAATGTATAAATTATTATAATTTTCTACCTAAAGTTCAAGGTGGTAGTTGTTAAAGTCACTATTGTTACGGATGAAGAAATATGAATAATAAAATATTTAAATAGATTTATGAATAATAAAATATTTAAATGGATTTGAGGTGGGAAGTTTCAGAGCTGGAACTTGAATCCTGGACCCTGATATCCAAATCCAGTTGTATTGCTATTAGGCATTGGAAGCTTGCTACAAAAAAGCTGCAGAAAAGCCACTTCAGCTACATGCCCTTTCTTGTAAGTGTTCAACTTTTTGACACAATATTTGATAATCTTGACCAAACAAATTCAGATAGTCCACATTCTAAAATGCAAACCACTAAAAATAAAACTAAATGCTACTCCTACACATTTTATCCTAAAAGCCTTTGGTTTTGCAAGCCAGATCTTTGCAATCATAGAACACAAAAATACCTCCATTTTGTAAAGTGGAAACAAAGACAAGCTGCGAGAAGATGTTGAAGAAATGTTAAAGCTAAGCAGACCCCCCCCCTTCCTCTTCTGACCCTTGCCAGATTAACTTTTGACCTACTTTCTAAATTCCTGACTCAATGAGGGGTTGAGGCCTGTTCTTACTGAACAGACATAATGATTCCAGGGCAGGAAGAGATAACACCGGAATGTGGCCTTGTAAAATTAGGGGAATGGCCCACCGAAACTAAAACCCATACAAACCTGTTCACCTGGACAGGCATCCGGTTGATGAACTTAGGGTTTTATTTAACCTTAGGAAATGTATGGTGAAAGTGATCCTTACCTGTTGTAAATCTTGCCAATAGCTGATGTTATCTGTACCTTGCTTGTGTACACTTTGCGCTTATGGGATTCCCCTGTTACCATGTGAAATATGTTCTATAGATTCAATGGATTAACTTCAAAGCTTTTGTGTGACTATAAAAAGCTGATGTGATTTGTACTCAGGGTCGCTGGCTCACATTCGTGACGCTGCGACCCCAGCAAGCTGGTGAATAAAATACTCTACTTGCGTTTTGCATAAGAGACTGTCTCTTGGTGTATTCTTTACTCCGGCACGGCCACAACAATGTTAGTGATCTTAATTTTACTTCCTTCAAGGAACCCTCCCTAAAGCTTGCAGGCAGTCTTCAATTCTCATTTTACACACTCTCTCCATTCCCTTCTATAGGTTTTCTGTGGACATTTACAGGAAAATAAAATATATTTCCATAGGAAGGCTGAAATCTCCAATGATGCTCACAATAGTACAGATAAAAATGTTCTCAGAGAATGGGTTGCTGAGGCTGGTTCAGAGGATTATTCCACGGACTGTCTTGTAAATTGAAAGAATGAAGTCTGGGTGACCTATATCAATTGGGATATTAAAGTGTGTTTAATATACAAATCCAAAAGCATAGCTACTAATAGAGATAAAACCATGTCATCCTTGTTAAAAACATCAGAATCATTAGCAGATTTCATTGACTCCTCAACGACCCTTTATATAAAGAGAAGTTTGAATCTTAAAAACCAAATCTAATTTAGAACAGTCTTACCATGCCCAAAACTGATTCTTTTTTGAATCTGTTTTTAGCACAAATGCATGGAAATTATTCTCTTCCATCTTCCTCCTCTGTATTTTATTTTTCATCGCACATTTTGTGTGAAACCTAATAGATTATTTTTAAAAATACATTAAATTCCAACTAACCTATGATATGGATATTCTGAATTGATGAAAAAAAGTTCTGAATTATGTATTCCTAGAATGCATTTAATTTACATTCCAGGATAAAAAGGATTTAATTAATGTCATGCTACAACAACAAAACTACACATGCAAAAATCTGTTTGAATGCTCATGAAAACAGGAACATTTGGCTCTAATTCTGATCTTCTCGGTCAAAAGGAAATAATAGGAGATTTGTAATCAGGAGCTATATTCATGTTGCCCATTTTGCCTCTCCAAGACTTAATGTATTGTTAGTAGAATCGCATAGATACTCTTCATACTGTTATCTTCAAAAGTACTACATGGTTTTTTTCTCTCGGCCATTGAGTTACACATTGTTACTTGTATTCCTGTATAACAAATAGCATACCTTTCCACACCACAATGATTAAAGTTCTCTTCATATAATTTTACATATTTTATTCCTACATAAGAAATTCCTGATATATTTATTTTCGTGTCTCTACATAACAGTCTTTTATATAGAAAATTTGGAGAAATCTAAGAACTCTAGTAATGCTGACTGCCTGTAAACTAATCAAATTTAAGATTTGAAGAACAGGAGATATCATCCTATGGAAAAGACAATTGATTTATGATATCTTAAAATACATCATGGGTGTATTAGCTAGGAATTGCATTCAACTGGTAAAAAAAGACACACTGCCTCCGCATCAACATAATGCCATAACCATGTTGTTGGTTTTACATTTCTCTTAAACACACAAAGTGCAGCAATTGGTGAAGTAACAGCAATATAAGCTAGAACCAGGCCCCTTCCCTGCTACTTGAACTTAACACCAATCCTCTACAGGCTAAGCGAAACGAAGAAAAATTGAGGTTTCTTATAGGGTACATAAGCATTTTACTTGATCATATGCAAACTCTATTTATGCAAAAAAACTGAGAGTTTAACTATTTGGCACAGAGGCCAGTGCTTTGGTTGGTAAAGGTTAAGCCTCCTCCTGTGGCGCTGGCATCCCATTTGTGCATGGGTTCAAGTCCTGACTGCTCCACTTCTGATCCAGCTCCCTGCTGATGGCCTGGGAAATCAGCAGAAAATGGCCTAAATGTTTAGAATCCTGTTGTGGGAGACCTGGAAGAAGCTCCTGACTCTTGGCTTTGGATCGGCCCAGCTCCGGCCTATATGATCATTTGAGGAGTAAAATAGCAGATGGAAGAATCTCTCTGTCTCTCCCGCTCTCTGTCTGTAACTCTGCCTCTCAAATAAAAATAAATAAATCTTAAAAAAAATTATTGGGCCAGCTCTATGGCATAGCCAGTAAAGCCTCCGCCTACAGTGCTGGCATTTCATATGGGCGCTGGTTCGAGTCTTAGCTACTCCAGTTCCAATCAAGCTCTCTGCTATGGACTGGGAAAGCAGTAGAAGATGGCCCAAGTGCTTGGGCCCCTGTACCCGGGTAGGAGACCTGGAGGAAGCTCCAGGCTCCTGGCTTCAGATCAGCCCAGTTCTGGCCATTGCAGGCATTTGAGGAATATACAGGAGGATGGAGGACCTCTCTCTCTCTATCTCTCTGCCTCTGCCTCTCTCTTTCAAAAATTAAATTAATTTTTAAAAATTTGGTTCATTGTCACCCCAACCATTTGGTCGATATAAGAAAAGAAAGAAGAAATGGGGCAACTGCCATCCTCTTTAAAAGACTTTCTAAAAATATTTATTTATTAATTTATTTATTTGAAAGTCAGAGTGACAGAGAGAGAGAGAGAGAATCTTCCTGATCTTCCATGCTGTGGTTCACTCCTCAAATGGCGACAATGGCTGGGACTGGGCCAGGCTTAAGCCAGGAGCCCAGTACTTCATCAAGGTCTCTCATTTAAGTGGAAGAAGAACAAGCCCCTGGCCCATCTTCTGCTGCTTTCCCAGGTACATTAGCAGGGAGCTGGAAAAGAAGTGGAGTAGCTGGAAGCTGAACCAGCACCCATATGGATATTAGCATTATAGGTGATGCACTTACAAGGCCAGCCTCCTTTTCCAGAATCTTAAATAATTGCCAATTGTTATTAAGCTTCCTTGTCAGCAAGATAAATAAATAAACAATGACATTAGATACTTTATTTATTTTAAGGGTTCTGTAGAATATTCTGTCTGGAGACCTAAAAATTAAGAGTCTTTTTTTCACAAATATGAAATTCTTTTAAATACTTATATTTCCTAAGACATTTATCATACAATTAAGTGAACATATTACTTGTGTAAAAGAACTAATCTCTGCTCAGTAGGATAGTAAATAACATATGAGATAGAATGGAAGAAGGCTAAATTGCAAAAGGCAACTATCTTTGATGGATTAAAGAAAAAAAATGTCTTCCTGTAGGAAATTAAAATGGACTTGGAGCTAGGGATTTATAGAAAGATTTAATAAATATCAAGAGAAAATATACTTTCTTGATCAAGAAGTTGAAGAATATGATTTTAATATGTTTGAATGTCTCTTCCTAATTCTTGAGCAACCCTCAGCCCAATGTGATGAGTTGTTCCTTCCTACCAAGGGAGATCTGGCATTATATTAGTTTCAAAATATGGGTATTGAAACAGTCAAATAGTAACCACACAAAATGTTCAATGTGTATTTTTTATATTCATTTTCTCCTCAACAAATAATATCATAATTACCTTGTATTTTTATTTCATTCTACAATTATTTATCGAATGCTGTAGTCACTGGGTCTCAAGAATGAGAAACCAAAGAACTCACAGCTGCCATCAGCCTCCCTGCCCCAAAATAACCAAAAACAGCATTTTTGTCATCTTGAGTTTTTACAATTACCCTTCTTGAGTCTTCCTGAAACAGCTTTTCATTTGGCTTCTGTTGTCTTGAAGGGCCTCGTCAAAGACATTGCCTGAGTAAATTGATAGATAATGTTTGTGTTTCAAGGTTTAATAAAGAAAGAGCTATTTGAAAAGAACAGTGTCTTTCACTAAAATGGAAAAGAGATTCTTTCAAGAGCAAAGGGCTGTTTAGAGTCTAGACTGATTCCTGAGAAGCAGTTAGCATTTATGATATTTTTTGTGCACTTTGAAAGGGTAAACAGGGCAAAAAATATTTTTTTAAAAAATTAAAATTTAGGAATGACAAACTAGAGATGAGAACTGTAGAATGTAAAATATGCTAGTGCTTGAAGGTCAAGAGAAAGGAGTGAATAGGGCCCACAAGAATCTGTTGGACAGATTTATTTAGACAAAATCAAATGGTGTAATCTATTACCAGCTACTGCTTGGCTAGAATGGTGCTCAGTGATCCACTGGCTAAATTTAGTCCAAAAGTGGAGAAAAGAAAAGAGGGACACTTTCCCTCTTCTCTTTTTAATTTCTTCCCTGTGGAAAATTTAAATCCTGTAGAGAAGTAAAAAATATAAAAGACCAAAAGGTATCCACTAATCAAGATTCAATAATCAGCAGCTAATGGACTGTTTTGTTCCATTTATACCCAACACCACACTAATATCCCTTTTCATATTCTTAGCTTTGGATTTGCCATTAAGGTGATTTAAATATTGTCAATGGGTCAATATTTGGCCTCCCTGTTAAGATTCCATTCAAGATGCCTGTATCACATATTCGAGTAGCAGAGTTTGAGTTCTGGCTCTGCTCCCAGTTCCAGCCCCTGTTAATGTACACCCTAGAAGGCAGCAGACGATGGCTCAAGGAGTTGCATTCATTCCTGCCACACATGTGGGAGACCTAGAGTGAGTTCCCAGTCCCTGGCCTTGGTCTGGCCCATCCCCATCTATTACAGGCATCTGGGGTGCGAAACAGTAGATGGATGATCTCTCCTGCTCACTCTCTTTCACTCTCTCTCAAATGTATAGAATAATTTTTTAAAAGTTTGAATAGTTATTAAATGAAAATATTTCTTAATATGAACAAATTTCTCATAGATATTCATATTTTCTGACTGTACTGATTGACTCAATGATTGAAAAAAAATTTTGAAGCAAAATACTTATATTCTGCTCCAAAGAGTAAAACAATGCCAGTCAAAAATTGGTATCCATATGTCCACATATATAGACATATATACAGAGAGGATATTAGTGACAAGTCTGATAGGAGGAAGATGATGATGCATTCTAAAACCACTTTTAATGTTTACTTCAAAAATGCATTATTTTTACAAGTTAAAATAGAGATGCATTATTTTAGAATTAAAAATGAAAATAGTGCTTAATAATGCTTAATTAATAAGCTTGATATGTACCTCTTATTAAAATATAATATTTGTATTTTATGGGTACCTTGCAGTATTTCAACAGCACAAATTCATCAAATCAGGTAACTAGCACTTCAATTTCCTTATCATTTGTTAAAGTGTGGAGGCTTTGAGCTTCTCTCTTCCAGTCTTTGTAAAATATCTAGCAGGTTATTGTGAGTTTTAGGGTACTAGACCACATTCTGTCTCTCCCATTGTGTTTTGGTACCTATTGCCCAACCTCCCTCTACACCACCTTCCACCACCCTCCCGTAATCACTATTCTTTAATTCAGATCAACCTGCTTCTTAACATACATGTATAAGCGAGAACCTGTGGCACTTGTCTTTCCATGACTTGTTCATTTCACTTATATAATGAACTCTAATTTTATACATGTTGCTGCAAATGTCAGAATGTCAGATTTTGTGGTTGAACAATATTCCATTGTGTATATATATATGCGACATATTCTTTATCCATTCATTCATTGACCGACACCCATATTGTTAATTCTATAAGCACAGAATTGCAAGTATTTCTTTCATATGCTGATATCATGTCTTTTGGAAGCATATGCAATAATTGGTTCATGTGGTAGTTTTAGTCTTAGTATTTTGAGGAAAGTCTGCACTGATTTCAGTACTGGCTATATTAATTTACATTCGCAACAACAGGATATAATGATTTCCTTTTCTTCTTCACCAGCATTTGTTATTTGTTATCTATCTGGCAGTAATCATTCTAACTGTAGGAAGAGATCGAATTGTAGATTTAATTTGTATTTTGTTGGCTAATTTTATTGAATACTTTCTCAGATATCTGAGGTAAATTTACTTTGCGTCTGTGATATGTGTGTTTCACTCCGATAGCTGGAATGACAGCATCTGAGGAGAAGTCTATTGGGCTCTCCCATTCACCCTTTTCCATACAATGGAGATTCCCTCCACACTCCCTCCTCCCACTCACAGGTCATGGTCACAGTGGCCAGTGTATTCTGTTCCTCTGTGCTGCCATACCAGATCTTCAAGTACCACAGAGTTCCTGTATCTCTCTTGCTGTGTTCCAGTGTTCTTCCCTGATGTTTCATTTTGAAATTCAGCTGTTTGTGGCTTTGGTTCATCTCCACGGAGAATGAGGTGAATATCATGCACATCTATTTAGATGTCTTCTGTCTCAGGCAATTGTAATAAAGCATTTGTTTAGATAAGAATCCAGGTGCAGTCCATTCCTTGCAAATGACAAAATATCTCTGGAATTTCTTTTAACACATAAATATATATTATAAATTTTTATAGCTGAAATTTGTTTATGGAAGAAACTGAATTTTTTTCCCTTAAAGTTTCCTGGTCTGAGTTTTTCTGAAAGCATTGCTCTTGTGTCATTTAACATGTTCCTGTTACTGTATTTTCTATAAATAGATGTAGTGGTTGTGCAGATTTGGATTAATTATCTTTGTGTCAACAAAGCCTTATTCATAGCAGTGTGCAGTTCCATCAGGAATCATAGAACATATGGATGATTCCTTACTTCCTGTTTGTGACATTAGCTGTCACTGACACTAAATGGCAAGATCCATTATTTCTGCAGAGGTTACAAAATTGCTATTGTTAAGTTCTATAACTTTGTCTTCATGTATTAGTTGTAACATTTCTCTAAAATTAAACTGCTCTATCAACTATTTGATACAGATAGCATAGAAAAGCATTTAATTTCTTTATTATTTCCATCTTGTTCACATGCAACCACAAATTTGTTTCTTTGTCTTTGCTCTACAAGTTGATATACACTCAGTTCTCACTACCAGAATTTATGTAAATATTATGTAAATATTCTCTAGGAAATTTTATTGTCTTAAATCTAATATCTAACAGATTTTAAAAGTAGGCCTTCTAGGGGCAGGCGCTGTGGCACAGCGGGTTAAAGCCCTGGCCTGAAGTGCCAGAATCCCATGTGGGCACTGGTTCTAGTCCCGGTTGCTCCTCTTCCAATCTCTGCTGTGGCCTGGGAAAGCAGTAGAAGATGGTCCAAGTCCTTGGGCCCCTGCACCCACATGGGAGACCCGGAAGAGGCTCCTGGCTCCTGGCTTCAGATCAGTGAGGCTCTAGCCGTTGCGGCCATCTGGGGAGTGAACCAGAGGATGGAAGACTCTCTCTGTCTCCACCTCTCTCTGTAACTCTGACTTTCAAATAAATAAAATAAATCTTCAAAAAAAGGAAGGGTGGAGAAAGATAAATTGATCTTCCAACAGCTCATTCACTTCTAAAATGGCCACAGGAGCAGGGGCTGAGCTGGGTTGAAGCGAGGAATGTGGAATCCCATCCAGGTCTCCCATGTTAGTGGCGGGGCCCCAATACTTCTACAATAATCTATTGCCTTGCCAGGCACATTAGCTACCTAATGCAGGTTCAACATTTTTATACCATAATTTTTTTCTTGAATTCTAAGGTTTGTTTTGCCCTGATGCTTTGAGTTCATTTCAGAGCACTCATTTTACTCGTATGTAATATCTCTTGCCAACATACTATATCTATAACTTACTCATTAATTTTTTCAATTATTTTCAAATGTTTTCTTATTTTGTGTTTTTTAGGAATTACACAATATTTTCATTCTCTCTTTAAATTACACTTTAGATTTTATCTACCAAATGATTTTATGTTTTAATTACTTTGCGAGTTGTGTCAAATCACACTGGAAATCTTCCTTTTCTTCATGGATCTTTGTCCTTCGTCTGTGTTTATCTGACTGATTTGTTTATTATTTTGTGCAGCCTATTATTCTCTTACCATATAACTTTTTCACTGTTCCACCTCACATTGAACAACTTGTTATCCTGCCATTATATGATTCCCATTGTGATCATTGTCATCTTCATTTTTATGCTTGTGAATGGCATGTTGTCATAATCATTTTATCTTGCTTATTTTAGCAAAATAAGTTTTCTTATATTAATAATAGAGAAAATAGACCAGAAGATCTGCTAATTGTTTCTGATTCTTCTGTTCTACTATTAATATTATAAATGCCTTAGAGATTCATCTGAGCACTTTTGAGATTCACATTCCTTGTTCTGTTGCTCCATGTTTTCTGGTTATTTTCTATTTTTAGTTTCTATATTTCTCAAGTCACACTGTTGCCCTAGCAATGTTTCTACATTGCAAGGCTTGGTACTAGAAAAGACAATCAGCTCTTTACTGCCAGGGCTGAGCCATAACATCCAAACAGTTTGTCCTTCCCGTCCCATGCCTGAGTGGAAGCCATGGCATCCCTTTCAGTCTATGTTTGCTGCACTCAATTCCACAGGCTGCTGAACTCTGTGAGTCCTCCTTCTGATCAGAAGCCCCTTTATAGATTTTGATTCCTCCTGCAAAACTGATAAATGAAAATGTGAATTAATTGCTTTTGGTGGTTAGGCTGAGACATTTGGATTTTGAATTCTTCTTCTTTTTTTTTTTTTTGGACAGGCAGAGTTGACAGTGATAGAGAGAGACAGAGAGAAAGGACCCTTTTCCATTGGTTCACCCCCCAAATGGCCACTAAGGCCAGCACGCTGTGTCAATCTGAAGCCAGGAGCCAGGTGCTTCCTCCTGGTCTCCCATGCAGGTGCAGGGTCCAAGCACTTGGGCCATCCTCCACCGCCCTCCTGGGCCACAGAAGAGAGCTGGACTGGAAGAGGAGCAACTGGGACAGAATCCAGCACCCCAACCAGGACCAGAACCCGGGGTGCCGGCGCCACAAGGTGGAGGATTAGCCTAGTGAGCCGCGGCGCCGGCCACATTAGTTTTAAAATACAGTATTTTTATTTTATCTCCTGTAAAAATATAAAATTTCATCTGAATGAACCAATCTTGTAATATTAAATATTACATTATAATTTTTAAATGATACAATTACTATTAATAATCTCCCTAGCATTTCATGATATAATATTAAGATTTTAGCCCAGAAAAGCAGCTTAGATGTGAGCAAATTCTTTGTGGTAAAAGCATGGAAAGTCAACTCGACAAAACCTGGTTCATAAGCAGATGTAACATTTCAGAAGTGACACTGTTGAAGGTATTTTCTTGATTTATAGAATCATCATGAAAGAAGGTCACCAACAACACTTACTTTTATAGACATCTTTGCAGAAAAGGTTAAAGCTCATATAAAACAGTTCAGAACGTCCTTCGTCTGAAAAAAGGGAACTGTGTTTCACACACTGATATCTTTGTCATCGCTCTCAGCTGTTTCTCCCCTGCCCATGATTTATTTTTTGTTTGTACTACACGCTGGCCTTTTCTCCTTCACACTTCGCAGAAAATGGGCTGCTGTCTCTGAGAGCTGAGGTTTGGCTTCTAATCAGATTATCAAGTATGATGGGAGTGGGTTTTGTTTCCATTGTTATTACAAATGATTGAGGATTCTCTTGCACTCAATGAACAACCTTTTGGTCAGTGCAGAAGTTACAGCTCACATAGCTCATCTATTTCTATTTATAGCCCCATCCATAGGTTTAGAAAATAAAATGAGAAGAAGTAGAGAATTGTTTAATATCCTCAGTCTTCCCTAATGAAATAGGATGTAGTCTCATCAAGTTTGCATGAAAACTATAAACAAATAGAGCTCAATGATTCCATTAAATGTTGCCTGAAATTCTTGAATTGGGATCATGTTTAGGTAATAAACAAAATAAATGCATGTCGACCATTTTAGTAATAACCCCCAATATGCTTATATCTGGATTTATAAAGCCAAGTCAAATTTTATTAGATAAGTTAGATACTATCTTCTTATTTATACAAAACTTCTCAAAACATTGTCCTATTACTGCATCAAAACAGACTTGTAAGGTAGTGAGAAGAATGACCACCCATAGTGGACATATGTGGAGACGGGTGCTGCAGTCACTCTGTGACCTTCAGCAGTAATCAACTTAGTGAAAATACAGCCTGGGTTTTTCTCTTCTGTCACTGATGTGAGGAACCAGTCTGATCTGCATCCCCTGAGAAACAAAAGCATGCACCTTAGGCTTTCAAGACTCAGCAGGGTTTTGTGCCTTTCTGCCCATTCAAATGAAATCTGCTACCTTTACCTCCTTATAATATTATCTATCAATCCCTCATGTTTTCTGATTTCATTCTCAGGCAAGCTAAATAAGATAATCCATTCTCCTTTTCCTTTTTGTCAAAACAACATTTTATGAGTCTGCAGACTTAGGAAGCATTTTGCAAGCTGAATGTTTTGGCGTGCAGGAAGGTGGAAATAGACTAAATTGCCTCATCAGACAGACAGAGGCTTGCAGGCTCAACACGAAAGTTTTAATGACAAGGTCTCCCTGGGTCACTCCTTCAACTCTGGGCTATTTTCCTAAACCATTACCAAGTGTATCTTTAATTCTGAATAAATGAAACTAAGAATCACATTCTGATGGATTCTTTTGTTAGCTTCCTTTCTGGATGTTCATATTGTAAGACCTGAAATAAGAGACATTGTTGTGTCAGTCTGCTCAGAATTCAATCAGTAGAATTAGAGTCCCAGGCACCACAGATAAGAGACTGGGCTTATTATAAGATGATCACTCCTGTCTTTTCATTTAAATATTTACCAAAATCTCAACAATTTTAGAAGAAAAATGAAAGTAACAAATTCTTCTGCTACTTGTTTTATTTGTTTACTCGCCTGCTTACTTGTCTACTTGCAATTATAAAAGACTCAATTTTGGGAAAATCTCGGAGAAAAGTTTATGTGATATGGCTGAGAAATGACATCTGAGTGGCATCTATGTTGCTTGTGAAGTTGCTGTGGTAATGAAAAGTCTTAAGATGGTCATCTCAGGCAGGTGTATACTTAGAAAGATGAAGACATTCTTGCATTCTTTTTCAAATGCCTGAAGTTAGAATCAAACCGCTTCCCGTATGTTGCCCTGCGTGTGACTCTGTGGATCCTCTAGAACTATATCTGACTGATCAGTCCCGGAAATACCAGAAGTCGTGGTTGGATGAGAAAGTGTCAGTGCTCAAGTTACCCACTTTTAAGAGCAGAAGTTGATCTAAATCCAGTTTTAAAACTAATAAATAATAGTGATTTGCATTTCTGTTTTTTTCTATTTTTTATTTTAATTTATTTATTTGAGAGGGAGACTTATAAGCAGAATAAGAGACAGAGAGAAAGGTCATCCATCTGCTGATTGACTCCCCAAATGGCTCCAATGGCTGGAGCTGGGCCAATCTGAAACAAGGAAGGAACCAGGAGTTTTTCCATGGTTCCCACATGCGTGCAGGAGCCAAAACACTTGGGCCATCTTCCACTGCCTTCCCAGGCCACAAGCAGAGAGCTGGATCTGAAGAGGAGCAGCTGGGACGTGATCTTCTGCCCCTATGGGATGCCAGCACCACAGGCGGAGGCTTAGCCCACTATGCCACAGTGTCAACCCTGCATTTCTACTTTTCATAACTAACATTTTCTTTCTTTGACTTTCTTAAACAGTTTTATATCACAATTAAAATGTAATGAAGAGGGATTTCATTGGGCATGACATGGAGGGCACAATCTGGGGCCTCGTGTTTCAGGTACAGTATGTAATAGCTGATGGCTTATTTTCTGTTCCCCACATCTGTATTGGCTTCCAGGTTCCTACTGTGAATTCTACTAAGCGTTCCTTCTTCAGGCTAGGCCCTCAGATATCTCCAGTCATCAAGGAATGGTGGTACTATGACCCTGAGACACTTTTCTCCCAGCTGCCAACTCTGAAGCCTCTATCAGAATTTACCCAACACCTCAGTGAGTGTCTCCAAAGAAATGACAGGCTACTCTGACCACGTAGCAAAAGAGTTAAGTTCTAAAACTTTTGGATTAGATCTAAATTAAAGCGGGTGACTTTATCCCAGTCACTTCACCCAGAAGTGTGCAAACAAGGATAGAATAAAAGTCGTAACTATTTTAGAATTCTGAACCTTCAGTCCCCCAATTCCATGTGTCTTTTCTAAAATCCAACAGCCTGAGAAAACACTGCAGAGTATCATTCAATTTCTCTTTTCTGATCTTATCATGTATTTCTATGATGGAAAAAACAAAAGGATTATAGGTAACTAATATTAAAAAAGATTCAGGCCTTGCTTCATGTAGGGTGCAACCTATGCAAGACATCTGAACATCTTAGAGTTGCAATTCAGAACAAGATGACTGTAACAAGGAAACTTATTAACATGTTTATGTGAGTTGGAAAAGGAAGTCAGACCTTTTCTTACAAGATGTAAGCTTGAGGCTGGCGCCCTGGCTCACTAGGCTAATTTTCTGCCTGTGGCGTCAGTACCCCAGTTTCTAGTCCCAGTTGGGGCACCGGTTCTGTCCCGGTTGCTCCTCTTCCAGTTCAGCTCTCTGCTGTGGCCCAGGAAGGCAATGGAGGATGGCCCAAGTGCTTGAGCCTTGCACCCACATGGGAGAGCAGGAGGAAGCAAGCACCTGATTCCTGGCTTCGGATCGGCGCAGTGTGCCACCATAGTAACCATTTGGGGGTGACGAACTGAAGGAAGGCCTTTCTCACTGTCTAATTCTGCTTGCCAAAAAAAAACAGATGGAAGCTTGATTTAACTGATTAATTTGACAATAAGGACAGATTACTTCCATTATGATTTGTGGTAGATATTCTCCATAAATTAAATGAACTAAATCAGGTTTTGATAATTAATTCAACATTTAGCGAAAGTATGTTGAAATTGAAAATAGTTTTTTACATTTCCTGAATATATATAGGTTAAACAAGTCATTTCTGTGTCTTGATGTAAAATGAACAATTAAGTTGTTAATAGTTTCTCATAAATTCTTTCCAGAAATTGAACAAAATGATTCTGTTTCCAAAGTATTATCTGAAAATCACATGGTATTCTTGGCTTGCTTCCATCCAACAGGCAAGACATAATTGAATCACAGAGTGATCTAGAATCAAGAATAATGATGGGGCACAACCATTTCCAGTTTAAAGTCCAAAAGAGGTTCCTTAAATATTTGGTACACCTATAATAGAATTCCTAATTTATGTGGAAAATATTTCTCAATGTTACCATCTATAAAACAAAAAAGAAAAATAACAGTTAAATTTATGTTCATTCCTATCTCATAAAGAATCATTTTGGAGCACATAACTATTGTAAAATATTGTGATTTTAAAATTAGTAGACATGTTTACAATAAAAATTTTACTTCATTCATTTAATGAGTGGTTTCAGATGTATTACATATTTCTGTTGGTTGGATTATTTACACACTATTTAAATTTACTTAAGCAGGGTCAGGGATTTGACACAAGTTAAGATTCCAGTTGGATGCCCCCTCCCATGTTAGAGTGCCAGGGTTCACGTCCAGCTCTACCTTCCATTCCAACTTTCTGCTCATGCACATTCTTGGAGGTAGCAGATGGTGGCTCCAGTGATTGGGTCCCTGTTGGAGGGACATGTATGGGAGTACTGTATTACCTGGCTCCTGGCCTCAGCCTGGCCTAGTCCTGTCTATTGTGGGCATTTAGAGAGTGAACCAATCGATTGGAGATCTCTCTCTCTCTCTCTCTCTCTCTTTCTCTCTCTCTTTCAAGTAAATGAAATAAATAAAATGTAAGGATTTATAAATATAACTCCATCAGAAGGAAATTTTAGCACTTAGCATCTTAGAGTTATAGGAAGCAAAAATGAATGTTTAATTTTTAAGCACAATTTTACAGTGAATTATGAAGTAATTTTTCTCATTGAGTAATCACTGAGATTACTATGAATATATTACTTTCATATGCAATTCTCTGGGGCAATTGAAATGTAAATAATGTAATATAAAAAAGAAGATATAAAATTTCTAGGGATTAAAGAGCTTGCACATGTATTTTTTAAATGGTTAGTTATGCATATAAAAGTGGTATGGTATTTAGACTCTACTCAAATCTAAAATGTAAATGTTTCATGTATTTTTTAAAATTTTTAAATAGCAACATTCAAAATACACCAGAATTTAGATTCTTTACTGCATTTGAACATGATAAAATATTTGATATAAATTTTAAACTCATTTGGGGGTACACAAGTAGACGTGACTATTTCTACTGTGAATGATTTGCACCTTAACAAAGCCCTTCTGATTTTCCTGAAGAGTTCATTCTTGTAATTTATCCACATTATTCATTTCTCAATCCATAGCAGCTAAGAGAATACCTGGCAGATATTTTATGCTTAAGGATAATTTCCAAGAGAATAAATAGTATTATAAATACATGTTAGTCATAAGTAAAATTGGAATTTCAGCAAATTGCTATTTTTTTTAAAGATTTATTTGTTTACTTGAAAGGCAGAGTTACAGAGAAAGAGAGAGAAGGAGAGCCAGAAAGAGAGATCCTTCATCCACTGGTTCACTCCCCAGGTAGCCACAATGGCCAGGGCTGGTTAAGGATTTAACCAGGAGCCAGGAGCTTTTTCCGGGTCTCCCATGTGGGCAGCAGAAGCGCGAGGACTTGGGTCATCTTCTGCTGCTTTTCCAGGTACATCAGCTGGGAGCTAGATCATAAGACCAGCAGCTGACTGCAATAGCGTCAGACCCAGTAAATCACTTTTCAAAGTGTCTTTATCTCATGACAAGAGCCATAAACAAAAGTGTCAATTGTTAAATCAACAACAGGAGTCACTGTGCACCTACTCCCCGTGTAG
Source organism: Sylvilagus floridanus (assembly GCA_949820135.1). Lineage (NCBI taxonomy): Eukaryota > Metazoa > Chordata > Mammalia > Lagomorpha > Leporidae > Sylvilagus > Sylvilagus floridanus. Next base: position 22,291,374 of record OX463236.1, read on the forward strand.
GCTCTCTGTCCTTAATGTGTTGTATTATGTGATTTAACAGTATAACTAGTACAAACAATAATTTACACTTTGTGTATCTGTGTGGGTGCAAACTGTTGAAATCTTTACTTAGTATATACTAAATTGATCTTCTTTATATAAAGATAATTAAAAATGAATCTTGATGTGAATGGGATGGGAGAGGGAGTGGGAGATGGGAGGGTTGTGGGTAGGCTGGAAGTTATGGGGGGGAAAAGCCAGTGTAATCCAAAAGCTGTACTTTGGAAATTTATATTTATTAAATAAAAGTTAAAAAAAGAAACACACACAAAAAAACTATTTTATAATATATTCTTTGACACGATTAGTTTCTAGGATATTATAGGAAAATATTAATTCCAGTTGAATGTGGGTTAACATATCACTCATCCCTGGGACAGTTCAGAGGAATACTGAATTTCAGTGCAATTAAATACTTTGTCAACTCCTTCTGTGAGCTACTAATTTTATCAGGGTCTGTGATACAGCAGTGAATAAGATAGCTATGGCCTTGGTGTCCTAGAAATGACAATTTTGCAGACTGAACAAAGCTTTAACTAGTAATGAAAAGTGTAATGATGGTCACAAAGGGAAAACACCATGTGGAAGAGAGAGGAAAATGGTATAATCTGGTTTGTGAGATCAGATCACCTTATCAGCGGTGAAACACTGCAACAGGGTAGAAATACGCGTGCCTGTACACAAACACATACACAAATACATTACTAAAATACTAAGTGAAAATGTACGTGATTGAAAGGGTAACAATCGGTGTAAAATCACCAAATAAACTATTGAGCATGTCTACATGTTCGGAAATGTTAGACCTTTGTAGAAAGAACACTAAATGTTTGTAGCCACCTTATGTTACAAGTTGCATTAAAATCTGAGGTAGAAGTTACATCTGTAGCTTATAAATTGGTGCCAATCATAATTCTGAAAGTTACAGTCCCAAATAGTATAATACCAAAGGTTTAATTCTCAAAAGATCAAAATCCCTAATGTCTGAAAATCCTGAGGTCTAAACTGAAAATCACAATCCCAATAGATTAAAATCTTAAATATTAACTACTGATAACTGAGATCCCAGAAACCAAAATTCTATGGAGAAAATGGCTGTAGAAGAGGGTTAACATCAAAATTCTTGGGAAAGAATTGGCCAAGCAATAGAGTAACAATTAAAATTTCAGGTTAAAACTGCATTTCTATGCTTTCCTTTCAGCTAATTAAATTTCAGGAGATTTGATTTTTCCAGGTTAAGAGAAATTTTAACTGACTCATAACTGAACTGCGATGATTTGGTTCTAATTTTTAAAATTTGCTTATTTGAAAGGCAGAGAGGGGCTGGCACTGTAAAGCCGCCACCTGCAGTGCCTTCATCCCACAGGGCTGCCAGTTTGAGTCCTGGCTGCTCCATTTCCGATCCAGCTCTCTGCTGTGGCCTGGAAAAGCAGCAGAAGATGGTGCAAGTCCTTGGGCCCCTGCACCTGCATGGGAGACCTGGAAGAAGCTCCTGGCTCCTGACTTCAGATAGGCCCAGCTCTGGCCATTGCAGCCAATTGAGGAGTGAACCGGAGGATGGAGGACCTCTTTCTCTCTCTGCCTCTACTTCTCTCTGCGTGTGTAACCCTTACTTTCAAATAAATAAATAAATCTTAAAAAAAAAAAAGGGCAGAGAGTCATTGAGATGGGCTGGGGATGGGAGAGACAGAGAATCTTCCATCCACCAGTTCACTCTCCAAATGGCCTGGGCCAGGCCAAAGCCAGGATGCAGGAAAACTACCCAGATCTTCCAGATGGGTTGCAGGGACCCAAGTACTTGCATGGTAGTCTGCTGTCTTTGAATTTGCAGGAAGCTGTATCTGAAGCAGAGCAGACTAGAACCTGCACTCAAATACGGGGTGCAGGCATCCTGAGCAACAGCTTATCCTGCTGTGCCACACCTGCCCCAGTGCAACAGTCTGACACATGTATAAAATGTGTAAATATCAAATGGTTGTAATCAATATATAAACACTTATCATTTACTTTTTTATCCTGGGAGTCTTCAATCTCCTCTCTTCTAGGTCTTCATAATATATGTAATAAATTATAAACTCTACTCACCCTACTGGCTGTAGAATGCTAGAATGTATTCCTCCTGTTAGACTGTAGTTCATGCTCATTATCTAACTTCCCTCACCCTTCCTCCTCACTACCATTCCTGGCTTTTACTGATCATTATTCTACTCTTCTATGAGATCAGCTTTGCAGCTTCCACATATGAAAACATGCTGTATTTATCTTTAAGAAGAATTTAACAAATTAAAGCTATATTTGCCTGAAGAAGCCAGCAAGGTAACTGACTCATTAAAAATTATGTGCACAGCAAGAAAAGAAGACACTTAGGTACTGCTGTTCAATCACCTCTATTGTTTTGATCAAATTTATGGCCTATGTGTGGGTACATACAGAATGGATTTTTGTGTATCCAAAGTATGCAAGCATGGCACAGATAAAAAAGTTAATAAGGGATATGCTTATGTCAGTGTATATCGACTCACAGAAGAATTCAAAAAATACCAGAGCCACTTAGAAAATGAATGTAAATACACTCTCTTAGGAAAGCTGTGCTATAAAAGAAAATAAAAAAGTCAACTGTTCATTGCGATGCCAGACTTCACTATATAGTTACTGACCATGAAAGTCAGTCAGTTCTTAGGGACTACCTCTGTGCAATTGCTCACAATATATCCTAATAGCTTTTCCATATGCTAAGTGTTCTTTTTAGTTCTTTGGGAGATCATTTTAGTTGCTCTATTTCTCTTTAGTTTATTTTCCACTATTTTAAATTGTTGGTGCTATTTTTTCAATTTTCTAAGTATTTCATTTTGCATCATTCTCAGTACTGGAAGTGTAAATTGTGTAGAGACTTTAGAAAATTCCCGGGCCAGTGCTGTGACACAGTGGGTTAAAGCCCCAGCCTGCAGTGCCGGCATCCTCTATGGGCACTGATTTAAGTACCAGCTGCTCCTCTTCTGATCGAACTCCTTGCTATGGCTTGGGAAGACAGCTGGTTCAAGTCCTTGGGACCCTGCACCAGTGTGGGAAACCCAGAATTGCTCCTGGCTCCTAGGTTCAGATCAGCTCATCTCTGGCCGTTGTGGTCCTTTGGGGAGTAGAGCAGCAGAATGGAAGAACTCTCTCTCTCTCTCTGTCTCTACCTCTCTCTGTAACTGTATTTCAAATAAATAAAATAATTCTTTAAAAAAATAAAGAAAATTATCATTCACTTTATGTATTTTTTCCAAATCTGACTGCTTAAAACTGCATTCTCACAACACTGGCTCTGTGTGTAAGCTTTGTGCATGTGCCTAAAACATCAAAACCTACTCCTCAAAAGTCAAGAAATTTCTTTTGTAAATCTGCGTTTGTGAAAGATCAAATTTCTTTTTTAAAAAATGTGTTTGTTTATTTTGTAATTCAGAGTTATAGAGAAGGAGATTCAGATACAGAGGGATCTTCCCTTGCTCCCCAGATGGCTCAGTGGCCAGGACTGAGACACGATCTCCTGCCATCTTCTGTTGCTTTTCCCATGACATTTGCAGGAAGCTGGATCAGAAGTAGAGCAGCTGGACAGGAACCAGCACCCATATGCGATGCCTGCATCACAGGCGGTGGCATTACTGGCTATACCATGACATCAGCCTGAAGATCAAATTTCATGATATCTCAGCTATGCGTCACTACATATGCAGAAGTGATCCATAGCAATTTTGGATGAATTTCCTCAAAAGACTCAGGTTGTCCATGAATTTCAGGTAACTGTGGTAAGAAAGCTAGGGGTACAAAATGACCAACCATATTGACATGAGATTATGCGTTTCTCTTTTGAAGAGTTTCTTCATGAATACAGTTTATCTGCTCCTCTGAATGATATCCATGAATACTGTTGTTGTAGTTGAGTATTTATACTTACAAAAATACATAGATCATCACCTTCTATATTATTGTCTGTAGTGACCTGTGAAGAGTACTGCCATGTTTTTATGTTTCTCAAGTGAGTCTTCTTTTAAAAATAAAAATAAATGTCTTTTTTAACATTTTTAATTTTTTCCCATAATAATTTTTTGGAATCTTAAAATTTCGGAAATTAATCTATCAACATTTCAACATTGATGATTATGGTGTTTGGGATTGTGACACTCTGGATTATGGCCTTAACACATTAGAAATCTTATCTCTTAAGGAAACATATAACTATAGCTCCTAAAACACCTTAAAATATCCCACAGTTGACTAGAGTAAATAAAAAAAACATATAACTATAGCTCCTAAAACACCTTAAAATATCCCACAGTTGACTAGAGTAAATAAATATACCTTCAGTGAATATAAACATCTATTTCAAACCAAGAACCATACTACGCTGACCTTTAGTTCAGTAACCTTCTCTTCTTCCTCCAGTTTTTTTGCTCCACACTCAGTGGGATAATAATACGAAGCTCAAGGCCACTGTAGTCATATGGATCCAGTCTTGATATCATTTTTGACCAATTCTGACTCTGTGACCTTAGAAAAGTTACTGAGGAGCAGGTTTTTGGTGAGGCAGTTGGCGTGCTGCATGGGTCATGCACTTCCCATACTGAAGTCCCTGAGTTTGAGTCCTGGCTGTGCTCTGGATGCCAGCTGCCAGCAGGTACTGCACCCTGAGAAGATGGTGGTTTAGATAGTTTGGTAACTTCCACCCATGTAAGAGACCAGACTGTGTGCCCATCTCCTGGTTTTAACCTGCTCCAGCCTAAGCAATCGCAGGCACCTAGAGAGTAAGCCAGAGGTTGAGAGATTTCTGTTTTTCTGCCTCTCTTTCTGCCTTTCAAATATATATATATATTTATTTTTAACTTTATTTATTTATTTTCATCTGCTTGAAAGGCAGACCAACAGATAGAGACACACGCAGAGACACAGAGGTCTTCCATTTGTTGCGGTGTGGGATGATGGGAGCTTTCAGCTAGACACCTTGCAGATTCTTCCTGCATGCGCGAAATAATTTGAAGTTAGAGCCATGGGGATGAGGAGATAAGTTATTTGGAGTAAACCAAAAATGCAAATTCAAGAATCAAGTCTTGCACTGTGCACAGAAAGCAGAGTCTGATGGTGTACAGAAGGAAGACCTATCATGAGGGCTGGGCCTACCTTTCATTTGAGCTCTCCCAGAGAGGGTCAGGTGGTACTATCAAAACAAGAATTGCCTGGAGCTGTCAAGCAAAGATATGCACAGGTGGGTGAGGAGTTGACAATGGTGGTTTGGATGGGGTTGTCAGTTACAGACCTGCTCTGTCCCTCAGCTCAGCTGGAGCTGTCAGACCCCACCTAGACTGGGTTTGCCAATCATCAACCCACACTGTCATGCAGATTGACAAGAAGCTGTCAGACGTTAGCTTCTCCCTTAAGTGCCTATGTTCACACAACACATCGACACATCCACTGGGTCATTCCTCAAATACACTTAATAGCCAAGACTGGGCCAGGCTGAAGCCAGTAGCCTGGAACTCCAGAGGGCCTCCTATATGGTTGGCAGAGACTCAAGCTCTTAAGCCACCATCAGTGCCTCCTAAGATGCCTTAGATAGAAGCTGAACAGGAAGCTGAGTAGCTGGGGAACAGAAATGCACTCAGATACGGGATACATCACACACAGAGGCTTGACGCACTGTGCCATATCTGCCCCTCAAATAAATAAATTTAAAATGGAAAAAGTACTTAACCTGTCATCAACATTTTCAGATAAAAGTAAAATACTACCATTGAATTCATGGGATTATTTTCACATCTTAAGGAAGAGAAAGAATGCTCATATGTTTATCACATAGTTTTCATGAAATACATATGAAATTTATCACTTGTTATATCGCTTTTGACCTGAATATGCATTATTTTATATTGTTACATGAACTTAAGTCAATATGCATTTCCATTTTAACCTCGGAGTTCAGAGCAAAGTTAAAAACTTCGTTACAACTCAGGCTGCGGGCAAGTAGGGGAGACGGAAAAGGCCAAATTTCTAAGGGCAAATCATATAGGTCTTGGTATTTTCTGCCACTTTGAGTGACTGTTTTTGCTTGTGTGATACGGGTATTCAAATTGTTTTCCTAGTAATGCACACACATACTCATATTCATACACAAAATTGAGAATGGATAGGGTTTAGATATTTCTTTTCTGTCCCACGGACCAATTTTCCATGATTTCTCTAATTTCTTTATCACCTTGAGCACTAGAGGTCATTTTCTTTTCTTTCCTGGTTTATTAGTATTTTTGATCACCTGGAATAGCTGTGGGGAAAAAATGCTAGGGAGAAGCTGATTTCTGGTAGTATGGTTTCCTTCTAACTAAAATGAAACCTATTTCTCAAGTCCCAGAGATAGCAAAAGCCCAGAAACTTAATTTTCTGAGGTGACTCAATGCAGTGGCTAATTCATTTCAGACCTGTGGCAGTGTAGTGTACAGAGGCTCACCAGAAGCTTAAAATGACCCTCAAAAAACCCAACATGTTTGAATTGGAAGAAGTATCACTCTTCTAATGGGATTTTGGTTACTTTCACCATATGGTCTTTGTTTACAGAATTACTCAAAGGACAGAAATACCAGGACAATTTTTAATCACAGTAAATGTCGCTGTAGTATTAAAAAGTAAGTTGATTTTAAAAGAGAAAAGTGGCCTGGATCTGTGGGGAAATAGCTGGAGGGACAATGCTACAATTTTTCTGAAGTCTCATCTGAAGCCCACTGTCTGGTGATGTCTTAATCCTCAACCTTACTATCAAAGGCTCTCAGCTAAGGTCATCAAACAAGCAAAGGAACCATTTGTTAGAGACAGAGATTAGGAAAAATATGTGTGAGTCACAGTGTTGCTCCAGCTCTCTGTCCCAAGGAGTAGAATGCATAAATTCTTCAAAACATTATTATACATTAAAGTAATTAAGTCATTCATCCAAGAAAATGTTTAACTTCCTTTTTCTAATTTCTATTAAGCTTATTCATCTCTGACTCTGTTCTTCATTTCGAAGTAAAAATTTCCCTGATGAAAAGAGCAATATGATAAAGATCAATTTTTATAACAAAAGAAAAATCATTCAGATTTGTTGTTGTTTCTAGCACTATTGCTTTGTTAGTAAATATTAGGCAACAACTGAATAGCAGAAGACTTAAAATGAGGAGCTTTTCTTGTGGGCCCCCAGATTCCTAGATAAACAGATTTCCTGTGTTTTGAGTCATGTAACACTCCCTGAGCACAATTTAGGAATTAGTCTCCTGAAGAGAACACAAAGCTCTCCCCTTTGGGGTGCATTGACAATGATGTGTGCCAGTAGGGAGCTCCAGGGAAGGATTCCAGGGCGTTCTAAGGTCAGAAATCCCATGACACCACAGCACTGAAACAAGAGAAAGCACAAAGAAGGACCGTGCTTATTTTTGCCCATAGGAAAGCAGACTTGATTGTTTCAACTACAACTATTAATATTAGCATTGCAGGGCTGGCCCTGTGACACAGTGGGTAAAGCCGCCACCTGCAGAGCCAGCCTCCCATATGGGCTCCGGTTCAAGTCCTGGATGCTCCACTTCCAGTCCAACTATCTGCTATGGCCTGGAAAAGCAGTAGAAGATGGCCCAAGTCCTTGGGCCTCTGCACCCGCATGGGAGACCCAGAAGAAGCTCCTGACTCCTGGTTTTGGATGGGCATGGCTCCGGCCATTGCAGCCAATTGTGGAGCAAACCAGTTCAATTGTTCAATCGGTTCAATTGTGAACCGGTTCAATTGTGAGTAAACCAGTGGATGGAGGATCTCTCTCTTTCTCTCTCTCTCTCTCTCTCTCTCTCTCTCTCTCTCTCTCAGCCTCTCCTTCTCTTTCTGTGTAACTCTGACTTTGAAATAAATAAATAAATCCTTAAAAATTAGCATTGCATGATGTGAGTAAAAAAATATTTTAATAAAATCTCAAAAGTTGAAGTCTCTAAACATAGCCTAAAAAATACATAGCCTAATATACCAAACAAATTCTGCAAAGGAAAATGACATTTTTTCATTCATCCAAACATTCATTCATTCACTCACCACTCTTTGAGTACTAAATATATGTCCAGTACTATTGCAGAACTGAAATGCATCAATGATAATGCAGGCAATTTACATATTCTGGAATGGTGTTTTAGTCATTCCGCATTCCTTGAACAAAATCCCTTAGGCTGGGTAATGTGTAAACAACAGAAGTGTATGCCTTGCAGTCTTGGAGACTAGGAAATCCAAGATCAAGTAGCCAAAGATTCTGTGTCTGGCTTGTTCTCTGTTTCATAGAGGGTGTTTTCTTTTTGCACATTTGCATAGTGACAGGGGAAGGGCTAAACAAATTCACTCATGCTTCTCTTGTACGTAATCCCATCCAGGAGAGAAGGATCCTTATGACCTAATCATGTCTCATGGGTCTCACCCTTGATTACCACACTGGGGACCAGATCTTAACACATAAATTATGGAGGGATACATTGAGACCATAGTATCTCACATCTAATCCCCCCTAGCAATGTGTGACATGTAAAATACACCAATTGTATCCCAATAGTCCCAAAATTATTTACTCATTCTAAAATCAATTCACAGATTCCAAGTCCAGAGTATTGCCTAAATAGCATCTGAATACAATTTGGGCAAGACTCAAGATACAATTCATCCTGAGGCAAATTGCTCTGTAAGATTTGAATCTATGAAATCAAACAAGCTATGTGCTTCCAAAATACCATGAAAGGTTAAGCAAAATCTCATTCAAAAATAAAGAAATTTGAAAGAAGACAGAGGTCTTAACACCCAACGAAGTCCAAACAGCATTAAATCTCAAGGCTTGAGAAAAATCCTCCTTAATTTCAGTCCCATTTTCTGGACTCTGTTGGATAGGATTCAGGGCACAAAGGTCCAGGTTATCTCACCCCATGACTTTCCAGGTTGTACTCAGGTGGCTGCAGCCCTGTTATACTGGAGTTACATTCTAGGGGCTTCACCATTTTGGAGGTCTCAGAGGCTGCCTTACTCCCGCAGCACCACAACACACTGTCCTCATAGGGGCTCTCTGCAGTGGCTCTGTGACTACGCAAGGTCTCTTTCTGGGTCTCAAGTGGCAACCTTTGAAACATAGATGGAAATGGTCTTGCTCTCACAACTCTTTCACTCTGTGTGCCTGAGAGTTGGCACCAGGTGAATGTTGCCAAGGTTTACCACCTGTATCCTTCAAGGGAGTGCCCCTGTGGCCCACACCATACCTAGACCCACTAGATCCACATCCTGAGTGATAGGAAAAGGGGTTCTTGGAAATATTTTAAATAAAATATTAATGTTGACATTACGAAATTATGTAGTTTGGAGCTGTTATATACTGAGCATTCATAGACCAAAAATAATCAGTAAAATTTCATCCTTGCCTTTGTGATTGAAACTATAATCAATAGACAGAATAAAAAGAAACTCTATCAAAGAACACATAAAACCCCAGCGTAAACTTTGAATGTGCCATTTATTTTCAGAACAGGCTTACAGTCAATAAGGGGGAAAAGAGTATATCTAAGTTCTTTCTATGTGTTATGTATTTAATGCATGTGTCATATAAAATTGATAATGGCAATATTTAAGAATAGTATCGGGGTGGCGCTGTGGCATAGCAGGTAAAGCAGTGCCAGCATCCCATATGGGCGCTGGTTCCATGTCCTGGCTGCTCCACTTCTGATCCAGCTCTCTGCTGTGGCCTGGGAAAGCAGTAGAAGGTGGTTCAAATCCTTGGGCTCCTGCACCCACATGCAAGACCCAGAAGAAGCTCCTCGTTCCTGGCTTTGGATCAGCACAGCTCTGGCCATTGAGGCCATCTGGGGAGTGAACCAGCAGATGGAAGATCTCTCTCTCTCTCTCTCTGCCTCTCCTTCTCTCGGTGTGTAACTTTGACTTTAAAATAAATAAATTTTTTTTAAAAAAAAGAATAGTATCCCATTTGACAGGTGAAAATGCAGCTCTAAGATCAAACACTAATAAGTAATATGTTGGGGATTTACACTCAATTGATCCTGATTTCAAAATTCCATGTTCTTTCTACCCATGATAGATTCTATTCAAGGTTTAATAAATCATGGCATAGATCTATTTTACCGTGAGCATTAATCCTAACTTAAACTCTCCAGTCTTTTATTAAGTGGCTGCTTTCAGAACATATGCATCAGAATCACTCATATCACATCAAATTTAATACATACAAAACGCGAGCTCCTTTGAATTTACCATTTCCCTGTATTTCTCCACATTTTGACCATGGAATCATTTTTCATATTACCTCACAATTCAATGTCCTGACCTATCACCAACTTGTCCATTATTCCTACATGCATATTTTCTCTGTTAGACTAAAACTCCTTGAAAAGGTTCACCACATTTCTTCATCTTTATATCCATTACCTATGTCTTTATCTTGCTAATAGCAGCTCAGTATATTCTTCTTTATGCCATTAACGATAAAATAGTACTTGTACTCATTCTTTCTTTACCATTTTGACCATCACCATTACTGTAAGGCTTCATAAACAAGTTATTAGTTACTATAACAGTTTTAGATTTGGCCTCCAGGCCTCCTATTCTCATTCTGATTCATTCTATGAACTAAACACTATAGCAAAGAAAATAAACTGTAAAACTCCACTGGAACACAACAATTCTCTTCTCCAAATTCTCCAATGGTTTCTATTAGTTATTAATTTAATTGAAGCTCCTTGACACACAAAGTCCCCCCTAATCTAACTGCTATCTTTCTCTCTCTCTTTCTCTCTCTCTCACTCTCTCTCTCTCTCTCAGCTAACAATATGTGGCATTTTAAACACATAAAGGGAGAGACTTCTAATTCCAGGGGACAATAAAGTAGACATACATTCTCTTATTCCTTCCCATAAGTACCATCTAAACCCTGGACAAACAAGCATACGTATAAACAAATAAAAGAAAATTCTGGAAGATGGAGAGAGGAAAGAAAGATGACTGGGTACTTCAAGACCAAAGGAATAACAAAAGCATGATCAAACAATTAAAATTCACAAATGCAGAAAGCAGGTAGAAAATGACCACTCTATTTCTAGTTAAATACCACAGACACAAGACACACACACACACACACACACACGCAATGCATGCGAAGTAAATAAAAATAAATTTCTATGTCCACCAGAAATAATGAGAAGGCACAATAACATCAGAGTAAATTAGCTTAAAGAGAATATTTAGTTCTGATAGTGAAAGTTTACATGGAAAAGCAACCTACTTGGAATAGCCAACTCAATATTGAAAGAAAAATACAAAGTCTTAGCACTGATGCTCCAAGACTTACTACAAATACATAATGATAAATACATTATGGGATTAGTGAAAGAATGCACAGATAGATTAATGAATAGACTACAGAGCCCAGAAATAGTCCCACAGAATAGATGCAGGTGATCTTTGACAAAGGAACAAAGAGAACTCAACAGAGAAAGGAGACCTTTTTCAACAAAAGGTGCCAGGAAAGTTGAATAACCACATTCAGAAAACCAAATCTAGACATAGACCTTATACCTTACAAAAGATTTTCAAAATGAATCATAAGCCTATGTGTAAAACACAAAAGTATAACATTCTTAGAAAATAGCCTAGGAGAAAATTAAGGAAATCTTGAGTTTGATGATTTTTTTTAGAAACAACACTCCTCGCCTCTTTAGGCCTGTGGTTGGCAAGCATTTGATTCTCAATATCCCTAGGGCACTAATCTGTATTTTTCCTTCATTACATTCACCTCGACTTTCCCCCAATTTGACTGCACTATTTATTTCCTGCTGAGACCTGACCAATCCCCCCACAACAGATCAAATGTGTTGTTTTCTGACATCATTTTAAAAATTTTTCCAAGATTTTCAAACCTTGCTAACTTTCTAATTCTGACTGCCAGCTGCATATTTCTTAAACCTGCAACAATGGGGAGCTTGTGGAGATGGAAATGTGCCCTGTGGAAGGTGACATTTTAGGAAGAGTTCTTGCTGGAATTGATGACAGCTGTGGCAATACTAAGGCTCATGCTCAATACGGGGAATTCTTTGCAAATCAAATTTCATAAATTGTGTGGAGCACGAACCATTTTGTGCAAATATTCAGCATATTTATTGTAAATAGTAACAGACAAATAGGAGTTGTCAGAAAAGTTCAAAATTGGATAGAAGCCTAGAGAAAATGCAAGTGCCTTAGACTTATTTTTGACATTGATTGTCTAACCCTGTTTAAATTCTTTTCAGAGTAAATTCCTTCACAAGATTAACTACAGTGAATTTACCTCCTTGATGGTATGTCTTCCGATTTGACATCACCAAGTCTAAGTCCCAGATACCGGGTTATGCTGGGTATTCCTAGGAAGTGCCACTTCCAAACTTGGAACACTCAATAACATCTTCTTTTCCTCTTTCTCCGTTTACTGAATTCTAGTTGCTGTTCAATTTCAAGAATAAATGATAGCTTGTCTATAAGTTCTATAAAGATTTCTACAGAAAGAGCTACTACTTTTTCTACATTCTTAAACTTTTGGACTTGTACCTACACTATATGCCTACTTAATATATTGAAATAAACAGCCTTACTAAGTTGTGTACTTCCCAGTGGCAATGGCCTTACTTATTATCCCTTTCTTCATTTCCAGATCAGTGTATTACAACAAGTAATAAGCAATTGATGGATGAGTGCATGAATGAATGAATGGCTTTATTAATGGCCTAGGAGGCAGTCATTTCTTGCATTTAGAATATTTTCTTATAAAGCCCCAAATGTTCATTGTTCAGTGTAAATGGGGGGGGGATTTTTCTGATCAAAAGAAATTAAACATATCTCTATTCCATTAGTGTGTATTTCTTAAGTACTTGCTACTATAAATGTGCTTGGATATCTTACTTCTTGGCTTTATAGAGACAGAAAGTTCTATTGTGTCACATAAAGCATATTACATTTAATAACTGTTTTCCACTTAAACCACTGAGACAGAATTCATGACACAAACAAAAGGAAAGAAATACAAACCAAATCTTGACACATATTTTCAAAGGTTACATGATTGAAAAATGATACATGGGAAATCTATTTGAATCTCTCTTATAAACCATCTATTTTAACAGTAAACTGCTCATTGAAATCTTTACAAAGCCTGGAAGATAAAAAATGACTATGTAAGAAATCAGCAGATGTATTCCTCAGAGCTATAATACAACTGGACATGATGAGTAAGGATACTGTTGTAAAATTTGCCCACAATGTTAACAATGAATGTTGTAAATTTCAAAGGCTTATATGCTGACCAAACCAGCACAATTCCTCTCACTGTAAGTACATAAATACAACTGCTTATTTTATTGGGCTCTTCAATCCTGCTACCTCACTATTTCATGGTTGCTAAGCAACCTTAGCAATATTGTGGCACACACACTTAAAAAGACAGCAGCACCAAAATGTGTTTGTTGACTTATTTATTGGAATGGAAATGATGCAGGACCAAAATAAAATCTTCCGGTGTGATAGCTGGCACCAACTGGATAACAATTTCTAACTTCACTACAATCATAGTAGGATATTTTTATTCTACAAAGATAAAAAGATATCCACATACCCCCTCATCTCAAATGAGTATTTGCGCAGTCATTATTGCTTGGAATTGCTTATCAAGATGTGAAGATAGATTTTGGCCTGGGAAGTTCATATGAAGTATAGATGCAGTAGAGACCAGGGTCAGGACATTTGTAGGACAAAATGAGGTATGAATTATTGCAACTATATTACCCAGTGAGCAAACTAACCCATCAAGCTATATATAAGTTGTCACAAAATGTACTGAGGCATTCCAGGCCACCCAGGTGAGACAGGACAAAGGGCAAAAAGAAAAAGTCTGACTCATAAAACCCTTGCTACCTCAGGGCAATAATAACTTATTTCACTATATTTATAGGTCGCTAATGGTAAGTGATCCAGAAGAAATGATGGCATTGATTTGTCCTTGCCCTTTTGTCACAAAGAAAGAAATCAGAAATGATTATTATATTATAATGTATTATTTTTGTACATCAAAAAAGAAATCTACAACGAATAACATCTCTGTTAGTATAAATACAGGAATAATAAGGAGTTATAACTTATTCAGTTTACCTCCAATGTGGTGTTTGTTTCCAATGGAATTAAGGTCTAGTGCATGCAGAGAATATGTTAATCACATAGAGTAAAATAAACTACACAAGCATGCCATCAAAATCACAAGACACTACAGTTGCTATTTTCACTTTTGACTGTTGGTAGTAAACAGAATATTGCAATGACTCATTATAGTCATTCCCCTCCCAATTCTTGTTTTCATGGTTGGATGGTTGTGTCAGGTGAAACCAAAATATTGGGTAAGAATTTCAGCTCTTTTTGTACCAAATATATCAAAGAAGCAACCATACATTTTTCTAGGTCTTAATTTTTACCCTTTCACTCTGTTCTGCAGTGCCCTTTCCATGATAACTTGTGTTAAAGAAAATTGGATTATTTAGCGATATTGCACATGGCTACAATTTATTTAAGACTTGTTATGTCACAGGAATTGCTTCTGTTCTAGACTTTTTTTTTGCTTCTTTTTTTGTTTAATGTAGTAAAAACCACTAAATAACACTGAATTTTTGTTTCAATGAGAAGTGGACACAGAACTAGACAAAAGCCAAGGTTTTCTATATAATAAAATGTACCCCAGGAAAATTATGAGAGGATAAAATAGCTATTTTATGCCTAGAATATAAGTTATGACTTCATTAATTCATCTGTTATTATTCCGCTTAATCCAGACATAAAATCTCTGCTTGGAACTGTCAGACACATGTGTACTCCAAACAGTCATATATGCTCTGTCTTCATAACCTATACAACTAAATACTTTTGCCAAGTTTGAATTGTTATCTAACTCTGCATTTGAAATTGCTTGTAATGAAGATGGCATGATTATCTTACCTTAGTTTAGGGCTTGGAAATTCATATGGAAATTCTGGGATAGCTTATAATGGAATTCATTAATGAATTACAGTTGCATGTACAATGCAGGCTTAGGAGTATACTGACAATTAAGTTTGTATCTGTAGACAATTAGTCTGTTTGAACAATTAATAATTGAATTTGTTAATTTTTGAATGTATCAAATTGCCAAATTTGGCTATATATTAACATTAATAATTTTTAAACATTTTGAAAATATTTGAAATAATGTCTACAGTGTATTCTTTGATGATTATATTAGTTCAGTTTCTGAAAAAAAAAACATGTTTAAAGCAAACTTAAGTAAATTATATTACCTTAAATATAAGGAAGATAAATTATTTGAAGGCATACCGTGCTTAATAGCTCTTTAGGATAAATAATCATCTTGGGACTGGTGCTGTGGCATAGCAGGTGAAGCTGCCTCCTGCATCCCATATAGGCACTGGTTTGAGTCCCAACTGCTCCACTTCCAATCCAGCTCTCTGCTATGGTGTGGGAAGGCAGTGAAGCTGGCACAAGTCTCTGGGCCCCTGCACCCCCATGGGAGACCTGGAAGATGCTCCTGACTCCTGGCTTTGGATCAGCACAGCTCCTGCCATTGCAGTCAGCTGGGGAGTGAACCAGCAGATGGCTGACCTCTCTCTCCCTCTCCCCTCTCTCTCTCTCTCTCTGTCTCTCATTCTCTCTCTGTATAACTCTGACTTTCAAATAAATAAATAAATCTTTTTAAAAAATCATCTTTGTTATTGTTCAGTTTTTCTGAGCTATTTCTCCTTTAAAGCCTATATTTTAAAATCTTTGAGACTTAATTAAGCAAATCATGGAAGAAATTGATATGCAAATTTGAAAACAAATCTAGTATCTACCAGAAAACAGAAATATGAGTCAGCTTTGGACAGCTATGTCATCCCTTGCAGCTTCAAATTGTTTCTATGATATTCAGACACAGGATATTTTCATCTAGCTAGTATTTTGCTTTGCATTCATGAGTAAATAAACACTTCCTATTGAACTCAAATGAATAGCACCCACACATTGGTTTTCTTGGTTGCACATACACATGCCCTGTTGCAGTGCACTTACATAAATCTCCCCCTCTCCAGAAGGCACACTTCCCTTGAGAAGCTTATCTGAAATGCCAGCTCAATCAGAGCATGAAGCTGTCTTGGGTACGATTCAATTGCCTGAAAATATGAAGGTGCTGAGTTAAACTCACCTTGTCTTGTTCACAAGAACCATAAAGCAAAATCTGCTTACTGGCACTTAGGCTGTGTTCTTTTCAGCTTTTCAATATAAATCATTCCACACTGTGTTTTTGTCCGTGAAGAAAAGAAAAGAAAAGCATAATAGAAAAATATAAATGAGGTTATCATACGTTTAGGATTCAAATTATTCTGAAATAAGTACCTTCATGGGAAAAATTATTAATATTCAATAATAAAATAAATTGTATTAAACCTAGATATCTGAAAAGGAACTTACTGTAATCTGTTAACCACTGAATCATAGTTGTGTGTTAATTTCACCACATCTGAGAATAATCTAAATGTACAAGTTCTTGAATGTGCTGGTGTTGCCTGCTTTATAAATAAGATTCATGAGTAAGTAAATGTATCACCAACTTGCAGATTAAAATAACTCTTTATATAGGAAAATATTTTTAATAAGAAGGTAAATAATGTTTAATCTCTGTAAACACTTCAATATACTTTTAGGTAATAGACAATCAGTTATAAAAGCTAAAAATCCCATGTGTTAGATTCTCACTTTCTGGCATCCTTTCAAATTGAAGGGGGATAGATAAATGTTCCAGCTGTTTTCCTCCCTCCCTTCCTCCTTCCCCCTCTCCCTCCCTTCCTTCCTTCCTTCCTTCCTTCCTTCCTTCCTTCCTTCCTTCCTTCCATTCATACAGTAATGTTGAGAAGAAAACAATTAAATAAGGCTACGGCATACACTATATTTCACAGCTTTCCTAAGAGCCCTAGGGATGATTTTAGGGTGTAAGCATAGAATAGTCACAAAAAGTTTAGAGTTAAAAAAAATCACATTGAAAGCTGTATACTCACTGTTGCTGTCCTGAGAGTAAGATCCTTGTTTTCAGTCCTCATCATTGGCTTTCTCTGAATAATTTAGATGATTGTGACTGCATGACAAGAACAAAAATGGCCTGTATACTACATAGTTTACAATAAATTGCCTGTAGGAACTTTCTTCCAAATTACATTTTATATTTCTCTAAATAGTGAGAATTCTCTATACTGGTAGTAAGCTTTCAACAGCTAAAGTATAATGTTGTTTTGCACTGATAATAAGACTATGGAACACTCTTGTGTCTTTTTTTAAAAAGATTTTATTTATTTATTTGAGAGTTAGAGTTGCAGACAGTGAGAGGGAGAAGCGGAGAGAAAGGTCTTCTGTCCGTTGGCTCACTCCAAAGTGGCTGCAAAGGTCAGAGCTGCACCTATCCAAAACCAGGAGCCAGGTGCTTCTTCCGGGTCTCCCACGTGGGTGCAGGGGTCCCAGGACTTGGGCCATCTTCTACTGCTTTCCCAGAGCACAGCAGAGAGCTGGATTGGAAGACGAGTAGCTGGGACTCGAACCGGCACCTCCATGTAGGATGCCAGCAGTGTAGGAGGAGGATTAACCTACTGCACCACACCAGCGGCCCCTGGAACACTCTTGTGAAACTATACTGCTGGCCTATTTATTGAAATATAATTTTATTGAATGCAAGATGATTCTATATATTCAAACATATTCACTTTCAGGGAAGACTGATATATATTAGCAATGAACAAATATTTATAAAGAGAAAAATTTCTCACTCTAGGATATATTTGTTATAACTTACAGTTTTCCATCACATATTCAATGCTAGTGATTAAAGAACTGAAACTTGGACAGTGAAAATAAAGGTCAAATAAATCATAGTTAATGTAGGATTAATAAAATAGTTGTATTTATAGGTTGTCTGCCCTAGTCTTTTTGCACTCTGTGTATAATGTATAAAATATATATACAATATTTATTTTGTTGAGATATTTCTTTTAAAAATTAGCACTTTCCAAGTTATACTTTTAAAAATAGATTAGGCAGAGTTGACACAGTTAGTCTGTAATTCTGCCTCTCAGGTAAATAAATAAATCTTTTAAAAAATGGATTAGTTTCCCAGTAAAGATGGATTTTTAGTTATCACTTACTCACATTTCTCACATGAGAGGAAGATTCCCATTAAGAATTGTCGAATAGGGGCTGGCTCTGTGGCGTAGTGGGCTAAGCCTCCGTCTGTGGCGCCGGCATCCCCATAAGGTGCTGGTTCGTGTCTTGGCTGTTCCTCTTCTTATCTAGCTCTCTGCTATGGCCTGGGAAAGCAGTGGAACGTAGCCCATGTGCTTGGGCCCTTGCATCCACGTGAAAGACCCAGAAGAAGCTCCTGGCTTCTGGCTCTGGATCAGCCCAGCTCTAGCCATTGCAGCTGTATGGGGAGTAAACCAGAAGATGGAAGACTTTTCTGTCTCTCCCTCTCTCTGTGTGTAACTCTACCTCTCAAATAAATAAATAAATAAAATCTTATAAAAAAGAAGTGTCAAATAATCTATTAGCAAAAAAATTATTATGTCAAGTTTAATAAACAATTATTGTAATGAATTAAATGCCGTTGACATTGAACATCTATAGAAATATCACAAAAGGATGGAAGAAGAACACAATACAGCACACACACTTGGTCATATTTTGGGGAATTCTCTTCTCCACATATATTTACATGAATATATTTGAGCCAATCTATTTATTTATTTATTTATTTATTTAGGACAGGCAGAGTGGACAGTGAGAGAGAGAGACAGAGAGAAAGGTCTTCCTTTGCCGTTGGTTCACCCTCCAATGGCTGCCGCGGACGGGGCGCTGCGGCCAGCGCACCGCGCTCATCCGATGGCAGGAGCCAGGTGCTAGGTGCTTTTTCCTAATCTCCCATGGGGTGCAGGGCCCAAGCACCTGGGCCATCCTCCACTGCACTCCTGGGCCACAGCAGAGGGCTGGCCTGGAAGAGGGGCAACCAGGACAGAATCCGGTGCCCCAACCGGGACTAGAACCCGGTGTGCTGGCGCCGCAAGGTGGAGGATTAGCCTGTTGAGCCACGGCGCCGGCGAGCCAATCTATTTAAATGAAAATATTATTTATAAGGACTGAGAGAAACGTTTTATACAGAAAACACCTCTGCAGAGCAACCACCTGAAGACCGATGGGAGGACTTTGAAACAGAGCGTGTTCCCGTGTTTGAAGGCCCACAATTTGTTTTGCCCTGACTTGCTCTGCAACCCTCTTAACTTCTTTCTTGTTCTTCTCTTGACTTAGACTCGTCTAACTGCCCCTCCTTCCCCGCGCTACACTCATCGTTGGCCTTTCCTGATATTATGGATATTCTGGTAGATTTCTATGTTCAGTGTTAACAATTCCTCCTATTCTATGGAATCTATACATGCTCTCCCGTATGGTTTGTACATCTGATGACAAAATTACCAGTTACGTGTGGCAAGAGCACAGTGAATAAAAAGTGTTCATATTTGTGTCAGTTATAAATAAATAAATATATTTTTCATCATTAGGCAGGGAGTTTCGTCCATTTCCTAGGCACAAAACTTCATCTGAGAGCAGTCTTATAAAGCAAATGCCAGAGATTAAGACCAGCAATAATCTTCTGTTGCCTCTGGCTGCATGTGAGAATTAAGGGGGAACAGAGACTTCAATTATATAATGATGTATTTAGAAAAAAAAAGGAAGTGATGCAAAGGAAATGGGAAGAACGAAGCCTTCTCCCTCTAATTATTTCTTACTGATAGGAGCAGAAATAAAATTGCAGCCACAAGAGCCATTTCCTCTTATTTGGAATCAAAAGGCACATAGGCTATATCCAAAGATGTATGTTCACATGGAAAGGGACTGAGGCGTGAGAAATTAATGCAGAATTTTAACAGGGATGAGGACTATTCTAGGAGGTAAAGGGAAGGCTGGGTTCTTGGTATAACAGAAACAGCAAGATCACAACCTGCCACAGGAGTTCTGGCCTCACCAAAAATTTCCCAGTTTATGCTCAAAACGTAAAAGCCAAAAATAGCTTTGCAAAAGAACTGTGGTTTCTTATTATTTAATTTCATACAACCACAACATTAGGGTTTTGTTTAAAGTTAGGCTTTTATTTAAGATTGAGATTAACGATAATGTTGAAGTTGAATTTAGAAATACTAGTCTTGGAAATCTGACTTTATGGAGCAAGCAATATCCATCAGACTTCTATTTTACATTAATTTTAGCCCAGATCAATGTAATTCTTAGAAATTACCTGTCTTCCATGGAAATGTAAGTTCTTCATGATGTATTATTTTCATTATGGTACCCCTAACCTCTGGCTTTGATCTAAAAAATAATTAGTAATTAAGCATAAGGACAAAGTATCACCATGCTTCAACTTATTGCCTGAAGCTTGGGGTCAGCAAGTAACTAAAAGCATTTAATAGAAGGGGATCTTTTTCATGGCTTAGAAGAAAACTGAGAATTTAAAAAGAATTTTCCATTGGCTTTTCTACTGCATTTATACATATACAGAAAAGAAGGTAAGTAGAAGTGTCATGTGAACAGCGTGTCTAGTGTATTGACTGTATAAGGAAATGTTTTATACCTGCATTGTGAAGTCAGAACTATATCTTTTTTAAAATTTATTTATTTATTTATTTGAAAACCAGAGGTATACAAAGTGGAAGAGACAGAGAAAGAAATCTTCCATCCTCTGCTTCCCTCCCTGGATGGCTGCAATGGTGAGGGCTGGCCAGGCTGAAGCCAGGAGCCAGGAGCTTCTTCCAGGTCTCCCATATGATTAGCAGGGGCCCAAGCACCCAGGGCCATCTTCCACAGACCATTACCTGGGAACTGGATGGGAAGTAGAGCAGCCAGCCCAGAACCATATAAGTTTGCTTTAATCTATCAAAGATGGTTGCCAGAAAACAGCTCTCTCTGCTATTTCCAAGTCACTCTACCCAGACATAATTCAGACTTAGCTTGTTTCAGCATCACTTACACAGTACTTGAGATTACAAAAAATTGCAGAATTTGGCATATTATCATCTTCATAAATATTTTGCAAGTGTCAAAAACATTTTCTTATTGTTGTTTTCCATCCCTTTACAATGATCAATTAGCACTTAGAGCCACATTACACATCCACAAAATTTAAGATATGAGATACAGATATAGAGACACAAAGGTATCAAATGAATTTCCTCCAAACTGTCATTTTTTAAAATTTTTTGACAGGCAGAGTTAGACAGTGAGAGAGAGACAGAGAGAAAGGTCTTCCTTCCATTGGTCACTCCCCTAATGGCCGCCATGGCTGGTGCTGCACCGATCCAAAGCCCCGGTCTCCCATGCAGGTGCAGGGACCCAAGCACTTGGGCCATCCTCCACTGCTCTCCTGGGCCACAGCAGAGAGCTGGACTGGAAGAGGAGTAACTGGGACTAGTACCCGGCACTCCAACCAGGACTAAAACCCGGGGTGCTGGCACCGCAGGAAGAGGATTAGCTAAGTGAGCCACAGTACCGGCCTATCTT
The DNA here is from genome assembly GCA_949820135.1 of Sylvilagus floridanus. Classification (NCBI taxonomy): domain Eukaryota; kingdom Metazoa; phylum Chordata; class Mammalia; order Lagomorpha; family Leporidae; genus Sylvilagus; species Sylvilagus floridanus. The sequence goes on from OX463236.1 coordinate 22,313,064, forward strand.
TTCTTTTTAAGAAAAAGTTATTGCCGCATTCCCATTAGTAATTTGCCATAAAGTATTACTTAGTAATGCTTTCAAAATACTACAAAAAGCTTCAAATTATCATTTGACTATTTATTTGCTTATTAAATTAAATTTTAATAAGATTTAAGGCAAATCGTATAGCCCCAAAACATTCTATGCTTAAGTCTACTGAGCTTTCTTTAAAAAAAAGAATGTAGCATCAAGTTGTGTCCTAAATGAATACACATTTTTTATGACACTTTCTATGTAACCATCACTAAATTCTACTATATTCATTCTGCAAATTTCTTCCAAGAAACGATGATGCTAGTCATTACTTCTCAATTTTAATAATATTATATTTTTGTGTTGGGAAACTTGCAATACCACCTGGGAAGCTTTCATCCTTTATAATTTAGGTTTAAAAACTATAAGATTGGTTTATTAATGATATTGGGAAATCATTTTATTTTAAACTTCTATATATAGTATTTACATTTTAAAGGTTATTTATTTATTTGAAAATCAGAGATACAGAGAAAGGGAAAGGCAGAAAGAGAGAAATCTTCCATCCACTGATTTACTCCCCAGATGGCCACAATGGCAAGGGCTGGGCCAGGCCAAAGTCAGGAGGCAGAAACTTCATCAGTGTCTCCCATGTGGGTGGCAGTGGCCCAAGCACTTGAGACATCTTCTGCTGATTTTCTCAGGCCAATAGCAAGGACCTGAATCAGAAGTGGACCAGCCGAACCAGCACCCAGATGGCAGCGCAGGTGGCAGCTTTACGCACTACACAAACTACTATATTAAATGTAGTAAGAAGCAAGTTTTCTTTATTTTGAGAATATAGGAATTTATTTAACATTACAAAGAAAAAGTAACAAATTTTCCCTTGCCACAGAACTTATCTTTCCAATAACCCTATTTTTACCTCTTCAATATCTAGAAAAACTGACATGGTTCAAAAATTCAAACATTATAACCTGTGTCTTCGCCTAAATGGAGTGCAGTTTTGTTCAATTCTGTGACCTCAAATTCCTAGTGATTAGTGTGAAATTTGTAACATGAATCATGTAATATTTAAAATAAAAATATCCATCATTTTATATGAACCTGATTAAAGTAACAATGAAAGATATACTGATATTTTAGGAGTCCAGAATGGCAACCTAAAATCTAGCACTGTTAGTGAGTGGCTACTCACCAGTTCTGCAGAATGACTGGCCTCTATTCTAGTTGTGCAGGTCACCGTCAGCCTGGTTTGTGCCCAGGTGCATTATTTTGAATATCATTCCTAAATAGAACTGTTCTTCCTCTAACACAATGTCAGCATAACATTGGTTTAAGAACAGACAATCTGAAAATCACCAGTCTGACATCCAAAATGCATTAGGGAGTCATCTTGGCTTCCGTCTACTGTGATACTATTAATCATCTGTCTCTCACAGTATTTACAAATCAGGGCAGCTGCTCCCAAATCTCTCCTGCAGTCTCCTGTTCTTGTAGACTATGAGAATATTCTCACCTTTCCCTGTCTGTGAATGCATTCTCATCCCATTTCTGCTCACTGTCCCCAAATTGCAGAGAAACTCTTCTTTGATTAACATCCATCCGCGGAGTCTTTTCCAGCCTAGAATCTGTGCCAACATTTCTCCATCCTCCTTGAAAAGACCCCTAGTTAACCTCTCATCCACTTGTCCATGCTGGTCCTGATGTGATCATGCCCTCTCTTCAGCCAGTATCTAAGTCAACACCAGGAGAACTTCAGTCAAGGAGGCAAATACACAAATCACCCTAAGGATTGTAAATTGTAAGCACTTACATATAATAGCTCCCCCCTCAAACAACTGCAAACTACTACTGGCTGCTTTCATTCATATGCAATCACTAACAAAGTGCTAGGTATTTGGCTCCTTGTAAAATGCTCTGTTCACCCTTTTTCAGAGCAAAGCTTGCTTCCACTTTATTTTTCCACTGAAATATCAAGGAGGTAGTTTAGTGGATTTCTACCCTCTCCACATTTATTAGGCACTTCTGGATTTCCTATGCATCCAGTACTCTTCAGACAGGGGCCCGTTATAGCCTCCTTTCCTCCTTCAGAACATCTCTGAAAGGCTCTTAGTTAGAAATCTGCTTTCTCCCGGAAGTTTTTAGGTTGCATATCACCTGCCTCTTGGGCTTCAGAGGAAGATTGATTCTGCAGGAGAAATAAAGTCTTTCCTGATGAATGATAATCACGAGTGCTGCAGACCAAAAGCAAGAATCATTGTTAAGGCAGCGTTTCCGCTGGTGTGGCTTTTCCCAACCATCTGGCCAAGTAGGCCAGTTCGGAACTTATTCAGAGATGGTTCTCTTCCTGAATTATTGCTTGAAATAGCTATTATGCAGAAGGTGTCCCTCAGAGACATCGCCAAACACTGACCCAGGCAACTCCTGCTTGGCTAAGCCTGACAGGTTCAGTATTTTAGTTTTATTGCCTTAGCTGGGAAGAAACTCCTTGCTTGCCTTCTCTTAACATATTAATAGTGTGGAAAAACACTCCTGTCACCTCCTCTTCTCACAGTGCATAATGAAGTTGTTCTTTAAGCCAGTCAGTGTTGACTGGTTGGCTGGCCCTGTCAGGATTTAGCTGCCAATCATGAAATGAAAACTCTCCAGGTAGTATGTGTTGAAGTTGTCCTACTACAACATTGTGCAGAGGGAGGTATTAATAAAATATTTGATAAGGGTTTCCTGGGACTGCTGAAGTCCATGGCTACTATAGAAGGGTATTTTAAGTCACCTGGAGGATTTTGACTAAACACTGAAGTATCACTGAACCAGCAATGACAGCTGAGTAGGATCAGTGTTCTGACAAGAGCAGGGACAGAATACGGAAGGAGAGCAGAGGAAGAGAATCTGAATTACACTGGTGGAATGAGGGTAGACTTCCCCGAGGAAACTGTGTGAAAACGAGAACCTGCAGATGGGCAAGATCTGGTCAAGGAAAGAAGTGAGCATAAGGCTTTTACTGATGGTTTCCACTCTGTGCCTCCTTTCTCACAGGCTACTGAAGGGCAAAGGAGTTCTCAAAGAAACTGCGCTCTTAGAGATATCTAACTAGCTTAGATAAACACTGTGGCAACAGATATTATCTGAGGTCAACATATGTACCTTGATTACAATTCTGAAAAACACACCACTGTCAGAAATAGGAACTCACCAGCAACATCAGAGGGCCAAACTCATTGGTGCAGAAAAATGGATCATTCCCCATACAAATAACTGTCTACTTTGTGGTCACTTTTGCTTTCAATCACTTCTATGAACTGCCCATAAGATAAAAAAAAAAAAAAATGTTCACCTTCCTGTAATCTAAACATAAGCCTCACCATCAGCCATGATTAAATCCCATTATAGCCAAGTGGACACGGACCTGCCATAAATTTTAAGGTCTAGACAGTTTCTTTCATTTCAGAACCAGATTATCCTCCCATCTATCGTTTCCCCAAGAATCACCTGCTATGAGATGCCTCGTTAAATGATGGACTGAAACGTTCAAAATGTGCCCCTGATAACACAGCTTTCACTATCACCCCTCAAGGTGGGGATTTGGTCCCTTTTACCTTATAGAAGGAGATGGAGTGAATGCTCTTATTTTCTGTTTAATTGTCCACACCACTGCAAGTTAAAGCCTCTGCTATTGCGTAGTTCATTCCTTCCCCAAGTTTCCTCCTCTTAATCCTCCTTGCAATTCTGTATCACAAATTCAACTCGCTCCTTTATATTGCCTCTCAAATACAAAACATCCACCACCCTGGCCTCTTGGTTTCTTTGTTTTCCTTAACTTTGTGGAAATATATAGACGAAATAATGTTTAAGCCAATTATGTTCATTTCAGCAAAAATAATATGATGAACACCTGTACTAGTTAGCAGGTCAAAAGAAAAAAATCCTTAAGAGTGCTTCAAAGCCAGTTGTGTACCCGACCCACTCATATCTCAATGAAACATCCCACCTCACTCCTAAGCCTACTATCCCTATTTATTGTGTCAGTTGTACCACAAATGAATAATCAGGCAAACTTGCTTAACTTTTACTCATTCATTAACTTTACAAGAGTTTTAATAAATGTATATGTATTTTGTTCACATACATCATTTTTTTAAAGATTTATTTATTTATTTATTTGACTGGTAGAGTTACAGACAGTGAGAGAGAAAGGTTTTCCTTCTGTTGGCTCACCCCCCAAATGGCCACCACAGCCGGCGCCGCGCCAGTCCAAAGCCAGGAGCCAAGAGCCTCCTCCTGGTCTCCCATGCGGGTGCAGGGGCCCAAGCACTTGGGCCATTCTCCACTACCCTCCCTGGCTACAGCAGAGAGGTGGACTGGAAGAGGAGCAACCGGAACTAGAACCCAGTGCCCATGTGGGCTGCTGGTGCTGCAGGCAGTGGATTAGCCAAGTGAGCCACGGCACCAGGCCCATCTTTTATGAGACATATTTATGGAAAAGTCCAGGTTAAATTTCAAAATCTTCATGACAATTGTAGTGTCTGTTGTTTATTGTTTCAATTTGCTTATACTCAATTCAATGACTACCACAATTTAATGACCTGTTCTATTTTTTGGTGTATAAATGTTTCACGGAAAACATCTAAAACAAACAAAAATACAGAAAGTAAGAGATGGAATATTGGTGGAAATATCAGAAAAAAGAAATAATTAGCACAGAAAAAAATGTTTGAAGAGATGATGACAGGAAAATTTTCAAAGCCAAGTATTATGAATATATGTATTCTACCCAAATCCATGTGTTGGAACCCTTAACCCTGCAGGGAGACTGTGTTTGGAGGTTGGGCATTTGGGAGATATTGGATTTAGATAAATTCATGAGGCTGACATCCTCGTGATGGATTAGTATCCTTTTAAGGAGAGGAAGAGAACAGAGATCTCCTCCCTCCCTCCCTGACATGTGATAATAAACAAAAAAGTGACTTTAGATCCAGGAAGAGCGCCCTCATCAGGAACTGATCATACTGCCTCACCTCAAGCTGTCAGCCCACTGTTGTTTGAGCCACTCTGTGAGTGTTCTGTTAGAGGGGCCTGATACAACTAACACACCAGAGAATCCACGGGAAACCCACACGTGGGAACAGGCAGAATCACAACTAAGGGTGCATAGTGAAACTGCTTCTACTCTGGCTACTGTGTTGTTCTGGAAGGGGTTAGAAGAGAGCATTTTACAAATCTGGGTTCCTGAAAATTTTCCTTAGATAGAAACCAACTTTTTTTTATAAACTTCAAATTTTTTTAAGATTTATTTATTTATCAGAAAGTCAGATAAATGTGCCTTCCTCACTCCCCCCCCATATACCCTAATATAGTCTTCTTGAAATTATGACTACGTGTTTTATATCTGAATCTCTAGTATTTAGCCTATGATAATGTTTCAAATGTCAGAGAATGAATGAAATGTTTAAAGGCACTCCCGTTGAGGAGCTGCTTGGCTGCTATGTCAGTCACTTATTCTGGTCTTGTATTACTACTCCTGTGTCTCAATATACACGGCAATTAAGCATGAACTGCTAATAAATTCAAAGCAAAATAATAAAATAAAAAAATTGCTTTTGAGGGGCCTGGCTCACTAGGTTAATCCTCCGCCTGTGGCGCCAGCATTCCATATGAGCGCTGGGTTCTAGTCCTGGTTGCTCCTCTTCCAGTCCACCTTTCTGCTGTGGCCTGGGAAGGCAGTGGAGGATGGCTCAGGTGCTTGGGCCCTGCACCCACATGGGAGACCAGGGGGAAGCACCTGGTTCCTGGCTTCGGATCAGCGTAGTTCCAGCCGTTGTGGCCATTTGGGGGCTGAACCAACGGAAGGAAGACCTTTCTCTGTCTCTCTCTCTCACTGTCTGTAACTCTACCTGTCAAATAAATGAATAAAAATCTTTATAAAAAAATTGCTTTTGAGTTAACCAACAAGTAATTTAAATGAAATATTGTTTGAAACAATTATTCTTGAAAACTTGGTGATTTCTCCCATAGCTAGATCCTTTTAGTAAGACTTAAAAGAACAAGAGTTAGAAACATAATTTGCTGAATTGCACTGAACTGCATAGCATATAATGCATATTTAAATTTTCCATTTATCAAGACTAAAAACTATCTTCTTTACTAAAGTCTCTACAAAATTGAACTGCTGAATTGTGACACCTTCATTTGTATCTGGTAAACCTATTAAAGCAATTAGTGATAAGGTGTATCTGATGAACATACTCAAAGCTTTCAAATGTTTTTTGTGTGTGAAAAAAGTAGAGTGGATACTGTTGTTGCTCCATGCAGGTTAATGCTTCCCACTGCTGCTGGGAATGTCGGCTGGGAACCACAGATTTTCTTTCTCCAGAGAATTGGCTTAGGTTGTACATTCCTTCTGGTCTCTCCCCACATTTCATAACCAATAAGAAATTGACAGAATTTATGGAAATCATGCTCATGTGTAATTCCTATCCACAGCTTCCCCTGGCATTAGATTGAAGCTACATTTCAACTAAGAGGTGATCTTATTTAGTGACTTTTCCTGACCTATGCCACATTCCTCATTCTCTTTTTCCAAAGATGGCAACCTTAACAAACCTCTTGCATAGGAATTTTACCTGGGGCTGGCATTGTGGTGCAGTGGGTTAAGCCTCCAACTGTGTCATCAGCATCATATATGGGTGCCAGTTTGAGACCTGTGTGCTCTGCTTCCAATCAAACTCCCTGCTAGTGCACCTGGGAAAGCAGCAGAGCATGGTCCAAGTCCTTGGGCTCTTGTACACACATGGGAGACCCTGAAGAAACTCTAGGCTCCTAGCTTTGGCCTGGTCCAGCCCTCGCCATTGCTGCCATATGGGGCGTAAACCAGTGGAGGGATGATCTCTCTCCCTCTGTGTGTCTCTCTGTCTCTCTCTATGTAACTCTTCCAAAATAAATTAAAAAATAAGTAAAAAATAATTTTTTAAAAAAAGGATTTTGCCTTTGACCAAAGACAGATTGAATTGGTAAATTCTAATTAACAACTCATTGTGAAATGTTATAGAAGTCGTCATCTACTTAAAGAAAGTAAGTATATTACCCTAACTGAAAAGCTGTAGTTGTAGTTGAGATACAGTTGAGGAAAGCTTTGAGAAGTCTAGAGGACAAAAAGACAACAAATAGAAAGGCAAAAATACAACATCTCAATAAGAATAATTTCAGGAAGTATAGCAAGGGAAATAAGAGGGGAAAATAATTTCTAAAAAATCTAGGAGACCATATAATGGATATAAGATTTATGATTAGAAAACTCATGATGTCCTCAATAAAAGAGATAAAACTTATTCATGGTAAGGAACCTCATTATGAATGGTCAAGAGACAAACAGCATTGCACTCTTCAACAGTCATACTAAAAGAAAGACGACGGAAACAATGTAATATGCTTTCAATCAACAAAAAAAAATTTCAACTTAAATTCTGTACTGAACCATATTTTGTTATGTATGGAGGTATACTACATACCTTTTTAAACATGCAACTCTCAACTTGTTAAAAGATTTGCTTCCTTTGTACTCCTCACCAGGAAGCTCATGAAAGGGTATATTTCAACAAAATGAACTAAGTCAAGGAATAATCAAGAACACTAGGGAAGTCACATGGACACAAGTAAACAAAATCCCAAGATGATGAGAAATGGAGGCACTGGAACATATCATGAGACCCAAAACATGTTTGGAAAAAAATTTATGCTTTCCTGGACATTTTGAGATGACTAGGTGATATGCACGTTGAAGATTATCCAAATCAAAAAAAAAAAAAAAAAGAGAGAGAGAGAGAGAGAAAATTATTGAACTGAACGAAAAACAAAAAGTTGTAGAAGGAGGCTGCTTTCATCCAGATATATTTTTTTAAAAAAATTATGTCTATGCTTCTGGCTTCTTTAATAGAAAAGAAAGACCAGAAAGACAGATTTCAAAATCTTACACTCCAAATCACTTCTCACTCTCTGCCAGACTCTACCTCCAATAGAAACTCTCATAAAACCACTATGTTTTCCCATACAGTTTTAATAAGCTGTGTCTATCTGGCCTGGTTATAGCCTGTTCAAATCAGAATCTTTCTGCCCTAGTTATATTTTACCTGAAAATCATGGGGAAAAAAATACAAAATAAAAAAGTTAGCAATGAGATAGATGAGATCAGTCAATTCTATACAATTCATTTTTTGCTAATGTTATATTATCTTCACACTTTTTTCGAGAGACTTTACTTCTTTAACTTATTTCAAAAAATGTTGCATAAAATAAGATTGATATAATGTATAAATAAATATATTGTTATAATATGTTTTAAATGAAACATAGAAAGGAAAATTTCTTTTGATGTCTATGGATATTAAAAGTAGAAAATTACAGGTAACTAGATAATCTTTGCTCGTACCAATCCATAATATAGTGGAGGCAAAACTCCTTGATTTCATAAATTGAGGTGACTGACAAACTGCTGAGAAGTACAGAAAAAAATTACAAAAGAAGCAGCCAATATGACATGGATGTCAAGAGAAAATGGTATACAGCAGAAAGTTTATACCTGTACAAAATGACCTACTTTATATAAAATATAATTAAGTTAGTGCAAGGGAAGTGGGTCAGGCAATACAAACTGCCTATAGTCCTATGCAACCTACTTACTTTTACTTTCAATTCTTCTGGATGATCTTTTAATTAGAGAAACTACAGACCACAATTATGCCAGTTTAAGCACATGTGTGAAACAAGAACATGTGAAATTGTTCTGGGATGTTTATTTTTAAGTTTATTATTTTTATTTTATTTTATTATGTTTATTTTTATATTGAGGATTATTTTTACCAGGCAGAAGATTAAGAGAATGATTTCTAAATAACCCATTATGTTTTAGACAAGTGTGAATGGTGAAAGACTTTGTTGTTCTCCATCAATCTAATCACAAATTTTGGATTGGCAATGGTTTTAGAAAGGTTAAATCTTTCCTCCTGTAACAAAGTAATTTTCTTATTTATTTATATAAATATGGTACCGTATTCCATAAGCTTACCACTTAGTAATTATATCTAGGCCTATCGAATTACTTAGAATATACCTGATGATTTGAATATGTTTATTTCCTGCCCCTCTAACTCTGCTCATGGTCTTTCCACTGCCAACTACTGATCCTAGCAAAATGTCCGTTCCTCCAACACAGGTACTGCAAAACTTCCTTCTGTATAATAGTTCTTCTGGTAGTGAAATGGAAATAGAAGGAAAGGAGATGACTGGCAACTTCCTTACATGAGACCGATTCACTGATTTGAGAGACTCGTTCTATACTCCTTCCCCTTATGCCAACCCAAGTGTCACAGTACAAACATTTCATTGTACAATTTCTATCAAGTTACGTCCAGCTCCTTCTAAAAATTAATTAAGTTCAATTTTCTGGTACATCTTAAAGGCAAGAGTCAGCGAGATAGAAAGAATCTGAGAGGGGCTGGCGCCGTGGCCCACTTGGTTAATCCCCTGCCTGAGGCGCTGGCATCCCATATGGGCGCTGGGTTCTAGTCCCGGTCGCTCCTCTTCCAGTCCAGCTCTATTCTTTGGCCTGGGGTAGCAGTGGAGGATGGCCCAAGTGCTTGAGCCCCTGCACCCGCATGGAAGACCAGGAAGAAGCACCTGGCTCCTGGCTTCCTATCGGCACAGCGCTAGCCATGGCTGCCATTTGGGGAGTGAACCTATGGAAGGAAAACCTATCTGTTTCTCTCTCTCTCTCTCACTGTCTGTAACTCTACCTGTCAAAAAAAAAAAAAAAGTATATTGACAGGGGCTGACACTATGACAAAGCGGGCTATGCCTCCACCTGTGGCACCACCATCCCATATGGGTACCAATTCAAGTCCTGGCTGCTCCTCTTCTGATCCAACTCTGCTATGGCCTGGGAGAGCAGTGGAAGATAGCCCAAGTGCTTGGGCCCCTAGCTCCTGACTCCTGGCCCAGCTACAGCCATTGCCACCATTTGGGGAAGGATTCAACAAATGTAAGACTTCTTTCTCTCTCTGTAACTCTACCTCTCAAATAAATAAATAAAACCTTTTAAAAAAGTATATTGCTAAAATAAATTTTTCTTAATGAACCATAGGAATGGTAGATTCTGAATTTGTATATTTTTTCTTTAAAAATTGCTTCCTTTTTATATATTTACCTCTTTATACTATTCCCTTCATTATGATTTTACTTCTTTCTTTTCCTTTGATAAACTATTTTAAACTATAAAACAATATCCATTAAATTCCAATAAGAGATATGGTCAATCCAGGGTCCATCCCCTTAAGTGCTATACTGCTAATCTATATAAATAATTTGAGGAAAAGTGTTTAAATAAAGTTCACAAGTGCTGTGGGGTGTCATTATTTATTGGTTATAGCTTATAGTTATGGATACAGAAGTACTTATATGTTTATGTATTCCTCAATCAGTGCCCAAGAGATTTATCCCAAGTTTCCAGGCACCAACTATCTGTTCTTGTTCAGATACAGAAAACATTTTTTCAATATTATTATTCGTAAAAAATAAAAAAGCCTATTATTTGTGCCTAGTTTTATTTCTCTTACCATACAATGAATAGAACAGTTAATAATGCTATGCTATCCAACAGTTGCATGACAATTTGGAACCTATTTATATTGAAACCATGAGGCTTTTTGCATCTGTAGTAAGTCCCGTGTTTTTATTCATGTAATGCTGAATATATCAGTACTCATCACTGTGCTCCATCATCGATTGTGCAGCATGTGAACACTGACTTCCAATGAGTCCCCTCAAGGATTCTTACTATGTTTCACATAATGACTGCAGGTTCCAGTCTTTCAAGAGCATGCCAAAAAATCTGAATAATTCATTTTCACATTAAATTTATCTAGCTTTCAATCATGTGGTTCTATTCGATGTACTTTTTGTATTCATTACATTTCTGGAAGGTGATCTTTCAGTGCCTTCCACATACTGCACCAGTGGGTATGACAGGCAAAAGTTCCACAGACAGCGCAAGGGTAGCACCATTAACTCATGGGAACTGATCCCCCTGGATGTAGGCACCAAGGGCACATTTGTCACCTGTCACCACCCTGCCACCACCGGGTGCTATAGAGTAGGAAGGCACTGTGGCTGGAATAAGGAAAAGACATGAGAAGTTTCACTCAACTTCAAAGGCCAGTGGTGGTCCATCAGCAGCTAGAACATTTAAGTCACCTTACGTCCACTGTAAGAGCTAGCCAAATCAGTGTGTCCACTCCATTATGGTTGCTCAGTTTTGTGATATTCCACAGAACAAATGCCTTGCTGAGAAGTTGGCACAATCCTCTAGCAGACAGTCTTCTCAGACCTGGAAGTGAATTCCAGAGCTTCTCAGGGCATCCGGTTGAGCCTATGAATGGATAGATGGATAGAACATATCCCAAGTAGAGAAAAGGGTTCTAGGGTTCATGTCTGTGCCCAGATGTCACAGGTGGCCTTGGAACACTGCGGCATGGGGTTGGGGGGGGGGTGCCTAGGACACTTTGAAAAGGGCTGTTGGAGGCATTCATACTCCGAGGTTCAGGCCCTAGATTAGAAGTCTAAATTTTCCAGGTCTAAAGCCATTACTGAGTCAGTTTTTGTTAAAACATCTGGAATATTCAAACTTTCAAAGTCGTAGAATGACATAATTTTGTTAAGTGGAGATAAAACAATATTCACTTATTAAGTAAGAGTGATAATTTTGGAGTATATCATGTGACTGTATTAAAGCAATCCCAATACTTTAAGAATTAATAAAAGTGTATTGTGCACATACAAGTCAATTTTTCTTCTTCAAGTTTTATAAGTTACTGACCTGGTCTCCTGAAAGAATGGGAAGAAAAAATAAGTGAATGATGTTATGTGTGAGGATATAGTTCCCCTTCTAGATATTTCCCTCTTCACAGATGTTGCATGGCATAATATAGTGCATTCTGTTGTTTGGACTAAATAAATTGTCTTGAAGTATAAGGAATAGGAAAAAAGTTCTACTATTCCTAATTTGAGCAGCAAGTTTGTGATTATGCTATGCATGAGCTCTACGTCTTCAGTTCAAAGAGCTGCAATATCTGGGACAATCTATAAGTCTTTACAGTGGTTCACAAATCTATACATACTGGCATAACTATTTCTTAATGTAAAAATAGTTTTATAAAATGTTATACTTTAACCATTTTTAAGTGTTAGCAGAGATTACTTAATGCATAATCTTCATTCTTGACTAAAGTAGAAAATATTTCTCCTCTAAAGTCTTTTATTTTTAAAAAGATGAAAGCGTCTGAAATCTCCAGCTAGGTTTGAAGTAAGGTTCTTAGGTTTGAGGTTAATACTCAGACAATCTGAAATCACATAAATTCTGTGTCTGTTTGGTGCCTCAACAAATGGGCAAATGGGAAAAATTCAGGGAATCCAATTAAACACTGTTAAGGGACAGAACCAAGCCAAACCAACACAAAATAAGCAAACAAAAATGCATCCTGGCAGCAAGATATTTTAAATAAGTTAAATCTCTCCAGCTATGCTTTAAAAGAATCAATTGAGTGAAATCGATAGTGTAGTGGCCATAGATTAAGATGAAGTGAAGTTTCAAAGTGACAAACTCCTCAGTCTAAATGAATTTGATGCTTGTCAGAAGTTGTTAAGAAAATCGGCCTCACTCCCGTGGTCTCCTGAAACCTTAAAACACATGACAACTATGCCTGGTGTTCCTGATAAATGTAATGCAATTTCTGTAGAAAACATATGTAAATAATTTATAGCAATTATGAATTAGAAAATAAATTAGAAAATTTTCTAATTAGAAAATTTAAAAATTCAAGCAAGAAATCTGGCCTTTGAAATGACCCCAGAGCTCAAGTAGGGAGCTAGAATCCTAAAACCTCACATGCTGATTATGTATCCGGCCATCTGATTCATTCTTTTAAATGTATATTTATTAGCAAAACTTAATTAGATAATATCCCAGAAGACAAAAAATACATCCCAATGAACTCATTTGCCTCATGTCAATGATATTCCAGTTTTAGTATGTGCTCTCAAACCTATAGGAATAAATCTTCAACTTTTCAGTTAAAGGATAAGAAAATAAATAAAAATTGAAAAGGTTAATACAAAGGAAAGAAGACTGTTTCTATCAAAAATGACTGAAAATACAAGTGCTTATGGCTGAACAATAATAACACTTTCACTTATTACATACCACAGTATTAATAAGTATCCAAAATAGTGAGTTGTCATTTAGCTCTTCATTACCAGTGATGGTAACAGGTAGAACATTCATGTGGTATAGCTTGAGCTTTAAACATAATAGAAGAATTAGAGACTTTAACACATCTGAGCTTAAGGAAGGGAAAAAATAAGGCTATTTTTCCTTCTTCTTTGTCATGTTTTTCCCAAATGTTTCTGCCATGAGAGACTAATAAAAAATAACAAAATTGAAATATAATGACTTGTTCTGTTACATGATTTTTGTTTTTTTAACCAAGTGAAATAAAATTAAAACACTCCAAAAATTGGGAACCATCCCTCTATTTTTTTTTTTAATTTATTTTACTTACTTAAAGGCAGAGTTAGAAAGAGAGTGAAAGATGGGGGGTGGGTGGAGGAGAGAGAGAGAGAGAGAGAGAGACTGCTGCAGGAACAAGCCTTCCATCCTCTGGTCCACTCCCCACATGGCTGCAATGGCCAGAACTGGGCCAGGCAAAAGCCAGGAGTTTCATCTGATCTCCCATGATTGCAAGTGTAGCAGCTGCGACTTTAAGTGACACCCATATGAGATGTCTGTGGGCACTGCATGTGGCAGTTTAATTCACCATGCCACAGTGTGGGCCGCTCCTTCCTTACTTTGTTGTCTCTTAGACCTTTTAACTTTTATTTTTAGTTTCATTTCTAATGCATTGTATTTCCATAAGAATTTTTGAAAATATTGAGAGTCTGTAAGTCTAATTAGTTTCTTGACTTCAACTCTTTGCTATGGATCCATCCTGTGAATTTCAAACTATTAGCAGCATCCTTTGTTTCTACTCAGTAGAGGCCCTCAGTAGCAATCCTTCCCTCCCCTGACTGCATTATGACAAACAAAAATGTCCTGAAACATTGCCAAATGTTCCCTAGGGGGCAAAATACTTCCCAGTTGAGAACCAATGCTATGAACTAAAATTACACAGCCTTCAGCTTCCTGTTGACAAGGAAAAAAAATGCAAGCTTTTGTTGTTTCTCCAGGAAAATAGTGTAATAGGTGGGAAGAGGAAGGCTAATAGAATTGTGCACATTGTACAGATCATGTGTGTGAAGCACTGAGTTAAAATAATTAAGATTGACAACAGCACACAAATATTGTTCAATCCAACCAGTATCATCCTATATACAGCTGTTTATATTTTTATTTTTGAATTAATTGTCAGCCTTTAAACTGGAGTATTTTACTGAAATACTTGATTATGATTTCTCCTAAAAAATAAGAATTTCTTGCAAAACTATCACCAGTTACCATAAGAATAGCATATGCTCTCTATCTTATCACACCTGACCTATTTTTAAAATTTCTAATACATTACCTACATGATCTAAATCCATTTGAATTTGAAAACCCAGTGTCAGTAAATTTAATATTTATCAAAAGCTCAATTAACTTTAAGGAATGATTTCTGAAGTTAGAGGAAAAAGAAGTGCATTAGTGGAGGGGGTAACTGATGTGAGGAAAAGGAAGAAAGAGAAGGATTTGTTTTCTGCAATGCAGCAGATCTGGGTATTGGGTATTGTTGTAGCTCTTTAACACATTAATTAGCTTATTACGAAATCCTTTGAGATGTCAATACCTATTTTTAAACTTCTGTTAAAAAAAAGACACCATACAAGTATTATCTGGGCTGCAATCATGATATTGAAAAGATCAGATGACTGGAGCGGTGGGCCTGAGTCACATTTTAGGAATCTCCATCCTCACCAAATAAAGAAAAACAATGGATTAATTTTCTATGCCACTTAAGGAACCTGAATTTCTCTGAATGTTTAGAGTGGGACACAAATTACAAATGTGTACTCTGCAGTAATAAATATGGTATAAATTAGTACAGATAATAGGTCATCTGCTTTAATTTGTGCTTATATTTTAGATGTTCATTATGGAACACTGTGCTTAAATAATAAATTCCTTTTATAGGATTCATTTTAAACTAATGACAAGCACTGGTTCGAGTCCTGGCTGCTCCACTTCCAATTTAGCTCTCTGCTATGGCCTGGGAAAGCAGCAGAAGATGACCTAAGTCCTTGGGCCCCTGTACTCACGTGGGACCCCAGAGGAAGTTCCCCGCTCCTCGGATGGGCACTGTTCAGGCCATTGCGGCCATCTGGGAAGTGAGCCAGCGGATGGAAGACCTCTCACTCTCTCCCTCTGCTTCTGCCTCTCTGTAACTCTGTCTTGTAAATAAATAAATCTTTATAAAAAATAAACTAATGACAAGTATTTGTACTCAGATGGGTACAGATTTGTATATAATATTGCTTTATTAGTTCTGTTTTTTATTAGTATTTCTCTGGGAGGATGACTTCCAATTCATAATAGAGATCTTTCCTGACATAAGGTGGAGTAGTTTCAAAAAGCATGAGTATGATATTCAGAGAAAAAATTTAAGATGCAATTTTGTATGGATCCAAATATTCTGGGAAAATAATTCTATGTCTATGACAGGTAGTTCTGGTGCAAATTTTTAAGTAAAAGTAAATTTTTATCTACAAACTACATAAATCACTGGGTGCATTTAACATTAACATAACATATTCTAACATTTTGAAGAACAACAAATTGTGCACTATTAGAATAACTTTAAAAATACTTTGTTATCTGCATCTAGTTATTAAATTTAAACACATAAAAGATATAAAATATTTCTAATTATTAATAATACAACCATTGAAGACATAAGTAATCCTTAATAGTTTGGAAGCAATTCATTAATGAAAAGAATAAATATCCAGAGCAAAAACACTATTTGTCAACCATGAGGGTTTCTTTTATTTGCCTTAGAGATTAAATACAAGATTGGGTGTAATTCATGATACTCTTAGTAAGAAGAAGGGCGTATTTCAGTTCCTTATCAATATTCCAAAAGATGTGATGCCTCTAGGTTTTGACATAACCAATAAGATAGTTATGATTGTTTAGATGAGTTTTTTAGTACTTATAAGTGATATAAACTCAAACCTCTGTAATTTTCAATGCATTTTTGTCATGATATTTTCTATATGGAAAGAAGACATAATATTCTTAGCTGGTACCTTTCTTATGTTTTATTATCAGCATTTTTTAAAAAGTTTATTTATTTATTTGAAAGGCAGAATTACAAAGAAAGAGAGATTGAGAAAGAGAGAGAAAGCGATCTTCCATCCACTACTTCACTCCCCAGTGGACATAACCAGCAGCCTGGAACTCCATCCTGGGCTCCCACATGACTGGTAGGAGCCCAAGCCATCTTCTGGTGCTTTTCCAGGTACATTAGCAGGAGCCTGATGGGAAGTGGAACAGCCAGAACTCAAATTGGTGCTCCTATGGGATGCTGGTGTCACAGGCAGCCAGCAGCTTGACCCATGACACCACAATGCTGGCCCCTGTTTTCAATGCAAATTTGCTAGTTAGCAAATAGGTTCTCCTTCACCAATAAAATACATGCGTATGATTGCCTTAGTTTCCTTCAGTAGTATTTGGGTTGATGATTTCTTTGGATGGTGATGGATAACTTCTGCATTGAAGGTATAACAAAAAAGACAATGAGTCAGATACATTTTCCCTTTTTGTTAAGTATATAAAATCCTTTTGAGCTTTATTTTTTTGTCTAAAACACTAACTCCATGTCACATGGCTTTCTCACGTGATTAAAAAAAATACTAGGAAGTGGATACTTGTATTATTTTAAAGATTTGTGTATTTTTATTTATTTTGAAAGTTGGATTTACAGAAACAGAAAGAGAGAGGACACCCATCTGCTGGTTCCCCAGCATACCTGCAAGAGTCAGAGCTGGACCAGGCAAAGCCAGGAGCTAGGAGCCAGGAGTTAGGAGCTTCATCTGGGTCACCTACATGAATGAATGGCAGGGACCTAAATATTTGGGCCATCTTCTACTGCATTTCCCAAGCCATTAGTGGGGAGCTGGACCAGAAGTAGAGCAGCTAGGACATGAACCAGCACCCATATGGGATCCTGGTATTGCAGGAGGTGGCTTACCTGCTCTGCCACAAAACCAGCCTGGAATATTTGTATTTCTAAACTTTTATAGTGGTAGGCAAATGGAGATGTTGAGAGAAATAATTTGCCATGATTTATCTCTATATTAAGACTATATTTAATTTAATTTGAACATGGAATGATGTGTCTCATCAATGCAATAGAAGATTCAGTATTTTATATAAGTGAGTTTTCTTCAATATACTCATCATAATTCTGGTCAGGTTTTTCTGGTCAAAATTGAGAACTAGTCCTAATATTTTTCTGGAAAATCAAAGGTCATGAACAACTAAGGCAATCTTGGATGAGAACACAGCTGGAAGATTTATATAACAGATACTAGATTATTATTTAACAAGAGTAGTTAAGACTGAAGTAATAAAAGGATAGACAAATAGAGCAATGGAGCAGAATAGCTATTTCAGAAACCAACCACACATACATGATCTCCTGACTTAGACAAAGGTGACATGATAGCACCCTGTATGGGGTTAGTCAGAAATCCAAATTAGACTGTGATTATTCCTACCTTATACCATACATAAGAAACAGTTCCAGATAGATTGTAAATTTAACATGAAAGCTAAAATAATAAAGCTTCTGGAAATTTTAGAATTCTCTACTTCTCTCTGTGTGTCTCTCAGTTTCTTTTTTTTAATTTTTTTTGAATTTATTTGACAGATAGAGTTAGACAGTGAGAGAGAGAGAGGGACAGAGAGAAAGGTCTTCCTTCCATTGCTTCACCCCCCAAATGGCACTACAGCCAGAACTAAAAAAAAAAAGTTAAAAAACTTTTCCTCTGTGTTGGCACTGTATGTTTGTGTTTGTCTTCCTGTGGTCTCTTAAGGCTAACAAAAGACCTTCAAAACAGCAGTCTCTGGCTATGAAACTGTAGAAGATGTCAAACTATCTTTTTGGCCAAAAACAACTACAAAATTTCATGAAATACATGAGGCAAATTTTTCCGAGGATAACAAACAGGGATTAGGTAGGTAAAGTTATTCATGCTGACTTTCTCCTGGAAACGCTTTTCAGAATGCAGTGTGGAGAGCACAGGGGTCCTGCTGAGTTGAGGAGGCAAAGATTATAGCTCTGGGCTGCTAACCTGGCCAGAATCTGCAGGACAGAGCACCAGAAAGAGGAGCTGCAGAAATTTTCCATGGAGTTCCTCCAGTATTCAAAGATTCATTAAGCTCTGCGTGCCCAGGGTGCAACTGCACAAGACCTAACAGCAAACTGCTGTGGGGAAACTGTGATTGACATTCAGCCCACACTTGGCCTCCAATAATATGTTAAATTTTTTACTCATTCTTCTCTGCTTGTCTGGGAGCCACCCTTCCTGCCAAGCTCTGCTACAGGTAAGTCAGGCTGTATGTGCTGTTATACTTTGGAGGGACCACTTCTCCCTAGGAGTCTATATTGCTTGGTTACTCTGCTACTTCAGCCCTTTTGTGCACAGATGTTGGGATGTTTGTGGTTTGTCCAACTGCTTAGAGTTGTTGGATTGGACAAGGCATTCTTGCCAGTGATGCCATACCAAAGCAGAAATCTCATTTAATTGATTTTCAACAAAGTGATCAAAGTAATTAAATTGAGAGAGAAAAGTCTTTGAGCAAATGATTCTGAGGTAATTAAATGTTCATACGGAAAAAGCAAACTTCAACCAGTTTCATTTCTATATATTAAAGATAATTTGAGATGGGTTATAAACAATGGAAAAGCTGAAATTCCAGTGTTTCATAAAGAAAATAAGGGGGACCAGCATTGTGGTATAGGAAGTAAAGCCGCCACCTGTGACACTGGCATCCCATATGAGCACCTATTCAAGTCCTTTCTGCTCCACTTCTGATCTAGCTCCTTCCTATTGGCCTGGGGAAAGCAGCAGCAGATGGCTCAAATGCTTGGACACTTGTGCCCACATGGAAGACCCAGATGAAGCTCCTGGCTTTGGACCAGCTCAGCTCCAGCTGTTGAGGCCATCTGGGGAGTGAGCCAGTGGAAGGAAGATTCATATTCTCTCTCTCTCTCTCTCTCTCTCTCTCTCTCTATCTCTCTCTCCTTCTTTCTCTGACTTTTAAATAAATAAATCAGTCTTACCCAAAAAAGTGCAAAATCCTCATGGTTTAAGGTTAAATACCTACTTTTCAGACTGCATATAGAAAATGAAGTTGTGGACAATGTCAAATTTTACTTCATTAAAGTTAAAAATGTATGCTCAAGAAAAAACGCAGCATGAAGAAAATGGACATGCAAGTCACAGACTGGGAGAAAACACTTGCAAAACACATAAATGATGATGGTTTATATTCATGATATATAAATAACTCCTATAACGTGATAATAAAAATCAAACAACTCAATAAAATATGGGAAAACATCTGAACAGATGATCTAAGAATTAGAAATATGATGCCCAATAAGCACACGAATAAATCCTTAATGATTGGTATTTAGGGAAATTAAGACTACACTGAGGTATGAATAAACACTGTCTAATAGGCCTAAAATTAAAACAAATGATAATAACAAACATTGGGAAAATGTGGATCGTCGAGTGTTGAAATGCTCATAAACTCTTGGGAGGAATGTAAGCTGTACAACTACTTTAGGAAAAGTCTGTCATGTTCTTACAAAGTTAAACACTAGATCTACGGTATTACTCTGAATGTACAATCCAAGATATCACCCAAGAGAAATTAAAACATCAGCCTTCAGAAGAACTAGAACATTTAAAAGGCTTTTCTCTTAATTGCCCAAAATGAAGCAGCTCAAATATTAACTACCACGAGAATGAATAAACAAATTGTGATGCATTATCAAAATATTACTCTTAAATAGAAAGGGGGAAAACACAACATTAAGAAGAAATTAATCACACAATATTTTATGTGTAAAATAAGATGAACAAATTAGGGTACACAGTGCATGATATTATATTGGTAGAATTGAAAAAATGAGTATGTATTGTGGGATAAATAATAGCTTTGTTTCAGTGACGGCTTTGATAAGCATATTGTGTTCTGTAAGAAAATATCCTTATGTATGTTCTTACTAAGTAGTGTGTGCGTGTATGTGTGAGAGAGGAGACAGAGAGACAGAGACAGAAAGAGAATGATCAATAGTAATAAAGTGCGTGGAGAAAAATGTAAATGATTGAAAACTGCCTAAATGTTATGTAAATTCTCCTATTCTGGCAACTTTTCCTGTGATTTAAAGTACAAGGATTATTATGTTCTACTTTAGAGAATGAAAGTCCGTACAAATGTCTTTTATCACTAAAGAATATTTTAAGGCTCAAGAGAATTCCACAAGGCTGAGGCATTTTACCCTTAAATATTGACTGAGGTTTTTAATACTATATCATTTGTTCTTAACAACTAGAAGAATATTGGCAATCTTAGCTGCGCAGTGTAAAGCTATCTCCCATATAAGACAGATGCAACAGCATTTTAATAATTGTATCACAATATTCCTTAAAATTTCTGCTGAATCCTTTTTCTTTTATTCTTAATTTAAACATACATTTTTTATATTTATAGGTACAATGTGATGTTTTGATGTGTGTTTACAGTTGGAATGACTAGTAGTGAACAGAACTACCTCCTGACATGCATTTAAAATCTACTTTTCTAGCATATGTTTGAGTATATGAGGTATTATCATTGATCATACTTACAGTAAGTGGGCATGTAAATTAACGCAACCATTGTGGAATTGGTATGGAGGTTCTCATAAGACTGAAAACCGAATCTCCATACAATCTAATAATCCACTTTCAAATATATATCTAATGAATTGAAATCATGATGTCGAAGACATAGCTGCACCCTTATGTTCACTGCAAAATTATTTACTGTAGTCCAGGTGTCCATCATCAGATACATGTCATTCTGTGCAACTGATACTAGAACTTAGGGTGAAAATGTGGTATAGGGGCCAGCATTGTGACATAGTGGGTAAAGCTGCTGCCTGCATTACCGTCAGCCCATATAGGCATCAGCTCAAGACCTGGCTGCTCCACTTCTGATCCAGCTCTCTACTGTGGCATGGAAAAGCAGTAGAAGATGGCCCAAGTCCTTGGGCCCCTACACCCAAGTAGGAGACCCAGAAGAATCTCCTGGCTCCTGGCTTCAGATCTGCCCAGCTGCTGCTGTTGCGACCATTTGAGGAATGAACCAGTGGATGGAAGATTTCTCCGTCTCTGCCTCTGCCTCTCTGTAACTCTGCCTTCTAAATAAATAAATAAATCTCTAAAAAAAATGTGGTGTAAACATACGATGGAATATTGTTCAGCCTTTAAGAACAGAACAATCCAATCATTTTAAAGAATATGGGTTAAAGGCCGGCGCTGTGGCTCAACAGGCTAATCCTCTGCCTTGCGGCGCCTGCACACCGGGTTCTAGTCCCGGTCGGGGCGCTGGATTCTGTCCCGGTTGCCCCTCTTCCAGGCCAGCTCTCTGCTGTGGCCCGGGAGTGCAGTGGAGGATGGCCCAGGTGCTTGGGCCCTGCACCCCATGGGAGACCAGGAAAAGCACCTGGCACCTGGCTCCTGCCATCAGATCAGCGCGGTGCACCGGCCACAGCGCGCCGGCCGCGGCGGCCATTGGAGGGTGAACCAACGGCAAAGGAAGACCTTTCTCTCTGTATGTCTCTCCCACTGTCCACTCTGCTGTCAAAAATTAAAAAAAAAAAAAGATATGGGTTAAAAAGAAGGCTTTATAATAAGTGAAATAAGCCAGACACAGAAATACAAATACCACATGATCTCACATGTGAAATATTAAACATTGAATTAAAAACAGTAGAATTTAATGAAGGTTACCAGAAGCTGGGGAAGGAGTACTGGATATGGAAAAGGGAGATCTGGATTGAGGAATACAAAGTTTCAGATGGCCTAGGTTATATTATCAGTTGCACAGAATGACAACTATGATAAATAACAATGCACTGTGTATTTCTTGAAACCAACTATTGAGAGTGGGAGAGGAAACCAAAGCTATATCACAATGGCTTTATGTTCTAAGGCAAAGTGTTTGAATTTAACAGTGAGGGAAATAGGATGCCAGTGAAGGATTTTAGGCCAGTTTAATTAGGCTCAGAATGACATAGCATAAAATTATTTTGAAAAATTGGAGAACTCCAAATTATTGGCAGGAAAAAATGAACTAAGAATGTGTTGCTACAATCTTGCAGTGAGAATGGAAAGCACTTAGGCTAAAGTAGAAGGAACATGGCTATGACCTATATCTGAGAGCTATTAATAAGGTAAAGTTAAAAAAAAAAGTCATTGATTCAGTGTTCAGTGTGGCCATAAAGGAGAGGAAAAAGTAAACATGCATTTAGTGTGATGAGGAATACAAGAGTAAGTGTGGATTCAAGTTGATTAACTACCCTATAGACTTATTATATTTTAGTTCTCAATGAAATGGCCAAGTTGCAGTGGTCAGCAAGGATTAGAATACCAAGAGGTGTGGGCTAGAGTACTGCTCTGGAAGGCATGAGTATATGTGTCTACACTTCTCTCACTGTGAAATACTAAGCAACTAACTCTTGAGGTTTAAAATGCTGTCAGCTTCTATGAAATGTATTAATAAATGGTGAGGAGTGTCAAGATCTTCACTATTATCCAAATAAATAGATTTAAAAGCAATAGTACCAAATGATAAAACATAAATGAACTATTAGGAATAGTAAATATTAATTCTCATTTCCATAAAAGAAATTTCCACATATTTTCTTTTATACCTTTGATCTCTAAACTTGAACTAAATTCTGTTTTCCAGGATTTGAGTAATGGTAGTGGTAAACATCTGTAACAATAGTGCTGGTTAAAAAAGAAAACACTTAGAGGCCAATTTTCAAGTGGCTAATGTTCTAATTCTCCAAGCTACATGGAATTTCTCAAAGGGCTTGACTTTAACAACATGTGCCACATGTAGTTTTCTCCAAATAGAAAATCTCTTCAAAGATTGTCAACAGGCCATTTGGACTAGTCCAGGAAAACAGAAGGTTAATATAATGCTAAAATATTTGGGATTACTGGTGGTGTTAAAATGTTCTGTCTGAAATAGTATGAATCCTTAACAAACGAGTACCCCAAGGGTTTAGCAAAGCCGTTCTGACAAAAACATTCATAAAACTTAATAAATTAGAAAACAAATTAGTTACTCATCAACCTTACCATCAGTGTGTGTGTGTGTGTGTGTGTGTGTCTGTATGTGAACATCAGTAGGGACATGGAAAAAAATAAGCAAAACACAACTGAGTACAATAACAGTGTTTCAGAAGTGTTCTCAAACACTTGTTAAGAAATCAAAGTAGACTTTGTCAAGAAGGTTATCATCCTTTGCCTTTTGTACTGACCACATGCCTAGACCTTAAATCTATGTTTTCTGAATTTGGCTTCTGTTGGGAAATTTAAAAAATAAAAAAAAAACTTTAAGTTTTTAGAATCTATGCCTCGGTATAATCCATCCTTTTTCTCCCTGTTCAATATAGTCACTTTTATACTATGTAAAACAATTTTGAGCATCCTGCCAACATTAATCATGGAATGAAATACTTGGTTATTTAAAAATTATACACTTTTAAAGCATATACTCTGACTTAACACATATTTTTACTACTTTTTATTTAGGAATTAAGACTCTCAGTACTGAAAAAGCGTTATGACTCTTAGTAATCTGAGTACATTATAGGTATACAATGCAATACACTACAATGTATTTTACAAAATAATTTGCCCTCCAACACTAGCTAACTGGTTAGTTGAACTTCCAGGAGTAGAAAAGAATTCTGAATGTGTCCTATTATTCTAAAAAGATTGAGAACCATGGCCTTGGTGAAATAAGTAAGAAAATAGAATGTCCTTTATTAAATTTAACTGAACATTATCCAAGAAGTCACTGTTCCAAGGGGAACAATCTGAGATTTCCTCATTGACATTTAAGCAATGTCTTTCCACATAACTAGAATTGAGAAAATAATAGATTACGCCATATGTTCTTATCTGGTTCATGCCCCCAAAGGCCGAGAGAATAGGCATGGTTTTATAAATCTAAACAAATTAAATAAATGTTTTGCACTTGTAACTCTGTTACCTTTTAGCAAAAAAGTGAATTACTACCCAGGGAGTCACAAAGTGAAGAGACCCTGTAAACAAAAGAACAGAAGGCTGTCTACATTTTCACAGCAAATTAATGGAACACAGTAGAAACTACATGGATTAAACTGCTGCGGTTTATCTGGATAGACTGCATATGAAAGCATTTATAAATCCCATTTTTTACTTTGCTTACTCATAGGGAAATATGACAAAAAGTTCTTCAAACTTCTTAAGAAATTGAATACATGAAGTTTTCGAAAGTTCATGGGAAATGCATATTATGAAAAAATAGGCATAGCCTACCACATGACCCAGCCAACCCACTCCTTGGAATTTACCTAATGGAAATTAAATTGGCAAATGAAAGAGCTGTCTGCACCTCAATGTTTATTGCAGCTCAATTCAAAACAGCTAAGACATGGAATCGACCTAAATGCCAATCAACAGAAAACTGGATAAAGCAATTATGGCATATGTACTCTATAGAATACTATACAGCAGTAAAAAAAAAAAAAAAAGTGAAATAGGTCATTTGCAACAAAATGGAGGAATCTGGAAAACATCATGCCTAGTGAAATAAGCCAGTCCCAAAGGGACAAATATCATATGTTCTCCCTGACTAGTGACAACTAACAGAGCACCAAAAAGTAAACCTATAGAAGCAAAACAAACACTAAGAGAAACAGTGACTTGATCATCCCTCCTCCTGACTGTCGAGGAACAGCTTACTATTTTATTCTTTTCATTATTTTCTTTTCCTACTTAATACCACTGGTTGAACTCTTTAATTAATATACAATTATTCTTAGTTGTTTAAATTTAACTGAAAAGTGATCCCTGTTAAATATGAGTGGGAATAAGAGAGGGAGGAGATGTACAGTTTGGCACATGCTCACTCAGACTTACCCCAAATGGTAGAGCTGGAAACATGCAAGGGGATTCAAAATCAATCCCATCAAAATGGCATGTACCAATTCCATCTCACTAGCCAAAGTGATCGCTTTAAGTTCATAATTGATCATAATGATAGGATTAAGTGTCAAAGGGATTGCATAAACAAGACTAGTGTCTGCTATTAATAACTGATAGAGGCTGGTGCCAAGGGGTCAATAGGCTAATCCTCCACCTGCGGCGCTGGCACCCCAGGTTCTAGTCCTGGTCGGGGGCGCCAGATTCTGTCCCAGTCTCTCCTTTTCCTGTCCAACTCTCTGCTGTGCCTGGGAGTGCAGTGGAGGATGGCCCAAGTGCTTGGGCCCTGCACCCGCATGGGAGACCAGGAGGAAGCACCTGGCTCCTGGCTTTGGATCAGCATGGTGCACCGGCCACAGCACACTGGCCACAGCAGCCATTGGAGGGTGAACCAATGAAAAAGGAAGGCCTTTCTCTCTGTCTCTCTCCTCTCTCCCTCACTGTCCACTCTGCCTGTCAAATAATAATAATAACTGATAGAATTAAAAAAGGAGAGAACAATCCAACATGGGAAGCAGGATACACAGCAGACTCATAGAATGGCAGAGGCCCTAAACAGCACTCTGGCCTCAGAATCAGCCCTTAGAAATTTGGATCTGGCTAAAAAGCCCGTGACAGTTTCTCAGGCATGAAAAGCCAAGACACTGTGGCAAATAAAGAAAAAAATGACCTAAATGAAAGATCTCTGTGAGTGAGATCCCAGCAGAAAGAATGGGCCATCAAAGAAGGAGGTACCTTTCTCTGAAAGGAGGAGAGAATTTTTACTTTGATTATGGCCTTGTCTAAATAAGGTGGGAGTTTGTGAACTTAAAAGGTTTCAATAGCCTTGGCAGCTCATGACAAGAGCCTCGGGTGATTACTGATGTCATAGGTAAAAGTGTCAATTGTTAAATCAACAATGGGGGTCACTGTATACTTGTTCCCCAACGTAGGATCTCTGCCCTTAATGTGTTGTACTATGCGAATGAACGGTAAAACTAGTATTCAAACAGTACTTTATACTTTGTGTATCTTTATGGGTGCAAACTGTTGAAATCTTTACTTAGTATATTCCAAGTTGATCTTCTGTATATAAAGATAATTGAAAATGAATCTTGATGAAGAATGGGATGGGAGAGGGAGTGGGAGATGGGATGGTTGTGGGTGGGAGGGAGGTTATGGGGGGAGGGAAGCTGCTGTAATCCAAAAGTTGTACTTTGGAAATTTATATGTATTAAATAAAAGCTTAAAAAAAGAAAAAATATGCATAAATTTCAAAAACGTTTTGCAGCAAAATAAACATTTTAATTCAATTTTCCATGAGCTTTTTGAAGTCTTCTAGAAAAGAAAGATATAATCATCTTGAATATTCTCTGCTAATCCTAATTCATTTCAGTTTTGCCTCCAAAGCCTAATGGTCGTGTATCTTCTTACTGTTAATTGCTGTAATTATCTGATTTTATACCATGCGTCTCACTGAGTCTCAACTACATGTCCCACAATCCTGGTAAGCGTAAGCATGTTCCTCCCAAACTCGTTAGTGTTTGTTTTTGCCAAATATTAATTCTCTCCAAAAAGCTAATGGAAAATGCATATGATAAGAAAACTGCTTCAATAAGTTTTTCAGCAAAATAAACATATCTGTTAACTCTATTTTCCATGAATATTTAAAAGTAATACATATAATATCACTCTAGTTTGTAATTATATGCTAAAAGAAATTAATACAAAATTGAGAGCATGGATTTTTTTCTATTTACCTATTAAACTTGTTTTTTTTTCCCCTACCGCTAAGACATCTTCTAATGAATATATATATTAAGTACACTTAAATCTTTTTTTTCAAGATTTATTTCTTTCAAAAGTCAGAGTTACAGAGAGAGGGGTAGAGACAGAGACAGGGAAAGAGAGATCTTCCATCTGCTAATTCACTCCCCTAGATGGTGGCAACAACCAGTGGTAGGCCAGGCTGAAGCCAGGAGCCAGGAGCTTTGTCTAGAGATCCCATATGGACTACAGAGGTTCAAGCACTTGGGCCATCCTCTGCTTCTTTTCCCAGCTATCAGCAGGGAGCTGGATCGGAAATGAAGTAACTAGGACATGAATCAATAGGATACTAGTGCCACAGGTGGTGGTTTTACCCACCACACCATAAATGTTTTAAATGTTGTAAGAATTGTCATACTAAATCAGGATCATTGTTGTGACTCAATTGTGTTGTTTATTTGTTTGGCCTTTTATTTTGCCTGATCCCCACACAGTCAAGAGATGTGATTTATTTCTGGCAAGTCAAATAGGAAACTCTCATACCTTAATAGCTTCTACCTTTATCCCTGAGAGTTCATTTTCAGTACTAGTGACATCAATGTGTGCTTCATTCTGTTAATGTTTATAATTTTCATCCAAATTACTGCATATCCCAGAGAAGACACCTCAGGAAAGAAATAGAATTTCCCACTGTAAAGGTAATTAATAAATTGCTTTTCAGTCTCAACAGCTCTATGAATTCATTTAAACCACAATTTTAAATCACACAGGAATAAAAAGCTATACTCAACAAGAAGAACCTCATACCCATTCAACAAAAAACAAGTCAAAGATTCAGAACACTCTCAATAAGAAATTTTTAAGCTACTCTACTCTTTAAAGTTGCAGCCATTCAATTCATTCAGCAAATTCCTAAAGCAGATATTATGCCAAGCCTTTGGGCTAGTTGTTTATGTATATTATCTATAAATCTCAATTCTTTCCTCTCCCTGGTGCATG
Organism: Sylvilagus floridanus; assembly: GCA_949820135.1. Lineage (NCBI taxonomy): Eukaryota > Metazoa > Chordata > Mammalia > Lagomorpha > Leporidae > Sylvilagus > Sylvilagus floridanus. The sequence goes on from OX463236.1 coordinate 22,341,159, forward strand.
CCCACACATTCCTGAAGGGAAGGAAAGCTTCCGCTTTCTTATCTGGAGAAGAGGAGAATAACAAGAAGCCACCACCTCTCCATAAATTCATTAACTGTTGTCTCTGTTCTTTAAAGAATCATGATAGGGGCCGGTGCAGTGGCTCCCTTGGTTAATCCTCTGTTAATCCTAAGTTAATCAGAACTTCCCAGTACATGTAACACACACACCTAATCTGTAAGTAGATTCCAGGTGTGATAAGGTTTTGATCCACTCATTCCTTGGAATAGCTATGATCTAGTGTAGGTTCCCCTTAGCCAGATGCCCCTACAAATATTTTAAATTGTTGTGGATGCCATAATTTGAAAAATATTTGAAAGCAGTCATAGGCAACTATCTCCATCTACCTGGGACACTTTGTTTAGTATGGAGTGGGAAAGGGGTTAAAAAATAAATAAATTGACTTTGATCTTCTGTTTTTCAAAATTATCTTTGAATGGTCTAAACTTTACTTTTCTATGTCCTTTGGGGCTTTATTTACTTATTCTACAGCTAAAAATTAGCTCTTCCTTCATCTACTTTAATGACGAAATGACAGTTGCTGACTGACTGGAAGATGGCTCTGAAGTCACTGAACAAAGAGCCAAGGATCAAACATGTACCCAGTAGTATATGATAATAACATCTTACTATTTTTATGCAGTTCCTCCATCAGGAATCAACAATGAGGAATGGGCATTTGGTGCTCCGATTAAGACATCACTTGAGATGCCACATTCTATGTCAGAGTGATTCAGTTCAAATTTCAGCAGTCCTTCCGCTTCCAGTTTCACACTAATGCACACCTTGGGATGTAGCAGGTGACAGCTTATACCCTGAGTCCCTGCCACCCATTTGGGAGACTCAGATCAAGTTTGGGCTCTCGGCCTCCACTTGGCTCAACCCTCCTTGTTTTGGGCTTTTGGAGAGTGAACCAGCAGAGGGAGAACTTTATCTGCTAGTCTTCTCTACCTCTTGGTATCTCTGATTTACAAATAAAATTTAAAAAATAAACAAACTGGTTTAGAGTGATATATCATTATAAACTAAAATTATTTTAAAAACTAAATAATAATAGCCAAAAAGTAGGAAAGGAGAATATTTCTGCCGCTGTTATTATTAATAAATAAAATATTTTTCTAAAAAAATTAAATTGCATGTTAACTGAAATATTTTCAAACCAACTTCTTCAAGAAAAGAAGTCAAGAAAATAGATTAATGGAAAAGAAACATATATAAGAGCAAGAGGTATAACGAGCCTTTTGTGGGGATAGAAGCAGGGTTACCCTCTCTGTCTCACTTGGTCTTCTTTCCAAATTTCAGATTCATTCTTCCTTCATCCTGTCTTATGCACAAGACAGTTTGCTAATTAATGCATCGCTAATTCATTAATTCACTTTGAATAGTGTTACACCTCTTCTTTCCTGAAACATCCAATATCCTGTCTCATGCCTCACTCTCAATCAATATTTCACTGAAAAAAAAAAAATCTGAAAAGCGCTTATATGTTCCTCCAGTATCATACTTGTCAATCAGCCTGTCCCTTTCCCTATACACAAGGACTTCATTCTTGTTACATTAGATAAATTATTCCTTTCTACAGTCCCCTTATCTGCAGTCCCCTTACCTCTTTCCATCTTGTTTCATAAAAACTAATCCTAATCATAGCAGTTGTCATTGCATGTTTCCTATTCACTTGAACAACAAACATCTCTTTGTATCCACCAATCCAGTAAAGCTGTCCTTGACAATCACTCTGCTGAATTCCAGACACATATGCCAGTATCTGCTCAATATATTCACTTCCACGAACCCTAGATTCACCAGTTCCAAAACTAAACTCTGAATCCTGTGACCCACTTCAGTCTCAAACTAACTTGCTTATCCTCAAGCATTTCCATATCCATAAATGCACTGCATTCACCTCTTTGAATTACCCAATAAATCTCTATTACTAATACCTCTCATCCAAACCATCAGTAAATCGTCTCACCTCTATTTCAAAACAAATTTTAAATCTAAGCCTTATCACATCCACCACTACTCCCTTCTTCTCAGCCATTCTCTTCCTGCTCTTTCACCAGTGTTAACACCTTAGTTGGTTTTCCTGTTTCCATTTTTTGGCAGTCAGCATGGTCTTCTGACAGCCTACATGACCCACGTTCTTAAAGGTCTCAAAACATTTTAACAGTGTTGTTCAGATTATTTTTTCATTCTTTACCCTGACACTCTAATCCTATAATTTCTGCGACTCTGTCTTTCAAATAAATAAATAAATCTTTAAAAGAAACTGGGGTGGGCATTTGGCAAAACAGTTCCGATGCCACCTGGAGAATCTGCATCCTATGTTGGGGTGGCGGTGTTCCAATTCCAGCTCTTCCCATTCCAGCTTCTTGCTAATGTGCTTGCTAATCTCCTTCATCTATCTTACTCGTGTGACTTCAGCAAGACTTCTTGCTTCCAAGCTTCCATGCTTGCTGTTTTTCTGCCTGGAGCATTATTTCTCCAACGCTTCCCATGGTTTGCTCCTCACTTCATCCTGGCCTGTGATCAAATGTTACCAGCTCAGAGAGTTAGTCACTGATTATCCCATCGAAAAAATATTTCTCTTTACCATCTATTACCATACCCTGCTTAGCTTTCATCGTAATATTATTTTTTCTTAACGATATTTATGTAGTTATTTTAATAATCTGTACATCCTTATATATGTAACTATAAAGGCATGGTCTATCAACTGAAGTATTGATATCACCTGAGAGATAGAAGGTGATCCATCATTACTTGCCTATTAAAAAATTCACATAAAATTGGGGTGGTGGGGCTGGCGCTGTGGCATAGTACAGGCTAAACCTCTGCCTGTGATGCAGCATCCCATATGGACTCCGGTTTGTGTACTGGCCACTCCTCTTCCAATCCAGCTCTCTGCTTATGATCTGGGAAAGCAGAAGAAGATGGCTCAAGTGCTTGGGCCTCTACAACCACATAGGAGACCCAGAAGACACTCCTCTCTCCTGGCTTTAGATCGGCACAGCTCTATCCACTGTGGCCATTTGGGGAATGAACCAGCTGATGGAAGATATCTCTCTTCCTCTCTCTCTCTCTCCCTCACTTTTCCTTTCAAATAAATAAATAAATAAATCTTTAAAAGAAATTGGGGTGGGCATTTGGCAAAATATTTTAAGATGCTACATGGGGTATGTGTATCCCATACTGGAGTGGTCAGATTCCAATTCTGGCTCATCTTCCAATTCCAGCTTCTTACTGATGTGTAGGTGATGACTCAAGTAGTAGATTCGCTGCCACCCATATGAGAAACCCAAACTGAAATACTGGTTCCTGGCTTTAGCCTGATCCAGTCCCAGTGACTGTGAGCATTTGGGGCATAAACCAGCAGATGGGAGATATTGCTGATATCCCTCTGCCCCTCCTTTCAAATAAATAAAATAAGCAGTTTTCAAAACTCACAGACAATAATCAACCTACAATCACCTAGTTCAAATGCTAAACACAACTTTTCAGATTTCTTCATGCTCCAGTTCTATATTTATAGGACACAGAGGTAACTGGCCAAATTTATCCCTAGTTCCATAAATTATGTATCTTGCTGGTCGTGGTGGAAGGGGTGGATATATAGAGCCCACTACACACAAAGCTGGGGTTGGGAATGCATAATTTTAGAAAAAGCATGTTTAATGGGAAAGAAAATTAAATAACTTGTCTTTACTTTTATTTATTCAACAAATATTTACTGAGAACTGACAGTGTGCCAAGAACTTTGGAAAGTTGAATACAGCCAGAAACTTGGCAAAACAAAACAAAAAACACTTATAAATCTTTCATTTAGTGAAAGGAGTGCAAGTATATATAGCTCTCTAACCTTATGATCCATTTATAAAAGAATCAGGCAAAGTAAATAAAAATGAGTTATTTTTGCATACTGCATGCTGCAGGTATTCAAAAGCATTAATTATAATAGGAATACATAAAGAATTCCTCATACCTACCACTCTTTCATGGAGTAAATATTGAGTCAATTTTATACTAGCCTTTATGATAATTTCACAGATGGAATCTTATTGTTAATTTTTTGGTCTACATGTTGTAACTCATAATTTATAAATTTAATGTTAATTTCAAAAGAAATACAACTTTTTCAACATGTGGTTTGTGTGCATTTGATTCTCTCTCATAACCACTCCTACAGCATAAACCTGTGTCTAGTCAGTGTTTGATATTTAGGTCACAACTCAGCCTTTCTAATCTTCATTTCAATATTTATAATTCAAATTGGACTAGATGGTCAGCTTTTTTGTGAGCTTTTTAGGTTTTTAATTCAAAAAGAAAACTGGGTTCCTGCCAGCCAGGTAGACCCAGATGGAGTTCCTGGCTCCTGGCTTTGGTGTAGCCCAGCCTTAGTCTCTGCTGTTGTTGGCATTTCAGGAATGAACCAACAAATGGAAAGTCTCTCTCTCTCTCTCTCTCTCTCTCTCTCTCTTTCTCTCTCTGTCCCCCTCCCTCTTTGTCTCTCTTCCTCTGTCCCTCTTCCTTTGCTACTCTCCCTTTCAATGAAATATATAAAGAAGTCTTCTTTAAAAAGACTAACTTGTCAACCTTTTCTACGACTGTCTAGTTAAGACCACAACATGAGACCATACAACCAGTATGATGTGAAGTTTCTCTGGAAGGAACACACATTTCCATAGTCAAATATATTGGGGGAAATCTATTGCAGGGTAGAAAATTATGTCTCTGAGAAACCTGCCTATGGCTGGACTGATCAGAAAGTTTTAGCTATCTCAGCAGCTAGAGTTTGATTTGGCCTTGGTTCCTAGGCAAAGAGGCAACCATGGTTTGAATGTGACAAAGAGGAGGGGCTCTTGACCCTGCCACAAGGAGAAAGCAGACCTTATAAAGGATACTGAAAGAAGTATTCTAGACACTGTGCCTCCTCCATTATCCCAGCCTTCATCTTTGATTCCATAGGAGTGACAGCTTCATCTCAGGCTCCAGGGAGAATCAATAGATCTAATATATGTACCTGGATATATTTCATAAATAAAATATTACTAATTTATTATAACATTATAGTATTTATTATATATTTTAAAATGTACATATGCACATGTATATATGCATGCATATTTATCCCATATTATATCACTTATTTTTCTCAACTCTCCTAATAAGCAGTTACTAATAATACTCCCATTTTACAGATAAAGAAACTGTACCTTTAAATAATTGCATAATCTTGTCAAGGCCCTGAGATTAGTTCTGAGGCATCCTTGAACTCTGCTCTGTTGATGGTGTATGGAGTGATTATTTTTCATGTTGATAAGACATAAGAGTGTGGTGGAAATGATTGAGTTTTATTTCCATCTTCAGACCTAAACAAGGACTTAGTCTTTGAGTAGTGATGTCATATGTAATACCAAAGCTCTGCCATGCTCTTTCCCACTATATTCGCATACATATACCAGTTGGAAATATTTGTCCACGAGTATTTTCACAATGGCAACACTATTTTTTTCTTCTTCGTTTCCCTTTTCTTCCTTATCTTGCCTAAAGAGTCAGTCTGGATTCTTCCAGAATCTACCCATTCTTTACGATTCTGAAATGCACTGCTTCCTGGGCTGCACTGGGCCCTGGGAGAATCTCCCCTGCAGCTGTGAATCAGACTGCCTTGCAGGCATTGACAAGAGAGGGTAACAGCTGTCAAGTTCTGCTCTGTGTGTAAAATGCAGAAAAGGCATTTGCCAGAGAATTAACTACTAGGCCATAAGATTTTTAACCATTTTTTATGCTCTCTGTACAAAAAGAATTTGCTATTTATTTCTTTATTTTAAAAAATTGATGTGTGGAAACTGAGAGCAACATTTAATATCCAAATAAATTTATGCTAATCAGCATATTATTGATAAATATCTAAATTCTGCATAGGCTAAATAGAACTTTGCTTCAGACATTTAAAACTCTTTTAGAGTATCCTAGTTAATTGATGCTTGCTAAATCATTAAAAATAATCAGCATCACATTACAGGAGGTAAAATAGCTAAAAATTTATTCCAACAGAAGCTAGCAATGGCGTTTCTTATTTAATTTTATCAGTCACTACACTATGGTTTATTTCATGAGTGCTTTCTTTTCTGTTGTTTTTGTCCTCGTGTCTCTGATTGTCATTGAGCAGAAACAATGTTAGAAAACCTGTGGGTTGTGCAAGATAGAGCACACCATTTCCTTGATCACTGGGTCAGACTCACAGGGAGGACAAAGTTGAGGGATTCATGCAAACAAACACTCAGCAAAGGGATTCTGACGCTTCCAATGCTCTTTCTAGAGCATTTTTCACACACACATTCTCTTTAACATGCGGATATTCTCTGTTGGATCATCACAGCCCCTAATTAGGCTGCATTTCCAATTACTTCCTCTCATAGCACAATTATGCTCTTCTTCACTGTACTTACTCTCCACCTCAGAAAGGCCACTTGAAAGGCCTTCAGCCCATATATAAGTGACTAATTCAGTTCCTGGCTCCTCTGCTTCCCATCCAGCTTCCCGCTGATGTGCACGCTATGAGAATGTGATGGCTCAAGTCCTCAGGTCCCTGTCACCTATATGGCAGATCTAACTTGAATTCCCAGTACCAAGCTTCAGCTTCAGTCTGGCACAGCCCTGGCTGTTACAGACATTTGGGGCATGAACCTACAAATGGAATACATATCTCTTTCTGCCTTTCAAATAAAATAAAAACTAATAATTTTGCAAAAATAGTACATTTTTGTCACACAGTATTCCTAATAATAACACCATGCATGACATCCAGTAGGTACCAAATTACTGTGTGTGAAATGAATGAATAGAAGAAAATGTCTGCCCTCTGACACATTTGGATTGAAGTTTCCAAAAATAGAACCATTCATGATTATAAAAATAAAATAAGAACTCTGCTCATTTGTTCCCAGTTAAAATGAACTATATTCTACAAGTTTCTATATATGTAGGAAATATATTATATGTCCTACAGAGAAAGCTGGATCATTAGACTGACTTTCCTTGCATAACACATGATAGAATGTGTCGGTGTCCATGAAAGCTTACTAAACTCTGGCAGGAGCTGTGAGCTCAAGGAGGGAAGCCTGGCAATGGAGGGTGAGTCATCCACCTGTTGTGGTAGAGGGTTCTCAGGAATAACTGACATGACAGCCTGCCAGAGAGTCCTGCCTCCACCTAACTCTACTAGATATGTGCCAGTTCCACAATTCTGTTCTTACTTTTGTTAGAAAGAGTACTAAAACTATTTTATCATAAAAGTTAAAAAGGGGGGAAAAAATAAAGGGAGAAGCGAGAAGGAGAGAAGGAAGTATCACTATATTGTTAGAATTGTGCTTGGCCGGCTCACTAGGCTAATCCTGTCTGCGGTGCCAGCACTCCGGGTTCTAGTCCAGATCAGGGCACTGGATTCTGTCCTGGTTGCTCCTCTTCCAGGCCAGCTCTCTGCTGTGGCCCAGGAGTGCAGTGGAGGATGGCCCAGGTGCTTGGGCCCTGCACCCACATGGGAGACAAGGAGGAGCACCTGGCTCCTGGCACTGGCCATGGCAGCCATTTCGGGGGTGAACCAACGGAAAAGGAGGACCTTTCTCTCTGTCTCTCTCTCTCTCTCACTGTCTAACTCTGCCTGTCAAAAAAAAAAAAAGAATTATGCCTATGAACTACTTGAAATATGTTTTCTTTATATCAATAAAAAATTATTAAACAAGACAGAGTAACTAAACACTAATCTAATAGCCTAAAAAGGACAATGAATGTAATGGGACTTTTGTCTACACTTATACTTACAAAATCATTAGCAATTTATATCACTTGATTAACATCTACTGAAACTTTTTTTGAAGACATTTTATTTATTTGAAAGCACAGTTACATAAAGAGAGAGAGAGAGAAAGAGAGAGAGAGAATCTTTCATCCACGGGTTTACTCCTCAGACAGCCACAAAGCCAGGGCTGGGACAGACTGAAATCAGAAGCTAGGAGCCAGGAGCTTCCTCCAGTTCTTCTTGTGGGTGTGCAGGGGCCCAAGCACTCAGATCATCTTCCACTGCTCTCCAAAGCCATTAGCAGGGAGCTGGATCAGAGGGGGAGCAGCTTAGACTCGAACTTACGCCTATACGGGATGCAGGTGTCTCAGGTGTGACTTTATCCACTATACCACAGTGTCAGCCTCCTGCTGAAACTTAATTCCATCAAATAGCCACTCACTCAGAGTGTAAACTCATTTAAAGGATAGGACAGCTTTAGCTTGAGTCTTTGGAAGGATTGCTGGATCTCACCTTGTCATCTGCCTAAAATTGGGCATTGTATTGCTTTGATTAGTTTTCTAATACCATACATGTAACACTTATATGAAAATGACAGTATAATGCATTTAGTGGATTAGATAAAAAAAAAATCAATGGGGCCTGGCACTGGTCTAAACTCTGCCTGCAGTGCTGGCATCCCATATGGGTGCCAGTTAGTGTCCCAACTTCCTTTCTTCTAATCCAGCTCTCTGCTGTGGCCTGGAAAAGCAGTGCAAGATGGCCCAGGTGCTTGGGGCCCTGCATCCACATGGGAGACCAGGAAGAAGCTCTGGTTCCTGGCTTCATCTCTGGCCTTTGAGGCCATTTGAGGAGTGAACCAGCGGATAGAAGACCTCACTCTCTGTCTCTCCCTCTCTCTGTCTGTAACTCTACCTCTCAAATAAATAAAAAAAATTTTTTAAATAAAACTTTTATTTAGGGCCGGCGCCATGGCTCAACAGGCTAATCCTCCGCCTTGCGGCGCCAGCACACCGGGTTCTAATCCCGGTCAGGGCACCGGATTCTGTCCCGGCTGCCCCTCTTCCAGGCCAGCCCTCTGCTGTGGCCCGTGAGTGCAGTGGAGGATGGCCCAGGTGCTTGGGCCCTGCACCCCATGGGGAGACCAGGAAAAGCACCTAGCTCCTGGCTCCTGCCATCGGACAAGCGCGGTGCGCCGGCCGCAGCGCACCGGCCGCGGCAGCCATTGGAGGGTGAACCAACGGCAAAGGAAGACCTTTCTCTCTGTCTCTCTCTCTCACTGTCCACTCTGCCTGTAAAAAAAAAAATAAATAAAATAAAACTTTTATTTAAAGTATATAAATTTCCAAAGTACAGCTTATGGATTACAATGGCTTTCCCCCCCCCATAACTTCCCTCCCACCCGCTACCCTCCCCTTTCCTGCTCCCTCTCCCCTTGCATTTACATCAAGATTCATTTTCAATTCTCTTTATACACAGAAGATCAGTTTAGTATATATTACGTAAAGATTTCAACAGTTTGCCCTCACATAGGGACACAAAGTGAAAAATACTATTGGAGTACTAGTTATAGTATTAATTCACAATGTAAAGCACATTAAGGACAGAGATCCTACATGATATTTTTTTTAAAAAATTGATTAATTATCTATGCAATTTCCAAATTAACACCAAGATTTTTTAAATCATTTTCAATTATCTTTATATACAGAAGATCGATTCAGTATATACTATGTAAAGATTTCATCAGTTTGCACCCACACAGAAAAACAAAGTGTAAAATACTGTTTCAGTACTAGTTATAGCATTACTTCACATTGGATAACACATTAAGGACAGATCCCTCATGAGACTTAAGTACACAGTGACTCCTGATGTTGACTTAACAATTTGACACTCTTGTTTATGGCATCAGTAATCTCCCTAGGCTCTAGTCATGAGTTGCCGAGGCTATAGAAGCCTTTAAGGTTCGCTGACTTTGATCTTATTCCGACAGGGTCATAGTCAAAGTGGAAGTTCTCTCCTCCCTTCAGAGAAAGATACCTCCTTTTTTGAAGGCCCTGTTGTTTCCACTGGGATCTCACTCACAGAGATCTTTCATTTAGGTCTTCTTTCTTTTCTAGAGTGTCTTGGCTTTCCATGCCTAAAATATTCTCATGGGCTCTTAAGCCAGATCCAGATGCCTTAAGGGCTGATTCTGAGGCCAGAGTGCTATTTAGGACATCTGCCATTCTATGAGTCTGCTGTGTATCTCCCTTCCCATGTTGGATCATTCTCTCCCTTTTTGATTCTATCAGTTAGTATTAGCAGACACTAGTCTTGTTTGTGTGATCCCTTTGACTCTTAGACCTATCAGTGTGATCAATTGTGAACTGAAATTGATCACTTGGACTAGTGAGATGGCCTTGGTACCATTTTAAAAATAAATAAAAATTTAAAAATCAATGTACATTTATAATATAACAAAAGTGTATTTAAACTTTTTTTTTTACTGTGAAAACTTGCTTAAATGCCCAACACTTCTGTACTTAATGAAAGTTTCCCATGGTAAGTTTTCAAAAAGTTACAGAAAAATTAGACTACATATTTTGACATTGTTTTAACAATGTCAAATGTTTAACAAAATGTGGGTAATCCAAGATGGCTGAACAATGAGGAACCACTCTGATCTCATTCACAGAAAGATACCAGAAAAACAAAGGACCACACTCCCAGGTGACTGATTGACAGAAACTTGCAGTAGAAAAGTAACAGAACAGAACAGAACAGTTTCCATGGGGCAGGTAGGAAAGCAGACAGGCATGACACAGCTAGCCACGCTGCCAACCACCCCAACCCTTGCATCTATGTAGCTGTTGGCTAAGAAATGCTATCTTGCAGCATCAAAGAAAGAAGTTGCTGTATGCCTCACCACCAGCTGCTATAAGTTTTAAGCTGCTGTATGCCTCAGCACCACGGCCCCCTACTGATTTTTTTTTTTGACAGGCAGAGTGGACAGTGAGAGAGAGAGACAGAGAGAAAGGTCTTCCTTTGCCATTGGTTCACCCTCCAATGGCTGCCGCGGTCGGCGCGCTGCGGCCAGCGCACCGCGCTCATCCGATGGCGGGAGCCAGGTGCTAGGTGCTTTTTCCTGGTCTCCCATGGGGTGCAGGGCCCAAGGACTTGGGCCATCCTCCACTGCACTCCCGGGCCACAGCAGAGGGCTGGCCTGGAAGAGGGGCAACCGGGACAGAATCCGGTGCCCCTACCGGGACTAGAACCCGGTGTGCTGGCGCCGCAAGGCGGAGGATTAGCCTGTTGAGCCACGGCACCGGCTTCCCCTACTGATTTTAACTCCAGCCTGGGAAGCCGACGGGAGTCTGAGTGACTCTTTTGCTCTGGAAAAGGGAAACTACACTGCCTCAATCTCCTAACCGATCTCCTAATCCTAATCCTCAAAGCACCAGACTCAACTGTGTAGTCATGCAGCTGATCTCTGATCAGCTGCTGTAAGAAGCAGAGCCAGAGTCAGGATAACTTATTGAGGCTGAAAGCATATTCCTACATCCTGCCTCTGTGGGAGTTTCATGCATAAGCCCAGACCCCTGCTCACTAGTGCTACCTGATCAATCAGGGTTCCTCTCAGCTTCTTGGGGCTAGCACCAGTAGCAGCCCATAAAATCTCCAGACCTGACCTTAGGTAGTTCCCTCTGCACTTCCTAGCTCATGGAGCTGGGAGATCATCAGAAACCCCAGCATCATCCTTACATACTGCATGAGAACAGAAAGACGTTTCATCTGTGCTTTGAAGTAATTCACACTCACACTATCTACAGTGCTCTATCTACATGGCCTTGCTCCAGGCAGGTGGCTACCACCATATGCAACACCTGGCTTCCACCCTGGGAGATCTGCATATTGACTCCACTGTATCTTGCAGCACCAGGACTGTAACAATCAGCACCAATTTCTTCAAACTCATGGAATCTACCTGGTGAAACTTAGGGAAAAACCTGCGTACATTCCATCTCTCCTGATCCATACCTACCAGTGTAAAATCTTCAACAAATCTTATTGTCACCTAAGGGACTAAGGCATTTGGTGTTATAAACCCTAGCAACCAGTTGCACTCTCTCAGCAGGACTTGGGAAGGTCACATGCGCAGCACACAGTCCTGGAGGCACAATTGGTACCAAAAAGCCCCAGCATCACTAAAGCTTCTAGTGGGATAAGATCACAGCCCATGTTGTGTACCTCAGCAGCAAGATAAAGGCCCTGGCTAGATCAGTCCTTAGTGTAACTCACACTGAACTTGCTGGAGCTGCAAGATACACACCCTAGAAAGCACACATTCTTTTCAAAGTCATTGAATCTTTTAATCAGAGCTGACATTGATTAAAGCAAAAGAAATCACTCAGAGGTTACATTCTCAGCTCACCTAGAACCAAAGCCAAAGGAACAACTCAAGTGATGCTCTGTATTTCATCTAAATAATAAGCTCTTTTCCAATAAAACTACCCCGCAAAGAAGGGGTTATTACACCAGATGCACAGACATCAATTTAGACACTGCAAACATGAAGAAGTAAAGTAGCATGACACCACCAAAAGAATACAATAACTCTCCAGACTTAGAATCATATATGAAGGAAATCTATAAAATGCTAGAAATAAATTCAAAATATTGATTATAAGGAACCTAAATGTGATGCAAGAGAATAGTGATAGACTGCATAAAGAAATGAGTAAATCAATGAGTGACATGAATGAAACTATTATGTAGGAGACAGAAATCTGGGAGATAAAAACTTCAATCAATGAAATAAAAATTACAACTGAGCATTTCAACAGCAGATTGGATCAAGTGGAGGAAAGAATTTTTGATCTGGAGGATAATACTTTTGAAATAGCCCAATCAGACAAAAATTAAAAGAACATAATTAAAAAGAATGAAAAAAGTGTGTGAAAGATGGGATGCTCTTAAGCAATCAATATTCAGACTATAGGGATTCTTGAAGGAGAAAAGAAGGAAGACAGCATTGAGAATGTGCTAAATGAAATAATTGTTGAAAACTTTTCAGTGCCAGCTCTGTGGCACAGTGGGTTAATCCTTCACCTGCAGCACCAGCATCCCATATGGGTGCCGGTTCTAGTCCCAGCTGCTCCTCTTCCAATTCAGCTCTCTGCTGTGGCCTGGGAAGGCAGTAGAAGATGGCCCAAGTGCTTGGGCGGCTGCACCCGCATAGCAGACCTGAAAGAAGCACCTGGCTCCTGACTTCAGATCTGCACAGTTCCAGCCTTTGCGGCCATTTTGGGAGTGAACAAATGGAAGGAAGACCTTTGTCTCTGTCTCTCACTCTCACTATCTGTAACTCTACCTCTTAAATAAATAAATAAAATCTTAAAAAAAAAGTTCTCAAATCTTGAAAGAGACATGGACGTCCTAATGTGAGAAGCTCAAAGGACAACAAACAGACTCAACCAGAAAAAAAATCATTTCTCCAGAGCATATTGCCATCAAATTGTAAAAAGTTAAAGATAAAGAGACAATTCTAAAGACAGTAAGAGAAAAGTATCAAGTTACGTACAAAAGAAAAGCAATTAGACTAACAGCAGAGTCTTTAGAAGAAACCCTACATACCAGAAGAAAATGGGATGACATATTCAAGATATTAAAAGAAAAAAAAAATCCAACCAAGTCCATGAGATCCAGCGAAGCTGTCCTTTAGAAGTAAATGAGAAATAATAGATTCACTGGATAAGCAAAAACCAAGAGAATTAACCACCACGCACCAGCCTTACAAGAAATCCCAAAAGAAGTCCTACATTAGAAGTAAACATCATGAAAGCACATGACTCCACCAAATTCACTAACAAACAGACTTTATCACCAAGCAATCAACAAAACTGTAGGTATTATTTCTTATCAATCAGTACTGCCTTGAACGTAAATGGACTAAATTCCCCAGCCAAAAGATTTATGTTGCCTGAACAGATACTGCCTATAGGAAACTCCACAAATAAAGCTACACACAGACTGGAAGTGAAGGGCTAGAAAAAGAAATACCAAGGAAATGGAAACCAAAAATAAGCCAGAGTAGCTATACTCATACAAGGTAAAACAGATTTTAAACTTTAAAAAGCTGTAAAAAGAGACATAGAGAATTATATATTAATAACAGGATTATTTCAGCAAGAAGATAAAAGAATCATAAATATTTATACCCAACTCAAGAACACCCAGATATCTACAGTAAAATCTATTAGACCTAAAGGAAGAGATAGATTACAGTACAATAATAGTGGGATATTCATACATCCCTCTCTCATCAATGTACTGTTCATACACACACACAAAAAAAACCAAAAATACATAGGAGTGGAACCATACTATCCAGTAAATGGACCTAACAGACGTTTACAGAACATTTCACCCAACAGCTACAGAATGCACATGAAACTTTCTCCAGAAGAGACATACACATAGCCACAAATCAACTCTCAGTAAATTTTAAAAGACTGACATCATACTATGTATCTTCTCAGACCACAAAGCAATAACACTAAAAATCAACAACTGAATGAATAATAAAACATTTACAAATTCATGGATGTTAAATACATGTAACTAAAAGACCAATGGGTCATTGAAAAATATGAAAATGAAATCAAATGTTTATTGAGTAAATGAAAATAAAAATATATCATTACAAAACCTGTGGGGTACAGCAAAAGCAGCATGAAGAAGATTTATATCATTAAATGCTTACATAAAAATAGAATACAAACATCTCGAATGGTTTACTAATAATTCTCTAGTATCTAGAAAAACAAAACAAAACAAACTACAAATAAGCAGGAGGTGAGAAAACAATAAGGTTTAGAGAAGAAATAAATGAAACTGAAACAAAAAAACAAACAAAAGATCAACAAAACAAGGTGGTTCATTGAGAAGAGAAACAAAATAGGCAAATCTTTAGCCAAACTAATGAAGAAAAAACGATAAAGAATTCAAATAAATAAAATTAGAGATGAAAAAAGAGACATTACAATCAACAGTAGGAAATACGATAGACTGTCAGAAGATAATATAAACAGCAATATGCTAACAAATTGGAGAGCTTGAGGAAATGGATAAATTCCTGGGTATGTATAACCTATCAAGATTAAATCGAGAAGAGAAAATTTAAACAAACTCATAATGAGCAATGAGACTGAAGCATTAATTAAAAGAATTAACGGCTGGCGCCGCGGCTCAATAAGCTAATCCTCTGCCTGTGGTACCGGCACCACAGGTTCTAGTCCCGGCTGGGGCACCGGATTCTGTCCTGGTTGCTCCTCTTCCAGTCCAGCTTTCTGCTATGGCCCGAAAGACAGTAGAGGATGGCCCAAGTGCTTCGGCCCTGCACCCGCAGGAGAGACCAGGAGAAGCACCTGGCTCCTGGCTTCAGATTGGCACAGCCCACTGGCCGCAGCACGCCAGCTGTAGTGGCCATTTGGGGGGTGAACCAACAGAAGGAAGACCTTTTTCTCTGTCTCTCTCTCACTGTCTAGCTCTGTCTGTCAAAAAAAAAAAAAAGGAATTAACATCATTAAAATTTATACTACCTTAGCAATCTACAAATTCAAACAATCAATAAAAAATACCAATGACATTCTTTACAGAATTAAAAAAAAATCCTAAAATTCATATGGAATCACAAACGATTGGGAATAGCCAAAATACAAAATGATTTTGAATGGAGGAAAAAAATCAAGCTGGAGACATCACAATACCTAACTTCAATGCATAATACAAACCTGTAGTAATTAAAACAGCACAGCACTGTCATAAAAATTGATACATAGGTGCCAGCATTGTGGCATAGTAGGTTAAAGTCACTGCCTGTGATGCTGCCATCCCACAAGGGCACTGTTGGGAGGCACAGCTGTTTCACTTCCAATCCAGCTCCTTGTTAATGGCCTGGGAAAAGCAGTGAAAGACGGCTCAAGTGTTTGGGCTCCTGCCACCCTGTGGTAGATCTAGAAGAAGCTCCAGGCTTGGCCCAGCCGTGGCTGTTGTGGCCATATGGGGAGTGAACCAGCAGATGGAAGATCATGCTCTCTCTCTCCCTCTCTCTCTCTCTCTTTCTGACTTTAAATAAATAAATCTTTATTTAAAAAAAAAAAAACCTGATTCATAAGTAAATGAAACAGAATAGAGAGTCCAGAAATTAATCTATCTACATACAGCCGACTGAGTCTTTGCTAAGTGCCCAGACTATATATTGGACTATAAAGGATAATCCCTTAAATAAATAATGCTGGGAAACTAGATATATATTTAGAGGAATTAAATTAAGTTCCTACCTCTCATCATATACAAAAATCAACTCAAGGTGGATCAAAGAGACAGAAGGAAAGAATGAATGAAAAAGAAAGAAAAAGAGAGAAGAGAGAGAGGAGAAGAAGGGAGGGAGGAGGGTGTAAGGCCGCCACAAAATACATCAAACAACACTGTGGTAAGGGAAAGGGTTTATTGGTAGGGAAACCAGAGAGACAAGAGGAAAGAGATGAAGAAGGAAAAGAGGGGAAGGAGAATGTGAGAGATCAAGAGACAGAGAGAGAGACTGAGAGAGAGAGCACTATGTTCAGGAATACTTCCTCTCAAAACTTTGCCAGGGGGTGGGCACAGAAGTAGGAGCAGGGAATCCCATTAGGATGGGGGTGGAAGCCTAGCGCCTCCATACACAGTACAGTTATGATCTGGAAAAAAGGACCTTGCTGGGGTTCTTTTTTTATGCATCTTTTTTTTTTTTTTTGAAGTATGGACAAAGCTACAGAGTGCAATGGCATTGTGAATGGCTGGAATTCTTCTAGGAAATTTACTAGAATCGTAAATTTTAAATTTAAATTGCAAATGTGTGATTACTAGAAAAGAATAATACTCTAAATAAAATCTCTTTCATTAAATTAATACATAATAAACATTTCTACCCAGTTGTAACATTTAAAGTTTATGAATATATTTTAATAAGCATTCACTTCTCACCAACTGAATAAATTTCTGCTAGTAACTCCCCCAAACCTTCAAACTTACCTTACTTGAAGCTAGTCTTATCTTTAAAACTGGGGAGTAATCTGAGTAAGAGAATTGATTTTTCAGACACTAATGGGCGACTTGCGAGGTTAGCTAAGGAGACTGCAGCAGCACGTTATGACTCCTTTTGTAGCTTTTCACTCCTCCTGATATCTTTGTGCTCTCTGTGAAAAAGTCCTATCCCAATGCTACTACTTAAATAAACTGCATTAATAATAACATTGCAATACTGGCATTCAAATCACTAGCAGCAGCATAGATAGATTTTTAGATAATACAATCTTCCTTTAAAATCTCTAACCACAAACCAGAAGAAAAAATTCAGTGCACTTACAAGAGCATTTTTGAAACTTATTAATCAAAACTTTAAAAACAAAACACATAGCTTTTCTTTTCATTGCAAAAAATAAACAACGATGAATAGTTTTGAATATATGAAAACACAAAGAAAATAAATGTCCTTAATAATCTCACCCTCAGTAATAACCACGAAGACCATTTCTGTGTATAGCCTTCCAGCATATTCATGCACATACATACACATCTGAATTTTCATTAAGACACAGCGGCTTAATCTGCTCTGTTGTATTCATAACAAAGCTTTCGGCTACTTTTCCCTACTCCAGTAAAATTTCTCACAAGGTAAGTTTCAATGGCTGTCTACTACATTTGGCGTACCAGCCCTTACATACCTAATTCCATAATGTTGTATATTTAAGCTATTTTTCCAAGTTTTACTATTGTCCATAGTACTGTGATGTGTCCTTGGTCAATATCCTCAATCAATTTCATAAAATGAATTGTTAGAAGTAAAATTGTTGGATCAAGGATATAGGGAGTTTTAAGCTTTAAATACGTGTTACCAAACCGA
Source organism: Sylvilagus floridanus (assembly GCA_949820135.1). NCBI lineage: Eukaryota > Metazoa > Chordata > Mammalia > Lagomorpha > Leporidae > Sylvilagus > Sylvilagus floridanus. Next base: position 22,358,924 of record OX463236.1, read on the forward strand.
ATTCTGACCTTTCTTACCAAAATCACCTGCAGTGTAGGACACAGTATAATATACCCCCCAGAATTTTGGTGTATAGTAAGGAATTCTCTTTGAGGATCACAGGAAATAAATATGCTCACCTATTTTTAGTTTGGGCAGTAAATAATTTTATATTTGTCCGTTCTGTCAATGAAAAATTTAGTCTCATTTCTAATTATGTTCTTCATTTATTAGTGGATTGAACATTTTCACATATAATGATCCTTTGAATAGAGTATTTGCTATCATGCTTTTTCCTTCTGCTAATCAGTGGGTTGTTTATTTCTTTTAAAATATCTTTTAATAATATGTAATATTTGTACTTTTTTTGGACACAGTGCAGTATTTCAAAGCATGTATACAATGCAAACTGATCTAATCAAGTGACTAGCATAAATAGCTCTTCTACTTCTTTATCTTTTCATTATGTTTGGAACCCACAATCTCCCCTCTCCAGTTCTCCATACAGTATATAATAGAGTATTCTGAACTACAGTCACCTCACTGTATTGTGGAATACTCAAACTTATTATGTCTGTGTTGATACCTTTTATACAAGTCAGCCCATTCCTCCCTTTCCCACCCTTCTCATCCTCTAACAAGCACTATTCTAAGATCAGATTTACTTTTTTTTAGCTTCTGCAAATAAGAGAGAACATAAGTAGTCGTCATTCTGTGTCTGGTTAATTTCATTTAATATAATGACCTCAAGTTCCAACCATTTTGCTATAAATGACAGGCTTTCACTTTTGTTCACAGCTGAATAAAAGGATACCTTGGTTGATTCCATACCTTGGCTATGTGAGGAGTGTTGTGAAGAACACGGAAGTGGGAGCTGGGACTGTGGCACAGCGGGTTAACGCCCTGGCCTGAAGCGCTGGCATCCCATATGAATGCTGGTACGAGACCTGGCTTTTCCACTTCCTTCCAGCTCTGTGCTGTGGCCTGGGAAAGCAGTAGAAGATGGCCCAAGTGCTTGGGCTCCTGCAACTGCATGGGAGACCTAGAAGAAGCTCCTGGTTCCTGGCTTTGGATTGGCCCAGCTCTGGCCAATTGGGGAGTAAGCCATTGGATGGAAAACTTCTTTCTCTTTTTGCCTCTCCTCTATCTGTGTAACTCTGACTTTCAAATAAATAAATAATTTTTAAAAAAATAAATAGAATATGGGATTGCAAGGATCCCTTTCTCATGTTGATTTCATTTCCTTTTGGAAATGAATGTAGATAGCTGGATCATTTGGTAGATATATTTTTAGCTTTTTTGAGGAACCTCTACTGTGTTCTCTAAAATGGTACTAATTTGTATTCCAGAAGTGTATAAGGGCTCCTTTTCTCCACATCCTCTTCAGCATTTGTTATTTTCTGTCTTTTTGATGATATTCATTCTAACTGGGGTTAGGCTAAACTCACTGATGCTGAGTCCAATAAGAATGGGAGAGAAATGCCACATGCAAGTGGCATTTCAGAGGGAAAGAACCTATGAGTGAGTCACTTTAGGAAGCAAAAGATGAATGCGGACCTGGCCACACAAGCAATGCACAGAACCATCCAGGATTGTTATGCACCAGACTTCTTTCCAGTGAGATTCAAAGAGAAGTGCTAATTTTTATTGGGGGTTTGAGGAGTGCAGTTTTAATCAAGATGCATAATTTCCATGCAGAACTGCATTTTTGGGCACTCACCATTCAAGTGTCAGCTGATTTCCCTGGTTTAAGTCTCCACCTGACTTTCTGCACTGACCTGATCTTCCATCATGGTGTGGTGTGTAGCAGTGAATATCTTCCATACCCAGCTAGAATTACACGTCAGGCCATTCTTCCTTTCCCTAGTTCTACTTCCCCACCCCTTTCCTTTTGTCATCTAAAAATGATTGGACTGAGATAGAAAATTTTCTACCAGACACAGAGATCTCTGCAAACCATGTAATCATCAGACAGACAATTCTAGGAAGAGAAAGTTAATCAATAAAAGTGTAACTAAAGTCATGTTAAAATGAAGGAATTGGGGATACTTATCTTGACATATTAACTATAGGTAGAAGACTCACCAAATACAATAAAAAATGTTATAAATTGACTGCTGCATTCCAAAAGAACACTAATGAAAGCCAGGACCAGGATAGTGGCAGGGACAATAGAGAAAGGAAGAAAATGAAAGGTATTTTATAATTAGTTCTACAAACTTACATCAGAAAAGTGGTTCTAGTGGGAAAGGGGCAGAAGGGGTGAAGGAAGTGAAAAGAAGAAAGAAGCCAAGGGTGATTCTGAGGATTGTAAGTATAGTTAGATTAGCACTTATCCTGCTAACTTTCGTTTAGTTCTTATGCATCCAAGCCAATTATCTTTATCCAATGGGAAGTTTGTTTCACGTACTAGAGAACCTTCCCCAAAAAGGGTACGTGATTTGGATGACATTACAGACCAGATCATGTGATAAAACTAGGAAAATACTGGGAACATGTTACATTTTCAGGGATAGCAATCATTTCGATCTTCTAATTAGGAATACAGCCTAGGGTTTCTGTTTTTAAATGGACCCCATTTATTATTGCATGCCTTTAAATGAAGCTTGTTTTACTCGTGACATTTTAGCAAGAAATTGTATGGGAACTTAGTTAATTGGTTCATTCTGCTATGGGAGCAGGATTACCAATTAGAATATAGACTCTGCAAGTGTAAAGTAGAAAAGAGTCCTCCAAGGTATTTTCTAGCTTACTCCTTGTAATAATTACATATAAAACAGCTATATCTCAAAATCATTGTTTCTGACAGGAACCAATTTATTTATATCTAATGCAAACCAAAAAATGGTTTGGTTTTGGTTTGGTTGACACATGCATGACCTAATGAATGAATGAAGGAGGGCAAAGCATAGCCAAGTCTGTAGCTCAACCATCCTGGATTTAAATCCTGGATCTACTATTGGTCAGCCCTCTGACCAGAAACAAAAGCATTTAATCCTGTTAGAAACACGATCCTCTAAAATGCACAAGATACCAGTTTTTAAGTGTAGCTGTGGATTTGAATAATAAAAGACATAAAATTCCAATATACTTAGCATTTTGTAAATAGTTAATAATGATTATCTATCATTATTTATATAAATAGTAAATTCCACTACTATTAGCTATTAGCTACAGAGCTAAAAATCATAGCCATCCAAAAGTAACAAATGCAAAAAAAAAAAAAAACTGTCGAAAGCAGATTAGCATCTGTGATAGTTCATTTTAGGTATCAATGGAGTTAAGGGTTACCTAGATAGCTGGTAAGCCCTTATTTCTGTGTATGCCTGTAAGGGTGCTTCTGGAAGACATTGGTAATTTAAGCAGTGCACTGGGTAAGGAAGATCCACTGTCACCCCATGTAAGCTAGGACCACCCAATCAGCTGAGGTGCAGATGGAACAAAAATGGCAAAGGAAAGACAAATCCTCTCTGATCCTTTCCTGGAACGGGGACTCCCTGCTTTTTCCCTTGGATTTAGGAACTCCAGGTTTTCCAATCTTGGAGCTCTGGGATGTGCACGAGCAGCTTCCCAGGCTCTCAGGGTTCAGCTTCAAGTTGGAAGTTAGACCAGTGACTTCCCTTTGGACTTTTTCTGAGCCAGACTCTGGGTTTTTCTGATTCTCCAGCTTTCAAAGAAAGTATCATGAGACTTTTGAGACTCCATAATTTCAGGAGCCAATTCTCATAAATCTCCCTCTCATTATCTGTCTATATATTCATCCATTCCTTTCTATCAATCGTGTGCCCGTGTGTGTGTGTGTGTGTGTGTGTGTGTGTGTGTGTGAAATCTGATTGGTTCTGTCTGTCTGGAGAACCCTAATGCAACAACTCTTTGAAGAGGTCTTCCTTTCTTAGTCACCTCATATTTATGGTAAATACTTCTTAGTTTATTGAATCCTGAAAATAGGTGATACAAGATTATCAGACGGATTGCTCAATAAGAGCATCTGGCAAAGGAAAAGCTTTCCAGGGGAAGAGGGAATTGGCTACATAGTTCTTATGCTTTTAAGACAGGAATAAGAGAGTTTTTTCTATGCATTTTTTTTCAAATTATGAGTTCATTCGCTGCAAATATTTGAATAAAATAGTAAGATCTACATTGAAATCGCTTATGTGTAATAGTAGATAAATCGATGTTTTATAAGTACCTTTCTAGATATTTTCTCATAATATCCATAAGTAAAATTAAAACAAACCCGGTAGCCCAGATCTTCTTACTTCTATGAAAAGTTTGTATGTGTCTCTGCCTTTTGCTGTATCTACATTCTTTGCTCCGTGGCTTTGCAACTCTTTCCTTCAAAAGATAGAGACCTTGACCACCAAGAATAAAAGAGAAGTGGTCGTATGCTTGTTCTGAGCAATAACATTATGCACTTTCTGACGTGGTTTTTTTTTTTTTTTTTTTTTTTTTTGACAGGCAGAGTGGACAGTGAGAGAGACAGAGACAGAGAGAAAGGTCTTCCTTTACTGTTGGTTCACCCTCCATTGGCCGCTGCAGCGCACCACACTGATCCGAAGGCAGGAGCCAGGTGCTTCTCCTGGTCTCCCATGGGGTGCAGGGCCCAAGCACTTGGGCCATCCTCCACTGCACTCCCAGGCCACAGCAGAGAGCTGGACTGGAAGAGGGGCAACTGGGACAGAATCTGGCGCCCCGACCAGTGGAGAACCTGGTGTGCCAGTGTCACAGTTGGAGAATTAGCCTTTTGAGCCGCGGTGCTGGCCTTTCTCACGCTTTTGCTTGGAAAAGAGCAAGCCCATGCTGATGGGTTGGAGGATGAGAGACTGTATGGATCAGAGATGAGGTGAATCACCTGATATAGTTCTTTCTTTTAACCTTTTATTTCATGAATATAAACTTCATGCATTTCTTTTTAAAAAAATATTTATTTAGAGTTACACAGAGAGAGAAGGAGAGGCAGAGGGAGAGAGGTCTTCCACCCACTGGTTCACTCCCCAAATGACCACAATGACCGGAGCTGTGCTGATCCAAAGCTAAGAGCCAGGAGCTTCTTCCGGGTCTCCTATGTGGGTGCAGGGGCCCAAATTCTATTGCTTTCCCAGACCACAGCAGAGAGCTGGATCAGAAGAGGAACTGCCAGGGCTATAATGGGTGCCCATGTAGGATGTTGGCACTGCAGGTGGCAGCTTTACCCCCTATGCAACAGTGGCGGCCCCCATGCATTTCCAAGAAGTACAATTTTAGGAATATAGTGATTCTTCCCACCATGTCCGCCCTCCCACCCCCATCACCTGATACAGGTCTACACAAGCCTGTTTGTCCCCAGCAGTGGTCTGGCAAGCAACAATAAGGTTTATTATTGCATGTCACTGAAGATTTTAGTTTCATGATACAGAGCATTATTGTGACAATAGAATGGTCATTTCTCTCAGAAGAGAGAAAATGACCATATTTTTGATGAACAGAATGGGAAAAATACCTGGTTTTTTAATGAATGCTTTATCTAGATAGATGTAAGGTAAAATGCTATATAATAATTGCATATCCTTCTCAAAATAGTTTAAAAAGGAGTAAACTCTACAGAATTTCAAATTATAATCTGAGGACAATGGCGAACTATCTGATTTAATCAGTACAACTAGAGATAATGAGCCTATCAACTGAAGAAACACCTAATTATTGTTTCCTGAGCCTTCACAGAGCAACTCCTCTTTTCTAAATGCTAATACCTAATACAATTTTGTGGAAATTATGAGGTGTGGTGCAAACAATGCAAACAGCTGCAAGAAAGGAAATGCATTCCTGTTTGCAAAAGATTATCTTAAAATTGTATGGACATAGGATTCCTATACAGTGCTCCTGGGAGAATTGAGGTGTCCAATTTAAAGAAAATTGTCATCAGCGTTACTGAATGAAATGCCCTCACGTTGCTTGCTCCCCAAAGGAAAGTAGAAGTCTGTTTTTTCTGTTCTAGAAGCTGCCAGTCATGCAGCAGTGAACATCAGCCATCATGTGAGTCACTTTTCTTTCAACTCTAATCTCTTTTCACAGTGACAAATGAATCACAGAAATCAATCTCAACTCTGACTCTGAAAAATTTTCTGTGGGATTTTTATTTGAAGATTGTAAAGACAATCCACCTAAGTTTTCACAATTGGAGGCAGACAAAATGAGTGTGAGTTTACGCAGAGAGCCAGGTGCACCTTGAAGGGTTTGAGCTCTTGTTTGGCACATTGGAGAAGGTGCAGGCTTTGGAGGCAGAATGAATGAGTCCAAACCCTGTCCCATAGCCCATTAGCTGTGTGAGTAGCAAATTAGTTAACCTCTGCAGGACTTAGCTTCCTCGTTTATCAAAAAGTGAAGATAATGATATCTACATAATAGGAATGTTGGGCTTAAATAGCACTATTTGGGCTTTTTGTACATTCTAACAAAAGCACTGATCAGAAATAAAATAGTCAGTAAGCAATCCCACAATCATTTTGAGTTATATTGTTGCATCCACTTGTCAGCTGAAATAGAATATTACAAAAACCAGTGACAGCCACACATGAATTTTATTGAAAATGAGAGGCAAGGCAACTGATAGGGACTGGCAACTGATCAGGAAGGACACTTCTCACCAGAGTGCAGCCACCAGCCAGCGAGTTACACAGTTTTTATAGTAGTATTCTGTCCACTACGGCTCACAATTTCGAACCCCTGGTATGCAGTGAACAATTAAAAAAAAAAAAACAGAATATGGCTGTATGATAACAGTTAACAATAACAAACATAGGAACAATAACAAACCCAAGATATGATTGTATGATAACAGTGCAGGGCGCATTTCTGTCAATTTAGGCAAACACTCGGGTTCTGGCCTTTCTCAGTTCCTTGGAATTTGGGCGCACATAGTTTTACGAGATACACCCTTAGTCTTTAGCAAGCAAAACTAATAGGTACAGAAGCAAGAGATCTGCAATTATATTTTAGCCACTCTCACTCCATTCTGATTTTGACTCTACAATATTAGTGCTATAAAATGTATTTCCTGGTATTTTATTCATGAAGATGCTTATTTCTTCTCTCTAATCAAATGCTACTTCAAACCAGCATTTCTTCCTATGGCTTTTTAAAATGTACTCATTGGTTCTGCATACTTTAAAAATACTCTACCCCTAGAAGGAACTCTGTAGTAGCTGAGTATTCAGCTATGTATTAGAAAGAAAAGAGGGAAATTTTGTTCAACTATGTATTTGTATGGAATTGGAAGGCACTGCAAGCAAGGGTCATACCAAAAACAAAACTGAATAAAACCTGCACTCATGCTATCTCTGCTCAGGAGAAAATTATATATCCATGGCTCTTTCTCCTCTAGAGAACCTGAACATTTACCTTGTGGACAATCTCAAGATACACTATTTGTTTCTAAGTGATTAGTTAGAATTGGTAAGTTAATACTGGATACTCAATGGAACTTTTTCTGAATATCCTGGTTCGTCTACTTATTAGACACAATTACTATTGGCTTAAAAATCTTCTTAGCGGTTGCTGAGCTCCTGTTGCTACTCATTAGAAAATTCTGGAGCCAGGAGCAATACGAATGGAAAAGGGGATTATTAGTGTTCTTTTAAAATGTTTCAACAAAAGTCTCATTCTTGATATACATTGAGTTATTCCACCTCATTTAAAATTAACTGCCCTTGGAGACCCCTATATTTAATTACATTAAATGAAGTCAGTGGTTGAAGGAGTCCTTATTCTGCTATAGAACCTCTCACAAATAAATATGTCTTAATCTAAATAAAATGCAATGTAAATGTGACTCTGAGTTGAGCTTTAGTGGACTGCTGTTAAACATTAATGACTATAAATATAGAAGCTATATATTCATGCGATTAGTGGAATCACACATTTATAAGTTTTGGTTTTAATTTATTTTGGTCCAGTTCAGCTCCAACATAAATGTAGTGAGTGTATATTGTGAGTGTATGTGTGTATGTATGGTGTGTTTGCATACAATTTTAAAATTATTCCAAATATATTATATGGCTTTAATTTAAAATGATCTAATTAGCACCTGTATATATCCAAATTGTTCATACAACTTGAAGTGAGAACACAGTAAAAATATGAGAAAACAATTGTACATTTTAAGCCCTTCCCTTCCAAATGCAGAGTAATCTTTTCATCTTAAGACATTAATATATAGAGTATAAAAAAGTAATGAATATGAGTGAAATTGACATGTTGAAATTTAATTATTGTTTATAGCCCTTCTCTATACTCCTGAGGAATAGTGATCTTTCTACATACTACTTGCTGAGTTCTTTATTTAGTGTAGGATAAAGCTTGTGATTATAAAGTAAATTTTAAATATGTCAACAAAAAATTAAAAGAAAAATAAGAGAGGAAGGAGGAGCAAGAGTGTGTGTGAGGTGGGGAGAAGGGGAGGGTGAGACATATCTTTATGCTCTTAAAGCTGTGTATAGGGAAATAGGAAGCACATGAAATCGGTTCCCTTTATATAAATAAATTTAAAAAGATACAGAAATTTTGTATTGAGGTGAGGATATCATTAGATAGCTCTTTTTATTCAAGCCATAGTAATTGTTTTTATTTTAGTGCTTTGACAATATTTATCTGCATTTCATAAGCACAGATCTTAGTTTATTAATATAGCACCATCTTCTGGCAATTAGTAAGAAATGCAGTTCATTTTGAAGAGAAAAGTAATGAAATCACTTAAGGAATTTAATGAAAAATTAATTATTTCTAACAAATGTTTAGAATTGTATTCTACAGAGTTTTCTTAATGTTCTACAGCTACATTAATTTGATGCTTGTTAGCCTTGACTTCTAACATTTTTCAAGAACTTCAAATTCATTGTCAAATTGCTACAACTTAGCATATATTTAGCCATATTTTAAGACAGAGGTGTATATAATATGTATAAAATATATAAGTATATAACATGTATAAAATATATGATAGCTTTATATAATGTATAACTTTACATATGATTGCTTATATATGATTAGTGATATATGAAAAAATACTTAGGTAACCATTTTAAAAAACCTATTAGAATTATTTCCTCACTGTGTAACAGATTTCAAGAAGATATTCTATAAATAAGATCCAAAACATAGAGACTGGTCAATGCTAACAGTAGTAGAAAATTAACCCTTCAAAATGGTACTACTTTTCTAAATATAACTTACTAAGAGTTAAAATTCAGGCAAAAAGTGAGCAAATTTTTCAAAATGTGTGAAAGAAAAAGTAAAAGGTCCATTTGCTCATCATTATTATCATCAATGATAAATGTAGAACAGAAGTTATAAACATTAAAAATTGTGATTCTTAAATTTTCAACAATGTAGAAAATGAGACAAATGAGTACAGAGTAAGAGCCTAAGTTCTGTGGGGTTAAAAGGCATGATTATATGTAGTGTAACAAGGGAATTAATCATGTAAACAAATGAGTCCAACAAGGTATATGAAAAATACCATTATCAGTGAGTATATTACTCAAATATATCAGTTAAGACTTTTGAGGTTTAAGAAACTAAAATCTTCTTGAATATGCTTAAGAAAAATAGTTTAAAAAGCAAATAATGGCTTTCAACACTATAAAAGACAGAAGTAGAATTGATCTTTACAGAGATCTATATACAAGGATTGAGGCCATCAGTCCTGAATTCAATTCCTATCTATGTGACACCTTCATTGATGAAGGTCACCTTGTTTCTGAGTGACAGCAGAATATAATTCTAATTATCTTAGGAATCACAATCATATCTCAATTAAGACACCTTCAACTTGGAAATAAATTCTGATTGGTCAACTTGGTGACCAATATCCATACCTTATAATGCCAGGAGTGGGTTAAAATGATTGAAACTCCTTGGCTGGCGCCTGGCTCACTTGGCTAATACTCCGCCTGCGGTGCCGGCACTCTGGGTTCTAGTCCTGGTTGGGGCACCGGATTCTGTCCCGGTTGATCCTCTTCCAGTACAGCTCTCTGCTATGGCCCGGGAGTTCAGTGGAGGATGGCCCAGGTCCTTGGGCCCTGCACCCGCATGGGATACCAGGAGGAAGCACCTGGCTCCTGGCTTCAGATCAGCACAATGCACCGACCATAGCGGCCATTTGGGGGGTGAACCAACGGAAGGAAGACCTTTCTCTCTGTTTCTCTCTCTCACTGTCTAACTCTGCCTGTCAAAAAAAAAAAAAAAAAAAAGAATAAAAAAAGATTGAAACTCCTTGCTGTTAAACTGTAAAGAAGAATTTATTCATGACTATTGCAAAACATGTCCTCAAAACTAACATAGTGGATTGAAGTGAGAAAAAGGTTCGACTCTAAGTATAGCAAAATTGTCTGGAGACTTACAACCAATGAAAAGAGTGAGGGACTCAGTGGATAGAAAATTACTGTAAGGAGACATCAAGGCGGATTTTTCATAAACCGACTTCGGCTTCTTGTGAAAGATAGGACACGATAGTCACATGTCAAGGATGAAAGGATTCTTGCTAAGCTGACTTAGCAGAATTCTGAAGTTTGGTCAGCTTTGATCAACCAAGATCACACTTTTGAAAGAAGGAACATGGTATGAAAATTTAAGTTGATTTTAAAGATAGCTATGGAATTTGAGGAAGTTGCTGAGTTCTCTGTCTTCCGAGAAATATCCTCCTGCCTGCCACTATAATCCAAAAGTTGTACTTATGAAATTTACATTTATTAAAGAAAAGGTTTCAAAAAATGAAAAAAAGAAATGCTTAAGAATCCTGTTTCAGTCTATAAGATATTATATCATGTATGTGGGGGCATGAAAGTGTCATAAGGACAAAATTGTATTTAAGATTAATATAATTTCTATTCATGGTATGAGTAAAATGGGTTAAGACTAAAAATTAAAGATAATTTGAAAACTGATTTTGTAATTCAGTCTTGTACAATAAAAAAGGGCTACAACCCAGAATGTTGGCAATGGGGAAATGGGGATAGAAAAAAAAAGGTATATTTTACCAAACATTTCAAGGAATAAATATTTGTACCATAGATTTTAAAAGAATTCAAGTTATTTTCAATAGAAACAATTTTAATATCATGTAATGAAATCAAATGGACACAAATCATGCTTTCATAAACAGTACCTAAAACCACTGAGTAATTAGTCCCAATACATCTTTTTGTCATGCCTTTGTGCTTATCTGCCATATTGTACGAGAGGAGAACGCTGAGGTTTAAAAAGATGCACCATGAACCATCACAGATGCTGTTGTCAGTCTGTTCTAATTCGTAAATGGTAAGAGAAGCAGTTATATGATTAGTGTGCAATTTTTCATTTCCCTCATCTCGCATAATTATTTTCTCTTTGTAATGTAAAAGGTGGGATGAGCTGATTACTTTAGATATGATTTCCCCCAATGGTTAGTTCCCTAGAAGCTTGGTAAAGACAGGGTATGGCAGACGGGGACCAGGTCACTGAGGGAAACAAAGTCAGAAGTGTCTACTGCAGGTTCCTGGGACTTTCTAACTCTGCTGGGACTATGTTAGTACTCAGAAGACTGCTCCTCCCCTGAATCCTTCTGTATGCACCCCTTGTTGCTCTCACATGTGCTCCTGCAATGTGATGCCACCGATGATTAATGCAGCAAACTACCCATGGAGATATAGGTTCCTGATCACAATTTTTCCAGTCCCAAGGTCATGAGCTGAAATAAATTTCTTATGAAGCACCCAGTCTCAGGTATGCAAGACAGACGAAGACACTGGTTCTGTAAGCTGATTGAAAAGCTGGATTCCTGGGTGCCGTTTTCTCGCTATGCCTGAGGAAAACCGCATAAGGTTGGAGATGGACAACAGTTAGCTAGAAATGTAGAAATTTTCATATGAGAAAATGGAATTCATCAATCTCAAAAAAGTAAGTTTGAAAGGGAATGTAATTGAATTCCATAAAAGGGTAAGAATTGTTCATAGAAGTAATGGATTCTAGGACAGAATGGCTCCTATTATGTGCTAGGAAATTGTAAGCACTCTGATCCATTATATTTTGAGAATAAAACTGGTTATTACTGCAAAATTTCATGGGAATAAACTCAGTCTAAAAAGTTTTGGGATTATCTTATAATGATTGAATGAAGTCATGTCAGGTGATGTAAAATGGAACACCATTTTACACCCTAGTGGATAGAGACGAGGTACTCGAAGCTAAAAATACAATTAAATGTGTAAGTAAATACAAATTCAGGGAGAAGTCAGATTCATGAACGACAGCTGCATGTGATAATGAATGAATGATATGGGCCTTTAGAGTAGAAAGCTGCCTTCTGAGATCACAGCATGGAAAATAATTGGGAGGTCTGTGTACCACCCTCTTGTTCCTCTCAGAAACAGAATTTCAAATGTTCTACAGTCTGATACATCTCAAACTTGTTAATATGTAACAAATATTTACAAAGTACATGTAATGTGCTTATGAAAGTTTAACTTAATTGATTTTCCTAATAAGACATTACTGTGCATAACCAAACATCAGTGTTATTTTTTCTTTTATATTGAATTGTTTTTTTTTTCTTTATCCTAGAGACCTGAAACTAGCCTGTATTGCTATCCACAGGATGCATGCTGTGGGACTCTATTATAAATGAATCCTTGCTACAATGAGAGCTTTCTGGTAGTTCCAGTAATAAATTCCCTTGAATAGGGTCAAAAACACATCCACGTAATTATCCTGAATTCTTCATTCTCCATGGTGGTGGTGTGAGAATCCAGACGTACTTACATCATATATTTAAAAGTAAACCCTCAAAAAATGAAAATGAAAATCTAAGAACTATCTTTAGTATCTCCATGTAAATGTTATGCAGAATTCTTATTAGCTGTTCTGTTGCTGCATACTACTGTCTCATGATATCTGTACACCAAATAATCACTGCCAACCAGGTTAAATTCAAAGCCAATTTCTAATTCGTTCCTTCATACAGAGCTTTGAAATCTGCTCATTTAAAGATCTGCTACATAGCAGCAAGTCCTGTACCACTCTTCTCTGACATCAGTGTAATGTTGCCAAGCATGGGAATGAAGCATGAATGTTGACACTTAATTACGGATATTAAATTCATTCTTGCATTTCAGATATATGTCAGATGTCACTACCTTCAGGAATCCAAAAATGAACAGTTTTGTTCCTCTAGTGAATGTAACATGAACTAGAGTATAAGAAATATTATGTAAAACTATTCTTCTTTGGTTACACACCTGTAAAATATTCTTTTCACATTTCAGAAGCTCTTGATCACAGAAATTTCCCAAATACTTCATCCATCATTATAATGTGGTTACCTCTAGGGTGTGCTTGCAACAGTCAGAGGTGAAATGGAGCATAACAGATCATCACTTCTTACTAATTAATGATTCAATTGTTATGCCTAGTAAGCTTGAGCATTTTTTCAAAATGGGAGTTGAGGTAGCTTATTTTTAGCAGCACAATCTAAATTATAGCTATATATCTATATATATGTAACTTCCTAAAAAAAGATGAAAAGATGTCTTGAGGATAATAGTGGTATGTATGGTCATTTTGGGTTATTAACAAAATATGTTTATTTGAAAGAACTAAAATGATTTTTATCTGAAATTATTTTTAGCATTCTTTGATCACTTAAGTTGTGTTAAAAGGTTAAAAGCTATATCACAAGTGAAAGTTTTGCAATCAATTGTGTCTTAAACTCTAACCTTGGAGCTCAGCTGTTGCAAACATTTTATAGCCTCTCTAGAGACACTGTTCATGCCATTCACACTGTGAATTTATATTATAGCTGAAACATTTGTACAACTTTAGAACAAATGTCTTTAGACAATGGTTCCAGTTTAAGGCATATTTCCATACAAAAAGTTTTAACGATTTATCTGAAGACCAAGATAAGCAAATATGAGTCGAATTTTGAGTGAGAGTTAAACACTTCAGAGTCCTTAAAACAAAGATCATCTGTTTTTACCAGTTGTGGTTACATTTAATAACCAGTTGTCTATGAAATATTTTAAGTAACATGTGTATCACACATTGATGATTTATATTGCCAACTCATTATTCCTAATCCTTTTATTGCCATTTTATCATTCCTGACTAATTGCCTTTTCTGACTGTTTCTATGAAATGTGTGACACCAAATGATAATTATTGACTATTCACCCAGCAGTAGAAGCAAGCGCAGCTAAGGAAAAATGTGTCCCAGGACATACATCAGCAAGTACTATTTAGACTTCAGCAATATCTTATTAATTTAGGTTTTGGCAGTCATTAATTAATTGTGCCTTAAAATATTGCACAATCATTGACATCCTTAAATATTTGTAGTAATTAATTTGAAAAATATAGTTTATTGAATGTTTTGCCAAATGTTTTGCCACAGTTAGCTTATTGGTAGCATAAACTTAAAGGCTTTAGATTTTATGGGAAATTCTGTATCAATAAAGAGTGGCTTGGGATTTGTTTTATTAGAGGTAGAAGTTCTGTTTAATTTCCTTCCTCAGAACAATTTATTTTTATATCTTAGTTTGATATATGTGTGTATATTATATAAACAAAAAATTGTCATATATATGTGGACAAATCTCAAAACCAAGCTATAACTCATGGTACCACACCAGCAACTTGTCTTTCTTTAGGGATTCATTTCAATAGAACTTCAGTCACAAGAGATCAATCCAGTGGTTACACTTGGAGCTCAAGAAAGTGAAGCATTACCTATGGCTGTTTATAAAATTGCAAACACAGTTCACCAAGCTTTTATAAACATGCTGGCTCTTTAAATCAGTCACACAAAGAACCCAAAGGCATCTGGTCTTCTAAGTTGCCAAAAAATATGGAACTGTCTTCCTGAATAGTTTTTCTCTGAAATAATGCAAGTATAGCTTCGGTTTTATGATAGTGTTCACGGGGAGGCAGTGAAGAAAAATAACCTGTTTCACAGATTGTCTTTACTAATCTAGCTACACGTAGTGTTGGAAAAAAAATATAGTGAACACTTAGTAAGCCCAATAGTACTTCAAAAATTCATGGAAAATGAAATTAAAAGTGAGTTCATGAGGCCAGCACCATGGTATAGCAGATAAAGCCGCCACCTGCAGTCCCGGCATCCCATGTGGGCACCAGATCAAGTCCTGGCTGCTCCACTTCTGATCCAGCTCTCTGTTATGGCCTGGGAAAGCAGTCGAAGATGGCCCAAGTCCTTGGGCCCCTGTACGCACGTGGAAGGCACAGAAGAAGCTCCTGACTCCTGGCTTCATATCAGCACAGCTCCAGCTATTGGAGCTGTCTGAGGAGTGGACCAGCGGATGGAAGACCTCTCTCTCTGCCTCTGTCTCTGCCTCTCTAATTCTGCCTTTCAAACAAATAAATGAATCTTTTTTAAAAAAAATGAGTTAATTCTTTTGTCAATAAAAATTAAAATTCATGAATAGCTTTTCCATAATATGGATTTTCTGTGACCATTTTTAAGACTTCTCATATGCATGGATTTCAAAGGTTTTTGCACCAAAATTAGCATCTTTTAATTTCATTTTAAAGATACTTTTTGAAGTATCCTCACACTTGCTAAATGAAAACAGCCTTTGCATCATAAAACATGGTTTCATTGATAAAAACAATCTTTATACATCCAAACTCTCTAATGTCCATATAAGTAGGTATTTTCTAACTTTTGAACCTCACATAATTAACCAAGATGAAAAACTGAACTTGACAGTCAGTTTTCTGATAATCAATTTATTTTATTAGCAAATAATTTAGGGGAATCTGTGATGTCAGATATTGGAAATATTAAAAAGGTGAAACTAGCCCCTGATATTAATGATTGTTCAGGTTTATGAAACAAATTTTGCAGCATTTAAATATTTTACAGAAGATAATTTTACTCATTAAATTATAAGCAGAATTTTACTTTATGCTATCAGCTATTTGAAAAATATGAATCTAGAGAATGATCTGTATGACCCTCAGCACCAGAAAAAATAAATTTTAAGCGATAACATTTAAATGAGGTCAAGGGAGAGATATGTAGCCAAAACTCTCCTTTTATATTTTCTTTTCAGATGCATCTCTACATACTCAGTCTATACAGGATATGGAAGGGAAAACGAAAAGACTCTTGCATACATAGTGATGAAATGGGAATTAGGAATCAGTTTCCTCACACATAAGGTAAGTGTTTCTGTATTACTTCTTAGGTATGTGTATGTGTGCATTGAAAACCTAACCATAGCTTAAGGTGGCTTCTCATCTCTGAATGTCCAGAGCTACAGAGAGACAACCACAAAGGAAAGAGAAAAACAATCTCTAAAAATCTAACAATAAAAGCCATGCCACTGACTTGTAGTCACATCCTGTCATAAGGAAGGGGCATTCCATTTACACTATTTTTAAAATATTTATCAATTTATTTGCACAGAGTGACAGAGAGTGGGGAAGACAGAGACAAAGAGAGAGCTTCCATCTGCTGGTTCACTCCTCCAATGGCCAAAACAGCCAGGGCTGGGTCAGGCTGAAACCAGGAGCCAGGAGCTTCTTCTTGGCCTCCCATGTAGGTGCAAGGGCCCAAGGATTTGGGCCATCTTCTGTCAGTTTCCCGGCACTTTAACAGGAAGCTGGATCAGAAGCAGAGTGGCCAGGACTTGTGTGGATATATCGACATGGGATGCTGGCATTGCAATTGCATTGCAGTGTAACCCACTATGTTACAATGCCAACCCCACTTTTACACCATTTAAGATAAAATAATTTCATCATATGATTCCCAAACTTGGTTTGAATTTTTCTGTTTAGCTGAAAAATCAGCTAGAGAATCACTACTTTCTAATCATAAGCCCAGTCTCTCTTGACATTTAATTAATGGAGAATTATCACTTTCTTAGCACATACCACATATTATACTCCTAACACAGAACATTCTAGAAGCTGATGTAGAAGAATCATTCAGAGAAACAGTTCCAAATAGATAGGAAATGAGCAGTGTTATTTCTGAACCAATGGGAACTTCACTTGTTGAACTATTCTTTCATCCTCTGAATATGAAGGATGATGTCTTAGAATCAAAATGGAATTGTAGGTGGGGCACCTGGAATTTGAAAAAAAGGAAATATGTCATCATGCAAATCATTCTTCTTCTGCTCAGTAGAGAGTAATCAGAATCACTCAGGAATTGTTGCAAAAATTTCCAAATTCCTTGAAAATTCTGACATACACTTTCCCCACACCTGTCATTCACTCACTGTACCTTAATTGAGAAATGTTCATTTAAGGTTTCCTAATAAAATCTGCATCAAAATCATTTACTATTATGTGTGGCCTCAGCTTCCACAACACCTTCAATTTACATATACATACATGCATGTACAAATATGTGTATATATATGAATACACACACACATACACACACCTTGGAATATGTAAATTTTGAGGAGAGTGAACTGCAAATGACAAACAAAATACTCCTAGCAAAGTAGATGAGACAAAACCATCCTGCTGGTTGTCATTAGAACCACTAGTTTTGTAAACGAGTATTTTAAATCACCTTCGCAGTACTCTCCCTCCCCTTCACTCCAACTGAAGACAAAATGTGGCATCTGTAACCAAAGACAATTATAATCCAATTATCATCAGATCTGACAAAGTCATCCATAGGAATGAGAACATTGACCCCAAACTTAGCTAATGCTAAAATATTATCATCGAAATACTTGGAAACATCAGACTTCCATTGTCGCAATCTCACTTTTTATTTATAAACAGAAAGCAACAAATTGAAGAAAATGTAGTACAGGCTAAAGATGTTGGATAACCTGTCAAAAATACTAAATTGGGAATTTAATCATTCAGCAAATATATCCTGATCACTAACTATGTACTGGATGCTGTCCTGGGCATTGAACTTTTACCTTCCATTTATTCATATCTCTAAAACAATTTAAAAATTTCATTGAAATCCAGAATTGTAGATGGGTCTAAATTCTTAATAAATATAATAATAAAAAATTTAGGGGAAGCCATTGTAATCCATAAGCTGTACTTTGGAAATTTATATTCTTTAAATAAAAGCTTTATAAAAAAATTTAATAACATAATATTTTGCAATTTCAATGTTTCCAATGTTCTATATGAATTTAGTGTTTAGTGCTTGCTCACTATGCCTGTGTTTGCAAGGATCAAAGGTTATCTATTATGTTTTGAATACCTTTGATATGACAATAGCCAAGCTCTTTGATACAATTAATAATTGACTTATTCCTTTCTTTCTTTAATGATTTTTTTAGCATTTTATAAACAACAATTTTATTCTTCCCACTTAGTTTATCCTGGCTTTTGTATAGTAGAATATAAATGTTGGTTGGTATGGGTTGTAGTTGATATAATAAAGGAATAAATTTTATAGACTTTACCAAAGGGATCTTTGTTCTCTGATAATTTTCAAAGTACCATTTCTCAACCATTAGCAAATTAAGAAATTTTTCCCTCCTATATAAAAACATGAAATTGAAACTCTAGGAGATTTTTAAGCAGGTATGCATAATTGGGTTAAAGAGAAATTTGTTCACCAAATTCCTGTATCAAATCTTTACAAAATCTCACTAGCTTCTAGCTTTTGAAGATATTCGTGCTATCTCTTCCTTTAAATCCATTGAATTCTTTTCAAGTGAATTTGGGACAATGAGGACAAAATTAATCTCCTTTAGAAGATTGAGTAGCAATTCATATGGGGTTAATTACCATTTATAAATATT
This sequence comes from Sylvilagus floridanus, assembly GCA_949820135.1. Lineage (NCBI taxonomy): Eukaryota > Metazoa > Chordata > Mammalia > Lagomorpha > Leporidae > Sylvilagus > Sylvilagus floridanus. The sequence continues at coordinate 22,377,670 of OX463236.1, forward strand.
TTCAGTCCACAAAAAAAACATGTAATTATTAAGAGATTATGAATGCACCACTGGTTTGTGAGGAGAAGAGCATGGGTTAAATCAACAGGGGTATGCATGGATCCTTTCCCAGACTCCTATTAGCTCCATGTAGGATTCACAGTGTTAAAATAACAGTGGAAATAAGATGCATCCATGTTTGGGGCTGGCGCTGTGGTGTAATAGGCTAAGCCTCTGCCTGCAGTGCTGGCATTCCATGTGGGCACCAATCTGTGTTCTGTGTGCTCCTCTTTGATCCAGCTCTCTGCTTGTGGCCTGGGAAAGCAGTGGAGGATACTTTGGCCCATGCATCCACATGGAAGACCCGAGGAGCCTCCTGGCTCTTGGCTCCTGGCTCCAGACGGGCCTGGATGAGGCCATTGCGACCATTTGGGGAGTGAACCAGCAGTTGGAAGACCTCTCTCTCTGTCTCCCCCTCTCTCTGTAACTCTGCCCCTCAAATAAATAAAATCTCTAAAGCAAGAATGCATGCATGTTCAAATTCCCCTGTGACATTTAATCAGAATCTCCAGAAAGGGAATGGTGTATATATTTTGATAAAACTATTTTAGTAATGTTTTAATCTCATTTGTTCACTTTAACTTATGCAAAAAATTGGCAACTCCTAGACAGAATGATCTTTTAAAAAATACAGATGCTACAAATGAAACATGTCATGGTTGTTCAACAGAAATATAAAGCCACCAAAATATATTAATCTGTCAATACACATGTAAATGTAACTGAGAAAAATTTGGCAGAAGAACAAACATATTCTCACAAAAAATACAACATAGTAAAACAAACTCAACTAAATGAGCCAAATTATAACCCTTCAGTAGATGAGAGAGGCAGACCATTGACTACGCCTGCATGATAACTGCATAGTCAATTTTCTGGATTATTAGACAAAATATGCACAAAGCTTTTGGATGATTAACTGTGTATATTAGAATCCAATTAATTTAACCAACATTTATTGACTACCTGTCATATTTCATGCACAGGATAAACACTGAGATTACAAAGATGAAAGAGGGCATCATCCATGCATTCAGGAACCTGACATCTCAGGGCAGGCATTTAGCCTAATGGTTGATACCTGCATCACGCATTGCAATCGCTGGGTTCAGCTCCCAACTCCAGCTCCTGACTGCAGATTCTTTGCAAAGCAGAGCCTGGGAAGCAGCATGTGATCATTCAGGTAGTTGGATCTCTGCCACCCACAGGAGAGACCTAGATGCAATTGCTGGCTTTGGGTTTTGGCCCCAACCATGTGGTCATTTGGAAACTGAATCAGCATACAGGAATTCTTTCTCTCTCTCATAAATACCACATGTAAAATAAATAACCTGACATTTCTACCCATTTCTTTACTCCATTGATTTAAGTATTTTAGAGGTAGACCCATTTTCTTGAAAATCGACAAGAGCCTAATTTATAATATGTGAGATTTAAACAATATAGACAATAAAAATGAACTTTTAAAGATTTTATTTATTTATCTGAGAGTTAGATACAGACACAGAGAGGGACAGAGAGAAAGGTCTTCCATCTTCTGATTCACTCCCCAAATGGCCTCAATGGCTGGAGCTGGGTAGATCCAAAGCCAGGAGTTAGGAGTTTCTTCCGAGTCTCCCATGTGATTGAAGGGGACCAATAACTTGGGCCATCTTCTACTGCTGTCCCAGGCCATAGCAGAGAGCTGGATCAGAAGTGGAGCAGCTGGGACTCAAACCCGTGCCCATACAGGATGCCAGCGTTGCAGAGGCAGAGAATTAGCATACTACAATACCATGCAGGCCCCACTACAAATGCATTTCTTTTAAAAATGTCTCATTGATCTATTATTTTCATGGAACAAGTATTTATGAACAGCCCATTTTGTACTACATTCTGTGCCAGGAATTGGAGAGAAGGCAGTGAAATATGGATATGTGTCTTGTTTTTCAGAACCCTAGTTTTATGCTTATTTTTCCCATAACAAAGCTAGAGCCTTCCATCTGTCCAAATTATCCACTTTGTTTTCCTGCTGCTAGAGTTTGCCTTCCTTCCCCTGAGACTGTCTAAACTTTTCTCATCCCCATCAACTTTATTTGGCTTGCTTTCTATTCTTTCCCTATCTAATCTGACACACTAATTTATGCTAATGTACCAATAAAATCTCTCTCCCCTTCTGTGTGATAGTTGTGCATTTGTGCAATGTCTTTCTAGAGATTATATATTTACCACTCTGGTGGTAGGAATTTCCAACTCTGAGACAGAGAGTTTGAAGAAATGTTTGAACTGAATTAATAAGAAGTTACCTATATACCTATGCAGGAATGATGCCTACAGCCACCTGGTGTTAAATGTTGTGAGGAGTATTTTAATGTTTAACTGCATTGCCCATCTCACAGTGTGGTGCTCCCAATATGAGACTTGCACCTTCTGCTTTAGAGAGTTTGGCATAGATCTTTGATGGATGAATGCAATCATTTTCTAACAGGAGTTTTGTTTTCCATCCTTCATTCGACTGTGTCCTGCTAATCATATACTAAAATGAGCAGAAGACATTCATCCTCAAGACTGCTTTAGCAGTGTCTAGCTCAAACACACTTTATCAATCTAGTCTGCAGTCAGGATAAGCCAGTAATGAAGAATACAAATTTCGGTTTTCAAAATACAGCTTATTTCAAAGCCATCTTTTAAGGGAAGAAAATAACATTTATACACTAGACCCTGTACTTCTATATACCTGCCATCTCTGTGGTCTCGTTTGAGTCATATTGTACATCTTCATTTTACAGATGAGGAAATTATTACTCAACGACGATAAATCTTTAGTCAGCATTGCAGCATAGTGGGCAAAGCTGCTGCTTGCGATGCCAGCATTCCATATGAGCACCAGTTCCAGTATCAGCTGCTCCACTTCTGATCCAGCTTCCTGCTAAAGAAGACAGCATAGGGACAGTTCGAGTCCTTGGGCCCCTGCACTCACATGGGAGATCCAGAAGAAGATCCTGACTCCTGGCCTCAGTGTGTCCCAACTCTGGCTGTTGCAGCCATTTGGGGAGTGAACCAGCTGATGGAAGATCTCTCTCTTTTTGTCTTTTCTCAAAAAAAAAAAAAAAAAAACTTCTGCCTTTCAAATAAGTAATTTATTTTAAAAAAGAGAATACTTTTTTTTTCTTTATTCACATAGCATATGAGTCTAAGATCTAAGATTGGAACAAGTGGAATGAATTTCAATGGTCCCAGAAATATTCCTTGACAAAAATATCTATATATCCCTCACCAAATACCAGAATAACTGAAAAGCTACCTATAGTAAATATTTCTTTATGTCCCTAAAGATATTGGCCTTGATTTTCATTGATTTTCTTTTTCATTTTAGAAGCTTGTATGTGTTCATTGCTAAGAGGAATTACTGTCTGAAGTACTCAACCTAAATATTATTGACAATTCAGATTTATTTCCAGGGGAACATTTCCTTTGTGAATCCTATGCCTTTTACTCAGTTTTACTAAATGTAAAATTGCAAATGTAAATTCAATACCATTAGGTGTAAAACGTATTAATCTTTTGTACACTACTAAGAAAAAAATGTTTCTTGACTCTGACAATGATAAGGATCTTGTATTTTAAATCACACTGACTTAAAATTATATCTCAATTTTAGAGATATTAAAATGTAAAAAATGTACTTCTTATTGACAAAACATAGTCCCGTTGAACAGGAAGAAAATAAAATGAGATGCAATTTAGAGTGCCACTAAAGACCAGCTTTACCTGGTTTGTCATTTTAATGAAAATTATTAAAATTGCAGGATGCTTTTTGCTGGTTGGGAGACTATAATATAAATAGCTTTGTTATAGATTTTTGGCTATGCACAATCATTTTATTCAGGGAAACATAGTTTGTATAGTCATGAATATAAGTAAGGAAATATTAATTGAATGTTTGCTATTTAATATCATTTCGCCTTCCACTATGCAGAGATAAAGTAGAAGAGACACAACATTATATGCTTCTCAGAATATTAACTCTGAGGTATTGCAATAGAGGGAGTTGTGTTTGAATTTAAGTAGGGAGATAAACTGTGTCTGCATCCCAATCTCATTGAAAGTGCTCCTCAGAGTATTCCGTATTCAGCTCAGACACAACCTCCACAGCCAGACTTGCTCCAAGAATACCACATCATAGCTTGCATAACTTGTTATGTTCACTCTGTGCCCTCTTCCATAATTGTACATTAACTACCTGAACAAGACAACAAAATTACTTGCTTAGCAGAAAAATCTCTATTTCATGTCTTGAAATATTAGTCATTATCTTTGGCAACTAAGCAAGCATCAGAGTAGATAGTAAAAGAATAGCATAAGCCTCATAGTTGGGGTAGAATTTAGATCACCACTTTAGAGGTTGATTTCTTAATAGTGAAATATAAGAACCAATTTGGGTAACATGCATGTGTAGCATTGAGTGGATACAATGGTCATGTATGTTGGTTTCCCACCAACATAAACTTAGTGAAAATAAAAGTGTGTTGATTTCTCTATGGAGTCCATGTGGGTTTGGAGTACCAGCAGTGACTAAGAAAGGAAACAACAATGGTAGATGAGACTGACAAGAAAATAAATACACTAAACTTCTGTTTGAAGCCAAAGTTATGCTAATACTGTCACCAAAGCTGTAAATACTACTTGCTAATGTACATAAGCTATTTCAAAGCATTGCTTTTTAACGTTCACATTCACTATTCTTATTTGTTCATCTGTTCTTTCTTTGTCCCTTCCTGCCCCTTTACTCTTTCTTCCTATACTCTATCCCTAGCACATCCTACTGGCTAACCATGTCTTACTGGTCAGGGCCTAGAAGCTCTTCCGATTATTTTGTTCTTCACTCCAAAGCGTGGATGAAAATGAATTATGCAAAAAATAAACTCTGATGGTTATTTTTGTTCTTATCCTCATCATAGGAAAAACTAGAATGTGTTTCTCTTAAATGGTCAATCACAAAAGTTTTTCTCCTCACAGCTAATGTAGCTAATTCAATGTTTGTAAAATTCTCAGCAGATTTCAGTAACTGTTTAAAATTAGTTTAGATGAGCAATAATTCTTATTTGTTATCTTATGTTCCCTGAATTAATTTATTGAAAAGCTACTATTTCAAGTATGCTATAGGATTCAAGATCTTTGACACAAATTAGTCTCGGCCCAGTGATAACCTTCAAGCATCAAATCAGGTAAAGATGTCTCTCTATTTTGGAAACGCATCTACAAACCGTTCAATTTAATTTCACTTTGAATATTATGTCTTATTTTGTTTTCAGATTTTTTAAATTTATTTTTCCATATTTTAACCACTATTTTGTGCAACTCATAATTTGTCTTAAGAATGTATAAGATCAGTCTTACCTAGTGAAAATTTATATTTAAGGAAAATTGTAAAAAATGCAACACAATTTTTGTGTTACTTTCAGTAGATTTCAACAGTCAGAATTTTGCCTAATAATTAGTTTTAGAACACAAGTTTTCATACATAGTAGACAAAATTAAAACACTGCAAATTTAGCATTATTATATGTGTAATGATTATTGGCCCACCTATGACTTGTCAACACCACATCTACTTTAAGAAAGAATGGTAAAAGTATTCTCTATCAATTCCTTGCATGATTCTTCAAAATATTCTCATACTGAAGTTTTCCTGTATATTGACTCAGCCCCATTGTATGCTCAGGAGGGAGCTACTAATTTTCCCCAAAATATGTAGTTAGTTTTATACCCAAGGTATTATATTTGAAGTAACTTTACAATTAATGCCAAATCACTTTGACAAGCTTTATTACATACAGTATTATATTTAAAACAACTTTGTGATTAATACCAAATTATTTTGACAAGTTTTATTAAACATACTTATTCAACATAGATCTTTCTGTATCAATTAATTGCTGTATAACAGAATTTATAACAGAATTTTTAATTCCAAGGCAATCCTACACTGAGAAGCCCACAATATTTTGTTTCAGATGCATATAATTTTCCACTTTGGACAACACTTCCTGTGGTCAAATTTACAACTGTACAATTCAGGGGCAAGCTTTCACCTGCGATCTTAGCTCAGTGGATTCACCACACCTACAGGCAGAGAGGACCTGCCCATGAAGACACCATCTCTGTACCTCTTTCCCTGAACACTGTACTCAACACCTGACAATAGGAAAACAAACCAGCACTGCCTGAGTCCAGTCTCTGTTTTCCAAGGAAGTAATCGCAGACCTCACCCCTTCAGCCACAGTCACCCCTGTCTAGCCTGTTGGCTTCTCCTATCTAAGTAAAAACCTTCATTGAAACCAGATCTTTTCATGGACCACATTTCTTTCTCAGAGAAAGAAGATATTCACTCTATGTACCAGGCTTTTACATAACTTTAAAAGAAGTTGTAGGATTTTAAACTCTGTTTAAAATTAAAATTAATATATCTTCACAAATAAGAAATTGAACTTTTTCACCGAGTAATAAAGGAATCTTTAATATATGCCAGGCATTTGTTAGGCATTGAGGATCCAGAGGAGAATGAGCATGGATCTGTGATTTAAAATATCTTGTAGTCTGATGGGGGAGGAAGGGACAAGGAGATGTGATTTGCTGTCTGCATCATAATAAAAGTGTGTGCAATGTAGCAGAAAGCACAGGAGGTGGAGAGACTGTCAGCTAACAAAATTCTTCTAAAATTTTTATAGCTGATCTCTCTTGCTTCTGACTCTGCTTGTCTTTCAAGTAAATACTATTTAAGTCTTGGGATTTTAAAATTGATATTTTCTATACCATGCTTTATGGCATTTTATCAAACAACTTACTGAATTCACAATATTTAAGACACTTATCCTACTATTCTCTTATCTAATACATCTATTGTGACATTAAAGAGAAAGATGAGCTGTTTCAATAACCTTTCATTAATAAAATTTTTATATTGACCACATTTTATGCCTTTTGTTCCCAACTGTTCAGATATTAATAGTATGTTTGGGTCACAAGTTTATATTATTTTAAAAATGATATGACTCACACTTGTGAAAACTTTCTATACTTTTGGACTATATCCACACCAGAGTATAGAAGCTTCTGGCCTCAGAATCAGCCCTTAAGGCATTCGGATCTGGCTCAAGAGCCCATGAGAATATTTTAGGCATGGAAAGCCAAGATACTCTGAAAAAAAAAAAAAAAAAAAAGAAAGAAAACAGAAGACCTAAATGAAAGATCTCTGTGAGTGAGATCCCAGTGGAAAGAACGGGGCCATCAAAGAAGGAGGTACCTTTCTCTGAAGGGAGGAGAGAACTTCCACTTTGACTATGACCCTGTCAGAATAAGATCAAAGTCGGCGAACCCTAAAGGCTTCCATAGCTTCAGCAACTCATGACTAGAGCCTAGGGAGATTACTGACGCCATTAACAAGAGTGTCAAATTGTTAAATCAACATCAGGAGTCACTGTGTACTTACGTCTCATGAGGGATCTGTCTTTAATGTGTTATCCAATGTGAAATAATGCTATAACTAGTACTGAAACAGTATTTTTACACTTTGTGTTTCTGTGTGGGTGCAAACTGATGAAATCTTTACATAGTATATACTGAATCGATCTTCTGTATATAAAGATAATTGCAAATGATTAAAAAATCTTGGTGTTAAATTGGAAATTGCATAGATAATTAATCAATTCTTTTAAAAAAATATCATGTAGGATCTCTGTCCTTAATGTGCTGTACATTGTGAATTAATACTATAACTAGTACTCCAACAGTATTTTCACTTTGTGTCCCTATGTGAGGGCAAACTGTTGAAATCTTTACATAATATGTACTAAACTGATCTTCTGTGTATAAAGAGAATTGAAAATGAATCTTGATGTGAATGGAAGGGGAGAGGGAGCGGGAAAGGGGAGGGTAGCGGGTGGGAGGGAAGTTATGGGGGAGGAGCCATTGTAATCCATAAGCTGTACTTTGGAAATTTATATTCTTTAAATAAAAGCTTTATATAAAAAAAGAAAATAAATAAATAAAACAAGAAAAAAAGAAGCTTCATCTAAGTCAAGAAGGGCATTGAACGTAAAATGGAAGTTGAATAGACTAGTTCATAATATTCTATTGAAAGTGTAATGCAGAAAGTCTTAGTTAAGATCTTATCTAAGCTTTTAATAGATTGCACCACACATTCCCATCAGCCATTGAATTTAAAAAATGTATGAAAAGGATGGGCATTTGGTCTAACAATTAACATGCTTGTGAAATGTGCCCATGTCCCAAACTGGAACAAATGAGATTGATTCCAGGCTACAGCTCTGGTTCCTTCTCCTAATTCCAGCTTTCGGCCTATGCAGACAGACCTTGTGAAGTATTAGTGGTGGCTCAAGAGATGGGTAACTGCCATCCACACAGGGGCTCCAGGATCCAGCTTCGGGCTAGCCCTTGCTATTGCAGGCGTTTGGGAAGTGATCAGCTGACAGGAACTAAATTATGAATTTAGTAGCATACTTATATAATAATTAGACACTTCAAAAAAGATTATTCACTAGGAAAAAGATTATTATTAGAAAAATAAACAGGGGCCAGCGCTGTGGTGTAGTAGGTTAAGCATCTGCCTGCAGGCCAACATCCCATATGGATGCCGGTTCAAGGCCAAGCTGTTCTTCTTCTGATGCACCTCCCTGCTGATGGCCTGGGAAAGCAGTGGAAGATGGCCCAAATGCTTGTGCCCCTGCACCTTCGTGGGAGACCCAGAAGAAGCTCCTGGCTCCTGGGTTCGGATCAGCATAGTTCTGGTCATTATGGCCATTTGAGGAGAGAGCCAGCAGGTAGAGGAGCTCTCTCTCCCTTTCTGTCTCTTCCTCTCTCTGTCTATAACTATTCCTCTCAAGTAAATAAATAAATCTTAAAAAAAAATTCAAGTAAAATAGTAAAGAATATCAAATATTCATGAAATACTAAAAACAATTAGAAATGAGAATTTAATTGAAAATAACTGACAACAATGAAATTGGAATCCAAGAAGGAGTAGAGAGAAAGACTATTTGAAGATATATTGGGAAGGGAATTCTCTAAACAGAAAAAAATCCAGCTATCCATATCAAACCTGTAAAAGATGTCAAAAGATCTAGGATGTAAGAGAATAGAGGCGAAGAAAAAAAAAAGGCACATGGCATTTATACCTGCTGAATAGGAAACAGAAAAAATTTAAAAGAAGAAAAAGAGACTAAAGGATATTGCCTCAAAGAAATGACAGACAATAAGACTGACAGCCCACCCGAGCTGACATGTTGTAAGTCAGAAGACAATGAAGTCACAGATTTAAAGTGTTTCAAAACCTAAATGCCAATTTAAACTCAGCCAATGAAAATATCCTTACAGTGATTGCGAGATGAAAAATTTTCAGGTAAACATCTGAACAAAAGTTATTTCAAGGACAACTTGCTAAAAGATAGAATAAAGTAGTTTTTCAGGAAGAAGGAACATAGTAAAAGTGTAGAAATTAGGGCAAATCTAGATGTATATTGACTATTCTGAATAATAATGTCTTCTGGAATTTGAAATGTACATATGTTTATATATATATATATATATATATGCGGACATGTGTGTGTATCTATACCTGTATATGTATTTCCACATGCATTTGTGTATATATACATTTTATTATGAATGCTATATATACAGTTTATGTATACATAAACTATATGTACACAATGACAGAATATCACTCTTTTTATGACAATAATATACCATGCATATATGCCGTATTTTCTTCATCCACTCACCAATTAATGTTCTCCCTAGGTTGATTCTATGTATTATCTATTGAGAATATCCTTCAATCAAGCTTAACATTTTTATAATGCTTATTTGGTATCTTTTTTATTATTCACCAAAAAAATTCATGTTAAGACTTTCTCCTTATTTCTCTACTGGTCTAGTTTTTTCTCTGTTAATATTTTCCTGTGGAAGAATCATGTAATTTAAATCTTCCAATATTTTTGTTAGTTTTTAAATGACATACATGAAATGGAAGTTGAATAAAAAATCATTTTGGGACAGGCCTTTGGTGTGTGGTGGTTGAGATGCCACATGGGATGCTACATCCCATATTGGAGTGCCTGGGTTTAAGCCCTGGTTCTACTTTCCATTCCAGCTACCTGCCAAAATGCACCCCGGACACAACAGGTGTTGACTCAAGTAATTGGGTTACTGTCACCCATGTGGGAGACCTTCTTGTGCTCCTGGCTCCTGGCTTCAGAGCTGGCCTGCCCTCCAGACTTTAAAGCTTTTGAGAGTGAGCCAGAGGATGAGAGATTTAGTCTCTTTCTCTCGCTCTCACTCTCGCTCTCGCTCTTGCTCTCTCTCAAAAAGATGAATGTGTTTTGGTGCAAAAGAACATCTGCAAGATATTCATGAAGAACGCATATTGAAGAAATTACGCATTGATTTCAGGAACATGCGCCAAAATAAACTTGTCTGATTATTTCATTTGTCCACAAGCTTTCTGAAATACCTTCACATGAACAATTTGAAAAGCAGTAATAATTTAAAAAGAAAAATTGTTAGGTTTAGAAAACCTAATTAACAGAAAGAATTAGTAGATGACCCTAAAAATAAAACAATACACATTATGTTTAACTGCTCAGAAACATTTCTTTAATAGGCCATATGATAGGCCATAAAACAAATCTCCCAACTTTCAAATAATGGAATTGACACATGAAATTACAGAATGCATTCTCTGGTATGAATGGGATCAGCTGGAAATTGTTAAAAATATATACAGCAAGGGGCTGGCACTGTAGCATTTGGGTAAAGCTGCTGCCTGCAGTGCTGGCGTCCCACAGGGGCACCGGTTCAAGTCCCAGCTGCTCCACTTCTGATCCAGCTCTCTGCTGTGGCCTGGGAAGCCCGTAGAAGATGGCCCAAGTCCTTGGGCCCCTGCACCCAAGTGGGAGAACCAGAGGAAGCTCCTGGCTTTGGGCCGGCCCAACTCCAGCTACTGTGGCCAACTGGGGAGTGAACCAGCAGATGGAAGACCTCTCTCTGTCTCTCTGCCTCTGCCCTTCTAGAACTCTGCTTTTCAAATAAATAAATCTTATATATATATATATATATATGGCAAAAATTTATCAATTTTTGTTTATTTAGAAGCATACTTCTTAATACCCACAGATTCAGAGAGAGACTAAAATAGAATAGAATTTTTTTTTATTTGACAGATAGAGTCAGACAGTGAGAGAGAGAGAGAGAGAGACAGAGAGAAGGTCTTCCTTCTGTTGGTTCATTCCCCAAATGGCTACTACAGCCGGAGCTATGCCGATCCATAGCCAAAAGCCAGGTGCTTCCTCCTGGTCTCCCATGCGGGTGCAGGGCCCAAGCACTTGGGCCATCCTCCACTGCCTGCCTGGGCCGCAGAAGAGAGCTGGACTGGAAATGGAGCAGCCGAGACTAGAATCCGGCACCCATGTGGGATGCTGGCACCATAGGCGGAGGATTAGCCAAGTGAGTCACAGCGCCTGCCCCAGAAATTTAAATGTAGTTTTATACATGGAGTATCAAAACTTGCGGGAGACATATACAGCAGTGCCTAGCTTTACTTGTGTCAGTCAGTGCCCTATTAGTTTATATCAGGAATTGGTGACTAGTTAAAAATAAAGGCGGTATATATACACAAGGAAATACTATTCTGGCTTCAGATAACAAGGATGTCTGTTATTTGCAACAACATGGATGGATTAGAGGACATTACATTAAGGGAAATATGGCTGGCACAGCTAAATAAACCTCTTGGTCTCATATATATGTGGAATCTAAAGTGGTCAGGTTTACATCATTAGACAGCAGAATGGTGCTGTGAGAGGCTGGCAACGTGGAGGGGGAGAGCATGAAGAAAAGGGGCAATGTTGGTAAAAGAGTAAAAAGTGAGGCCTGGAGGAAAAACTTCTGGTGATCAATTGTACAGCATGGCAACCATACTCAATAACATACTTAATAACCATACATAATAACAATTAATTATATATTTCAACATTACTAAGAGTAGATTTTAAATGTCCCCACCACAAAGAAATGATAAAAATGTGAAGTGAGGAATATGCTAATTAATGATGGCTTCATAAGGCATGCATCAGAATATCACATTGCAATCCATAAATACATACAATTAGTAGTTGTCAATTAAATGTCATCGTAGATTTTCTCTAGGGAAAATGAGGGTAGTGTTAATGCATACTTCATCATGTTACTATGGCATGGATGGATGAGATAGATGATAGATAGATAGATAGATAGATAGATAGATAGATAGATGATAGGTAAATTTCCACTCACTAGTTGTATGAAGTTAGTTCTAGTTATTATCATTCCTACTTTCAGATGCGGAAAGTAAAGTAAAAAAGATTAAGTAATCAGCCCAAGGTGAAACAATTAATAACTAGTAGAATCAGGCTTGGAGCAGGCAACCTGAACAGATCTTGAGCAGCACAGTGTGTGCACCTGAAAACCAGGAAATGGGTCGTAGGAAGGGTAGAAGGTAAGAATAAAACACCCTCTGCCTCACAAATCTATAAAGGTGGAAGTGAGAACAGTGTTAGATATGTTCCAAGCTCAAAACCAGAAAGCTAATGGAAGTCATATCAATTAATAACTATTTTGGCTTCCTCTCTCACTCATTTTATATTTCCTCAGTTTAACCCAGAGGGTGTTTTGGAGCTCATGTTCTGGGGATAAAATATTACCCTCTTTAGCTGTTCTTTATTCATAGATACTTTTTAAATAACAGAATCCCAGTGGTTTTTTAAATAAAAGCTTAACTTGTATTTGTCAGATTATCTCTTACGCTGATTTCACTTTAAGAAAGAGTCACAGTAGTAAATATAATTCTTTATAATTTGCAAATTTCTAGTCTTTGTGGCTGTGTTTTCTCAGTTTCCAAAAAAGATCAAACGCTTATATTTTGAAGCACAAGATAAATGTGAAAGAGACCAAGGATTAGTTGTTTTGTTTTCCACCTCACAGTTTTTTCCTTGCCAAACCAATTAAGTAAACAAGCTGTAGTTTCAATTCTCAAAAAAAAAAAAAAAATGCATTTACAGTTGCCCAAATGTTTTCCTTTTCAAACATAAAAGGAAATACTCTAAGGATTTATTATAACAAGACTTTGCTATTTGCAGCATAAATATGATAGGTTAGTTAGTGTGTGTGTATGTTCTCCAAAAACAGAAACAAACTGCGCGATGCAGCCAGCCAGTCCAAGTGCTGTCCAGCAGCTGACAAGTGGGAGATTTGTCATATGTATTCCATAATGGTCATAATTACCTGGCAGATCCTGGACTCACAAGGCCAAAATGCTGTCATTCCTTGTAGAAATTTAAAGTGAACATGAGTGTGAAAAGTAAAAATTAATGCAATCTTATGGTGTTGTTAACTGTTTAAGAAAAAGAAAACATTGCTCCTAATAGCAGTTAATGTAGTTAAGTGTGCTGTTTCACGCAAGAAACTATGGATGAGAGCCTTAAATGTTGCTTCCCAAGAACTAAAGCTGAAGACCCGTAACTGCTGCTTTCTGTTCATGCTACAGACGCTGTAAAACGTCAAATTTCAGCTGGGTAGATCTGAAGCAAACCAAGACTTGAAAGGATCCTTTTAGAAAATGTTACCCAATGGGATAATTACTGAAAACATGAGCAAATATACTAATCAACAAAGATTTCCAAAAGAAAGAATGTCAAAAATCCTGATGGAAATACCAACAGAAAGTCACATAGCCATAGATTTGACCTGTTTATGAATTCATAAAATGGAAACCAAACAGTGAAATTAATCTACCAATTTTCTCTCTCCTGCTTCCAGATATTGGAAGTTGTTTCAGCTTTTAAGGGGAAATTCCTGATACTACCTCAAATACAGGATTTATACAAGCACACGTTAATGAATCTAAATACTTACTGTTCTAGTATGTACTTCTACAGCATATTCTATTTCTTCATTCATAGTACTAGCATGCACTGAATTCAATTCATTCATTTAATTTCTCTCTTTCACTAATCTTATAAACTCTTTGAAAGCAGAAGATTTGGCCTTACTCATCATTGTTGCATCCCCAGGGTTTTGTGCAAGTCCTGCTTTGGGTGAGAGCTCTATTAATATTTGGGAGGAAATAATAGACAAACTCCAATAGAACACATACAAAAATTCACATGGTGAGGTTCTGACCTAGGGAAATATTGGAATTTGGACAATATTACAAAAATAAGAATAAGTCAATGAAAGCACAAGGAACCACAAGGAGATGGAATCTGTAAGACAAGCACCTAGAAAATGCTATTAAAATGTGGGAGACAGCAGTAAAAATTATCAGTAGACAAACAAAATTCAACATAAGAGAATTCATAAGTAAGATGAAAATTTTATAAGCTATTTTGTCTTGGATATTTTGTTAAAAGTTAACGAAGTCATCTGTTTTGTTAAGGAAGCTACGAAACAGAAAAAAGAACTTAGGAAAGAAGTAGAAAGATAAACTCAATTGCAAAATTAAGACAATATTTGAAAAGCACAAAGAATAGAAACTACTGAAAATGTTAAGTGACATAGAAAGTAAAAATTTATTAAGCATAAAGAAACTGAGCTAGAGCACAATAGGTAAGAATTAGAAAATCTGCAAAAAATGCAGAAGAAAGGCAAAATTAGGTAATGAATGTTTAATCAAAGTCTCCAAAGAGCAAAATGAAAAATAAGAGAAAAAAACCCTCCAAAGCAGAACCCATGAAAAAAGCACATCATTTAAATTCACAAATCCAACTTTACTGAGTACACATACTAGAAGAGCAGACTGATAACTGGAGAAAAGTAAGAAAACTGAGCTGTATTCTAATTAACTTATTAGATTTAATAATGCAGAAAGGACTAAGAAACAGACACACAAAAAGGAATCAGGTGGATACCCTGTTGCAACAGGTAATTCCAGACTGACATAGAGCAATATCTAAAAGAAACATAAGAATTAGCCCACAATTTATTATCCAGACAAACTTCCTTACAAGTGAAACCTACAATGCTTCTAGAAATAATGTTCCCATGAACGTTCTTGAGGATCTGCTTAGGAATAGCTGGAGGCCAGCGCCATGGCTCTATAGGCTAATCCTCCACCTAGAGGTGCCCGCACACCGGGTTCTAGTCCCGGTCGGGGAGATGGATTCTATCCCAATTGCCCCTCTTCCAGGTCAGCTCTCTGCTGTGGCCCGGGAAGGCAGTGGAGGATGGCCAGTCCTTGGGCCCTGCACCCACATGGGAGACCAGGAGAAGCACCTGGCTCCTGGCTTCAGATCAGTGCAATGCGCCGGCCGCGGTGGCCATTGGAGGGTGAGCCAAAAAACAAAAGAAAGACCTTTCTCTGTGTCTCTCTCACTGTCCACTCTGCCTGTCAAAAAAAAAAAAAAAAAAACAAAGGAATAAACTGGAGAATTGAAAAAAAAGAAAAAGGCCAAAATTATGTAATTATAGAAACTAAGCCAAAAGAAAAGTAGAAATTAAAATAGTTTGAAACACATAATTTCTATTTTCACTACGTTTTAATCTTCCCTCCATCTTTGAATCTCAGTCTGAAAGCTTTTCTTTTGCTGAACAAAACTGTTTTTCAGAAGCCAGCGCTGTGGCATAGCAGGACAGCCGCCAGCTATGGCACCAACATCCCATATGGGTGCCTAGTAGAGTCCCAGTTGCTCCATTTCCAATCCAGCTCCCTGTTAATGGGCCTGGGAAAGCAGCAGAGGATGGCTTAAGAGCTTGGGCTGCTCTGCCCGCATGGAAGAAGCTCCTGACTGTTGGCTTCAGATCTGCCCAGCTCTAGCATATGCGGCCACTGGGGGAGTAAATGAGCAGAAGATCTGTCTCTCTGTCTTCCTCTCTCTCTATAATTCTTCCTTTCAAGAAATTAAATAAATCTTTTCAAAAACTATCTCTCCTTTCCTTTCATTCCAAATTATTGATGATAAATTTTCACATTTCAGCCAAAAATTTATTTACTTCACTTTCATTGTCAATGACTTTTTCAAAATAAATGAGTGTTCATTGATTTTATGTTATCATTTCAAAAGATCACATTATTTTTTCATAGAAAGTCACCTGTCAGTGTTCACAGCTGCTTTAAAGTTTATGTTTTGTGTGTTACTCATTTAAGTGGTCTTAGTATTTTCTTGACCTTTTCTTAATATTGTATTCATTAGAATAATGAATAACTCAAAATATTTTTAGATATCAAATAATATTATGTATAGTTAAGAGTACAATGTGATGTTTTGGTATTTGTATATGTTGCCTAATGATAGAACCAGGGGAAATAGCCTATCCATAACCTTCACCATTCCTCTTTTCTTTATGGTAAGAACATTCAAAGTTTTCTCTTGAAGCTGCTTTAAAATACACAATATATTATTGTTCACTGTAGTCACCATACGATGTAATAGAACATCGTAATTTCTTTCTTTTCTCTAACCATAATGTAGTACCATTAATCAAACTTTGCACAACTCCTCTTCTCTTTCCCTTTTCTTCTCAACCTCTGGTAAGCACCATTCTGTTCTTAACTTCTTTGAGATCAACTTTTTCAGATTCCACACATAAGGAGATCACGCAGAAATTATGTTTTCGTGCCTGGCTTACTTCAGCTAATATAACATCCTCCAGGTTCATCTATGTTATTTCAAATGAGATTATTTTTGAAAAGATTTATTTATTTGAAAGGCAGAATGACATAGAGAGAGAGGAGAGAAGATAGAGGAAAAAAAGAGAGAATGAGCTCTTCCACCCAGTGGTCCACTGCCCAAATGGTCTCAGTGGCTGGATTTGGGCCAACCAGGAGCCAGGACCTGGAACTCCATCAGGGTTTCCCATTGGTCTCCCAAGTTCCTGTGTTGTCTTTCACTACTTTCCCCCCGTGAATTAGCAGCAAGCTGGATCAGAAGCAGAGCATCTGGCATTCAAATCAACATTCTAATATGGCATCCCAATTCTCCAAACCACCACAGCACCGCAACACCAACCCCAGAATTGCCTTATCTTTTTTATATGTATAATCATAGTCCACTATGATTATACAAGAAAGCTTCAAAAAGTTTGTAGAAAATGGATAAAACAACATAAAATGCATATTATAAAAAAGCTTTTATAGGTTTCAAAAAATGTTTGCACCAAAATGAACTTATCTTTTTTTTTTAAAGATATATATTTACTTGAAAGGCAGAGCTACAGAGAGGAAGAGGCAGAGGCAGAGAGAGGTCTTCCATCTGCCGGTTCCCCCTCAAATAGCTTCAACAGTGAGGGCTGGGCCAGGTTGCCTCCAGGAACCTGGAGCTTCTTCCAGTCTCCCAGGCAGATGCAGGGGTCCAAGCACGTGGGCCATCTTCTGCTGCTTTCCAAGGTTCATTAGCAGGGAATTGTATTGGAAGTGGAGCAGCCATGACTCTTAACAGGCACCCATATGGTACTTTTGCACAGTGGCTTAACTCACTGACAACAACTCTCATCTCTCCTACTTTTTTTTTTTTAAGGTTTCTGCATGACAAAAATACCACAAACAAGAAAAATCCTAAGTATTTATAATTCTACTACAAACAAAAGTCTATACTTGCTAATAAATATATTTTGTTAAAAATAAATAAGAAAAAAGGAGAAATGAACAAAGTTTATGGAAAGAAAATGGAAGTAGTTTTTAATAATATAACAGATGCTCAGACTCACATATGTGGAAAAAATTAAAACTATTTTGAAATTCAATTTTACCTTATCACAGTGGCAAAAATTGGGAAGTTTGAGGAGACATACCATTTATGAAGTTATGGAAAATATATTTTCACAGATCTTTAATTGGAATATACGTTGGTAAAATTCTTATAAACAAAAATTTGGCAATAATCATCAGTATTACTCAAACACTTGGCATAACAATCCATCATATGGAAAGCTTCTTCTCAGATACACTTGCACAAATAAAAAATAACATATGTTCATTGCAGCCTATTGCTTGATCACAAGACTTTGTATCTACAATAAAAATATTCATCAGTATAGATAGACCAGGTAAATTATGGTATGAAGTCTGAGATCCTTGTTTCATTTCCATAGGTATATCACAAAGCTAAAGTTTTTATTTAATATATATTATTATATAAAATGTGATTGTTAATACACACTAAAATTAAAAATACCTTAACACAAATTAATAGAAAACCTATTAAGACATGAAATAAAAAAACTTGTATAAGCATTTCACATCGACGTAGTGGATTTGTGTAAAGACAAGAAGAAGGAAAGGAAAGGAGAGATTGAGAAAGGGTTTCTGTCATAATAGATTATCCAGCAATGTGTTTTAGGAGACTAGTTGGGTGCTATATTTTATAAGCCATTCAATAGTGGAAAATTACTCTGAGTTGCCTTCAGAATTGAATGACAGATTGGCTAGAAATAAAATTCTAAGATCAAAATCCTTTTCCTTCAAATTTTCACTAGGACCTCTGTCACACTGCAATTATCTGCAGATATTCTCTCTCTCTCTCACACACACACACACACATTCACACTCACATATACACCTTGCATTTTACCCTAGCCTACATTGTTCCATACACAACTACCTCACTTAAAAATTTCTTCTTCACCATCCTATAAACTCCAAGGTAATAGGGACTATGCTAATTTTATTCAGCTCTTCCTCACATATGTTCTGTTTCTATTATAGGGTATACTTAAATATTTCTTTTAATGAATAAGTAAGCAAATGGGTATGTTCAAAGAGATAGGCAGATGGGTATGTTCAAAGAGATAGGCAGATTCCTATTTTTGTTGATTTATTTTCTCCTGCTATTAACAATTAAAACAAAGACGTCTAAAGAAAGGCTAATTTGCTCTTGAGTAAGAAAGCTCTAAATTCTAAGTACAATATTAAAAGATTTTTAATCCTGTTTGAATTTTAGAAGAATTCATCCATGTGTGAAGCATTTTGCAGTCCATTCCATAGAACTTTTTTAAAAATTTTTGAATCATTTGAATTGAAAAATTAAATTAAACATAAACAATGCCATTTTAGCAGTGAAAAACAATGAATAACAATTATCAGTAACACAGAGAGTTCTTTTTGTCAGACACTTTTCTAGGGACATTATATGTAATAGCCAAATAATCCCAAACTAACCCTGAAATGCTTGGTTGATTTTACAAATGATGCATCTGAAACAAGCAGTGGTTAAGGAAGTTGCCCAACATAAAATCCATGTAGGAGAGAAAAGACTTCTTTATGCTTAAGAGAAACACTCTCCATATATCTGGAAAGTAAGTATGCATATGCCTAGAATGGAGCTACAGAAGAAGCTCAGCAGAGGTCACTTCCAGGGAAGGCTGGAGGACCAGGAGTCCATGAGTGACAGGAGTAATGAACATCTTTGTACTGCTTGGAAGGCTTTCAATATGCACTTGTTACATTAGCAATTGAGTGTCAGAGAGTGAAAATACTACCTACTTACCTACCCTGAACTGTATAATTTTTCTTCCACTTGGAAAGGGGTAAAAAATGAAGGGAGGAAAGCCAAGATGCAAATTATCAATTCAACTGTCCGTTGTACATGGTCAGCAGAAAGTATTTACATTAATTTAGTAATATATATGGATTTGTATATATACATATATATCAACATAAAGTGTTCCTTTTATGTGAATGTTTTATATTAGTTCATTTTAGAAGACTATTGTGAAATGTGCTTAAACTACGACTTATGCTTTGCATTAGTCACTTTATTAATTAAATTATTGCATTTTTGCTCCATCTTCCAGTACTCATACTCAAAAGTATTTCTTTGAAGGTAACACCAACTTTTGATTCCCATAATTCAAGTCTTGTATTTATTTAACATTGAATCAGGATCAAATCTCATCATTTTCTAAGCTACATAGAGGTGGCATAGTGAGACACAATTCTAAGATCTCGTTCCAGTTGTCAGAAAAACACTGGCAAGGAGAACTATTGTATTTGTTTCAAAATGAGTTTTTAAAAAATCTGTAATCTGAAATATGAGAAATAAATAACAGAAGACAAGATTTGTAGTAGGCTGAGCTTCTATTGTTATCTTGACTTCAGCTCAATAAGTCTCATTCAAGAAGTAATAATTCAGTAGGCATAAGACAGCTTGGTATGGGGTGGAGTGGGATAGAACTGGTGTGCTTTTTTCAATTTTGAGATAAGTAGAGTAAAACAGGCAACGTGAAACCCACAAAAGAACTCAGGCTATAGAAAATACATTTCATGTAAATACATATCTGATACAAAATGTATTATATCATTTGGAGAAGTTCAAGTGTATAGTAACTGACTTTTAATAACATATTGCAATCTACCGTCTTAACATTTATTATAATAGTTTTAATTACATTTTATTAAGTCTGCAAGGTGATCAAACAGGTGTCAAAGGTAGATGTCTTGTTCAAAATAAGACACCCAACAACAGAAGTGAAACTCAAATACAGCCTTCCTCAGTTCTAAGTCTAGAGTTGAGCATTTAGCATTTATTTGCCAAATACTCCCTTAAGTCCTCTCTGCCAGATGCTTTGGGAAATTTAGGTAGCAATTTTTCAGGTAGCTCTCCTTTTAGTGGGAGATATTGATGGCATCAAGTGAAATACCTTAATCTTTAATTATATGTGGTGGTAAATTACATGACGGGAATGAAGAGAGTGCTGTGGTTAAGACTGAACTGATTCCTTCTCTTAGGCAATCAAGGAAGTCTTGTCAGTGAGTGTGGCACTGGGCTGAGTACTACAATACTGGGAGCAGTCACTCATGGAGAGCAGAAAAGGAACAATGCAAACCGAGAGAAACCATAAATCAATCTTTAAAAGAGAGAGAGAGAAGCAGAGGACTTTGGATTCTAAGAGAGAATAATGTGTTTATGAAAGATAAAGAAGGAGAGTGTGGTAGATGGTAGGCCCAGAGGGAGAATGCTATGAGTCAAGTCTGCACAGCTGGGACTGAAGCCAATTTTTTAATCTGTATATACCATGGGAATATTTTTATAAATTTTATCTTCAATGGCAT
This sequence comes from Sylvilagus floridanus, assembly GCA_949820135.1. Taxonomy (NCBI): domain Eukaryota; kingdom Metazoa; phylum Chordata; class Mammalia; order Lagomorpha; family Leporidae; genus Sylvilagus; species Sylvilagus floridanus. The sequence goes on from OX463236.1 coordinate 22,398,791, forward strand.
AAGAATTTTATCTTCAATGGCATCTGGCGTCAACATACCTGTTCATTTTGGAAACACAGAAGACTCAGGGTGAGTTTAAAGGATTATTTTACAATAGAGGCCAATCTTACACAAGCTCTCAGATGACAACTCTCTTTAGTGTTTTGAAATCCTTGTCTGGCTTTCAAAGGTATTAATTTCATAACTCTAAGGCCTGTCTTTACAGTTGGAGAGCCAGATGCTTTAGAATTCCTTGAGGATATTTGTCCATTCCTAGTCCCATGGCCCTGGTTCTTGCTACTTCCCCAGGCAAAATGTTAGAACCCAGGAATCTCACCCTTGGTAGGAGGAGGTAGAGGATGGATACTTGTTAGTGCAGTTGTGAAACCACTGACCACAGTTGTGCCACTAATTAATTGTCTGCAGCTTTGCCAAATTTTCCTTCTAAAGAAATTCAAAATAGTTATGAAGAAATTCAGAGCATTGCTAAAATAGGAAGAATATGCCGACTTCAAAAGTCCTGTGACCTCACCTGCTCTTTTTTTTTTTTATTTGACAGGTAGAGCTATAGATAGAGAGAGAAAGGTCTTCCTTCCGTTGGTTCACTCCCCAAATGGCCTCCACAGCTGGTGCTGCGCCCATCTGAAACCAGGAGCCAGGTGCTTTCTCCTGGTCTCCCATGCAGGTGCAGGAGCCCAAACACTTGGGCCATCATCCACTGCCCTCCCATGCCAAAGCAGAGAGCTGGACTGGAAGAAGAGTGACTGGGTCTAGAACCCAGTGCCCTTATGGGATGTCGGCGCCACAGGCGGAGAATTAACCAAGTGAGCCACAGCGCCAGCCCTGACCTCATCTGCTCTTAGCCTCAGTCTTCTCCTACCATCACACTCTCAGTGCCAAATTGACCACGAGGCCACGCTGTAATCAGATACTTACCAATGCAGCTCCCCCTGGACTCAATTTTAACTTGTGTTTGTATTTTCAGAAGCTTTCAGAGTATCTTATTGAGCTACTGAACTTGGGAACAACAGATGTTATCAAAAAATTGATAATTGAACCTATGTTCTTCATTTAATCTTGTCCCAAATAACATGTGCATGTTCATGGAAAGAAAACATGTGAGTTGGTGTTGTGGCACAGTGGGTGTTGTGGCACAGTGGGTCAAGCCACCACTTGCGAGCTACCATCCCATACTGGAGCTTCTCCACTTCCAATCCGGCGCCCACTAATAAGACTGTAAAAGCAGCAGATGATATTCAAAGTACTTTGGCACCTGTCACCCACAGGGGAGATCCAGTTGGAGTTCCAAGCTCCTGGCTTCAGCGTGGCCCAGCCCTGGCCATTGTGAACCAGGGGATGGAGACCTCTTTCTATTTCTGTGTTTCCCTCTCTGTCTGTCACTCTACCTTTCAAATGAATAAGATAAATTTTAAGAAGGAAATACAATAGATCGTTTATTTTCCTAAGGATAGACAAATGATTCTGTTGATTTCTCTGAAATAGTTTTACAACAAAAAAAAAATCTTGTTACCATAAAATAAAGTAAAAATTCTTCATTTAGTTATAGACTCAAATTTCAGACTCCTGATTCCTGGAAATTAGTATCTTGGAAATTTGCTGGCATATGCCACATTTCTGTACAGAATCTTCAAGAATGGAACATTATTCTGAAAAGAAGGTTAAATATATAAAAAATAATAATAGCACAGAAAACTTCTGCCCAGTCATGTAAAAATGAATGAGGAATAGACAGAATACATGCAAAGAAAAGTTCTGCTTTTGCTATTTCTTTCCTTTGTATACACCAAGCATTGTTAAGGTTATAATATCAATGATAGTTAAGATTATTAAGTACCTCACTAGTGTCAAATCTTTCAATAATCGTTTAAACTCATACAGGACATCACTTTTCTTCCTATGCTATTTAAATCAGTTCCTAATAATTGCTAGTAGAGAGAGGAGTGTATCCTTTTTCTCCAAATAACTCGTGGAAATCCTCTGTCTACATCTAACAAGAATTTCAGGTGTGTAAAGAATTTCACTGAAAGGAAGTACGTAAAAAAGCAGATCTCCACTCAATCCACCTGGATAAAAAGAGTTCACTTCATGGCACTGAAATGATTCAAATTAGCTGCCTATGTCAATCAAATTACAAAAGAAATTGCCAAAATTCTACTGTGTGCTATGTAGAGAAAGGTACTGACAAATCTAGGGAGTTTCAATGAGGACATTTAATTAAGTCACACATTATTTTCAGAAATGTGAGTCCTAAATTTTTGAAAAATCACTCGCAAACCTAGCTCAGTAGGGCTAATTAGCAAAGGCCTAGGAGTCAGAAAATCAGGCTATTAGAAAAAAGTATGCTGTAGAGTTACTTTAAAGAGGACTGCCCAGTTAGGGTACTGTTGGGACTCTGAGCCTATGACAGAGCATTTTACACATTTTGGCAGGGACAAGACTTTAAAATCTGGTTATGTCTCCATGAAGTGCAAATCTGTCTTAGGATCTTGACACCTGGGAAACTGAACAACACCAGAAGCAAGGATTCTTATGTTCTGTACTGTCCTAGAAATTTTTCAATAGTTTAATTGAAAGATTGTCTCAGATTGAGCCAAATATATTTTACTGAAGTTTGAATTTATTGTTTGCCTTGTGCGTTGAAATTATCCAGAGGAAATTTTGCCCACTTCTCCAGACCTCTTTCTGTTACAATTTTCTGTTCCAATGAGGGGACACTTTCCTGCTGCTACTGTCCATCGACAACCCTATTAAAGAACCTAGCACCACCCTGTCAGTCTCTTAGAAGAAATCCTGGTGCTGTACTTCTTAAACTTTGTTGCCTTAAGTATGGTCTATTCAGTGTTTTGAAAAGTAGAACTAGAGCCTCCATCATCTGAACTCTAAAATTTTATAATGGCTACTTAAGTTTGCATTAACATTTTGGCAGTGACAGCTCACTGCTACCTGATCTTGAACTTGTAATCAACTAAAACACCTGATTCCTTTTTGTTATGAATAATTTTTGTGTCAGGTTCTTCTATACTTCATACTTCATCAGATGGTTTTGAAGTCCAAACTTCATTCATCCTTGCTGGATACATTATCAATATCCATTTATAGAAAAATTAGAAAATACAGCAACTTAAACTACATGAACTAGAATATTCAGTATAAATCATCCCCTTATTCCAAATATTCAAAGATTTACTATTCTTTATGTCTTGGTAAATACTTTTTCAATATTTTTGTATACATACATATATACTGTATGGGATATTTCTGTGCTTTTTTGTGCACACGTGTAAAATGTTATTATATACTTTGACATCTACTCTAAGTTGTTCTTAGTATTTTTAATGTTACAAAACATTTTAAATTTTTATTTTTTATTTTTTAAAGCAAAAAGACCATACTTCAGTAGGAAAATAGGCAAGTACCATAAACAATAATCTAATGAAAAGATGTTGAACTTCACTGATACCTTAGTTTTTAAATAGTCACAAAAATCATGAAAATTATAGTATTGTATATTTAACAATTTAACAAAGATTTAAAACAAAGTCTAACAAAACACTGTATTTGCAGCAAGATTGATATGAGGATTTCTTTTATTGGCTTTGTTTTTAGTTTTTTTAACAAATTTTAGCTCCTACATATAAAGGAGAACATGCAGTATTTGTGTTTCTGCATGCAGCTTATTTCAATCAAAATGATGTCCTCCAGCTGCAACCATTTTGAAGCAAATGCTAGAATTTTATTTTTATAGCTGAATAATATTCTATTATGTGTATATGCACACCACATTTTCTTTATCCATTTGTGTATTCTTTTTAAATTTTTACTTATTGTATTAGTTTTTTAAAAGCCAGAGAGACAAAGAGGGAGATAGATCCCCCATCCACAGGTTCATTCCTCAACGACCCAGCACACTCAGGGTTGGGGCTAGCCAATGTCAGGATTCCAAAATGCAACTTTGGACCCCCACATTTGTGTCAGGGACCCAAATATTTGAGCTGTCACCAGGTGCCTCCTAGGGTGCACAGGAAGCCAGATGGGGAATGGATACAGACTTCAATATGAGATGCTGGCATCCCAAGTGGCGTCTGACAACTGCACCAAGTGCATCTATGTTATCATCTGAAATGGCTTTAATATATTTTTGACTGTAACTGTGTAACAAACCATTTAAAAAGTTAGTCCCTAGCACCCTGACATTATGTTGCCTCAAATGTCCAGGTTGGCAGAAATGAACAACTGGCTTCTACCCTACAAACCAGCTGTAGGGGCTTAATGGCTGTGGAGGCTGGGATCATCCACAATCTTATTCCCCAACATGAACGGTGGTTGCTGACTGTTGGCAGGAGCCTCAGCTGGGGCTTCCTGCGGAACATCTACACATGACCTTGCCATATGGCCTGGACTTCCTCACAGTAGAAGTGGGTTTCAAAGGAGAAAAATGCTCAAAAAGAGACAGACAGACAAGTCCTATCACCTTTGTGATTCAGCTTTGAAAGTCACCCAACGCTACTTTGTTATTTTTGTATTCACTGAGGTAGACACAAAGTTCTGCCTAGAAATCAGGGAAGGGAAAAGAAATTTCAAGTGTAAACCAGAGAGTGACAAAGTTAAGAAAGCCTGGGAGACTGGATAAACTGTTATGACTGTTTCTGGAAAATACTGTCACTGAAGCCATAACTTGTTTAATCTACTTAGTACAACTTGAAATGTTTCACCATTAGAAAAAACCACTGCGCAAACATTCAAATATGCATTTTTAGTGCTTACACAAATATTTCTTAAGATATGTTCTGAAAACAGTTATTATTGGGTCAATGTTTATGCCAGATTTAAAGTTTTTAATAGCTACTGTCAAATTGCCATTCAGAAACAGAAATTTAGATCTCTTCATCAGTCTGTACGTGGGAAAGACTTTTTCCCTACACTTGTTTAAACCCTGGATATTATCAGATTTCTTAATAACAGCCAGTGCTATCTTATCATGATTTACATTTTAATTTATTTGATTACCTGTGTTTCAACATTTTATGTCTTGATAATTTGTGTTTCTTATTTAGAAATTACTTTCATTCATTTTCCTACAATTACATCATCTATCTCTGAGATTCCTATCATTATCTCAAAACATCTCATGAATTAACCCTTGACTATAATTTAGACTCATTGTGAATGAGCTTTCTTTTTCGTTATATGTTATGTGTGCTTGATGATATATATGGGAAAGCTTTTCAGTTTTTTAATGATTCTCTTTTATCAAGACTCTCACTGAATTCTTTCAAATCTAATTGTTTTCATTTTGAATGCTGAATGTTCTACAGAGACAAGCAAATCATTGTATTTTATATAATACAGCTTACTATTTTCCACTATTTAAAAAGATACACATTATGATATAAAGTTTAATGTATATCCCAGTTAGAAGATCTAAACCAAAGCTAAATAATAATGAGGATAGTATGCTTCTATTTTTATTCATGTTTTAAGCATGTGTTAATGAACATGCAGCACATACAGGTGCTAGATAAAAATCCTTTAGTGCATTTAGTTTTCTCCTCTTCACAAGTTTTTCTTCCACTCAGTTTATTAACCATAACTGACTTTTTAATATTTAGATGTAATTCACACATCATAACTTTCACCCTTTTAAAGTGTACAATGTAATGGGGTTAGTATATTCATGATGCTGTGCAGGCATCATCATGCTCTAATGACAAAAGATTTTATTATTCCAAAAATAAACCATTCATTAGCAGTCACTTCCCAACCCTAATGTCCCCCACCCTTTGAAATCAAAAATCTACTTTATGTCTCTATGTCTGCCCATTCGGGATGTATCATATCAATAATTTCTTATTGTTTCAGCCCATTGTTTCCAACCTTAGAGATGAAGTCTACCCCCAGATTACATTAGCTATTAATTTTGCACTGTCAGTTGAATGTTGTTCTGTTTTGTAAGTATTTTTCTTTGTATTGTTATTAATAAATTTCAAGCAGAAATATGTCAATTATCAAATGTTATTATATTTGAATACCAAACTAGAACTTCACCCATTTCTAAAACTGTTTTATATGTTATGTCTTTAATTTATTTTCAAGTGTGTCCTAAGAGACTAAGTGATTAGCTAAACACATGATACGCTGTTTCTTCTGTATCAGTTAAATGCTATCTTGGGTGAGTTTTATTTTAAGTCACTGCATACTGATGGCTATCAGTGCACCCTTTTTTGTATGTCTTTTCATAACACAATCCAGACTCTTCACTTGTATTTACCACAAGCCTATTGACCCATAGTTTTCAAAACAAAGCCTTTTTAAAGAAATCAAATTATTTAAGTTTTTCCTCCCTCTAACTTCTGTAATGTTTCCCCCCTATATATCTAAAACACCACGGACAATGTGGTGACTGCCAAATCTGCACTTTAGTTCCTGCCTTGTAAACACTACAGCCTGGCTGGGGAAAAATGATGAAAGGGAGAACGGTGCACTTCACATCAGTCTGTCAAGTTACTGGTTGTTCTTGAGTGACAGTGTCTGCAAACTTCCATACTGAATTTTATTATAATCAATCACTCAATTGAACATTCCTCTCAAAAAGTGTGTTTGCTGTAAATTATCACAGAATATGTAGAGTCACAGACTAATAATGGCATGAGGTAAGCATTTCACAAAGTATCTATTTGGGGATTCATAATTGAGGTGGCCGTGGGATCACAAACAATTTTGAAATCTTGTTCAGGGCATGCTTATGTAAATCTGAAAATGTGTAAACAAGGATGCCTTTTCCTGAGGTGAGGCTAATGAATGTTTCATGAATTTTGAGTGACATAGCTTTCTGCGAAAGTATTCTCTGATTGTATTGCCTGCACACAGGAAATGCTGCTAATTACCAAAGTTCTGTCTTCATCACTTAATTAATGGGAAATAAAGACAAACCAGAATATATTCAATTACTAAAGAACATGGCAAAATATACTACCAAAGAGAAAAGTAATTGTAAAAGCTCAAGCAAGACCAATTTGATTGCTTTTTAAGTAAACCTATATTCACAGAAATACTTTATGATAAGTATAAGGCTATGATGATCCAAATATTTCACTTTCTATCTATGACTATGATGGACAGGAACTGTCACAAAATAGAGAAAAATGTAAATTTTTAAACTATTCAATTCTGAAATGTGTCCATAACCTTTGTTCCTTGTGCTGCATAATGAATCATTCATAGACATTGTTAACCGTGTGTCACAGCCTTATGCACTACAGATCAAAGCATCAAGATGGGAGACAGATCTTAATTCTCATTTTGGCTTTCCCCCTTACTGTGTATCCATTGTGTTTTTATTCATTCACTTTTCTCAATAAAGTTTTAGGAATATAGTGGTTGATAAATATTCTTGACTTCACAAAATGTATATTATAGTAATTCGAGCTCAATTTGAGTCATTTACCTTCCAGTTAAGGGCATTAGTACTTTTGTCTCAAGTTTTCTCATTCTTAAAATAATTGGATTGGAAGATTTTTGATAACCTATCAAAGACACCTCAGTTTTTATCAACGAAACATGTGCATTCAGTCCTGCTCTCAGGAATGATTATAGGCTTTTCTGAATTATGTACAATAGGTTACAAGATCTCAGGTGAGAGCTAGCAGCTGTTTCTCAAGCCACTGGTACTTCTGTCAATAATAATACTCATTGAACAACACAAGTATCCATCCCATTATGATAACCTCTTTATATCCACTCCATAACTCAGAGCATTCCAAGTAGTGTGAATGGGCTATTGCATGTGTATGCGTGTGTGTGCGTGGGGTGGGGGAAGATAGCAATTCTTTACCCTCTTGGGTAGTCTGATAAGTGTTTGGGAGGCTGGACCTCATAGCTGGTGGTATCCAAAAGCAAGCAGCTTTACCTAATGTAAGTCACACATTACATTTATTATTTTCCAGAGATGATATGATGTTTAAAAAATTGGGAAGTTTCACTCTAGCCACCCCAGTTAAAAATAAAATTTGAATATTACAATATAAACAAAAATAAGTAAATTAAAGAGCAGAGAAAATTAGAAAAATACGTCATTGTCAACTCTTTTTTTTAAAGATTTTTAATTTATTTATTTGAGTGGTAGAGTTACAGACACTGAGAGGGAGAGACAGAGAGAAAGATGTTCCTTCCGTTGGTTCACTCTCCAAATGGCCCCAATGGCCTGAGCTGTGCCAATCTGAAGCCAGGAGCCAGGAGCTTCTTCCTGGTCTCCCAAGCGGGTGCAGGGGCCCAAGGACTTGGGTCATCTTCTACTGCTTTCCAAGGCCACAGCAGAGAGCTGGATAATAGTTCCCCTTTATATGTATAGATGATTTACACAGGAGATATGCCCAAGCTACCATAAATTCAGATTGTTTTAGCAAGGATTTGTTTTATTTTTCAAGTGGATTTCTTCAAAAATAAGAATGAAATCTTGCCTTGTGCAGCAACGTGGATGGAACTGGGAAGGGAGATATTAAGTTATATGAAAAGCCAGACACAGACAGACAAGTATCAAATGTTCTCCCTTAAACATGAAAGTTAAAATTGTCGATCGCATAGAAGAGAGTAGAATAGTAGCCACTAAAAGCTACCAAGAGTAAGGAGGGGGAATAGAGAGAGGTTGAATAACAGGTACCAGAAGAATAAATCCTATTGTTCAACAGCACAGTAGGAGGACTATTGATTACAGCAATTTATTATGTATATTATATTATATATGATATTTTAAATTTATATATAATATATATTATATGTATTACATTATATATAATATATAATATATTATATATAATGCATGTAACATATTATATTAATATGTAATATATTATATATTAATATATAATATAATACATGTTATATATTATATTATATATAACTTAGAGAATTTCAAAAATTACATATAATATATTATATATATTATTATATATTTATCACACTGAATTCCTTAAATATGTACTATGGTTCAACAGCACAGTAGGAGGACTATGGATTACAGCAATTTATTATACATTATATTATATGTAATATAAGAGAATTTCAAATATAATATATAAAATATAATAATATGTGTATATTATATATTATTATTATATATTTAGCACACTGAATTCCATAAATATGTACAAGTATTGTGTGTCAAAAATAAAAAAGTAAATGACATTAATAAAATTAATAAAATCAAAATTTCTTGACATACTACACACAATCCTTCTCTTTTGAAAAAAAATCTGATTTATTTGCAGATGAAGAGAGAGAGAGAGAGACAGAGAGAGAGAGGGAGAGGGAGGTCTCCCATCTACTAGTTCACTTCCCGGTCAGGGCAGAGCCAGACACAAGTCAGAAGCCCAGAACTCACTCCAGGTTTCCCACATGGGTGTCAGGGACTGGGATACATGAGCATCATCTGTTCCTTCCCAGATTAGCAGGAAGCTGGGCTGTAAGCAGAGCTGGCATTCAAATTCAAGCACTCTGAAATGGGATGTGGGCATCCTGAGTCATGCCTTAACCACGATGCCAGACACCCACACTCCTCAGGGGCCCTTCTTGAGGTGAACTCAGCAATACCCACATTCTCACCTCTTGCCATTCGGAGTTTCAGCTCACAATTTTTTTTTAAAGATTTTATTGATTTATTTGACAGGTAGGGTTACAGAAAGTGAGAGGGAGAGACAGAGAGAAAGGTCTTCCTTCTGTTGGTTCACTTCCCAAATGGCCGCCACTGCCAGAGCTGTGCCGATCCAAAGCCAGGAGCCAGGTGCTTCTTCCCAGTCTGCCACGTGGGTGCAGGGGCCCAAGGACTCGGGCCATCTTGTACTGCTTTCCCAGGCCATTGCAGAGAGCTGGATTGGAAGAGGAGCAGCTGGGACTAGAAAGAGTGCCCATATGAGATTCTGGCGCTGCAGGCGGAGGATTAACCTACTGCACCACAGTACTGGCCCCTCAGTTCACAATTTTTCCAATAATAATGAGTCAAATACTGATATATGTGGTCATGCCTTTCTTTTACTTATAATATGTTTCATCTATGGTATCTTTCAATTATGGTTCTCTAACATTCAAGATAAAGTTAATCACCTGCTCCATGTATTATTAACTGCTTATTTTACAACATTTAAATGCCTATTATGACTACCTTATTTACTATACTCTCTTTAAGAGATTGTGAATTGTATCTGATTTAATCAGCATGAAGCCCAGCATAGAATTTAATACTTATTAAATTAAAGGAAAATTCAGCCTGCAATAAAACAGCATTTATTTAAGACTTTAGAAACACTATTTTAGTACTACATTTGTAATTACCATATCCAAAGGGAGCGTCTACATTTCCCAGGAAACCTAGTGTCAGTATTTATTCTGAATGAACTAGCACGGGTCATGTGTCAATTTGTGAGTCAATCACTGTATTCATAAAAATTGATTTACTTAGTTTTTGAGGGGACTTCAAAAAGTTTGTGGAAAATGTACACTGCCTTGTAATTCCATTTTCCATTAACTTAAAAGAAAAGATTTATTTCTTTATTTGAAAGTCTGAATTACAGAGAGAAGAGAGGGACAGAGAGAGAGCTTCCATCTGCTGGTTACTCCCCAGGTGGCCACTAAGGCTGGGACTGGACCGAACCAAAACCCCGAACCAGGTCTTCTTCCTGGTCTCCCACATGTTTAGCAGGGACCCACCTATTTGGGCCATTTTCCACTGCTTTTCTCAGACGGATAGCAGAGAGCTGGATCAGAAGTGGAGCAGCCAGGACTAGAACCAGTGCTGAAATGAGATATTGGCAATGCAGGCAGCAGCTTTACCCACTACACCACAAAACTGGCCCCTCCATTAACTTTTGAAGTGTCCTCATACATCTCTATCCCTGGAGAGGAATCACTAAGGACATAAAATTACATGGACTATGAAAAGGCCCTTCCAATAAAAGCATGTCACTAGTAAAGAAAGAAGGGGAAAATCATTGGTACTGGATATGAAGACATTTAATCCTAGCAGGATACTGAATGAGGAAAACTCCACATCCACATTGTACGTATTAAAATATTTGTAAAAAAGGCACTAATGAAGAAAGATCAGAGTAGCTGTTGTGTAAGCATGATAATGTGTTGAATGGATATCTTTAATAAAGGAAAGAAAATATCAAATAAATGTATAATCCCAATAATTGAATACGTTCCTTTTAAATTATTTTTTCAGTTTAGATAATCTATGCCTGTTGTTAAAAGCAAAACATGCTTTTATATGTTTAAAATAACTACAAATCAGAGTCATTGGTTGTAAACAAGAAAATCTAGCTCTGGCCGACTTCAAGAGAAGGTGAGTTCATAAAATGGGTAGATATCGCACAGCAGCTACTATGTAGATACACAAACTTGGAACATAAAAACCATGGCTGTGGTTTAGGTTGAAGCCCTAAGCAGCAGCCTCCCATATGGGCGCAGGTTGGAGTCCCGGCTGCTCCACTTTTGATTCAGCTCCCTGCTAATGCACCTGGGGAAATAGTGGGAGATGGCCCAAGTGCTTGGGACCCTGAACCCACATGGGAGCTCCTGGCTCCTGGCTTTAGATCATTCCAGCTCTGTCTACTGTGGCCATTTGGGGAGTGACTCAGTGGATAGAAGATCTCTCTCTGTCTCTCTCTCTCTCTCTCTCTCTCTCTCGTAATTCTGCCTTTCAAATGAAGAAATAAACCTTAAAAAAAAGAACCATGGGAGGTCAAGTTGAATGCCCACTGCCTTCTCCCGGTTCACTGTCTTCACAGAACATTCCCCGCTTACCACTGCCCTAACTGACATCCCATCAACACCCCAGAGTTTTTATCTTCTCCCAGCTTCTTCTGTACTTCACTATTCTGTTTTCAGTTAATAGTCAAAGCACACAGAAATCATTCCTCTCTTACCTCCATTATATGGTAATGGTAAATCAAATCCAAAATCAATATCTATGGAGGAATGCTAGACTCTATCCACTGTAATTAAGCTACTACTAAATAGCTTGTTGGACTGTTAAAATATGGAGCCTGGTAAGAGTCCAGACAATATCCTGATCTTCCATAAAGAATTCGAGCACCATACTCTACTTGCTTAGATGCACTCAGTGGAATGTTTGCACAGTGACCTTTTGTTGGTCTTGTTCTCTCTAAAAGTGAGAAGCCCTTTAAACCATCAGTCAGATGGATTAGACAAGTACTCACACAAATATGATAAATTAGAAGCCCTCTTGACCAGTTTGCACTTAACTTTAATTTATTTGCAAAATAAACAAATGCTCATAGATCTTGCCTCCACTGGTGAGCTGTTATTATGATAGCCAAAGATCCATTGTATTTCTTCTAACACCTTTCTGTACATGTTGTCCTTCTATCTATAATTATCTAAGTTAATTAACTATTATGTAAGCTGGTGAAACATGAATGTGAAAACAAAATTGATTCCATAAATACTAATTTGATATATGGAATGACCTAATTAAATTACTCTGCAATTACAATCGAGTGTAAGAAAGTAATAAAATGTGGGGGAAATCTATATCTCTTTAAAAGTCTCCGAAATTAAATTTCTTTGCAAGTACAGTACTTGTGAATTCTTTGTTTATGAAAAGCTGGATGTGGTTGTGAAAAAAAATTAAATAGTAATCTAAACAAATAACAATCCAAGGGAACTCATGCACAAAAAAAGCCTTTATTCTACTTCAGAATAATAAAGTATACATTTTTATGTTTATTCATAGAATGTTTGCTACACTGAATTATATAAAATTATAGTTTGTCATGAAAATAGTAAGTAATCCAAAAAACAGTGTGCTTATTTCTTAAAGTAGATGATAAAAGGCAGAGCCACTTGGAAATTGGAGAAAAGATCCCACTCTATTCCTCCTCTCTGGTCTCCAAGAAATTCCACTAAGGTTGCAGGAGCTTCTATTTTTAGATATGTTATTCCCTATTCCTTGAAACAGACTTGTTCAACTAGGCATTTGAGAGATAAGCAACTCCTTGCTTCTCAGATATAGTCGGTGTAATGTCATTAACTGGCAAAAGAGATTACCTGTCCCAATGGGATGGGGAGAAAAATACTTTGTACAGATGATGTTTGTCATGGGCCTTGAGACAAGGCTGTGAAGTTGTGTTACTGTTCAATCAAACTGTGCCTGTGATTTGGCTATGTTGGACAAGACTGAACATCATTTTCCAGGTTAAAGTGGTTTACCACCTACCTAGGGTGGTAATAATTTCTTCAGTAAGGAAATCTAACAGCATGACTACATTTTGGATAATCCAATAGCATTCTCCAAAAAAAGGCATCTGTCTTCTACACCTGCCAGATCAGGTGGTTAAATAGGGGTGTGATTAGAATCACTAAAAATTAAACTTTAAAATATTCATAGTACTTCAGATTTGTTGTAAAAACAAGAAAATCTCTAGGATTTCCCCCTTGCTTCATACTATCCCATTAAAACAAGTACAAGGAGTCTGTAGTTATCAAATGAACAGACATTATGTCCCCAGATTCACCTCTGTCCTTTCTCTCCCTACCTGACCAGGATGAATTTCCCTGGGACCTCTGTGTCCTCTGACATCTGGTTGGTGTCAGCAGTAAGGATTATTTGCAGGGGAATGATGAATTGGTATCTATTTTCCTGGTTATTTTTCAATGAAAACAAGGCATGTTAGCTTTACCCCTTGGTACAAAGTTGCTTTCTTTTCAATGAAGCCTTCTCTTCGCTCCTCTTTCACCTTAGATTTCTTATAACCCTACTCTTCCCTTAACCCTTTAGGCCAAATCATTGATAACTATACTATTACTGGCCTCAGGCTCCCTCACTATCACTTTTGTTCACCCTCCACCACAAAACCCTTTCTATACCTTTGGAATTATCCCCTTCGTTAAATAAATAAATAAATAAATAAATAAATAAGGAATTATCCTATTATGAGTGTATGATGTGTCATTTGCCATTGAATTCAAACTAAAATATTCAGGGCTTATTCCTGCCCTGCGTATCCTGTAAAATGTACATAAATTGGTGTGGGTTCTACTTGATTTAGCACAGGTTTTTTCCCTCTAGAAAGTTCTTTTTTTAAGGTTTACAGAACTTACATGCAGTTCATAAATACAAATTTAGGAACATAACATAGGTTTTGAATAAAGTCAATATTCATGTATTAAGCCCTCCCAACAAAGAAAAGCCCAGGACCAGATGGATTCACTGCTGAATTCTACCAGACATTTAAAGAAGAACTAATTCCAATTCTTCTCAAACTATTCAGAACAATTGAAAGAGCGGGAATCCCCCCAAATTCTTTCTATGAAGCCAGCATCACCTTAATTCCTAAACCTGAAAAAGATGCATCATTGAAAGAGAATTACAGACCAATATCCCTGATGAACATAGACGCAAAAATCTTCAATAAAATTCTGGCCAATAGAATTCAACACATCAGAAATATCATCCACCCAGACCAAGTGGGATTTATCCCTTGCATGCAGGGATGGTTCAATGTGTGCAAATCAATCAATGTGATAGACCACATTAACAAACTGCAGAAGAAAAACCATATGATTATCTCAATAGATGCAGAGAAAGCATTCGATAAAATACAAAACCATTTCATGATGAAAACTCAAATTGGGTATAAAAGGAGCTTTCCTCAATACAATCAAAGCAATTTATGAATAAGCCATGGCCAGTATCCTATTGAATGGGGAAAAGTTGGAAGAATTTCCATTGAGATCTGGTACCAGACAGGGATGCCTACTCTCACCACTGCTACTCAATATAGTTCTGGAAGTTTTAGCCAGAGGCATTAGGCAAGAAAAAGAAATTAAAGAGATATAAATTGGGAAGGAAGAACTCAAACTATCCCTCTTTGCAGATGATATGATTCTTTATTTAGGGGATCCAAAGAACTCTACTAAGAGACTATTGGAACTCATAGAAGAGTTTGGCAAAGTAGCAAGATATAAAATCAGTGTACAAAAATCAACAGCCTTTGTATACACAGGCAATGCCATGGCTGAGAAAGAACTTCTAAGATCAATTCCATTCACAACAGCTACAAAAACAATCAAATACCTTGGAATAAACTTAACCAAGGATGCCAAAGTCTCTGCGATGAGAATTACCAAACCTTAAAGAAAGAAATAGAAGAGGATACCAAAAAATCACTAGTCAAAGTGATCAGTTTAAGTTCATAATTGATCATAATGATATGATTAAGTGTCAGAGGGATCACATACACAAGACTAGTGTCTGCTAATACTAACTGATAGAATTAAAAAGGAGAGAATGATACAACATAGGAAGTGGGATACACAGCACACTCATAGAATGGCAGATGTCTAAACAGAACTCTGGCCTCAGAATCAGCCTTTAAGGCATTCGGATCTGGCTAAAAAGCCCATGAAAGTTTCTCAGGCTTGGAAAGCCAAGACACTGTGGCAAAAAAAATGACCTAAATGAAAGATTTCTATGAGTGAGATCCCAGCAGAAAGAACGGGCCATCAACGAAGGAGATACCTTTCTCTGAAGGGAGGAGAGAACTTCCACTTTGATTATGGCCTTGCCTAAATAAGGTCAGAGTTTGTGAACTCAGGAGGCTTCCAAAGCCTTGGCAGCTCATGACAAGAGCCTCCGGTGATTACTGACGTCATAAATAAGAGTGTCAATTGTTAAATCAACAACGGAAGTCACTGTGCACTTACTCCCCGTTTAGGATCTCTGTCCTTAATGTGTTGTACTATGTAAATTAACGGTAAAACTAGTATTGAAACAGTACTTTATAATTTATGTATCTGTGTGGGTGTAAACTGTTGAAATCTTAGTATACATCAAGTTGATCTTCTGTATATAAAGATAATGGAAAATGAATCTTTATGAAGAATGGGATGGGATATGGGATGGTTGTAGATGGCTAGGAGGTTATGGGGGGAAAAGTCGCTATAATTCTGAAGTTGTACTTTCTTTTTATTTTTTTATTTATTTGACAGGAAGCGTTATAGACAGTGAAAGAGAGTCAGAGAGAAAGGTCTTCCTTTCATTGGTTCATCCCCCCAAATGGCCGCTACAGCCGTTGCATTGCAATGATCCGAAGCCAGGAGCCAGGTGCTTCCTCCTGGTCTCTTATGCGGGTGCAGGGCCCAAGTACTTGGGCCATCCTCCACTGCTTTCCCAGTACACAGCAGAGAGCTGGACTGGAAGAGAGGCAGCCAGGACTAGAACCCGGCACCCATATGTGATGCCAGTGCCAAAAGTGGAGGATTAACCAAGTGAGCCACGATGCCAGCCCTTAAAGTTGTACTTTCAAAATTTATATTTGTTAAATAAAAGTTTAAAAAAATACTTTATTATCTCAGTTTGTGGTCTCTGAGAACATCTGGAGTATTCCTGCTCACTCAGGATAAAATCCAAAAAAGTCTCACGTCACCAAGAATTCCTAATATTTTTTTTTCTCAACAACAGTTCCCCTAGAAATGGTCAGAGGTATCTGTGTAAAAGGTTAGGATTCCCAGGGAATACTTGTTATTATCAGCATCCACTTTATATGAAGAGCTGCCTATTAATTTCAGTCATGATTCCATCATTATTTAGCTGCCATAGAATAGGTGTTTTGCCTTTGATAGTTACTTTACTTGTTCTCTATTGAGATTTGCATAGAAATGGTGGAGTACTTTTTATCTATATTATCTCTAATGAAAGCAAAAATCTCTCATTTGGTTGATTTTTTTGTTCCTAGGTCCATAGCTACCCTATAGTTGCATAAACAAGTTTAGTGTGGATATTAATATTGGCTGATATTTCCATTAACAAGTAATGTAAAAGTTAAATTAAGATGGAGGGGTATGTCAGAAATTCACTTATTACTCTATAATATGAAAGACTTCTTTGTAAAATCATACAATGGCTTTCCCAAACTGGAAGACTGTTTTCTTAATTTTTTGTGATATTCAGTGTAATAGGTACAGACCTAAACTTTTTAAGTTTAATCAATATTATTGACATTTTATTCTTTATGATTTTAAATCTAAATACTCAGCAAAACAATAAATCGTATCCTGATTTTTAGCATTTGCCAAATTCTGTGATGTAAAAATCACGTTGAGTGTAATGAGATGGACACAGGAAGACAAATACAACAGTAGTTTGATGGCAGTAAGATAGCCATACATTGCAGGAGACCGCAATGGGTGAAATCATTTTTTCAAAATTCCATCCAGCTTATTTATTTTGTAATTCACCATGAGTATATTAAGTATTGAGAATGCAAAAAATACAAGGATAACACAGCTGATGCTCCTTTAGAGAGATTACTTGGATAACTTATGAGTCAAGCCCAGTAACTATCAGTGGAAAGCATACTGATCTCAATTCTGGTAAGCTCTTTTGCAAGGTCCAAATTCTTCTGATAGTTTGGTACAATTAAAAAATCATTAATGCATAAAATAAAAAGTCCCTCTGGATCTTCAGTACTAAGCTTAAAATGTGTGAATGATGCATATAATAAAAGGTGATAATAAAATGTGTTTTTGTTGTCATAAAGCTAATGCAAAAGTAGTTTAGGGAAAGAAATTAACCCATCATAATACTTGCTGGAACATGCAATTCCTAGCAGGAAAATTTGAAAGAGGGAGAGATTAGCTCACTCCCAAATTTTGCTAAATCCTTAGGGAAAATAAAAGTAAACTGCAGAATTAAAAGATGTAATTTCTACACCTGTGACACTAGCAAATTGGCTGTTTTCAATGTAGCTCTCAAAGTAGTTTAATTGGAACCAAAGTGTCTTTTAGCTTGTGAGGCCAAGGGGTAAATGGTTCAGCCAACGTGTTCTCTCTCTCTCCAAACCCACAGAAATCTTTTGTAACACTCTCAATGAAAGTTGGTTAACAAGTGTAGATAATCAAACTCAAAACTACTCTTATTAAATGTTTAGAGCTCTTTTGAAAGTGTTAAAGGTAATTTGAAAAGTGTTCTTTGTAGTGAAATAATATTGTAAATGATTAACTACAAGATATATCTGCTCATCTAAGAGCTATAGTGAATAAACTGAGAATGTAGAGTTATGCTGTTGTTTTTTTCATGATTTACCTACATATTAAGGAATCTTTCTTTAAACTTTTGTTTAATAAATATAAATTTCAAAAGCACAACTTTTGGATTACAGTGGTTTTTCCCCTCATAACCACCCTCCCACCCACAAACCATCTCATCTCCTACTCCCTCTACCATCCCATTCTTCACTAAGATCCATTTTTAATTATCTCTATATACAGAGGATTAACAGTATATACTAAGATTTCAACAGTTTGCACCCACACAGACACACAAAGTATAAAGTACTGTTTGAATACTAGCTTTATTGTTAATTCTCATAGTACAACACATTAAGGACAGAGATCCTAAACGGGGAGTAAGTGCACAGTGACTTCCGTTGTTGATTTAACAATTGACACTCTTATTTATGATGTCAGTAATCACCGGAGGCTCTTGTCATGAACTGCCAAGGCTATGGAAGCCTCCTGAGTTCACAAACTCTGACCTTATTTAGACAAGGCCATAGTCAAAGTTCAAAGTGGGAGTTCTCTCCTCCCTTCAAAGAAAGGTATCTCCTTCTTTGATGGCCCGTTGTTTCCACTGGGATCTCACAGAGATCATACATTTAGGTTATATTTTTTGCCACAGCGTCTTGGCTTTCCAAGCCTGAGAAACACTCATGGGCTTTTTAGCCAGATCCGAATGTCTTCAGGGCTGCAGAATCCTCATGATTCTCTTGATCCATTTAAATAAAGAGCAACATAATAAAGTCATTTTGTTCAAACATTATTATTAGTAAAGAAACCATGAATAAATATTCATTGTTATCCATTGGCAAGCATTGACCCAATGCAACATACTAACACAAACGAATGGACATTTCCAGAAACATTAAAAACTAAAAATAAAATGAATTAATATGTATAAATGATTTAATATTGAAACATCATGTTCCCAGAACTCCTTTTCTGCCTAATCATGTCATTAGTTAACAAAAAGAATTACCAGCCAATGTGATATAAGTCGTTACAATATTTGTCACATGTTTTGAATACATCATAGATCAAATTGTGTCACACAGATGAAATATACATATGTAATACATATACATAGTATTAAAACCTCATGAATATTGCAGGCAATTTGTTATTGTATGAATTATACTTTATACTACTTTTTATTGATAGTAGAATCAATTCCATTAATGTTCTTTAGACTCCAGTTCTGTTTTTCAACAGTCAGATTCAGAAAGAAAAGTTGAAGGTTGTTGATGAGCACACAGGTGAAAATTACTTACCTACTTAGCTCTGAGATAATAGCAAGAGTAGGAAGGAAATTATGGGATGCATGGTAACAAGTAGTTATATCCACATTTTATTTGAAAGAAGGCTCTTGTCATGAATGCATGAGCGATTTGGCAGAGTAGTTTCGGAAACTCTAATATATTAGACATAAAGATTTATCAGACACAAGGGACTATTAACAGTATTGCTAAGGCGGATAACCAGCTTACATAAAAGATAGGATAATATACTATAGCCAAGATCTACTATACTCAAAAACATAATAAGTTATTAAAATTATAGTTATCTTCTGCAAAACTTCTAAATTGGGCATAATAATAGTGAATACCAAGGATTTTTGTGCAAAATAAGTAAGAAAAATCCATGTAATATGAACTGTATTCAGTAGATAGCCAAGAATGATGACCATGATGAGGAAGATAATGAAGTAAAAATGGTTTTGCAAAAAATTATCAAAATGTTTCTGGATAAAAATGTTATATAAATTATCTTTCGGGAGTAAGTTTCACATTTTAGACAAAAAAATTTCCACTTCAAGAAGCTTTTAGAAAGGAAATAATTAGATATGTTTCTCAAAAGTTATACATAGTAATTTTCATAAAAGTTAATTAGAACAAAGATATTGTTATCAAGCTAAGTATTATACATTAGGAGAATCAATCATAATTCATTTATAAAATAAAGCACCATGCAGACATTATAAATGATGTTGTAAAATCATTTTGCATGACAGGGTACATTTCTCATAGTATTTAGGTTTCTCTCAGTTTTTTATTTATTTTAATTCATTTGAAAGAGAAGAAAGAAAGAGAAACTTTCTGATTTGCTGGTTCACTCCCCAAATACCCATAATAACCAAGATTGGCAAGGCCAAGCGGGAGCATGGAACTCAGCCCACATCTCCTGCATGGATGGCAGGGACCCAAGTACTTGAGCCATCAGCTTCTGCCTTCAAGGGTATGCATTAGCAGGAAACTGGGTTGAAAACAGAGGCGGGACCTGAACCTCGGTCCTCTGTTATAACATTCAGGTGTTCCAAACATCATCTTAACCCCAACCCCATATTATATGGTTAAATGGTCAAATCTGCAGATTTGAAATTATTTAACTATGCTCTAAATGCACACAAAGAGTGTATATCTCATTGTATTAATGTTCCTAAATTTATGTATAAATTTTATGCATTACATAATGAACAGCTATACTGAGTTATTAACTGGACTCTTCATTTCCATGTTTCTTTTTTCTCCCTATTTCAAATTTTCTATGTGATTATGCAGTTTATATTGTTAATACCAATTGAATGATCTAAATAATTCTTATATAAGCACTAATAGAACTAGAAAATTTGTTTAGGGTAGCACATTGTTGTTATTTGATGATGTTCCAGCAGCGTGGGGAACATCCAGCCCATGGATCCTATGATCAAAATTACTTGATCTGACCTTGTCAAGTCAACACCAGGTGGGACCTGAAATTCAATAAATCTAGCAGGTTAAATTTTAAGTTGATAATTTTGAATGGCCCACAAATGATGTTATCCATATCCAAACAGCCCTTGGCTGAAAAGAGATTCCCCATCCTGAAAGGATCCTGGAATCAGAAATCAGAAATATAGCCAATGCCTTGTTCTGACTCTGAGAATCTATAGGGTCAACTTCCAATATTTCCATAGTTTACAAATTATCTGAGTTTCTTCCACATAGGATGCTTGAGGACTTTAAGGTACTAGCTTGCCAAATCAAGCAGGCACTTTGTTAACAAGCTCTGTCTGTGACATGACCTTAACAATTGCTTATGCCTTAAGATACATAGAAAATGTGGTCCTGTCCTGATCCACTGAGGGGAAAAAGTTGGCGAATAAGTGTGTGAAACTAAGCAGCAGATGTCCTGGAGATCTGCATAAGGCACTCGTTCACATGCTTTGGCCATAACCACCTCTCCTTACCCCAGCACAGCAGTGTACTCTGGCTTGAACGCATCTTTAAACCAGAAGCAATTTTATCTAGTGCAACATGTATTGCGTGTAGAATCTTAGGTTTGGTCAATGGTCCTGGCCATTGTGCTAAGAACATGCACAGACTAACATATCTCTTAGTAAATGCCCTTTATCCTCAAATGAATTTCCTAGTCTCACTTTTCATATAAGGTTAAAGGGGAACTAAATAAAAAAACATGCTTGAGAGAACATGAATTTCACCCTAGGTCACTTCTAATATAAAACACAAAATTTGGTAAGAAATGGAATGGCAAAGCCCCCAAAATTGAGTATGGGGGAACTCTGGTCCTCTCCCAGTTGCAACTCATTTTATGATCTTCACTGCATGTAATTATATTTATCCTCAGTTCACCTGGGAATAAAAAGTAGGCATTAAGCTAAATTATCATTAAGGTTTTATTCAACTGTGCATGCTTTTATCATGTTCAATGATCAAGATGAATAATATGGTGTGTTTTGATCTTCAAGTAAATTCATTCTGAAATTTTAAGTTGTATCAAGTGTTAATGGAAATATATAGGACATAACTGAAAGCGAGTATATTTAATAGAACATCACTGAAATAAAATATACAATGATATATACTACTGAACAAATATGAGGATACTTAAAATTTTTGTGAACAATAGAATTAAAAGATTCTTATTTTGGTGCAAACAAACTTTGAAATGCAAGCATAGTACATCATAGGACATTTCCCAGGAACATTTCAAACTTTGCCCAAACACTTTATCTCTTATGAGAACATAATCACACATCCCCTGGATGTATATTTTATCATTTTTCATGCTAGCTAAATAGAAGGATTCTTTCTTACAAATGATATTTTCTTTCCTATGTTATTAACATAAACTTTTGTCATTATCATTCTTTCAGATAGCAGAAAGAGTTTATCTTTTAAAAAACTTATTTATTCAAAATATGGAATGACAGAAAGAGGAGAAACAGAGAAAGAGAGAGAGATCTTCCATCCACTGGTTCACTCCCCAGATGGCCTCAAAGGTTGGGTGGAGCTGGGCCAGGCTGAAGAAAGTAGCCTGGAATTTCATCTGGGTACCCCACATGGGTGACAGGGTTACAAGTACTTGGGCCATTTTCTGCTGCTTTCCCAGTAGCATTAGCAGTGTGTTGGATAGGAAAGCAGAATAGCTAGCACTCAAACCAGTACTCAAAAATGGGATGCTGACATTGCAAACCATAACCCAACCTGCCCTGCCACAATGCTAGCCCCCTATTGTTCTTTAGAGTATATATGGAACTATTGAGATGGTAGACTAAATAAATAATAATATTTAAAAGAAATCATTAAGACTACATTAAAACATGTTTTTGTAGAATATGACTAGTGTTTTAGTATCTGTGATATATTTCATGCCCTCTATGTATGATCATTTTGGAATCCATGTATCTTAAAATCTAATGATTATGGGAACATTCTCCTCAGCAAGCTAACAGGTCACCTGGATGTTTGATGATGCAGTAAAATGTTTTAATATCACATTACAGAAAATAAACTTTAACAATTAATTGTAAGGTTTTATTCAAAGTTCATTCATTTATTGAACAATATTTGAACAAGCATCTGATGTATAAGAGACTGCAGTAGGCATCAAAGTCTTTAAATAATCTCAGGTGAATATTGGAGTGACAAATCATTGTAATCTCAATTTCTTTGGAAATTAGACTTTAGTCTTTATGATAGGCTGATTTTTCTGTATGTAAGAAAATATTCTATCCCCTCAGAAATTTCAGTTATTTAGAACATTAAAAAATATATACACAGAGAAATTTCATATCCAAAGACCAGCTTAAATAAATATTACAAGATCACAGAGCATCCCACCAATGTATTTTTATTCTAGAATGAAGATACATAGGCAAGTCTCAAATACAATATAAGTAAATCATTTTGAAAATGTGTTATGTCATTTCCTAAAAGCGATGATGTCTTTTTTCTTGAATTGTCACAGATTTCAAAGAGAAAGTGACAATGAATCCTACTCAAAGGTGACAAACCTTTTGCCATAGTTATTTTTATATTCGGATAGAAATACATTTCCATCCTTGAAAGAAAATTGTGATGGGATTCTGAAATATGAACCCACTCTCAAGCTTTCAAACACATATAGTACAATACAATAAAAATACTTACAAGTTAACAAATGCTCAAAAGTCTTTTGAAAAATGCACTCCTTTTGCAAAAAATTTAAAATATGAAGAAAATCAAGGACTTCTATTACCTATTACCTAGCTTTTAATATTTTTTTGAAAAATTAGGTGAGTAAACCTTTCAGAAAGTTGCTCTCCAGAGAGCAATTTAATTGGTTTTCAAGATTATATAGTCCACATAAATAAAAAGAGGTCAAATTGTTAGAAGTGGTGGTAGTTTCAATGCTAATATTAAAGTCAATTGTATTACCCCAGTAGCAGACCTGATATCCTATGCATCAGAGTAATGAAAGGGAAATAATTTAATTATTAAAGAAATATTATTTCTTCACCACCTGTTTTCTTAACAAGCTAACATGTAATTATTTCATAAACAATACCAAAAATTGCAAATCAATTTCCATTAACCAGTCACCATTCAAGCAAAAGGGCAAATGGCCATATTTAACCAGTTTGACCTCCTCTTTTTCCTGATTATTTCATTTTTTTCTTGTTTATTTTTTCTTCTTGGTTTCAAAATTAAATTAATCCAGTTAGCCAGTTTTTTAACCTTCCTTCTCCAATGGAAAAACTTGCAACAGAATCATTTTTAATAATAATAGTTAATAATAAAAACTTGTATGGTAACATGCAACTGAAAAACAATATCAAATTGATAGTTGGCTTTCATTTATCGCCTTAAAGACCTTATTGATGTATCAAAGACTATATTATCAATGACAGCTTGATATATATACTGAAATTATTTTGATTATATCTATGATAGTAAGGATTGAGTTTCATTCAGAGTTGTTGGTAAATCTACCACTATTCACACATACTCAAAAGGTGAACTGAACTGCTAAATAAGTCTACCAATAAGAAAATTGAGATATATAAGCCCCCAAACAGGGAAGGAACATTTTAAGAAAGCAAAGCATGTTGTACATTGTTCTCAGGAATTGAAAATGACAGAGAATTGCTTCACAGTTCTCCTCTGTTACAAGTTGCTTAGAGTTTACTTTTGTCCTAATGAAGCAGTGTAATAGGGAACACTTTGACAAGGCCTAACATCTAAAAACAAAGGCACAATGTGACATGCGTTGAATAAGAATGAAGAGGAGTTCTGTTTAATTTAAACCTGCACAATGACTCATGATGTGAGAACTCAGAGCCGGAGGAGAGAACAGCTGGGTTAGGTATTTGTCTAATAAATACCTTCTAGTGAGCTTTAACGAACAACACTGTTCTCTATAGATTACATCTTTTTCGTCAGTGTCACTTTCTTAATAACAGAGGGTAGGTAATTCAAGTTTAGAAGAGACTATAGATAGAAGCAAAGTAAAATGAACTGAAGTTACCATTAGTCCTCTGTATCTTTGGATTCACACCTACAGGTTAAAATGTGAATCAAAAATATTTGGGAAAATATTCATGTGTATTAACCATGTACAGACTCTTTTCCTTGTTTTTTTCCAAAAACAATATAGAATAACACTCTTCACATAGCATCTACATTGCATTGGGTATTATAAGTAACCCTGTGATTTAAAGTATACAGGATAGATGTGTGTACTTTGGATGCAAATACCAAGCTATTTTGTGCAAGGGACTTGATTATTCACCTATTTTGCTCTGTATTAGGGGCCCAGAACCAACTTCCTATAGATAGGTTTCACTATAAATGAAAAATCAATGAAGAGAAAAAGCCAGATATCTAAATTCTAAATTTTCTATTTGTTCCTCTGTCCACTAGACCATGTTACCTCTCAGGTCGTGCTGAGTTGAGCAATTCTTATTCACAACACTAGAAACAATAGGGGAAACACTGTTCTATTTCAAGCCTGAATGGGTGTGAACTGATAGGTGGTTTGATGAAGGTCGTCATATGATGTCTCTTTATAAGAGAATATTTGACAAGCTGTCAAAACTCTTTTGGAGAAAGAAATGGTGGATAGAGTTGCTCTAAGGAATACATGTCAATTTGGTTTTCGTATTCCTAAATCATATTTGATGCCAGATGAATGATCTCTGTGGATTTCATGCTAAAAATTAGGTTAAAGTGAGTCAGACTGACTTTGAAGCATTTTGTTAATGTTATCAGAACACTGTTGACATTCATGCCAAAATTTTAACATAAGGTAAGCTTGTTGTTTCTTTTCTAAACAAGATTTAAAATGTATTATTGATGATATACAAATATAATCCTATGGCTTCATCAAATAATTCAGTACAAGCACTATTGCGCAGAGGCTCATATTTTAAATGTGAAAAGTTAGAATCTGAAGAGAAAAGCTGTCAAGCCATAGAGAAAGAAGGATAATTCTCTGAAAGAAAACTAAAGCCTGAAATCTGTCATCTAGGTAATGAGATGAAGAAATAGTCACAGAGCAGACATGTCTGGCAGAACATGAGCATTTAAAAGAAACACTCTATCATCCATTGGAATCATTTTTTTTTTTTTTTTACTTCGGATAGCCTATGGAATACAATCTACCTGTTTTAGCTTTGGCATTTTACGTCCCTGTGATCTTGACCTTATGTGCCTCTACTGAGTTACCTATCTGTTCCTTACAGTTTTGCAAGCCTCCAGCTGAATTGCAGTTCCAGTTCCAGAGCAGTTACTAACCCTTACCTCATGGGAAACCAAAGAGAGTTGGAATGGATGCTCACACTGTGCTTTTCATGGGATACTTCTTTTACCTGATGGACAACAAGTTGCCTTACCCACGACCAAGGAAAGTTGTTCATCCCAGCAAACGGCCTTGTGATTCTTGTTTATCCTGTACCCGGTTTATGCCTGCTGATTGTTGCTGTGGTCCTATGAGCCCAATCTTGTTTTCTCAACAGCATTCTGGGTACATCCATCCTGAGACAGGCTCTAGTTCTTCAAATGGAAGGCACAAACTTAACTAACGTGCCACCCTAACAAGAAGCTTGAAGCCTTTTACTTACAGATCCTGGGGGAGAGGATAGGAATACAGGAAGGCAGTCACTGCAGGCAGAAACAAAGAGTGAAGTAGAGTGAGGAAGACTTGACATCTCCTGTTGTGTACAAGGATAAAATAGGGGGATTGTCAGTTTAACTTGACAGGCAAATGCTTGATAGCTCCTTTAATAGAAGGGGTGAGAAAGTGGGGAGTCCAGTCTGCGAGGCCACCTGCTTGGGTCATTTGGGTGTGAGTTAGAACTGTGAACTCTATGTCAAGGGTAACTGAACCATTGTTCTCGTATGAGAAGATCAAAAGCCCTATTCAAAATACATGGGAAGGCAACATAGAATTATAATTTGTTACACCGACACTCCAGTCATATCCAATCACTTACCTTGTCTCTAATTTCACTGTCTAGCTGTCTGAGTTTCTCTCCCACTACCACTGAGTGCCAAAACCTTACCTACTACAATAAGCTCAGTTCAAATATTCAAGTCCCATTTCTTTTGGGAAAAGTCTTGTATTTACTTAGTGAGAAATTATGCACTCTTGAGTACATACAGATCTTGATTTGAGTCTCAAATCATCACATTGTGCTGTAGACTGTACAAAGAAATTTCAAAAAAACTCATCATAAATTAAGTTAAAAGGAAAGTTTATTTTGTTGCAAAAATTGAAATCCAAACATAATTTTCATAATATAGACTTTTCATAATTGTGAAGACCCCATATACCGCCATCTTCTCTACATATAGTCCTAGAGTTCAGACAATAATTAATATTTTATTTAAGTAATTTAATTCACTGAATTATAACTGGATTGGAAAATCACAGGCATGTTACATTTGACTATCCTTTTTAAAAAACAAAAACTTCAGAAGGCCTTTGCAGACCCTGATTTCCATTTTATATAATTAGGAAAAATAGGGTCTGGAATCTTCCGCTGCAGGTCTACTCTGCCATTTCAGCAAACATCAGAGCTATATCCCAGGGCACTAATACATCTCTCTGAAGTTATTTTTCCATTCCCTCTGTATGTTTATCTCTTGACTATAGCAGCATGTATCCACTCCAGAGAGCACCACACATTTCCATGTCTTGTAGGATTACAAGTCTCTGAGGAAAACATCACACAGGACTGTACTTTGAGTGCTGAAATTAAAGTTGGAAAGTGAGATATTGACAATAGCTATTACATATTTTTATATATGTGAGGAGTTGCAGGTGCTGAACAACAATGAGAAACATTTCTTCACTGTGCAGTCGCTGCAGGGTGTTCCAATGAAAGATCCTGAATTTTGCTGGGTAGTTTAAATCATGCTTACTGATTTAAAAGAAGAGTATTATGTTGGAGTTATAGTCCAACAGGAACTCAGCTCTCACCAGAGGTTCTCAGCAGTTAACATCTTCTAATGAAGCCTTGTCATGTTAATATTTTATGAAGAGATGGGCTTAAATGATCAATGTAAAAAAACACCTGTGCCAGAAAACTCTCTGCACCCTGCTCTGGAAATTACATGGTAGTCAGCTATTTGTTATTAGATTTTAACACCTACAGGTATCTAGGCAAGATTTACTTAGGACTGAAACTCATCTGTGTAAAGGGAGTAAAGAAAGTTGGGGTGTGGAGAAGCAAATTGCCTCCACTTAGAATTCATTTCCTTCCTCCATTACTCTGCCTCTGTTTTCATCTTATATGGGCATAGAAAATAGTAAATCATTCAAATCTAAAACTCTACAATTTATTTTTCAGAAGTTATATTTTTCTAGAGGAGAAGGCAATGTTTCTTTTTTTAAAAAAAGATTTATTTTATTTATTTGAAAGAGTTACATAGAAAGGCAGAGCCAGAGAGAGAAAGAGAGGTCTTCCATCTGCTGTTTCACCCCCCAAGTGACTGCAACAGCCAGAGCTGTGCCAATCCGAAGCCAGGAGTCAGGAACTTCTTCCAGGCCTCCCACGTGGGTACAAGGGCCCAAAGAGTTGGGCCATCTTCTACTGCTTTCCCAAGCCATAGCAGAGAGCTGGATTGGAAATGGAGCAGCTGAGACTCAAATCAGTGCCCATATGGGATGCTAGTGCTACATGCTGCTGCTTTAACTCGCTGTGCCACAGCGTGGTCCCCAGGCAATGTTTCTAACACAAAAACCTAGAGTTTTCATTGTGAATATAGTTTTATCCCAATGAATATCAAGAATGAAACTTGGTCTAAATTTGTAAAAGCAACACTTTAATTTTTAAAGTAAAAACTGGAGTGGGCATTTAGTGTAACAGAGAATGCATAAGATCTAGGAATTGCACAAATACAGAGAAACAGTGTTTGGGAGATTATAAGCCACAAACGCAGGGCCGGCACTGTGGTGTTGTGGGTTAAGTGCTAACATCCCATACAGGCACTGGTCTGAGTCCCAGCTGCTCCTATTCCGGTTCAGCTCCCTGTTAACACATCTGAGAAATCAGGAAACGATGGCTCAAGTGCTTGGGCCCTTGCACCCATGCAGGAGACCCAGATAAGGTTCCTGGCTCCTGTTTTTGCCTGACCCAGCCCTGGCTTTTAGGGCATTTGGGGAGTGAACCAGCAGATGAATGATCTCTCTCCCTCTCTATTTATCTCTGCCTTTTCCTCTCTCTCTGTAATTCTGACTTTCAAATAAATAAATAAATCTTTTTTAAAAACCCACATTCCTTTCTGAACCAAGATTTTATCTTAGTATTCGTGTCTGCTTATCTTCCTGGAAAATGCTAATTTAAGTGTAATAAGAGAATTAGGACATTTTAGAATAAATTAATACAAAATAGTGAAAAAATTCATAGCATTTTCAAATATGATTTTATTTTTATTAATTAATTTAATTAATATTAATAATTTTCCAAACACTTGGATAAATTGCATTCAAAAAAGAATTTTGTACAATCCCACATGTAATTGTTCAGTACAGAATGTTTCTTCTAGCCTGTTTGTCTCACTTTTTTTTACTTGTATGTATCTCATAAATACATTAGGAACATAGTGATTCTTCCCAACATAAACACCCTCCCAACCACTCTACCCTACCTCTACCTCCTCCCCCTCTTGTTTAGTCCATGAAAGAAAAGAAAGAATGAAATAAGAAGAGAACTGTTCTTCAACAGTCTAGACAAGGGCTGTTCTATGTTATTGCTTCTCCAAGGTGATTTCACTGTCCTCCGTCTTCCTCTTTCCCTTTCCTTCCTCCCCTTTCTTTCCTTTTAGAAACTTAATTGTCTTTAAAGAAGAACCCAAGGATGATACATCTTTTGTGGGCTCTTGGACATAACTATAACTTATAAGACATAATACTATCCTCCATTTAATACACTAAAAGGAAGTGATTCTTGAGAACAAGTTTTAGTATTAAGTCTCATGATACAACTCTTTGGGGACAGAGGTCCTGCATGTTAGTGCACAGTGACTCTGTTGTCTGTGCAACAAATAGCACTCTTATGTATGACATCAGTGACATGAGCTACCTCAGCTATGGAAGCCTTTTGGATCCTCTAACTCCACAAGGCTATAAGCAAAGTGGAAGTTCTCTCCTTCCTTCAGAAAAAAGTTCATCCTTCTTTGGTGGCCAATTCTTTCCACTGGAGTCTCACTCACAGGTCCTTTATAAATAAAAGACATTATTTGACAAACTATCTTGGCTTTTCATGCCTCAAATTCTTCCTCTAGGCTTTCTAGCCAGACTGGAGTGCCTTAAGAGCTGATTCTGAGGTCAGAGTGCTACCTAAAGCCATTGCAATTCTATGAGTCTGCTGTGTGGACTGCTCCCGATGTAGGAGCCTTCACTTATTATTATTGTTTCCAAGCACAGTCCTAATTATATGATCACTTTAACACTTGATCCTATCTATATGGTCACTTTGCCACTTAATCCTATCTGTTTAATATTTATAACACTTGAACTTCTATTTTTATCTGCCAGCTTAAGGGATTTTGGGGTCCTGTGGCAAGTTGTTAAGCTATACCCTTACAGGTAAGCCCACAGGAAAGTATGTAGCACTACACTGCTTTGCAGTTATGGACTTCATATATTTCACACTTAAATTTTGGGTCTTGGTAATTCTTCCCACAGTGCCCATCCTCTCACCCACACTCCCACCCCCCTTTTTCTTCCCTTTATTATTCTCACTCTTATTCTTTTTTAAAAAAAAAATTTATTTATTTATTTGAGAAGTAGAGTTACAGATAGAGAGAGGGAGAGACCAAGGGAAAGATCTTCCATCCACTGGTTCACTCCCCAGATTGCCACAACAGACAGAGCTGAGCCTATCCAAAGCCCCTCTCACCTGGTCTGCTGGGGCCAGCGCTCTCCTTCCCAGGTCCAAGCCTCTGCTGTTGTGTTTTTTCCTTATTTGCTCTTTCAGCAATGACCTGAACCATCTCTACTGTTCTCACTAGGTTTCCTGCTGCGATTTATCTCAGATGTGTATTTTCTCCCCTTTTTTAATATTAATTTTGCCCTGTGTGATTCAGACTGTCCTATCACTTTTCCAACATCTTGGAATCTCTTGTTTCTCTTACTTTTAAAAGAACATCAACTCTCACAATTTAATTGGCTACTAAACTGTCATTCTACAGATTAACCAAAGTACTTTATAAATGTCATATAAAGGCCGGCGCCGTGGCTCAACAGGCTAATCCTCCGCCTTGCGGCGCCGGCACACCAGGTTCTAGTCCCGGTTGGGGCGCCGGATTCTGTCCCGGTTGCCCCTCTTCCAGGCCAGCCCTCTGCTGTGGCCCAGAGTGCAGTGGAGGATGGCCCAAGTGCTTGGGCCCTGCACCCCATGGGAGACCAGGAAAAGCACCTAGTACCTGGCTCCTGCCATCGGATGAGCGCAGTGCGCCGGCCGCAGCGCGCCGTCTGCGGCAGCCATTGGAGGGTGAACCAACGGCAAAGGAAGACCTTTCTCTCTGTCTCTCTCTCTCACTGTCCACTCTGCCTGTCAAAAAAAAATAATAATAAATGTCATATAAAGAAATATTCAGTGAAAATAATTGTTAAATGCCCGGTGAAAATAAATAAAATAAATTTGGGTTCGTATAGAAGAAAATCTCATATTTCTAAATGGTTTTTATTCCTTTAGAAAGCCAAAATATTCCTGAAGATACAAAAATTGATATAATAAATAATTATGAAATAGTTCATTTCTAAAATTAATGCACTTTTGCTTGAATTTGTCAGCAAAATGGCATTTGCACATCTGTTTTGTATGCGTACAGATTGTTTTTGTCTTCCAAAGTAGGAAATGTTTCACCTGAATATAGAGAAGTCACTATGACAAATTATTGATTTAAAAACACAATAGGCAATTGTTCATGTTAGATGGAGATGAAATTAATTGAATTAAGTGTGATCTGACAGTTGGATGATAGTACTGAACTAATTAGTGTGACACTAAATGAAAAGAAAGGATAATTGGGCACCAAACCAAGATATCTAATTTTAAATGGATTGTTTTCCTGACTTCTAAAGTATGTGAGGGAGAAGACACGCTCCAAATGATTTTCTCACCTACACCATAAATTAAGACATTCTCTTGAAGAGGAATGAAACATATTACTGACATTAATTTGATTGTGGATCATTTAGCACTTCTATTCAAGTAAATGCCATTTTCTGGAACAAAGATGAAATAATTTGAAATGCAATAACTTTAGAATTGTTACTTTGGGGTCAGTGCTGTGGTGCAGTGCGTTAAGCTGCCATTTGCAGTTCTGACATACTGTATATGCACTGATTTGAGTTCCAGCTCTTCCACTTCCAATCCAGCTCTCCGATAATGGGCCTGGAAAAAGCAGCAGAGGATGGCCAAAGTGTTTAGGCCCCTACCACCCACGTGGGAGACTTAGATGAAACTCCTAGCTCCTGCCTTAGACTTCTTCTAGCCCTGGCCATTGCAGACATTTGGGGAGTGAATGAACTAGTTGGAAGATCTCTCTCTCTCTTCCTCTCTCTCCTTCTCCCCCACTTCCACCTCCTGGTAACTCTATCACTAAAATAAATAAAGAAATCTTTTAAAAAGAGACAACTGTTGGCCGGTGCCATGGCTCACGTGGCTAATCCTCTGCCTGTGGTGCCGGCACCCCAAGTTCTAGTCCTGGTAGGGGCATCGGATTCTGTCCCAGTTGCTCCTCTTCCAGTACAGCTCTCTGCTGTGGCCCGGGAAGGCAGTGGAGGATGGCCCAAGAGCTTGGGCCCTGCACCTGCATGGGAGACCAGGGGTAAGCACCTGGCTCCTGGCTTCAGATTGGCACAGCACACCAGCTGTAGCAGCCATTTTGGGGGTGAGCCAATTGGAAGGAAGAACTTTCTCTCTGTCTCTCTCTCTCTCACTGTCTAACTCTGTCAGAGAGAGAGAGAGAGAGAGAGAGAGAGAATTGTTATAACCTGCTAATGTCTTCTGTCAAAGATCTGTTATCAAAGCTGCTCCATGTAGTGCCAAGATACATGCAAAGAAGGGTTGAATGAAAGATGAATATTCTCTTCGGGTTTGGGCACTAAAGTATGCATTTATGGTATTGGGAGTATCAGCTCTCTTGTCTTTTCTACTCTAACTCCCTTTTTCACTTATTGGGAGCGATCGTGACTGTGTTAGATAAGCTCATTGGACAACTAGACTTAACAACAAATAGTAGAGAAAACACAGATCTATATTAGTAGAGCCATCTAGTGGTAATGATTGCTTAAGTTTGTCATTTCTACAATACTTAAAGATGGAGGGAACTGGTCTACAAGTTCATATACATATCCATTAAAGCAGAAACATTGGTGAGCTTCTATCGTGGAGTCTAGCTTTCCCATGTTAGCATCCAATGAGATAGACATTTGGTTGCAAAATATTTGGCCCTCCTTTCTTTCTTTCCTCTCCTGTCCTCTTCCCAATTTTCCCCTCCCTTCCCTTCCCTTCCCTTCCCTTCCCTTCCCTTCCCTTCCCTTCCCTTCCCTTCCCTTCCTTTCCCTTCCCTTCCTTTCCCTTCCCTTCCCTTCCCTTCCCTTCCCTTCCCTTCCCTTCCCTTCCCTTCCCTTCCCTTCCTTTCCTTTCCCTTCCCTTCTTTTCCCTTCTTTTCCCTTCCCTTCTTTTCCCTTCTTTTCCCTTCCCTTCCCTTCCCTTCCCTTCCCTTCCCTTCCCTTCCCTTCCCTTCCCTTCTCTTCCCTTCCCTTCCCTTCCCAGGAGCCAAGAAATCCTTCTGGGTCTTCCACATGGGTTGCAGGTACCCAAGTCCTTTGGTCATCCTTCACTGCTTTCGCAGGCACATTATCAGGAAGCTGGATTGAAAGGAGAGCTGCCAAGTTTCGACCTGAGCTCTGATATGGATGGCGTCACAGGTGGTGGCTCAACATGCTGTGCCACAACACTGGCTTTGGAAAATACAATTTTTATAATTCAATAGAACAGAAAGATTTTTAAGAATTGCTTATACAAATATATCATAATTTAAATACATATTCTTTTTTAAATAATTAGTTTATTTATTTGAAAGACAGAGTTAGAGAGAGAGGTAGAGGGAGAAAGAGAGAGAGAGAGAGAAAGGGCTTCCATTGCACTGGTTCACTCATGAATGACCACAAGGTCCAGGGATGAGCTGATCCAAAGCCAGAAGGCAATAGCTTCTTCCAGGTCACCCATGTGGGTACAGGACCCCAAGGAGTTGAGCCATCTTGTATTGCTTTCTCAGGCCATAGCAGAGAACTGGATTGGAAGAGGAGCAGCCAGGACTTGAACCAGTGCCCATATGGGATGCTGGCATGGAAGCCTGGGGCATTAACCCATTGCATCACAGCACTGGTCCCTATAATCTCTCTAAGAGCCTGTAGCTGTGTGATATAGACAAATGCAAGGTCATGAAGCATTTCTAAAGTGCTCTTTTCAAGAACTGATTATGAGCTTTATTATTCCTTCATTTTCTTCAAATTATCAGATGCCTTAGTGCCTGATAATAATTGTGAATTTCTCCAGATTACTTAACAACATCCAAGAAATATTTTCACTACAACAGATATTAATTTAATGAATAAGATATTTTATACACTTTTGAAATTTTTCACTTAATAAGATGCCCTATGTTTAATGAAATTTCAGAAACATAAACTAAAATATGTCAATATTTTCTAACAATAGAAATAAAGAATTCTGGTTATGGCAATAATGTTTTTCACTGTTATGGACACTGACTGTGTCTTTAACCTGAATATTTACTTAGATGTAATTTTCAATAAAAGGTAAAAGATATCTACATGTGCTTCTAATGTCTTAAAAAAAGAGTGATATTGGGCAACCACTTACCATTTTGCTTAGGACTGAGGGGTTTCCTGGGAAACAAGACTTTTGCTGCTGAAAACCTGGAAAATCCAGGAACGTTGCTTACCCTAGATCAAATTTTTTTATTTTATTTTATACCTTTAATCATATACCTGTAGAAAAAGTTTCTAGAATTTTATAAGAATGCATCCCCATAGTATAGTTAAAGAGAAAAATGTAACTCATTTTTGTTTGAAAGGTTGACATTTTTATGTTTTATTTTTATCCCAAGATGATGATCATTATTTATTTATAATAGTAGTAAGGTACATGGCACTTATGAACACATAAAAGACAAAGCTCCTATGAGGGTTCCCATCTAACTCAATACACAATACTTTATACAACAGCAAAGGGAGTGGTAAAACAGAGTTGGAAAAAATCAATATAGGAAGTCTTAGTGAAAGAAAGGCATACTAAACTTCAAGCAGAGATGTCAAGAAATAACATGAAGTTTGTTCAAGAAAGACTAATCTGATTTTAAATCTTTGAGAATTACAACTGCATAAATAATAGGAAAATTAATTTCTATATTTTTATTATATCTTCCTAGTGAGTTTTTAAAAATTTACCATTATAAAATAAATGACTCTCTTTAACCTTAACATTGTTTTCTCCCTTAAACTGTTTTCTCAAACTTATATACTTCTTTTTATATATTGTTATATATATATATATATATATATATATATAGCTTCTTTTTATATATTGTTTTAATTTATATAAGGTGAAAAAATTTATGTATATCATATATAGAGATTTAGGAGCACAGTGATACTTCCCACACTATCCCACCCTCCTGTCCACACTCCCACCTGCCCTCCTCGTACCTTGCTTCATCTTTCTTTTTAATTTTTGCAATGATATATTTTCAGTTTATTTTATACTGATAAGCTTAACCCTCAACTAGGTAAATAATTCAACAAATAATAATAAGAGAAAAACATTGTTACACAACAGTAGAGAATAGGGCTTTGAATAATAATCAAATCTCAAAATGTCAATTTCACTCATATACTTTTTTTTTGTATTCATTACCAGAGATCAAGGAAAATATGTGACGTTTGTCTTTTTGGACTGGCTTATTTCACTAAGTATAATGGCTTCCAGTTGCATTCACTTTGTTGCAAAAACAAGATTTCATTCTTTTTTTACAGCTGAGTAGTATTCCGTAGTATATATAAATATACCATGTTTTTTATCCAGTCATCAGTTGATGGACAACTGAGTTGATTCCATATGTTAACTATTCTGATTTGAGCTGCAATAAATATGGGGGATACAGATAACTTTTTCATATCCTGATTTCATTTTAGGAGGGTATATTCCAGGAGTGGGATGCCTAGATCTATGTTCAAATTTCTGAGGAGGCTCCATACTGTCTTCCAACAATGGCTGTACTAGTTTACATTTCCACCAACAGTGGATTAGGTGATTTCTGTATGAGAGCCATTCTAACTGTGGTGAGTTGAAACCTCATTGGGGTTTTAATTTGCATTTTCTTGATGGCTAGTGATCCTGAATATTTTTTCATGGGTCTATAGCCATTTAAATTTCTTCTTTTGAAAAATTCATGTTCTAGTCCTTTGCCCATTTCTTAACTGTATTATTTATTTTATTGCTGTTGAATTTTTTTGAGCTCTTTATAGATTCTGGATATTAATCCTTCATGAGTTTCACAGTTTTGCAAATATTTCCTTCCATTGTATTTATTGCCTCTTCACTTTGTTGAGTATTTCCTTTACAGTACAGAAGCTTCTTAGCTTGATGTAATCCCATTTGTCAATTTTTGCTTTCATTTCTTGTGCTTTTGGGGTCTTTTCCAAGAAAGCTTTGCCTATGCCAATGTCTTGCAGAGTTCCTCCAATGTTCTCCAGTAATTTTATGGTACCAGGTCATAGATTTAGGTCTTTGATCCATTTTGAGTAGATTTTTGTGTATGGTGTAAGGTAGGGGTCTAGTTTCATACTTCTGCATGCAGAGATACAGTTTTCCCAGAACTATTTGTTAAAGAGACTGTCACTGCTCCCAGGATTGATTTTAGCTCCTTTGCCAAAGATAAATTAGTTTTAGATGTGTGTGTTGATTTCTGGAGTTTCTATTCTGTTTCATTGGTCTACAAGTCTGATTTTGTACCAGGACCAATCTGTTTTCATTATAACTGCCCTACAGTATATCTTGAAATCTGGTACTGTGATGCCTCATATTGTTGTATAAGATTGCTTTAGCTATTTGGGTCTCATGTGTTTCCACATGAGTTTAAGCATCATTTTCTCTAGATCTGAGAAGAATGTCAATGGTATTTTGTTTGCAATGAATCTGAAAATTGCTTTCGGTAGTATGGACAATTTGATGTTATTAATACTTCCATTCCATGAATATGAAAGATTTTTTTTTTCATTTTTTAATGTCTTCTATTTCTTTCTTTAATATTTTACAATTCTTATTGTAGAGAACTTTGACATTCTTGGTTAAAATTATTCCAAGGTATTAATTCTTTTTGTAGTTATTGTGAATGGGAATAAACTTAAAATGTTCTTTCTCAGCCGTGGCATCATCTGTATATATAAAGGCTATTGATTTTAGCGTGTTGATTTTATATCCTGCCACTTTACCAAACTCTTTTATGAGTTCCAGTAATCTTTCAGTGGAGTCTTTTGGATCCCCTATATATAGAATCATGTCATCTCTGAGTAGTTTGACTTTCTCCTCCCCAATTTGTGTGCCTTTGATTTCTTTTTCTTACCTAATGGCTGTGGCCAAAATTTCCAGGACTATATTAAATACCAATGATGAGAGTGGGCATTCTTGTCTGGTTCTGGATCTTAGTAGGAATGTTTCCAAATTTTTCCCCATTAAGTGAGATGCTGGATGTGGATTTGTTATAAACTGCCTTGATTGTGTTGAGGAATGTTGCTTGCTTAAAGTTTTCATCCTGAAAAGATGTGGTGTTCTATCAAATGTTTCCTCTGCATCTATTGAGATAGCCATATGTTTTTTTCCTGCAGTTTGTTAATATGACATATCAAATTTATTGATTTGAGACTGTTGGACCATCCCTACATACCATGAATAAATCCCACTTGGTTTGGATGAATGATCTTTCTGATGTGTTGTTGGATTTGATTAGAAAATATTTTGTTGAATATTTTTGCATCTATGTGAATCAAGGATATTGCTCCATAGTTCTCTTGGTAGCAATATTTGCTAGAAATAGAATTTAAATATTTTTAACCACTTCAAACATTAAAAATTCAAATAGAGTTGAAAGAGTTGAAATATGGAATATATTCTATTATAGAAGCAAGAACATAAGTGCTCTAAATTATATTATTGTTAATGTTATAAATTCCCTGTATAGTTGCATTTAAACATTATATTTATTTATTAAATGAGATAATCTGCACAAAAATGTTAATGATTAGAATAAGCTAGTACTTTCTTAAATGGAAGCATTATGTTTAATTTTATTGGTATTTAGTTACACATTGGATTATATTTATGTATGCTTTATCTTGGGAGTAATTTAATACCCAGATAGGTATACAACATGGGCTGTATAATTTAACTCAGTCATCATTCTAATTGATAGAGAAAGTAATATCTATAAAATCTGCACACATTTACTATTATATAAGTTGGGTTTTGCCTGTCTTATTTCCTAAATAAACCCAATAATCACACATTATAAACATCCAGTTTTAACTGTAACCAAATGAAATGAAGATAATCAAAGCTATTTGGCTAGAAGTTTTATTAGAAAATAGAATTTTATTAGAAAATACCTAGAGTATTTTCTGTATGAGAAAACCATTCTGATTTCTAAATAACTAATTTCCAAGTGGATTTTATAATTGAAAAAAAACCTGGTGTCTAACATTCTGTGTTATATTTAAGACTCTGTTTATTTGAATGTGAAATCCTTTAGGAAAATGCAAAGGCAGATTATGTTGTGGTGAAGAATACCATTTCTTCTTTCCCTCCTGTAATGAAACATTCATAAAGACATATCTAGTTAATTAATTTTTAAAGTCTCATAAGAAAATTTACAGAGCAGATATTAACTAGTTTGATACTAAAATAATTAGTTATAGAAAACTCCCTAACTTCAATTATCAATGCACAGAAATGCCATAATGCACAATAATCTTAAGAATATCAACCATTAATTCTTGAGCTGGACCATCCATCTTTCATTTTCTAATAAAAGAGCAATAAAATAGTTATTCCTGATTTTTTTGTTTTAAAGACATGGTTTTATTCACTGTGATGATAATGTCACTTTTAAAAATCTGTCTATGGAATGTATTTTGCACTAAATTTTTCTTGTGAAAATGTCATTTTGTTTCTGGGAAACTTCTCCTATAATTTATGCTGTTAAATGTATTTTGAGAAGCAAAAAAAAATCAGTATTTTGACTTTAAGTCTTTCCAAATAAATGTTTCAACAAAATATTTACTATAAATCAGAGGTTATATCACAAAGTATAAGTGATTTCACTCTGTCCAAATAAAACTTCTAGCCAAATAGCTTTGATTATCTTCATTTCATCTGGTTACAGATAAAATTAGAAGTTTATAATGAGTGATTATTGGGTTATTTAGGAAATAAGACAGGAAAAACCCAACTTATATAATGGTTAATGTGTGCAGATTTTATAGATACTACTTTCTCTATCAATTAGAGTGATGACTGAGTCAAATTATACAGCCCATGTTGTATAATCATAAGTTCTCTTATTTTTAGCAAGAAGATTTTCCAGGAATGGTTAGACAGAGCTTCAGAATGTGAAACTTTAATTTTTTATAACATGCTGACATTACTTCTTGTACTGTTAATTGTTTTTACTTTTCAAACATTTTCTTGAGAAGCGGAGAGACAGACAGACAGAAAGGGACTAACTGAGATAGCTCCCATCTACGTGTTCATTCCCTAAGTGCTTACAATGATCAAGGCTGGGTCAAGGTCAAAGCTGCAAGCCAGGAACTCAATC
This sequence comes from Sylvilagus floridanus, assembly GCA_949820135.1. Taxonomy (NCBI): domain Eukaryota; kingdom Metazoa; phylum Chordata; class Mammalia; order Lagomorpha; family Leporidae; genus Sylvilagus; species Sylvilagus floridanus. Next base: position 22,438,534 of record OX463236.1, read on the forward strand.
CAAGTCTCCCTCACAGATAGCAGGAACCCAAATACTTGAGCCATCACTGCTGCCTCCCTGGGCTGCATTATCAGGAAGCTGGAGTTAGAGCAGAGCCAGAACTCAAACCCAGGCACTCCAATACAGGCTATGGGTGTCATTCCTACCAGTATCTTAACTGCTAGACTAAGCATTCATCCTTATCATGTGTGTTTTTGAACTTATATTTTGGATAAAAATTGATCTAATTTAGGTACACTTCCATTTAATTAAAATAGGTATTTGGTTATTCATAATTCCATATTTTCAAAGTTATAGAATGAAGCCTTACATATATGTATTTTCAACAAGATTAACAGTTGATGTAGTCTACATCAACTATGTAATCTTGTTCCAGGCCGGCGCCGTGGTTCAATAGGCTAATCCTCCGCCTTGCGGTGCCAGCACACCTAGTTCTAGTCCCGGTCGGGGCGCTGGATTCTGTCCCGGTTGCCCCTGTTCCAGGCCAGCTCTCTGCTGTGGCCCAGAGTGCAGTGGAGGATGGCCCAAGTGCTTGGGCCCTGCACCCCATGGGAGACCAGGAAAAGCACCTGGCACCTGGCTCCTGCCATTGGATGAGCGCGATGCACTGGTCGCAGCACGCCGGCCGCGGTGGCCATTGGAGGGTGAACCAACGGCAAAGGAAGACCTTTCTCTCTGTCTCTCTCTCTCACTTTCCACTCTGCCTGTCAAAAAAAAAAAAAAAAAGCTTGTTCCATACAAAATCAGTTTGCCTAGATGCAGTTCCCAACTGATGTCAATCTCATTTTCTCATAACTTAATCTCTTCAATATGTTGATGTTTAGTATTATTTTAATCTCTGATGAAAATTTTTCCCTGGAAAAATAATATAATCATTTTAAATTTAGGTGAAAGAATAAGATTTTTATTTTTAGTCTATTGTAGTAACAAACTTGCTTTTATATCATCCATTATTTATAAGTTTTCATTGACGTGTCTGACATCAAATAGCAACTCTGCCATGAAATACATATAAGAAATTTTATTAAAGACATATGCGATCCAATAGCTAGTCAGTTGGTAACTGATAGATAAAAAACATGTAATTCTCCCTAAAAGGATAGGAAACAAAAAGTATCTGTCTCTAAACTTTCTTGTTCAGGTGTCATATTTGCAAAGTGAAAAGTTAAAGTTCATTCTCAGTCAAATAGGAATTTTGAAAATGATGATATAGTTTCCTGGGCATCAGGAAAAAGTTACTCCTAAAATAATTATTAAATATTTTAAATAAATTGGCAAATCTGCAAAGACAATGCCAAGTACAACAGAGAGGTTTTGTTATGGATCTCACTATAGATTTTACTGGTTTTCACAGTCTAGAGCTAGTCTTCATGTTGTGAATCAAGGCAGTAGCTTCTAGCAAACTGCTGTGAAGCTGGAGAGCCAGGAACAATTTAGCACCCAGAGAGGTGTGAATTCTCCTATTTATCTTAACAAAGTGTTAACCTCAAAATAGTTGAGTGTTTGCTATTTTATTCTAAAATAAAAATGCTCAAATTCAGTTGTGGAAACTGAAATCATTGTTCATTTGTCAATATCTTTCTCATGCTCTGCTATCCAATCACTATTATGAAACCCGAGAGTTCTCCAGAACTAATGAAAAATATTGGAAACCCTAAATTTCTGAACGTAAACACCAAAAGCTGTTTTACTATTTTTCCAATTCTTACAATAACATTGTATTTGTCAATCAATTCTACAATAATATTGAATTCATGATAAAAATGTAATTGTTGGTGCATTTATACATTGGCACAGAACAGAAATGACTTCGGTTATAAAACACTAAGTCTGGAGTGGGATTTTTCTCAGATCGTGGCTTTACTATTTTTTAAAAAATAAGTAGAACTGAAAAGAATAATGACAAGTAGGATTACAATGTATGATTTTTGTTACTTGTTATATGTGAATTTTCTACAGAGGTTTTCATTGGTATTCTAGTTTATCTAGCAGTTTTTCTTGCACAAAAACATTTTAATCTCAACCTGAGATATTGATTGAGCAAAGGAAATGAGAGTAAAGTTGAATCCACTTCATTTATAAATTTTAATATGTTTTTTAGTTATGTTTCATTTAAAATTATTCAAGACTTATTTTGGGCAAATTACATAACCATAATATAACTCAATTTAGTCTCCTGTGAATGGGTATGACAATGGTACTATCTCATAAAGCTGTGAGAAAGGTTTCTATTTAGTAAAGCCCCTGGCAGGGCCTGTGCTGTGGTGCAATGAGTTAAAGCCATGGCCTGCAGCACCAGTATCCAATATGGGGGCTGTTCAACTCCCCACTGCTCCACTTCTTTTTTTCATTTTTTCTGCCAGGCAGAGTTAGACAGTGAGAGAGACAGAGAGAGAGATATAGACAGTGAGAGAGAGAGAGACAGAAAGGTCTTCCTTCTGTTGGTTCACCCCCCAAATGGCTGCTATAGCCAGCTCGCTACGCCAGTCCGAAGCCAGGAGCCAGATGCTTCCTCCTGGTCTCCCATGCGGGTGCAGGGCCCAAGCACTTGGGCCATCCTCCTCTGCCTTCCCAGGCCGCAAGAGAGCTGAACTGGAAGAGGAACTACCAGGACAGAATCCAGCGTCCCGACCAGGACTAGCACCCGGGGTGCCAGCGCCACAGGTGGAGGACTAGCCTATTGAGCTGCGGCGCCAGCCCCACTGCTCCATTTCTGATCTAGCTCCCTGCCCATGTGCCTGAGAAAGCAACGGAGGATAGCCCAAGTGTTTGGGACCCTGCACCCACATGAGAGTAAAGCTCCTGGCTCCTGCTTTGACCTGGTCCATACGCAGCCATTGTGGTCATTTGGGGAGTGAACCAACAGATGGAAGATTCCATCTGTCTCTCCTTGTCTCTCTTCTCCTCCCTTCAAATAAATAAGTAAAAAGTACCTGGCATAAATACTATGAATTCAAGAAACATTTGATCTAATAATATATGATTGTATCCTGGATTGAATAACAGACATTTTTAATTTTGTTATATTTGTTATCTTTCTGGATCCTGGAGTCCCCTGAATAATGCTAGTCAATCTCTTATCCAGAGGAAAATAAAAACATACTTATCAAATTTATCAATAACCCAGAAATGAGAGCTTAGATAATAGTTCAGATAACACTGACATTCAAAAAGCTCTGCTAGAAACAAGCAACTGATTGTAACTAAATGAAACCGAATATGGAAAAAATAAATTTCTGTATTTCTATTTTTAATTTCAAAGTCTAGAATAGAGGAATTCAGTTTATCAAAGAATCTATGTCCCTGAAAAAGATAAGTTCAAAATTAACTAATCATATTATAATTGCTATTTTACCAATACTAACAATAACACTGTATTTGTCCAATAACACTAGCAATAATATTGAATTCATGATAAAAATAAAATTGTTAGATAGCTATTTAACTTTACTCTGAATTAGGAAAAAAATGTTACCTTATGTTCTGGTCAGGTCTTAAAATTTCTAGAAACTAGCAAAGATGAGATAGCATACTTCAAGGTGACTACCTGAAATATGTTGGCAAGCTCTCAGGACAATTATATAATGGAAACCACAGTAACAATAGAACAATTGAAATGAGTAGTCCATTTAGTCTAAAAAAGGAGACTACAGAAGTGCATGATTGCTGTCTTCAGTATCTTCAACTCTATAAAATTCTTTAAAAGAATTACAACTTTTGCCCATTACTTTTGAGAACAGAAGTAGTTTCTTGTGCTTATACATCCACTATTTTAACATTTTTTTTTCACTGAAATCTTTATACTTTGACAGATTTTCCAGTTCTCTTTTTCAGTTCGTCACAGAGGAAACTAAAGCCATGAAGAGGCTGCAAGGACAGAAAGGAATCTCATCTGACCAAACAGGTTCTACTCTTTATTTATCTTCCTGAGATTCATAGTAGTCCTCAAGAAAGAGAACTTGACAAGCATAATTAAAATTTACATGGTAAATTTACCAGTGTCTTGGCTTTTCATGCCTAAAATGCGCTCCTGGGCTTTTCGGCCATACCAGAATGCCTAAGGGCTGATTCTGAGGATAGAGTGCTACTTAAAGCTAATGTCATTCGATGAGTCTGCTGTGTGGACTGCTTCCCACGTTGGAGCATTCATTCCTTTTTAATTCTATCTATTATTATTACCAGACACTTAATCCTATCCATATGACCACTTTAACACTTAAGATGGTATTTTTCCATCCAGCTTAAGGGGATTTGGGGTCCCATGGCAAGTTTTTAAACTGTACCCTTAGAAGTAAGTTCGTAGGAATGTATTCAGAACTATGCAGCTTTACAGTTGCAAACATCAGACACCTCATAATTATGACTTTAGGAATGTGATTATTATTCCCACCTTGACCTCACTCCCCCCATACTCCCAACACTTTTCCTAATCCCTCTCTTGTTCCCACTCTTATTTTTTACTGAGATCTATTTTCAATTGACTTTATATACATACATTTAATTTTATATTAAATAAAGAGTTCAACAAATGGTATGGGAAAAAAACTGTTCCTCAATAGTCAAGACAAGGGCTGTTCAAGTCATTGTTTCTCAAATTGTCAATTAAGAGTAAATTTTGTACTGCCCTCCTTTTTATCTATAGTTATTCAATTATTCACATTTTATATTGCTTTAGAGCCAATATGGGTAAGTTATATTTCCCTACAAAATTATGTGGCTTTTAAATTTTATTAGTGGAAATTTTTGCAGAGCAATAGTTTATACTTACTTGAAGAGACTGCAAAGAGAGAAAGGAATCTCACTTGACCAAACAGGTTCTACTCTTTATTTATCTTCATGAGATTCATAGTAGTCCTCAAGAAAGAGAACTTGACAAGTATAATTTAAATTTACAAAGTAAATTTACCAGTGTCTTGGCTTGATGACTTGATGTTGCACATTTCTAATAAGTCTTTATAATTTCTGATATGTTTTGTAATTTTTACTTTATTCTGAAGATGTCAATCATATCCCACTTAAAACTTTCTTTATATGCTCTGAAATCTTGAGATTATTTCCTTGTCAAATTGGTGACTTATGCTAACAAAGCATTTTATTTTCTCAAAATGGAGGTGATTTTTTGTAATGTCCTCATATTTTTGTTTGATGACTTCTGTATTTCTGGCTATGTTGCAACATCAGAGCTGGCCCCGGGAGAAGTGGGAGCAAAATTCTGGCAGATGGTACCAGAAATTTCTGTCTGATTATGCCTGGCTTCAATGATCTGGGCACTCACTCTTACAACTTTGCTCTGATGGCAAATGCAGCTGATGCCCAGGGAAAGACAGGACTCTCTCCAGCTCTTCCACATGCACTCACCCAAATAATCCCTTCTCTGGGGGTCTCCCCAACTGTTTGTGTGCATTGGCTCTGCGTCTGAGGCATGTTGGTACCATTCCACATCTGCTACACAATTCTCTTCTCAGTGATTCTTGGGCTATGGTTTATATGAATCTTTTCTCTTGCTTTCTGAATTCAGTGAATTTCTCAAATTAAAAGATTTTCTAGTTTTCCAACACTACCTTAGATTTAATATTTGGTAATATGTATATATATATATATATATATAGCCATTTAAGTGTGTAATTTGGGTTGGAAAGGCCTCATAAATTTTCAGTTAGCCATATTTGCTCAATATCTTTGTTCACTTCTATAACTTCTGATTATAAAGACTATTTTTTCTATGATCTGAAATACATGTTTATAAGAAGGCAACGTGGTACCCGTGTCAATTTATCTCTTCTAGAAAACTTGAAGTTTGCTTTGAAATAGTGGCATTTTGTAAGGAATATTCCACTTGCCAAATGTTTCCTCCGTATTTGTTTAGGAATTAATCAGATTCTAAAGACCATAATGATAGAAGTGATGGTTTGATTATATCCAACTCATTACAATTTAATAAGCCATGGTACAAATATCTAAATAATACTATTGCATATTTTATTATCTAATAACCCTAAGTGGAAGGGTTTTTTATTGGGAACATTTTAAATATTTATTAGTTCTTATGGTTCATCTATGTGGTGCCCATCATGATAGAAAGTAAACACTGAGTACAAGAAGATCACAGGTGAATACAAGCCACGTTGTAGATACCGCACTTTGAACTAAATACTTCCAATATTCTGTGTCTGTATATTTGCTTTTATTTAAAAAATTGGCAGGATGTGTTAAAGATAAGGTATAAGTCTTATATTAAAACTTGGAGCTAAATGAATGTAATGAAACTATGCAATTATAACTGGAAAATGTTTAAAGCATCTATCTACAGCAAGACTAGCTGAAGGGTGTATTTTATTATTTGATTTCTGAGGATAGCTGGAAAATTGTGAAGTTTATGCAGACCTGTAAAAATTACTCCATATAAACTTTCTGGAAAGAGTCTTAAAATTTTAATATTTCATCTTTAAAATTAATATTTTATGACTTTTCAAAAACAGGCTTTCCATAATTTACAACAGTGCTAAACTAAGGTAACAGACAGCTGTATTAACCAAAGGGCCTCTGCGAAACTGGAATCAGGTGAACAATTTATCATGGATACTAGTATGTCCTGTAAAGTATTGTTGTCACTGCTTTCTTCCATGTTACTTATTTATCCTCAAAAACAAAGTTTAAGTGAGGTTTCCATTGCCTTGAGGCACTCAAGGACATACTTTTTCGTAATATAATTTAGTAATTTTAAGGGTATTTTACCTCTGATTCTGTGTCCTGAGAATAGATAGTTTCAAACTTGTCTTTAGAAAGCAGAAGGAAGGCCGGCGCCGTGGCTCAACAGGCTAATCCTCCGCCTTGCGGCGCCGGCACACCAGGTTCTAGTCCCGATCGGGATGCTGGATTCTGTCCCGGTTGCCCCTCTTCCAGGCCAGCTCTCTGCTGTGGCCCAGGAGTGCAGTGGAGGATGGCCCAAGTGCTTGGGCCCTGCGCCCCATGGGAGACCAGGAAAAAGCACCTAGCACCTGGCTCCTGCCATCGGATGAGCGCGGTTGGAGGGTGAACCAACGGCAAAGGAAGACCTTTCTCTCTGTCTCTCTCTCTCACTGTCCACTCTGCCTGTCAAAAAAAAAAAAAAAAAGAAAAAGAAAGAAAGCAGAAGGAAGATCCCTAGTATGGTTTGCACTATGTCCTTCCTTTGCTTCTACTCCCATTCTTGCCCTTTTTCCTGGGCGGCTGTCTGCCAGAGGAGCCTAGCAGGCTTGCAGCACATTGTTGCAACCCCATAGCCTCTGCCTGTTGCTTCTCTTTGGCCAGTGAGGAACCTGGATCTGGGTGGACCACGCCCCTGAGGCTGGTTCTGCCACTCCACGAAGATCACAAGCTTAACATCAGTTAAGGCCTTATCCTTCTGAGTTCCAGACACTGCTGTTTCTCTGTTGTTGACACAGGTGGTCTGTAGCCTTGCTAAGTCAAATTGACACCTATGGTCTCAAATCTACTATGGAAAGCACAATATCTCTATAAAAAGAGATGGCAACAGCTTTAATATTGGGGTTCAAACAGGGTAACAAAGATAAATTTTGGGATGTTGGTCAGTAAGATCTTATATTAATTATTGTGATGCAAGTGAAAGAAACCTATGTCATATTGTCATCAGGAAAATTGGTTAGCTCTTACAATGGAAAAATCTGAGAATAAATAATTGGGTCACCATACACTGGGAGTATCAATATTGTTATCTGGGTAGTCTAACCCATTCATTTATTTTCATTTTTCTCAACCTCTTTTTTGAATATTTTCATTTACTATTTCTCTTCTTTGCTTGCATTTTGGAGATTTTCATTCTCTGGAAGATCTATGACTATCAGAGCTGAATTTAGACCTGAATTTATAGTATCTTTATGTCTAGTTTTTTCAATTATAGCAAAGGTGACATTATTTACTTTGATTGGCAATGTTTTGGTTATGTAGTTGTTTTTCAAACATCAGTCTGTAACAACAGGGGCCTGAATATGGCCCAAAGAGTTAAATTGGCTCTTGCCAATGTTGGAGCATCAGTTCAGTCCCCATATTCTGATTTCTGATCCAACTCCCTGCTACTGTGCCTGGGAAAGCAGCAGAAGATGGCCCAAGTACTTGGGATCCTGACACTCATGTGGGAGACCCATATGGAATTCCAGGCTCCTGGCTTTGGTCTGGCCCAGCCATGGCCATTGAGACCATTTGAGGAGCAAACCAGTGAATAGAAGATTTCTCTCTCTCTCTCTGTCTCTCCCTTTTTCCCCTGCCTTTCAAATAAATCAATAAATGCAAAAATAAATATTTATTGAAAAATCATTAACAACATTTATTCAATCACTGAACTAACATTTATAGTTCCTCCTGGGTGTTGGCATTTCCCCAAGTGTCAGGCTTGTTGCCTTTAATAAAGTCTGTGCCATACTAGTACTTCCTTTCTGGTAAGGATTATAAAAATTAAGAGTAAATAAACTGGTAATACGTAGTTATCCACATGCTTTAAAATATTTTTCAAGATGCTAAAGGGATAGCATATACATCATTAGAAAAAAACTCTGCAACATGGTGACTTTGGTTCAAAGAGTTGACAGAAGACAGTGAATAAGTGAAGTACACATTTAGGGAAGAGTTTTCAGATAGTAGGTTTAGGGTATTTCAAAAATAGCCATAGAATGTGTAATACTTAATAGAGACTGAGGGAAGGAATTTGAATCTAAGGGTGGACAGAAGTAAGAGATTTCAATTTCTTTTTTCTGAGAGTGAAGGGAAACCATGAAAATATTTTCAGTGGAGAAATGACCATTTATGGTCATGTTTTGAAAGAATCAGTGTGCTCCTAAGTGGAGAATCAAAAATAAGAAGAGAAAAAAATGGCTATTGCAAAACCATTTTAGGATACTGTTTCTTTAGTCCCAGGGAAAGAGAAATGGCTCGATAGTAGAGGGAAAAAGATCCTGACTCCAGGGAAAGATATGTGATGAAGACACAAGTAATAGAACTTGCTTATCAGATGGCTACGAGGTGCAGGAAGAAGAATTAAAGATGTCCCTAGGGTGGCTCAGCCTATGTCTTTGTGTGGGCTGCCATAGCAAACTACATAGACAGAGTGGCTTAGGCAGCAGGCATTTATTTCTCACAGTTCTGGAGAGGAGGAAGTCCAAAATCAAGCACTGAGGGCATACTTCCTGGTCTGCAGGTGATTTTCTTCTAATTGTAGAGAGAGGGCTAGTTTGTGTCATCTTCTTATAAAGACTAGAATCCACCATGGAAGCTCCACCTTTGTGAATTCATTCCCTCCCCAAAGCCCCACTTATAAATACCATCACACTAGGAGTTCAGCATTTGAAATTTGAGAGTGATATAAACATTCAATCCGTAACAATCTGAGGAATTGCATGTTGATGGTGCTATTGATTGATATAGGAAAAATTAAAATGGATTGATTTTAGGGTTTAAAAAATCAAGAATTTTATTCTGGTCTTCTCATGGTTTGAGAGTTAGAAATATCTTCTAGATATCCAAGTGGAAATGTCCAGTATGCATTTGAAAATATAAGTCTGGGATTTGTGGAAAATATAAATTTGTGGGTGTGTACATCTGGAACTCAAGATATAAAATTGGTAAATCATAAACAGAGGAAGATAAATAAAAAATTCATGGAAAATGGAATTAAAAGATAAGTTGATTTTTATGTAAAAAATCTTTGAAATCTAGGCATAGAAGAGTCTTCTAAATGTTCATAGAAAACTCTTATTCTGGAAAACTGTGCATGGATTTCATAACTTTTTGCGCAAAAATCAACTTAACTTTTAATTCTATTTCCTTGAACTTTTGGAAGTATTTTCATATAACAGTTCTGAGACTATGAAGGTAGTAATTCACCAAAGGAATACCAAGATGCTGTTGAATGGGGAATGGACAAGAAGCTCAGTACAGAATTCTCTCGCTCTCGCGCTCTTTTTATGAAATATAGGATTTTACAAAACTACATTTTTTTTACATTCTTCCATCTGGCTTATTATTATATTATTATTATTAGTGATATTATTATTATTAGTGATATTAGGTGTCTTTACCTGTGAATTCCCTGGAAATCAACTACAAGAAGTCTGTTTTTTACCACTAGCAACAGAGAACCAGAAATCTCAACATGACTTAAATAATAAGAAAATTTGCTCATTCAGATAGCTATAAATTCAGAGACACATGAGGTTTCAGGATTAATTGACTTAAGGATCTACCATTTACAAGAAGTTTGCAGATTTTTTTTAAGCTAATTTAATTTTTTACTTGACATTCCACCCAATCATGGGGCTATGGAACTAACTTCATCTTAAGTTTTTTTTTCTCTTTTGATCATGGATCAGCTAGCAGAGGTAATTTGTCTGCATATATTATCATTTTGTTACAGGAAGAGGGGCAGATTACCAATGACCTCTCTACAGAGAGAGAGAATGGAAAAGAAATGCATTCTAGAATTCCCAATAAAAGAATATCTGGCAAAAGTGGAAAGAAAAGCAGCATTTCTAATACTGGGAGATTGACCAAGATTATTCATAACAGTATTTGGAAGTCTAATATGAATTGAATTAGCAGATTACTTAGAGTTGGAAGAATAATCTTCATGGTCAGGCAGAAACGACAAAACAAAAAAATCCATTTCCTTTTCAGAGTTTCCATTCAATTTAAGTCTTACAAGACTGTTAGACAAATGTGACTTTAAACATTGGACCTGTTTACTCCATCTTAATGTGAAAATATGTTGGATTGGGAAATGATCTGCTTGTCTCCCTCTGTTCTATTCTTATGGCTGTGCCAGACTCTGACACCAAATTCTGAGTTGAGAATAGAAATTTTTCAGAAGTGATTGTATGGCTGCAATCATTTCTATTCTGTTGAAATGATAGGAAAGGTATCTTTGACTAATTTTTCACAGTTGATTACATAAAAGGGAGACAACAAAAATTATATTTCATTCTCTAGCTAATACATTAGCTGTAATCCTATAATTCTAACAATACACAGTCTTTGATGAGCAAGTTATGGGGAGGAAAGATTAACATTTAGCCAAAGAAAGTTGCATTGTTATTGAATACAAGTGAAAAAATTAATTAACTACCCTCAATTTTCATCAAGGGGACTCTCTACTGGCCCTCCCACTTCCTGTAAAAATGTATGAACATAATGAATAGATGCAGATTCAATTTAAACTAATAGGAAAAAGTTCTGACAAAATTACTAAATGTCTTTCTATGTTAAAATGCATTTTGAATCTAAAGCAAATGGTACACCATTACTCCAAATTATCATGATGAACTTAAAAGTCATGCAAGCTCTTAATCAGCTTTCCATTATTCAAAACTATTCATTATAAAATTTCTAAAATTGTGCCAGTTTTTGATTAGTCAAAAACAGGGAAGAAGTAGAAAATGTCAGGCCAACAAATTTCTACCTGCTATTATTTTCTCTGACTTTTATAAGTAGACTATCATTTTTTTCAAAGCAAACCATCAACACATGTTTTGATCCAAAGTAGTGTGGGATTTTCCAGAACATATTTTCATGATATAAAATGTAAAATATGTAAATGAAAGGAATTCTAAACCCACTACATAAACTCCTTTATCCATAGAGTTAAGTGATAACCTACCTTCCACGTCTTCATCTCTAGCACATCCACCACTCCTATTTTTCTCTGTGGCCAGTGTGTGCTGTCTCAATTACACCTGCACCAATCTGAACATAAACCAAGCTTCTTAAAAAACACATTAATTCCTGAACATCTTACCAGCTAAATATCTCTACTGATTTTGTTTGTTTGTTTGTTTCTTGAGTTAGTGAATGGGCGATGCAGCATAAGTGTGAAAAGATGGCATCTCTGTAGGTGCGGCAGCTCACTAGGCTAATCCTCCACCTGCAGTGCCAGCACCCTGGGTTCTAGTCCCTGTTGGGGCGCCAGATTCTGTCCCCGTTGCTCCTCTTCCAGTCCAGCTCTCTGCTGTGGCCCAGGAGGGCAGTGGAAGATGGCCCAGGTGCTTGGGCCCTGCACCCGCATGGGAGACCGGGAGGAAGCACCTGGCTCCTGGCTTCAGATCGATGCAGTGCACTGGCTGTAGCGGCCATTTGGGGGTTAATCAATGGAAGGAAGACCTTTCTCTCTGTCTCTCTCTCACTGTCTAATTTTGTCAAAAAAAAAAAAAAAAAAAAGGTGGCATCTCTGCGGAGAATTGTGCATACCCTCTTGGCTTTTGTCTAGTCCACTTCATTTTTTTCTCTTCTTCTTGTTCTTTTCCTTCTCTATAAAGAAATCTGAAGAGCCAACCATATTTTTTTAGGTAACTTGATTCTTTCCACACATGGACTCCTGGGAGAAATTTTTTGTTTTTCTAACAAACATGTTTGTCAAAAAATCTTTTTTGATATGAGCACTCAAAACAATCATCACTCAAAAGAACTTTTTGAGTACAAGTTTGTTTTGTTTGTTTTTGTTATTATTATTCAATAAATGATGGATCTTTTTAAAGTTCATGGAAAATGGTTAGGAAAAAACTGGGTGGTTTTCTAAATTTATTGTCTCAAAACGAATTTAATTCCACTTTCCAGGAACTTTTTGAAGCGCCTTATATATGTATGGTTTAATGAAAGACTACCTCTGTTGAGAAAACCTGTCTCAACCATTTGCCTTTTACTCACTGAGTCACCTCGGTGCCACATGGTTCAGTTCAATACAAGAGATTGACCCATTCCTCCCCATAATGAAATCTCTGGCCCTTCTTGTTCCATACATTTGGACCCCTTGTGCTGTGATTTGTTTATGGTTAAATGTCTTTCAAGGATCCCTGTGTTGGAGGCTTGGAAGAACATTGAAGAGGTGAGACCTGGTTGTGGAGGGCCCCCTAGGTCTCACTGAAGGTCTTATGGCAGCTCTTTGAGACCCCTTGATAGTTCCTGTGAGAAGATTATAGGAAAGACCATAACCTGGCACTACCACAGGCTTCTCTGCTTCCTGGTTTGAGATGTTCCTGTGAGTGCATCTGCCATTGCATGAGGTCAAAGCGTTAAAGGACCACCCGTTCCTGAGCCGGAGCTACGCTCTATGGATTTTTAACTTCCAAAAGTGTGAATTGAATAAATCCATTTATGCAGAAAGTTAGCTTGTGTTAGGTCTTTTTAAAGGATTTTATTTATTTATTTGTTTGTTTATTTGAAAGGCAGAGTTTACAGAGAGAGGGAGAGAGAGCCAGAGTTATGCTTCATGAAGTTCTGACAGCCAAGAATTGTCCTTCGTGTTCTCTGGGCATCCATCCATCAGAGCTACATCAAGATTCTGTAGAGCTGCATAAAAATTCTGTAGAGCCATGGTTCCAGTGATGGCCTCACTGTTTGCATTCTGGGTATATCTAGGAAGACACAAAGAAAGCCATGCAATAACAAACTATTTCTAAAGGAGGGGACCAAGGTGGAGGTTGATCCTCATGAAGAGGAAGCCAGTGTGCTGGTGAGGCCAAGTGTAAAAGGAGGAGTCACATTACAAAAAGAGATTGCCCTGAGGAGGGGGAGTGGAAAGTGGAGGAGGCTGGCACACAGCACAAGCATCTGTGGTTGAAGAGCTTGGGGAAGAAGAGTCCTCTGAGTCATGTGTGTGTGTATCTGGAGGAGAGGAGTTAGAATTTGTGGGGGGAAATGTTAGTAAAATGGCACAGTCTTATCTATGGTATGATCTACACCCTGGAGATTATCCTAGGCTCTAGCCCCTGCTGCCGTGGCTGGAAGCCAGGTGACCCCATGGCTCAACCACTGGTGTCAGCTCCACCCCCCACCCTAATGGGATTCACTGTGAATACTTCCCTGCCTGCCTCCAGGCAGGTTGTAAGAGGACCTGTTCCTGAACACGTGGCTCTCTTTCTCTCAGTCTCCTAAGCTCTCTTTCTCTTTCTCTCTCTGTCACTTGATCTCTCTCTTATGCTCTCTTTCTCCCTCTTTTCCTTTTTTGCCCCTTCTCTCTGGTCTGCCAGGTTTCCCCCAATAAACACTTTGACAGAAAGAAAGAAAGAAAGAAAGAAAGAAAGAAAGAAAGAAAGAAAGAAAGCAAGCAAGCAAGCAGCTGATCATCCAAATCTTGCAATGAACAACAACCGGGGTTAATATAATTCTAACAGAATTAGAATGAACCTACCACATAGCGTGTTAGCCTGTTATGAAGCTGGATAAGATAACGGCTTCTAGAATCAAAGTTCCTGGGTTGGATCCCTGGCTCCCACTCTGGATTCCACCTTCCTGTCAATGAGAATCCTGTGAGGCAGCAAGTGATGGCTCAAGCACTTGTCTTCCTGTCACCCATGGAAGACCTAGATTGAGTTCTTGTCTCCTGGCTTTGGCAACTTAGCATTGTGGGCATTTGGAAAGTGAATCAATGAATGGAAGATCTTTTTCTCATTCTTTATCTCTGCCTCTCAAATAAATAAATAAATAGGTAGAATGAAGTTATTTGGTTAGGTAGGGGAATTAATTTTAAAAATACAGGAATATTAACATAAATGATATTTTAAATTAATTAAAAGTATTCACTTAAATTTTATTTGAATTAATTAGGAGAATAAATAAGTGAGGTAAATGTCAGAAAAATTAACATTTTGAGGTTCAGTGATTGTTTACAGCCCTTGTCTCTACTGTTGAGGGACAGTGTTTTCCTCTTCTTACTATTTGCGGAACTCTTTACTTAGTGTAGGATGAATCTTATATGTATAAGGTAAACTGAAAGTAGATTATTGTAAAAATTAAGAGAGGGAATAAAAGAGGAAGGAGGAGGAAGTGTAGGCAGAAGGGAAGGTAGGGTGGGAAGTATCTTTAGGTTCCTAAATCTGTATATCTGAAATACATGAAGTTTGTTCACCTTAAAATTTTTAAAATACATTCATTAATTAAAAATTTTCTAAAAAAGGAACAAAAAGCCAGATACATTGTTTTCTCCTAATGTCATTCATACATTCTTATAAGAATTATCTGAGGGAAGAGAATGAAAACTGAAAGAAAAACATGGCAATCCTTGCTATAATTTTGAAATGATCCTTGGTCTTGCACTTCATTAATAGAAAAGCTGACTCTGAGCCCTGGGTGCACTCAGCCTCATTATTGACAGTGGGTCATGTAATTCACTAACAGGTATTGAAGGCTTACTCTGCTTACAAAGAGGTGGACATGCATTTAGAAAAATTAGGTTATATCCCTTATATGAGAACTTAAAAAAATTCTCAATTATCTTTTCAGAATCACTGGAGATATTATACTGATTAGACTATATATGTGTCATATATATATATGTGTCATATATATATATATATATATATATAAAGAATCTGTGAGAATGATGGTGAGAGAGATCATATATATACACACACACACACACACACACACACACACATATATATATATATATATATATATATAGAGAGAGAGAGAGAGAGAGAGAGAATTTTCCAAATTCTTAGAAAACTAATGAAAGGAATATGGTACACCAAGCCTTTCCAAATGTTAGGGGGATCTGAGCTGTAATCTGTTCCTAACCCAAGGCATAGAAAAAAATAAGAAAGAAAATAGTAAGAATATAAAGAAGGTTAACTAAGTGACCGCAAGTGAGATCACCTAAGAGGCAACGTGCCTTATACCAAACATAGGATCATCTATACATAAGAGGTCTTTCAAAGTTCATGGAAAAGTATACTATCTAAAACACATGAATGTACTTCACAATGTTTTTGAACCAAAACATTTATTTTTTTTAAGATTTTTTATTTATTTATTTGAGAGGTAGAGTTACAGACAGTGAGAGGGAGAGACAGAGAGAAAGGTCTTCCTTCCATTGGTTAACTCCCCAAATGGCCGCAACAGTCAGAGCTATACTGATCCAAAGCCAGGAGCCAGAAGCTTCTTCCAGGTCTTCCACGTGGGTGCAGGGGCCCAAGCACTTGGGCCATTTTCTACTGCTTTTCCAGGCCAAAGCAGAGAGCTGGATTGGAAGAGGAGCAGCCGGGACTAGGACAGGCACCCATATGGGATGCCGGAGCCGCAGGTGGAGGATTAACCTACTGAGCCATAGTACTGGCCCCCAAAACATTTATTTTAAACATTATCTTATTTTAAAAAATAAACTTAAATTTTAATTTCATTTTCCAATGAACTTGTTCTTAAAATTTATTTGAGAGGCTGGCAATGGGAGGTGGAGGTTGAAGCTTTCATAGTCAGAAGCCAGTCTCTCAGAGGAGTGGCAGGAACCCAACTATTTGATCCATTACTGCTGCCTCCCAAGGTCTCCATTTGCAGGAAAGTGAAATTACCTGCATGAGCCGGTAGTATGATCCGAGCCAAATACTCATTCTGCCATGAACTATTGCAGCTCCCTTTTATCTTCTTGAGGTGGATATTTACATCACAGTCACATGACTTGTTTGTATAAACTGTAAGATCATCTAATAAACTCTTAGTTGAAATTCCATCTTCCTTAACAACCAGGAGTTTATAACTTTTTTTTCTTTTTTATTAAGATAATTCACTATTCTGCAAATACAGCTAGTATTGTAAAATTTTGTTTGGAATGTAATATATTTATATTATCACTTCTTATACCAGTAGGAGGTTGGATAGTGTCAGTCAAATCTGTCTAGTCTCACCCATAGTACATTTGCTTGTCTGAGTTTTGAGAAAGATCATGTAATATTATTACCAGTGTGAAAGTTATATCTATGGCTTTTGAAAGCATAGGGATAGTAAAAGAAGTGAAGTTCAAAATAAAGGCTAGAGACAGGGTTAGAGTATTAAAAGGAGAAGACTAAAGACATATTGACTGTACCAGAGTATTTCCTGCTTGAAGCTATATATTGTAATAAAACCAAAATTTACTTCAGAAAATTGATTTGCTCTTATTTTATTGTTATATTGCCATTTCTGCTCAATTCTTACTTCAGGAAGGCCTGTTGTGAGTTTCCTGTCTAGGACAGTTTCTTCTTTATATATTTTATTGGTACTACACACTATCTTTTTTTAAAAAGCTAATAGTAAAGAATCATTTGAAAATCCTAATGATAGGGAAGAAGCACCAGAAATTTGCTGATGAATTTCTTTCAACATAGATTTATTACGTACAATAACTGCACTGAATCCTTATATTTATTCATTACCAAATTAAAATGTCTATTCCACTTTTGGTGCTCATTATTTATTATTGAGAATTTTTTAAACTGTTTAAAAGTGAACATTTTCACATTGTAGATTTTATACAAGTACTTTTTTCATTATACCTTTAAAATTTTATCTTGTAACAGTCATTAAATTAATTGTTAGTTCTAGAGTTGCTTTTTTTCAGTACTTAAATAAGCAGAGAAAAACAGCAATGGATTGTGTTGCATTAATATGTCTTCAGTGCCTACACAACTGATTCAATCTGTTCCCTTGTTATCTTAAAATGTAGCGTATAGGCCGGTGCTGTGGCATAGTGGGCTAAGCCTCTGCCTGGGGTGCTGGAATCCTATAAGGGATCCAGTTGGTGTCCCAGCTGCTCCTCTTTCAGCTCTCTACCATGGCCTGGGAAAGCAGTAGATGATGGCCCAAGTGCTTCGGCCCCTGCACCCATATGGGAGACCTGGAGGAAGCTCCTGGCACCTGGCTCCTGGCTCCTGGCTTTGGATTGGACCAGTTCTGGCCATTGTGGTTATTTGGGGAGCAAAGCAGTGAATGGAAGTCCTTTCTGTCTGTCTCTCTCTCTGTAATTCTACCTCTCAAATAAATAAATAAAATCTTAAAAATTGTATATTAATGTTTAATTTTCCTCATCTGTAGAAACTAATTGCTAATGTGGTGGAAAGAATAAGCTCAGGAGCCACATGCATGCCCAACTCTGCTACTGATTGTGAGATCATGAAGAAGAAACAAGGGGGGAAGTCTCTTGGAGGTAAAGGAAGTGTTCTAAGAGAAACTGAGAAATGACGATTATTACAAAAAGAAAAGCAGTTACAGAACCTTCTATTAGGAATGTCCATACAGTAATTTGGATGTTTAAAGGCTAAAGAAATAAAAAAGAAAAATTTGTAAAGGTACTGTTGATAGCAGGAATGAAGAAAACTAGGATTGTGGGGGTAGCAAAAATAAAATTGCTTTCCAAGGGATGAAACTGAGAGGTCCCTAGGAAAAAGAAGTGTACAGCAATTTTGTTAAGCACAGTTTCAGTGTATGAGATGGAATGTGGGTGGAATGGAGGGAGTCATCTTTCCTGAGATTTGGCCACTTGTCAAATATTTAGCACCTGCAATACTCCAGACACTGCACAATCTCAGAGGTTATAAAAGTAAACAATTCTCCCTGCCCTTAATAAGCTTAGGGTACTGGAAGAATGTGTTTAATTGCTGATGGGAAAGAATGAATAAGGAAGGAAGGTTGAAAACACATTGAGAAATGATATATAAGATGCTTTAAAAAGTTTATGGAAGATACACATTAAAAATTTTAACAATTATTTAAATATTTGAGAGGGAGAGAAAGAGATATTTCCCTTCTGTTGTGAACACTCCTCATAAGCTCACATTTTCAGCAAAGCCAGGAGCCAATCTAGTTCTCTCATGTGGGTGGCAGGGATCCAACTACATGAGCCATCACTGCTGCCTCCCAATGTGGTCATTAGCAGGAATCTTGGGTCAGGAATTGAGCCTTGTCTCAGGCTTGAGCACTCTGATATGGGTTTGGGTGTATAACCTTTAAGCTAAGCATCTGCTTTCACACTATCTTTTAATTCCTTTTACCATGAACTTTCATTTTTTAAGATTTATTTCATTATTTGAAAAATAAAGTAATAGGCAGAGGCAGAGAGAGAGAGAGAGAGAGAGAGCGAGCTTCATCTGCTGGTTCACTCCCCAAATGGCCACAACGGCTGGAGCTGGGCTGATCCAAAACCAGGAGCCAGGAGCTTCTTTCCTGTCTCCCAGGTGGGTGCAGGGGCCCAAGCACTTTGGACATCTTCCACTGCTTTCCCAGGTACATTAGCAGGGCGCTGGATGGGAACTGGAGCAGCCAGGACTCCAACAGGGGTCCATATAGGATTCTGCCACTGCCGGCGGCAGCTCTACCTGCTATGCTGCAACGTGGGCCCCTACCTTGAACTTTTTCAAGTCCCTGCCTGTTACTGATGGTAATGGTGCGGAAAGGATGGTCAACACCCAAAACTCCTGAGGAGAGCTTCCGTTAGGGAGGGGGAAGGGCATTGCTCAGCTAGTTGAGGCCAGAAAAGGTGCGAGGACAGCATCCACCCCTTAACAGCTTTCCTGGATGAACGCCTGCTGAGCTCTCAGAAGTTAGTCCAGGCTTAGGCATGACATGCGAGAGGGGAACATGGGCTGACACTGCTCCCTGTTCAAAGAACGGGTGCTTCAAAATGGCTGTTTCCTCCTGCAAAGATGTCCCGAAAGCAGGTAGTTTAGTCTGTATCAGCCTTGGACATATCCAGGTGAATCTTTACAGCGTCACATTCGGGTAGTGTCACTTAAATCAAATGCTGAAGGCAGACACGGGAAATTAGCAGGTCACCTTTACAAGTGCATTTCACCAATTACACCACAAAACCGAAATCCTGTGAGGAGCTTAACCAAATGTCTGAAAATAGAATAACTCATCGGTGTAATGATACCAATCCCAGGACACTGCTTTTCAAAAGTATCAATAATTTAAATTATCCTGCAAACATCTCCCCGTGAGGCTCGCATCCGAGTGCTTACTTTTGGGGAAAAGAGCAATGGACGTGAAAGGGAGAGGCCTAAACCCTTGCGTTTTCAATGTCCCCAAAGCAACCTCCACCCCGGCGGAGCGGTTAGGAAAGATCTCTGATTACAGGATTCACGAAGCCCGCCGCCACCAACTCCAGTTCCCCGGGGCGGAGCCTCCTCCTGAGAATGACAGACATCGACGGGGGGCGGGGCTGAAGGGAAAGGAGCAACCTCGCGCGGACAGGCGGGGCCTGGAGGGCGGCCCGGCAGGCCCACTGGCTCGGCTTTCTCTCCGCCTTTCGCGAACCCTCCGCGGGGCTCCTGAGGCCTGTGGACCAAAGGAAGTACGCGAGCCGCGGTTCAGCCCTGAGGACCGAGCACGCATGCGCGAAAGCTGGGCGGCCCGCGCTGTGCGTGTGACGTCACGGATGCGCCAGCGTCAACTCTTCCTAGTTTTGTTAGTAACGTGCGGGTGAGTGAATTCCTAGGGAGTGGGGTTAGAGTTTTGTTTTTTATTTTTTATTTATTTATTTTTTTTCTCCGTGCGTGGGTACGTAGCGGGTCAGGCCTGAATTGGAATTGTGAAGAGGTGGATATGGTTAGATCAACATTTGATGTGGTTATTGCGGAGAAACCCTCCTCGTTCGTGCGTTTAGCATCTTACCCTGGCGTTTAGAGAGACAGAAAGTCCAATCCCTGTCTTCGGGGACGGTCAGGAGGTTTTGAGAAGTAAGCTCGAACCTGCAGCGCACGGTTCAAGTTAACGTCAGTGTCATGATCGGATTCTACAATATACAGATTAACGTCAGTTTGATGATTTGGATTATTTAGGGCCAGAGGAAGGAGACGACTGATGTATCTTGGGACTAAAAGGCTTTTGCTGCGCAGTTTGCCTAAGTAGCATCACAACAGTCAAGGAGAGTAAAAGCAAAGCTCAAACTTTTCTGTCCCACACCCCACCCCGAACATTTTTCAAAAGGACAGTGTTAAAGACTTGGATAGTGAAGTTTTCACAGGCCTTAAAACGGGCTTTTTGGAAGTATTATAAATACAGACGCTAACTAGAAGATGGTTAATTTTCAGTTGCTTAGAAGAGAGCTGTGTATTGAAAAATAATCCGGCCTCCTCCCTCCCCTATCAGGAAATGATATTTAAAGGAAAGGAAACCAAGTCAGACTTAAAGCAAATTATTAATTACGTTTTAGATAAAACACTAATCTTTTGTGTCTTCAGCAGCAAGCTGTCAACTCCCTGGCTGAAGCTGGTGACGCCGAACTGATATGCCACTTGAATTAATAAAGGAAGTCAGTGGGGTGCCCGAGGTTCAGCTGCTGAGTAAATTCCGCGAAGTAGATTTCAGATTCCTACAGCTTGGTTGTGATTATAGCAAGAATTATATCCAGGTAAGAATTTGCCTAACTCGTTTTACTTTTTTTCTTAGAAGAATGCTGAAGAATGGTTTAGGCATTAGTTTTATCATTGTCAAACATTTGAAATTTAATGTTTCAAAATATTATTCTTATTGCAATGTAAATAATCAGACTCTGTAAAAAAAAGTTTCTTTTTCTGAAAATATTTATTATTTGAAAGGCAGCTTAACAGAGGCAGAAGGAGAGGTAGAGAGAGAGAGAGAGAGAGAGATCTTCCACCTGCTGGTTCAGCCTCAAATGGTGGCAACAGCTAGGACTGGATCAGGCTGATGCCAAGAGCCAAGAACTTGGTACCTGTCACCCATGTGAATGGTAGAGAGCCAACTTCTTGGGCCATCTTCCCAGGCACATTTAGCAGGAAATTGGATTGGGACTAAAGTGGCTGGGACTCAACTTGGCACAGAAGATGCAGGCTCAGGAGTCATTTAGTCTTCGTTGCAAACATTGGCTAAACCCACTACACCATAGTGCTGGCCCCTGTTAATATAAAGTGTGTTCAGTGCAGAATGCGTGGCCTAAGTCCAGGACACACAAGCCCATTCATTTTTAAGGAGTCTTGGGAAGTTTTCCAAAGTGTTCAGATTTTAGTGAGAATATATGTATTAAGCAACAATAAATTTTCCTTTATCATGCTTCAATTTGGCTGGTAAAGCTAGGTTTAGGTAGGCAGGAGTGAATTTTTCAATTGTTGGAGATTACTGTTTTTGAAGCATGATTTGTTGCAAACATCTTCAGAGACAGTGTTGAAAAGAAGGCTACTGTTTAATTTTCAAGACATTTCTTGAATAGATATAAAAAGGAATGTATAGAAAAAGAACAAAATAATGGCATAATGTTGTACCAGTTGACTAAAACAAAAACAGACTTGATGCACATGATCCAAGTCCAGTTGATTTGGTCTATGAGATTAATAGCTCTGTAGGTGACAGTCCACAGAAAGATTTTTCAGCAGTTTGCTCTATAAACTTTTTAGGGGTACTTCTCATTATTCAGCATTCATTTGGTAAACAGATTTTGAGTTATTCTTGGTAAGATTCTGCAGTAAAAAGATGAATAAAAATAGTCACTAGACTCAAGGTGATCACATTTTTGTTGAATTTGACACATGACTGAATCTCTAATACCTTTAGTAAGTATGATATTAGCATTGTGCTGTATGAACATGAGAGAGTTTTTGATTCTGACTTGTTAGAACAGGAAAGTTCAACTGGAACTTCCAGGATGACAGATTGTATACTCTCCTCCTTTTGGGGAAAAGCAGTCCTAATGTGCCTTTTTTCTGAGTTTTCAGTGAAAATGATGTGCCATAGTCTTATCACTAGAACTCAATGAAGCACAAGCTTCAAGGCTTCTTCATTTGCATAAACCATTTTGGGACCCTGTTGGGGGATTTAGAAATGAATTTACATGTTTGCATATATTTTTAAAATTTTTAGAAGTAAGATACTTTACGCATAGATGTTTAAGGCTGCTATCTCCTCTACTTTGACCTCCTCTCCATCACATTTCCTCTCATCCAAAGTGGTATTGGAGCAGCCAACATTTTCTTTTTTGGAATCTAGCTAAGAGAAAGTTCACTTATGGAACAGATTTAGTTTTGGGTTAGTGAGGTGTATTTATGTGGATTGTGGTCAGTTCCATGTATAGGAATATCACTAATGCCCTTTGTATAGGAATGGTTTTCCAGAACACTCTTGCCTTTTGGGAAGTCTGGCAGAAAGTTATGGAGCCTGAAGTTGTATCAGGGTTTGGCTATACCCTGTTCTACCTACTGTAGAACTTACATAATTAGTGGAGGAAAAACAAGTACTGAATCTTATGGAAGCTGAAGCTGATTTGAGAATTGTTATAAATCTTACAGTTAAATGTGAAAAAACTTAAATAGAATTTTTGTCTCAAACTTGATAACAGTTTTCATGAGTTCACCAGTAATGAATGGTGAAATTGAATACAATCATTGTAAATTGTCAGTAGCAAAAACCAAATGTTAATCAACCATGCTAAAATCTTTATAGCCCCTGTATATAGTCCTTATGTAAATATTCACTATAGAAACCAATATTTTAAATATTATAAAGGGTATTAGCAAAAGTTAGAGGAAAATAATTTGAGGTGTATATTACAATAAGTTAATTTAAAAATTAGGTTATTTTTCTAGAATCTAAAATTTTTGTATAATTTTTCAGCTTTTGTAATTCATAACTGATTTCTTTTCTCATTCTAAATATTCACTTTCATAATAAACTGTATTTTGATGTGAAGGAATAGAGAAAGAAAGAATGTAAGGATGAAGAAATAATAACAGAAGTAATGGGGATGTTATTTTTATTGATTTGCAATTTTGCAAGGTTTCAGTTTTATTAAGATTTATCAAGACTTATTTTATGGACTTACATGTGATCTGCCCTCATGAACATTCTGTGTGTACTTTAAAAATAAAATGAATTCATTAGTTGTCAAGTGTGTGTTCTGTAAATGTCCATGTAGAAAATTGCATGGTGGTATTTTTAAGTCTTCTGTAATCTTTTTTTCTAAGATTTATTTTTTATTTGAAAAGCAGAGTTAGAGAGAGAGAGAGAGAGATCTTCCATCCACTGGTTCACTCCCCAAATGGCTCCAATGCCCTGGGCTGGGCCAGGCTGAAGTGAGGAACCCACAGCCTCTTCTGTGTTTCCCATGTTGGTGTAGGAGGCCAAGTACGTAGGCCATCCTCCACTGCTCTCCCAGGTGCATCAGCAGGGAACTGCATTGGAAGTGGAGCAGCTGGATCTCAAACTGGTACCCACATGGGATGCTGGCATCACAGGCAAAGGCTTAATCTGCTAATCACTGTGCTGGCTCCATAGGTCTTCTATATTCTTTCTGATTTTATTTCTTTCTGTTCTCTATCGATTCCCAACAGATGTGCATTAGTGCTGATTGTGGATTTGTCTGTTTCTCTCTTTAGTCATGCATGTGTGTATTTGTATATTTTGAAACTGATTATGTAGGGTGGTTTTATCTTCACAATGAGTTGATCTTTTTAACATTATCTAATGTCTCTTTAATATCTGGCAACTTGTTTCTTGAATTTTGTTTTGTTTGATAATAACATTGCTTTGCTTTACGACCTTTGTCTGGGTTTTTGTTTTTTTGGTCTTTTTCTCACAATTTTTTACCTGATTTTTTTTTTTTTTTTTTTTTGGAAAAACATAGAGAGAGGGACAGAGAGACAGACAGACCTCCCATCCACTGTTTCACTTCCCAAATGCTTGTGAATAACCAGGACTGGGCCACGCCAAACCCAGCAGTTGGGGACTCATTCTTTTTTTTTAAGATTTATTTTATTTATTTGAAAGACAGAGTTACAGAGAGAGGTAGAAACAGAGAGAGGTCTTCCATCTTCTGGTTGTCTTTTCAGATGGCTACAATGGCCAGAGCTGCACTGATCTGAAGCCAAGAACCAGGAGCTTCTTCCTGGTCTCCCACGTGGGTGCAGGGGCCCAAAGACTTGGGCCATCTTGTTCTGCTTTCCCAAGCCATAGCAGAGAGCTGGATTGGAAGAGGAGCAGCCTGGACCAGAACCAGCACCCATATGGGATGCCAGCGCCCATATGGGATGTCGGTGCTTCAGTTCAGGGTTTTAACCTACTGCGCCACAGCGCCGCCCCCCCCCCTCCCTCCCCCCCCCCCCGCCCCGGAACTCATTGTTGATCGGCCACGTGAGTGGCAGGGATCCAACAACTTGAGCCATCACCTGCTGCCACCCAGGGTTTTTGCCTTAGCAGGAAGCTAGAATTGAGAGTAGAGCCAGGAGCTGACTCTAGACATTCTTTTTTTTTTTTTTTTTTTTTTTTGACAGGCAGAGTGGACAGTGAGAGAGAGAGAGACAGACAGAAAGGTCTTCCTTTTGCCGTTGGTTCACCCTCCAGTGGCCGCCGTGGTCGGCGCACTGCGGCCGGCGCGCTGCGGCCGGCGCACCGCGCTCGTCCGATGGCAGGAGCCAGGAGCCAGGTGCTTTTCCTGGTCTCCCCATGGGGTGCAGGGCCCAAGCACCTGGGCCATCCTCCACTGCACTCCTGGGCCACAGCAGAGGGCTGGCCTGGAAGAGGGGCAACCGGGACAGAATCCGGTGCCCCGACCGGGACTAGAACCCGGTGTGCCGGCGCCGCAAGGCGGAGGATTAGCCTGTTGACATTCTTAAAAGGCGATGCAGGTATCCTAAATATTGCCATAACTGCCAAGCCAAATACTCACTCCACCTTGCTGACATTCTTGATGGCATGCTTTTTTTATTATTATTTTCAGTTTATGTTAAGTAGGTCTTAGCATATCATTGGATTGGATTGGATTATACTTTTTTTTTTTTAAGATTTATTTTATTTATTTGAAGGATTGAATTACAAATGGAGGTGGGTCGAGAGGTGTCTTCCACCCACTGGTTCAATCCTCAAATGGCTAATCGGATACAAAGCCAGGAGCCCTTGAGCCATCCTCCACCGCCTTCCCAGGTGCACCAGCAGGAAGCTGGATCTGAAATGGAACAGCCAGGACATGAACCAACACCCATATGGGATGCCAGCACTGCAGGCTGGGACCTTAATCTACTATACCACAGCGCCGGCCTCTAGATTATACTTTTTAATCCAGTCCTGCAGTGTTATCTTTTAATTGATGTGCTTAGTCAAATTTATATTTTAAATACTTGTTGGTATGGTGGTGTTTAAGTCTACTATCTTGCCATTTGAATTTCATCTGTCTTTCCTGTTTTATATTCCTCTTTGCTTCTTCCCTGAGTTCTTTGGACTAATTAAGTCTTTTTTTTTTTTTTAATTCTAAATTTTCTCTATTGGTTTTGAGCAATACCTGTTTTGTTATTTCTTTAGGGGTTAGGTTAGTACTAACTATATGTCCTTCACTAATTAAAGTCATTTCAAAGCAGTTATTATTACTTCCCAGGTGACACTTATGATGTTCTGATTTATTCTTCCTGCTTAACAAACCTAAGAATCTTATATCAATAAAATTCTGCTTACCCACTGTTTCGTTCTTTGAGCTGTTATATGTTTTATGTGTATTACAAACTCTACACTGTTATTTTTGTGTTAAACAGTGAAATTTTGAGGAAATAAAGAGAAGGAAGAACTATTGGCTGACATATTCACAGTTTCTGGTCATTTTCGTTTTTACCTGTAGATCTGAGTTTCCATCTGGTATAATTTCCCTTAATATTGAGAAATATTCTCTTGCATTTCTTGTTTTGATGTCTAATTGGATATAGACTTCCACATTGATTTTTATTTCTTTTAGCATTTTAAAGGTATCATTACATTGCTTGTGGCTTTCATTGTTTTCTATGTAATGATATTGTTTTTTTCTCTCTACCTGCTTTCTGTTTTGTCTTTTGTTTTTAGCAGTTGGACTGACATGTGCTTGGGTATATTTTTTCTTTCTTGTGGGTAACAACTCCTTGTAAACAGAAGTCAATGTTTTTCGTTAAATTTGGGAACTTACTGGCTAATATTTCTTGGAAGATTTTTTCTGCCACATTACTCCTTTTCTTTCCAGATGTCAGTTCCATGTATGATCATTTGTGAGGCTGTTTGATACTGTCCCACAGATCTTTGAGGACCTGTTTCTTTTTTCTCGGTTTTGTTCTGTTTTGTGTGTTTTGTTGACAGAGGTGATTTTCAGATGGAATGCTTTCTATGGCTCTGTCTTGAAGTTCACTGAGTATCTTCTATGCATACCTAGTATGCAGTTATGAATATTCAGTGGATTTTTGTTGTTGTTGATGTTACTGTACATTTAAGTTAAGGGCTAAGGAAAGAACAAGATGGAAGAGGTGAGGGACTTTGTAAAGTGAGTTTGATAGATGGATAGAAGGCTACATTTAGTTTTACCCTTCTAATTAGTATTTTCCATATAGACATTGATTTGTTATATCTTTTCTTTTTCTATTATCCATTTCCCTACAATTTTCTTTAATATGAAATAAGATTTTCTGAACTACAGTTGCTTTTTTTTCTGCCTAATTGCATTTAACTTCTTAGCAAATACTCATTTTGGATTTGATTGATTGATATGCAATTTCTTATATACATGTATTTATAAATAAAGTTCTGTGAATAGAATTTTTTGACAGTTCTTTAATGATTATTCCTAAGCTGCTTCTAGTTTTTACATGTTTCTATTGTTTTGTGTGCTTGCTTTAGAAGCATTAAATATTAAGGCAGTGAATTTGTTTTTTCTCCTGATGAAGTAGTATGGTAAATGTATTTCTTTTTGTTCCTACCTATATTAATGGATTCAATTTTCACATTTTGTTTGCATTACTTTAATAAATCTTTTCATGTTAGTATCCAATGTGCTTAAAACTTAGAAGTAGCTTTTACTTGTTTCTCATGGTTAGCAAATTGTTAGGTATAATGCTCATTTCAAAACATAAGTTTGAAGCATTTGATTTGCTTCTTATGTATCTTAATAAAGATCTCATTTTGTAACAGTTTGTATACCATATATCCTGTTCTAACCTATAGATATTGTGTTTCTTAATTTTATTAAGTGCATTTTATGGCTAATTTCACTATTTTTAGTGTGCAATAAGGGTGGGAAAACTTCTTTCTGCCAAGGACCATTTGCATATTTATAATCATGTGTGGGCCCTACAAAATTTTCTTTTTTTTTTTTTTTTGACAGGCAGAGTGGACAGTGAGAGAGAGAGACAGAGAGAAAGGTCTTCCTTTTGCCGTTGGTTCACCCTCCAATGGCCGCCGCGGCCGATGCGCTGTGGCCGGCGCACCGCACTCGTCCGATGGCAGGAGCCAGGAGCCAGGTGCTTTTCCTGGTCTCCCCATGGGGTGCAGGGCCCAAGCACTTGGGCCATCCTCCACTGCACTCCTGGGCCACAGCAGAGGGCTGGCCTGGAAGAGGGGCAACCGGGACAGAATCCGGTGCCCCGACCGGGACTAGAACCCGGTGTGCCGGCGCCGCAAGGTGGAGGATTAGCCTGTTGAGCCACGGCGCCGGCAAAATTTTCAACTTATAAATTAGCCTGCTATACATTTATTGAATTTTCAGTCCTACCTGCAGTTGTCTTGGTAGGAGCAGACCAAATGATTTCACTGACCTTATATGGCTTTAGAGCCAGATGTTTCTTACCTCTGGGGTACAATCTGTGAATTTTGATGGTTGTATAAAAACATATAACCATAATCACAATCAAATAATTATCATCTTCCAAAATTTTATAGTCAGCTGCCACCCTCATGCTAACTACTCACAACTTAACTAATTTTCTGATAGCATATTGCTTTTTTTTTTTTACCTGGCAGATGGAATCATACAATGTGTTCCCTTTTGAGTCTGCCTCCTTTGACTTAGCATGATGCATTTGAGGTTTTTTTGAGGATATGTTTATTAGTAGTATTCCTTTCTATTGGTGACAAGAATTTTATCACAGCATGTTTGTGCACACCTTAATGTAGGAGTCTTTCCAATTTGAGTGAGTGTGTGTGTGTGAGAGAGAGATGGTGAGTAAATCACTGTAAATTTCTATCTACAAAATTTTTTCTTTTTTCTTCTATTTACAGATTTTTATGTGAACATAGGTTTTTCTTTTATTTGGTTAAATGTCAAATAACCAAATAGTTTCTAGACAACAGGGTATAGTGTAGCTCCTAGATTGATCTCCACCTTAGTAGATTCAGCTATAAGAGGCTCAAATAGGTTTATATAGCTTAATATCATTGCCATTAAATAAGTTTATATCATAGCTTTTCTTTTTTTTTTTTTTTTTTTTGACAGGCAGAGTTAGAGAGAGAGAGTGAGAGAAAGGTCTTCCTTCCGTTGGTTCAACCCCCCAAGTGGCCGCTACGGCTGGTGTGTTGCGGCCGGCATGCTGTGCCGATCTGAAGCCAGGAGCCATGTGCTTCCTCCTGGTCTCCCATGTAGGTGCAGGGCCCAAGGACCTAGGCCTTCCTCCATTGCACTCCCAGGCCATAGCAGAGAGCTAGACTGGAAGAGGAGTAACCAGAACAGAATCCGGCGTCCCAATCGGGACTAGAACCCCGGGGTGCTGGCACTGCAGGTGGAGGATTAGCCTAGTGAGCCGTGGCGCCGGCCTATATCATAGTTTAATACATGCATTATAGGCAATAACTTATTTATTGCTTAATGTCACAAACAACATGAACTTAGTATTTGCATTGCTTCTGCTTTCTTTTCCATGTCCCATGGAGGAAGTCCCAAGTGCATACTGTATACCAAGGGTTTCTGTCACAGCTGTGGGGCACTGAACTTAGAACTACCCTAATTTTTGAAATGAGTATGTAAGGTTTTCTAGGGTTGCCGCGTCAAAACACTACAAACTAGGTTCCTTAAACATTTTTTTTTCTCTTAAGTTCTGGAAACTAGAAAATCAAGATCAAGGTGTCAGCATGTCTGGATTCTTCTGAGGCCTTTCTGCTTGACTCTGTGCAAGCATAAGCCCCTGGCATGTCCTCTATCTCTTGTAAGGACAGGAGTCAGAGTAGATGAGGGCTCACACTACTGGCCTCTTTCTTTCTTTCTTTCTTTCTTTCTTTCTTTCTTTCTTTCTTTCTTTCTTTCTTTCTTTCTTTTTTTTATTTTTTTAACATAATTACTTCTTTAAAGGCCCTATGGCCAAATATAGTATCATTCTGAGATATTGCGGTTGGAACTAAAGTTAATTGTTGTATCTGAGCCAGTGTAAGCAGAGGTGCACTATATACATTGATAAAAATTTGAGGGTCCTTTACTGCCAGAGGTGGAGAGCGGGCTCATGCCTTGAAGAACTTTCCACCTAGAAGCTGAGAGCAACAGTGTTTATAAAAGCAAAAACCACAAGGAGGAGAGGTGGAATACATGGTTGTTAGGATTGGGGGAGGGAGGGAATACCTGGGTACTAGGGTCAAGTTGATCCAAGGCCTATGTGAAACCAGTATCAATTACAATCTTGACAACAGACAAATTGCAATCATAACATTAACCCATATGCAGCCTAATTGAGGCTTGGGTGAGCATACTACGGACTTTCTGTGCTCTGCCAAGTGGAATGCAGTGTACTGTTATTGTATGAGTTTTAGACCATAGTTTTATACCATAGTCTCACGGGGGGGGGGGGGGGGTTGCTTTTGCAAGATGGAGTCTTGGATGCTCCAAAGTGGAGGCCCTACAGTCAAGGTGTTTCTTCATAATGAACTTTAGAGGAACACAGTTCAGCCTGTAACAGTGGGGTGTTACATTTTTAGTATCCACATTTATTTATTTATTTTTAATTATTTTATTTATTTGAAAGACAGAGTTACAGAGAGGGGTAGAGCCAGAGAGAGAGGTATTGCATCCTGTGGTTCACTCCCCAGATGGCCACATTGCCTGGAGCTGTGTGATCTGAAACCAGGAGTCAAGAGTTTTTTCTGGGTTTCCTATGTGGGTGCAGGGGCCCAAGGACTTGGGCCATCCTCTATTGCCTTCCCAGGCCATAGCAGAGAGTTGGATTAGAAGAGGAACAGCTGGGACTAGAGCTGGCGCCCTTATGGGATGTCAGCAATTCAGGCCAGGGCTTTAACACACTGTTCCACAGTGCCGGCCCCCATATTAATTCATTTTCATCCTGAAAACAAGCATTTTTTTTAAGATTTATTTATTTATTTTAAAGATTTATTTATTTATTTGAAAGTCAGAGTTTTGCAGAGAGAGAGGTCTTCTATTATCCACGGGTTTACTCCCCAATTGGCTGCAACAGTCAGAGCTGTGCTGATCTGAAGCCAGGAGCCAAGAGCTTCTTCTGAGTCTCCCACAAGGGTGCAGGGACCAAAGGACTTGGGCCATCTTCTAATGCTTTCCCAGGCTATAGCAGAGAGTTGGATTGAAAGTAGAGCAGCTGGGACTCGAACTGGTGCCCATATGGGTTACTGGCACTGCAGTGGTGGCTTTACCTGCTAAGCCACAGCACCAGCCCCTATTTATTTATTTATTTGCATGCCTTTCATAAATAACAACCTTAGGGACATAGTAATTTTTCCCATGTACCCACCCTCCTATCCAAGTGGAGGCAGACTGTTACTCTCAGAAATCACTGCATTTCAGCTTATCTCTGCAGTTCCTCCTCACCCATCCTCTCCATTCAGGATGATGCACGGAAGGCCGCATGTTTCCCTGTATGTGAAAATGGATGTCTTGCATTGCAGGACGGGAAATGAGCCCGAAATGATGAACCTGAGCGTTACAGCACAGTTCTCCAACTTGACCCTTCACTCCTGAGAGAAGGAAAAAACCTCATCTCTAATACAAACATGTCATTTAGTTTATAAATGGCTCTTGTTTTTATCTCCTATTGAATTGTAAACACATAACTGGGGATATGAATCACTCTGGAAGTCTCAATGTTCAGTTACCTTTTTTAATTTTATATTTTCAAAGATTTATTTGAAAGTCAGAATTACACACACAGAGATATCTTCCATCCACTGATTCACTCCCACAAAAAGTCGCAATGGCCAGGGCTGGGCCAGACAAAGCCAGGAGCCAGAAGCTTTTTCCAAGTCCCCTACGTGGGTGGCAGGGGTCTAAGTTACTTGAACCTTCTTCTGCTTTTCCCAGGCCATTAGCAGGGAGCTAGATAGGAAGTGGAGCAGCTGGGGCTAGAACAGGCACCCATTTGGGTTGGCAGTATCGCAGGTAGCAACTTCACCCACTTGCCACAACACTAGCCCCAGTTCAGTTACCTTTTGTAAGGAAAGAGGAGACAGAACACAAACTCAAAGCCAGACCAGGTTTATTCAGAGAATAAGACTAGGAGGGGCCCACTCTTAGGTAACGCACCATGGCAGAGAGTTACCAACGAACACCCGGGGAGAGAGGGAACCTTCTGTTACAAACTAGTGACTTATACAGCACTGTGTAAATTGGGAAGGGCATGGGCATCTGGGCTAAAGCTGGGCTGCCAAGAAAGCTGGAAGACCTTGGGGTGGAGTGGCTTGGGAGGGGTTGGAAAGCTTAGGCTGATGGCTGCACTCTTCAGGTAGTGGTGTGTCCTACAGTTGAATCAAGGCAGGGCTGGTCAGGGCAGGGTGGGGCTGAGCTAGAAGGGCTGGGCTGAGCCAGGTGAAGGAGATTGCTGGGAAATTCTGGGGCCAGCTTGCTATTGTGCAGGTGAGAGGCCAAAATGGACGGAAGGCTTTGGTCCTTGCTCTGTCACGTTTTAACTTCCAAAGCTTGTTTTTTAACTCAAGCTCCATTTTTCTTTTCTCACTTTAGCTAAGGCAAGGACACATTTCAAACTGCTTTTCTAATGGGATAGCTCCCGTTACAGGTAAAACTGTTGAGACAATATGTAACTGAGGGCTTCAGTATCAACCAAAGGTGTTCTGTTCTCTTCTTGAATGTTTCTTAACTACCCCTGGGTGCATATTACAGTGTTGTTGTGGTTAATTTCTGCATTTTATCCAAGAAGCACAATCTTAAGGGCCACACTTGCCACACCTGAAGGCAGGGTTTATAACTGTTGGGGGAGTGAACACACATGAAGCACATAGGTTAATCAGGGATCCTGGGTTAACAGGGTCTCTGTCTCTTCTTTTAAACCCTAAGGGCCCCTGTTCAGTCCCTCTAACTCAGTTTGATGTAGGACAGCTTAGATAATTTTAAGTTCATGAGCCAGAAGCCACATCTCCTTTGCCATGTTCACCTACCTGTCAATCAGCAGACCCTCCTCCCCAGGAAGTACTTCCTCTTCCCCGGGACGTGGGGGTGGGACTACGTAAACACGTCCGTTTTTCTAAGTGCATAAAAGGCTAGGAAGAGGAGACTTGTTCTCTCTCCTCTACATGGACTCAGGACAAGCAGAGCAGGGTATGTAAATTACCTTTCTTTGACCCTATTCTCCCTTAATAAAGCCCTAATGGGTCTGTGTATTTTTCTCACTCTGTAAATAAAGTTTATCACATTGCATGCCATGTTCGGACCTGTATTTAGAATTCTTCTCTAAATAAAAGACAGGAACCTGGAAAAATTAATTTAGGCCCTAAACCTAACCCATAACAAGCTTAGTCTTTGTTTTCAAAAAGATGGTCTGAGGGGAGTTGGTTAAATCTGTGCTGCTTGATCAGTTCTTTTGCCCTAGTTGTGGAGGGCATGGGGGAGATATTCTGCATGGAAGGTGCAGGAGTGGGAGCCCTCAGGTTGGGGGTGGTATGTGGTCTCAGTTTACTTTCAAAGCCCCGGCAGTTTGTGAGAGCAGTGTCAGTGGGTTTTGCTTTAGGGTAGTAGAAACCTGGAGTAGTTTTGGAAGACAGAGTTCCTTTGTACTTCCACTCTCCTGTGCCTCTTGAATCCAAGTTCTGGAATTCCTTTTTCAGGTGGGAGTTCTGTCTCTAGGTGCCTAAGTGTTTTGTTTCTTTTCTATAGTTATTAAACCACAGTGTCTTATTCCAGTAAATATAGCTACTTCTGTTTCTGGTCATTCTCTTCTTTTGCTCAGGTTTTTTAATTGAATCACGCACTAAAGAACAAAATACACCTGCTTTGCATTTAATTAATCTCATTTAACTTTATTGTGGGTCTTTAGATAGTTTGGTGCTCTGCAGTGTATTTTTTCTTGCCTTTTTTATATGCTGCTTAATATGTTGTTGAAAGTCATACTTCTAGAGTAGGACAGTGAAACTGGGATAAATAGTTTTTATTCCCGGAAATGTGCAGGCCTTTTTTTTCCATGTTAGCACTTTAGTGTGGTACCTTGGGTGAATCTAATCAGGAGTAGGCCTGGGTACGAAATTTGTTAGGTAGTTTCTTAATAGGCTTGAACTTCCTCTAGAGCAACTTTGTCAGATTGGCAACTGTGCTGGAAGATTTTTATTCATTGTCTTCTCTAGCCTCAGTTTTACATCCTTTCTTTGTGCTTTGCCTCTTGTAAGGTCTCTGTGTCTTCTGTTACTTTTTATTCGGTGCTATTAGCCTTTGATTAAGCCTCTCTCTGAAAGCAGTGGGGTCTTCTCAGTGATCTTGCCCTGATCCCAGCTGTAAGTCCTAGCCTTAATACTAAGTATGTTTCCTGCCCATCTGAAGCTGCGGTAGAAGGTTTTCTGTTTCTGCTTTCCAGGTACAGTGAGTTTTCATCAAGTCTCTAACATTGAAGGACTTGTAGCCCTTCTCCCAGCATTTTAAGGCTGTTTTGAATGAAAGATGAGGGGGATTCCAGTAGGGTTTCCTGCCTTTCTTAAAGTAACTGCTGCCATGCAAGCCCACTGCTTGGCATGAACCATATGGTGTCTGTGTAGAGGAATGCTTCCAGGGGCTCCACATGTTTTTACCATCCCAACCTTGTTCTTTAGACATTCATTAAAAATATTACATGAATTTTTTTTAAAGATTTCATTTATTTGAGAGAGTTACAGACGGAGGGAAAGACAGAAAAAGGTCTTCTATCCTCTGGTTCACTCCCCACCTGGCCTCAACAACTGGTACTGGGTGTATCCAAAGCGAGTCAGGAGCTGCTTCTGAATCTCCCACATAGGTGCAGGTGCTCCAGCACTTGAAGCATCTTCTGCTTTCCCAGGCTATAGCAGAGAACTGGATGGTAAGAGGAGCAGCTGGGACATGAATTAGGGCTCATATGGGATTTCAGCACCGCAGGTGTAGGCTTAGCCCGCTACACTACCACTCCAGGCCCAGATGAATTTTTCTTGCCCATGTTTGACTCATTTGCTATTTACCTCAGGTAAGGGAAGCACTTCCCTCCCTTATCTCCTTGGAAGTTTCCT
Source organism: Sylvilagus floridanus (assembly GCA_949820135.1). Classification (NCBI taxonomy): domain Eukaryota; kingdom Metazoa; phylum Chordata; class Mammalia; order Lagomorpha; family Leporidae; genus Sylvilagus; species Sylvilagus floridanus. The sequence goes on from OX463236.1 coordinate 22,473,463, forward strand.
TAGTTGGATGCCCTCAACTCTGATGGGTCAAGACAAGTTGAAACTTGTAGCTTATCCAGCTTTTTGAGTCCTTCTTTCTAGCTTTTGACCTATGTGGAACTGTAAAAGTACATTAAAAAGTTCATGGAAAAATAAAAGTAAACGTGTTTAAAATGTTTTTAAATTTCTGCAGTTTTTTCACAATACCCATCTCCACAGACTTTTTAAAATACATGTATTTATCTTAACTTTTGAATGTGCATATGTTACTCGTAGCTGTATTTTATTTACTTATAATTCTTATATATAAAAATGTAAGTTAAATTGATTTCTATCTTAAAAGTGCAACTTATTTTTTTGGTTATCTCAAATTGGGAATATTAATATGGGGGATATCTTATAAGATCTAGTCTTAAACTTTATTAAATATTTTTCTGAACAGAAACTTTCAAAGAGTCCAATAATGTATTCATGAAATAGAGCCAGAAGAAATCATAGAAACCATCTAGATTAAACAATCGTGCCTGAGACCTGGCAGTCCTGGTTGTTTACAGAAGCAGAACAAAGACTATATTTGTATCTTAATCTGTGGATTTGTCCACACCATCCTTATTTATGATTATTATCACCTTACATTTTGAAGGTTTTCTTAATTAAATTTATATTCCTTTCTGGGAGACAATGTCTTTCTTTTGCTGTTAAGAAAAATATTACAAGCTAAAATGTAATAGGAAAGTTGATGTAATTAATCTTTATATCTTTTATATGATTGCTTTAAGAAATTTATGAACCTAAAGTATTTTTGTTTCCTTTTATTTTTATAGAAAAACGAATTCAGCTGGATGTCATGTCTGAATTATTTAAATACAATGATTGGACTTCTTAAGTTAAAACTGTTAATTATTTTCAAATTCTAATTTTTACCTATATCTTAATTGTTTTAAAATTCTAATTTTTACTTAGGTTACAATAATGAAATTATTTGTTTTTTGGTAACCATTTTTCTTTTATTTCAGGGAAAACCAACTTTTTAACTTGGAAATGGCACAGCTGTTTTAAAGATTGGACTACAAGGTATATAGTATAAACAGATTATATTTCTGCATACTTTTTCATCTGATTTTTAGATATGTAATTTTATATATACAAGTACATTTGAGGGATCTTCAGGACATTTGTGAAAAAATATTAAAAGATTGTATTTCAGTGAAAAATAATTTTGCAATCAGTGCATAGATTTTTCATAGTATGTAGTTTTCCGTGAGGTTTTTGGAGACCCCTTACATGTAAATGATTTTAACAGGTAATGCATTCACAGTAGTACAAAAATATGTATAATGAAAAGTTAGTTTTTCTTTTACTAATTTTTGTTCTAACATACCTCTCCTCATCCTTCCCATTTCTTCTAATTCATATTCCTTTAACTTCTTGTCTACAGCATTTCAAGACTGTTGGTTTCTATATTTCTAGTTCCACTGATGTGACCTAAATATCATAGTAACTTAATTTTGCATTCCACATGTTACTTTTTTTTTTTTTAAAGTCAGAGTTACGAAGAGAGAGAAGAGGTAGAAAGGGAGAGAAAGGTCTTCTATCTGCTGGTTCACTCTCCAATGGGCCACAACGGCTGGAGCTGTGCCAATCTGAAGCAAGGAGCCAGGAGCTTCTTCTGGGTCTCTCACGTGGGTGCAGGGGCCCAAGGACTTGGGCCATCTTCTACTGCTTTCTCAGGCTATATTAGAGAGCTGGACCAGAAGTGGAGCAGCTGGGATGCAAACTAGAATCCCTATGGAATGCTGGCACTGTAGGCAGCAGCTTTACCCGCTATGCCACAGCGCCACTCCCCAGCATGTTACATCTTAGAGAGCTGTCCTAACATAGGGAGAACTTTTTCTCCCTAGCAACCCTCATATAATTCTGGTAAGCTAGGAAGAGTTGCCTTGGGATACTTGGAGACCAAAGTAGATGTCATCTGAGCCTGTAATTGGTTTTAAGAATGGAGTAGAACAGCGAGTGGGAAACAAACAACTACAACATTCTGTAACTATTGAAAACCCCTGTTTGCTTGATACTGTTCTAGGTACTAGGGCCGCAGCAGTGACTCAAACTTAGTCCTTTTATATTGCTTTTATAGTATGATGAAGAAACAGATTAAATGATTACATAGAGCAATATTAGGTATAGATGTAGTTGTGAGGAAGTAAGCTAAGGAAGTAGAACATTAGAAAAGGTATTATAAATTTAATATAACCACGTTTAACAGGAATTTGCAGAGACTTGAATTACATTAGGCAATGTAATATTTATGTTTTTTTTTTATATTTTTGTAGTTCTGCTGGCCCATGCTTTGCAATACATTGCAGAAGCTTCTACTATTAAATGACTTATAAATATTGAGCAGAGCTATAAATTAAATGGGAGACGAATGTTTAACTCAGGTGTGAGGTTTTGTCAGGTAAAGAAGCCACCCATTCAGCACATGAATAACAATATAGCATGAAGGAATCATCCATAATTTCTGTCTGTCAAGTTACATTTCTTGGAGGCACTCAGTTTTTTTAAACATGCGATTTTAGTAACTACCCTAAAATACTCTGCTAATTCTAATTATTTCTGGATTGCTTAATATTGATTACTAACCCCCTCCCCCTGCCTTACGTGTTTATTCTTTATTTTTGAGTGCCCTGCAGTTTTTCACTGGATGCTGGATATTTAGAATTTAATGTTGTCAAATGGTGGATTTGTCATCCTTTAATGTTGTTTGTATTTGGCAGTACATTTTTCTTTGTTAGGGTAGTTCCGAAACAGCCTCTACTGTGGAATATATTTGGCCCCATTATTCTGAGTTCTGCTCCATATCCCTGGGTAGAAGGAAGCCTGCCTGCCTTCTTAAAAATATTTATTTGTTTGAAAGGCAAAATTGGATTAGGAGAGAGAAAAAAATCTTCCATCCACTGGTTCACTCCCCAAAGGGCCATAAAGGCTGGAGCTGGGCTGACCCAAAGCCAGGAGTTTCTTCTAGGTCTCCCACGTGTATTCAGGGGAACAAGCACATGAGCAATCATCCACTGCTTTCCCAGGCACAATAGCAGATAGCTGATTGGAAGTGGAGCAGCCGGGACTCAAACCAATGTCCTTATGGGATGCTGGCGCCACAGGCGGTGACTTTACTGGCTGTGTCACAACCCCGACCCCAGAAGGAAGTCTTTCTACTCTGGTTAGTTCTACCAGACCTGTTCCAAGCTCTGAAAATCAGGATTGTTCTATTTCTTTCAAGTGGCTTTTTTCTTTTCCAGGACATTTTCTGCCTGTACACTGGAAGTGAGTACTCAGCCAAAGACCAGAAGGCATGACGCTAAAGATATTCAGAGTTCTTACTAAGCTACTCTTCCCCTCTCAGAACTTTGCCCTGAAAATTTTAGCCACTGGTTTCCTCAGATCTGAATGCTTGTTATCTCAGTGAGACTACTGGTCTTTGGTTTCTATCTCTATTTTCTACCAGCAAACTTTCCAGGAAGTAAGCCAGAGTTTATTGAGTTCAATTGCCTGTACTTTTTGTCTAATTTTTAAAAACTGCTGTTTCATTTTTTTGATTTGTCTGAAGGCTGGAAAATAAATGTAGTCACTGTTACATTTCCATGGTCAAAAGCAGAAGTCCAGCAGATGACTTAAGATATTAAATAAGTGAGTTAGGATTTGCTTTTCTTTTTTTAACTATATGAAAGGCAGAGAAATAGAGACGGAAAGATTTCTCATCTGTTGATTCTTGCTGTGAATGCCTGTAATGGCCCTGAGCTGAGACGGGCTGAAGCCAGAAACCAGAAACTTGGTTAGTGTCTCCCATATGGGTGGCAGGGACTCAAGTCCTTGAGCACAACATGCTGTCTCCCCAAATTCATACTAGCAGGAAGCTGGAATTGGGAACAGAACTGCGACTGAAATCGAGTTCTCCAGTATGGAATGTGGGTATCCCAAATGGCATCCTAACAGTTGTGTTAAGAACCTACCTTATGTGTTAGTTTTTGTTTAGTAGCAATGACGTTTTCGCATTTGAGGAACAATGGTGATTTAATTTGTGTACATACCTTGGAGAGTTGGATTAAAGAGCTAAGGATAAGGAGGAATAGGCAGCTATGTGGTAGTGGTTTCATTGCCAGATGCCATCAGATCTATAGAGTGGATTTGAGAATCCTGTCATGAGGACTGCCAATTTCGAGAATTTTTCATATGCTTCATGCATAGATGCATGAAAATCTAAGGGAGTTTCTTGGAGTTGAGAAAGCTGGTTCTAATGAGATAGTTCACATGATTTAATTGAGTCTTGGTGTCTGACCCTGCCATTGCGGTTATGGGAGGTGGCCTTTGGAGTAGAAGGATTATGGAGATTCCATTCTTACGCATAAAAGATCCAAATGAAATTCCAAACAACTTGGCTAAATACCTTCCCTTCCCATCCCCCAAAGATACAATGATTTTTTTTTTGTGACAGGCAGAGTGGACAGTGAGAGAGAGAGAGAAAGGTCTTCCTTTGCCGTTGGTTCACTCTCCAATAGCTGCCACGGACGGCGCGCTGCGGCCAGCACACCGCGCTGATCCGATGGCAGGAGCCAGGTGCTAGATGCTTTTTCCTGGTCTCCCATGGGGTGCAGGGCCCAAGCACTTGGGCCATCCTCCACTGCACTCCCGGGCCACAGCAGAGGGCTGGCCTGGAAGAGGGGCAACCGGGACAGAATCCGGCGCCCCAACCGGGACTAGAACCCGGTGTGCCGGCACCGCAAGGCGGAGGATTAGCCTGTTGAGCCACGGCGCCGGCCCAAAGATACAATGATTTGACCAAGCTGTGCCATTATTTAGGATGGATTATCATTTTATAAATACAATTTGTCTCCTTCCTTCTCTTTTTGCAAATACTCAGAATATCTTTAATGAGCCCATCACTATGCCAGTTACTGGGCTTCTTTTAGATATTTCCTTAATCATTGAATATTAAAAAATACTAGCTGTTTCTTTAACTAGATATAAGTGTTAACTGCAGTTTGGTTAATCTAGACAGCAGTTTGAAAAGTAAAACCTTCGGTCCTTCTAGGTACAATATATCATTGGCTCATAATATAGGATTGTGTTCGAGAAAAAAGAATAAAGTAATTTTGCACTTTCAGCATTGATATTGTCAGTTTTAAAATGTAGATTATGATAAAACCCTGGTGTATTATAACATGTAGTGTTGATGGACATATTGTGGGTGTGCTTATAGTTAGTTGATTGTGACCTAGTGATTTTATTATTGCTAAAAGAATTTTAGATTACTTTTTCATTTCTATCTATTTGAGTTGTCAGCAGAAGTGAATTATGAGTAATTTAGTTCTATAAATGTGGGCATGTTTCTTAGCCATCAGTTTCCTCATTTTTTTAAACTTTTATTTACTAAATATAAATTTCCAAAGTACAGTTTATGGATTACACTGGCTTCCTCCCCCCCCCATAATTTCCCTCCCACTTGCACCCCTCCCATCTCACGCTCCCTATCCCATTCCATTCACATTAAGATTCATTTTCTTTTTATTTTATTTTATTTTATCTTATTTTATTTTTGACAGGCAGAGTGGACAGTGAGAGAGACAGAGAAAAAGTTCTTCCTTTGCCATTGGTTCACCCTCCAATGGCCGCTGCAGCCGGTGCGCTGTGGCCGGTGCACCGCACTGATCCGATGGCAGGAGCCAGGTGCTCCCATGGGTTGCAGGGCCCAAGGACTTGGGCAATCCTCCACTGTACTACCGGGCCACAGCAGAGAGCTGGCCTGGGAGAGGGGCAGCCAGGACAGAATCCGGTGCCCGACCGGGACTAGAACCCGGTGTGCTGGCACCGCAAGGCGGAGGATTAGCCTGTTGAGCCACGGTGCCAGCCAAGATTCATTTTCAACTATCTTTATGTACAGAAGATCGATTTACCATATACTATGTAAAGATTTCATCAGTTTGCACCCACACAGAAACACAAAGTGTAAAAATACTGTTTCAGTACTAGTAATAGCATTATTTCACATTGGATACACATTAAGGACAGATCCCACATGAGAAGTAAGTACAAAGTGACTCCTGATGTTGACTTAACAATTTGACACTCTTGTTTATGGCATCAGTAATCTCCCTAGGCTCTAGTCAAATGAGTTGCCAAGGCTATGGAAGCCTCTTGAGTTCGCTGACTTTGATCTTATTTAGTAAGGTCATAGTCAAAGTGGAAGTTCTCTCCTCCCTTCAGAGAAAGGTGCCTCCTCCTTTGAAGGCCCCATTCTTTCCATTGGGATCTCACTCGCAGAGATCTTTCATTTAGGTCTTTTTTTTTTTCCCCCCCCGGAGTGCCTTGGCTTTCCATGCCTAAAATACTCTCATGGCCTCTTTAGCCATGTCCGAATGCCTTAAGGGTTGATTCTGAGGCCAAAGTGCTATTTAGGACATCTGCCATTCTATGAGTCTGCTGTGTCTCCTGCTTCCCATGCTGGATCGTTCTCTCCCTTTTTGATTCTGTCAGTTAGTATTAGCAGACACTAGTCTTGTTTGTGTGATCCTTTTGACTCTTAGACCTATCAGTATGATCAATTATGAACTGAAATTGATCACTTGGACTAGTGAGATGGCATTGGTGCATGCCACCTTGATGGGATTGTATTGGAATCCCTTGGCATGTTTCTAACTCCACCATTTGGGACAAGTCCAATTGAGCACATCCCAAATTGTACCCCTCCTCCCTCTCTTATTCCCACTCTTATATTTAACAGGGATCACTTTTCAGTGAAATTTAAACGCCTAAGAATAATTGTGTGTTAATTGCAGAGTTCAACCAATAGTACTAGTTCAAAAAAAAAATACTAAAAGGGATAAAGTATTACATTGTTCATCAACAGTCAGGACAAGGGCTGATCAAGTCACTGTTTCTCAGAGTGTCCATTTCACTTCAACAGGTTTTCCCTTTGGTGCTCAGTTAGTTGTCACCGATTAGGGAGAACATATGATATTTGTCCCTTTGGCACTGGCTTAATTCACTCAACATAATGTTTTCCAGATTCCTCCATTTTGTTGCAAATGACCAGGTTTCATTGTTGTTGACTGCTGTATAGTATTCTATAGAGTACATGTCCCATAATTTCTTTATCCAGTTTACTGTTGATGGGCATTTGGGTTGATTCCAGGTCTTAGGTATTGTGAATTGAGCTGCAATAAACATTAATGTGCAGACAGCTTTTTTGTTTGCCATTTTAATTTCCTTTGGTTAAATTCCAAGGAGTGGGATGGCTGGGTTGTATGGTAGAGTTATATTCATGTTTCTGAGGAATCTCCAGACTGTCTTCCATAGTGGCTTCACCAGTTTGCATTCCCACCAACAGTGGGTTAGTGTCCCTTTTTCCCCACATCCTCTCCAGCATCTATTGTTGGTAGACTTCTGCATGTGAGCCATTCTAACCGGGTTGAGGTGAAACCTCATTGTGGTTTTGATTTCTATTTCCCTGATTGCTAGTGATCTTGAACATTTTTTCATGTGTCTGTTGGCCATTTGGATTTCCTCTTTTACAAAATGTCTATTGAGGTCCTTGGCCCATCTCTTAAGTGGGTTGTTTTGATGTTGTGGCATTTCTTAGTCTCTTTGTAGATTCTGGTTATCAACCCTTTATCTGTTGCATAGTTTGCAAATATTTTTCCCATTCTGCCATTGCCTGTTCACTTTCCTGACTGTTTCTTTTGCAGTACAGAAACTTCTCAATTTGATGCAATCCCAAATGTTAATTTTGGCTTAGACTGCCTGTGCTTCTGGGGTCTTTTCCAATAAGTCTTTGCTGGTACCTATATCTTGCAGGGTTTCTCAAATGTTCTCTAATAATTTGATGGCGTTGGGTCATAAATTTAAGTCTTTAATCCATGTTGAGTGAATTTTTGTGTAAGGTGAAAGGTAGAGGTCTTGCTTCATGATTCTGCACGTGGAAATCCAATTTTCCCAGCACCATTTATTAAACAGACTGTCCTTATCCAGGGATTGTTTTTGGATCCTTGATCAAATATAAGTTGGCTGTAAATGTTTGGATTGATTTCTGGTGTTTCTGTTCTGTTCCATTGGTCTATCCATCCTTTTCTGTACAAGTACCATGCTGGTTTGATAACTACTGCCCTGTAGTATGTCCTGAAATCTGGTATTGTGATGCCTCCAGCTTTGTTTTTGTTGTACAAGATTGCTTTAGCTTTTCGAGGTCTCCTGTGTCTCCATATGAATTTCAGCATCATTTTTTCCATATCAGAGAAGAATGTCTTTGGTATTTTGATTGGTATTCTTTAAATCTGTAAATTGATTTTGGGAGAATGGACATTTTGATGATATTGATTCTTGCAATCCATGAGCATGGAAGATTTCTCCATTTTTTGGTATCCTCTTCTATTTATTTCTTTAAGGTTTTGTAATTTTCATTGTAGAGATCTTTAACGTCTTTGGTTAAGTTTATTCCAAGGTAGTTAATTGTTTTTGTAGCTATTGTGAATGGGATTGATCTTAGAAGTTCTTTCTCAGCCATGGCATTGCCTGTGTATACAAAGGCTGTTGATTTTTGTGCATTGATTTTATATCCTACTACTTTGCCAAACTCTCCTATGAGTTCCAGTAGTCTCTGAGTAGAGTTCTTTGGATCTCCTAAGTAAAGAATCATATTATCTGCAAAGTGGAATAGTTTGAGTTCTTCCTTCCCAATTTGTATCTCTTTAATTTTTCTTGCCTAATAGCTCTTGCTAAAACTTCGAGAACTATATTAAACAGCACTGGTGAGAGTTGGAATCCCTGTCTGGTACCAGATCTCAATGGAAATGCTTCCAACTTTTCCCAATTCAATAGGATGTTGCCCGTGGGTTTTTCATTAATTGCTTTGATTGTATTATGGAATATTCCTTCCATACCCAGTTTGCTTGGAGTTTTCATCATGAAAGGGTGTTGTATTTTAGCAAATGCTTTCTCTGCGTTTATTGAGATAATCTTATGGTTTTTCTTCTGCAGTCTGTTAATGTGGTATATCACGTTGATTGTTTTGCAAACATTGAACCATCCCTGCATACCAGGGATAAATCCCACTTGGTATGAGTGGATCATCTTTCTGATGTGTTGTTGCATTCTATTGGCCAGAATTTATTTTATTTTTTATTTTTATTTTTTGACAGGCAGAGTGGACAGTGAGAGAGAAAGGTCTTCCTTTTTGCCATTGGTTCACTCTCCAATGGCTGCCGTGGCTGGCACGCTGCAGCCGGCACACTGCGCTGATCAGATGGCTGGAGCCAGGTGCTTCTCCTGGTATCCCATGGGGTGCAGGCCCAAGCACTTGGGCCATCCTCCTCTGCACTCCCTGGCCACAGCAGAAAGCTGGCCTGGAAGAGGGGCAACCAGGACAGAATCCAGTGCCCCAACTGGGACTAGAACCCAGTGTGCCAGTGCCGCAAGGCAGAGGATTAGCCTAGTGAGCCGTGGCACCATCTGAATTGACCAGAATTTTATTGAGGATTTTTGCATCTATGTTCATCAGGGTATTGGTCTGTAATTCTCTTTCAATGCTGCATCTTTTTCTGGCTTAGGAATTAAGGTGATTCTGGCTTCATATAAACAATTTGGAAGGATTCCCTCTTTTTCGATTGTTCTGAATAGTGTGAGAAGAATTGGAGTTAGTTTTTTAAATGTCTGGTAGAATTCAGCAGTGAATCCATCTGGTCCTGGGCTTTTCTTTGTTGGGAGTGCCTTTATTACTGTTTCAATTTCTCAGTTATGGGTCTGTTTAGGTTTTCTGTGTCTTCCTGGTTCAATATAGGTAGGTTGCATGTGTCCAGGAATCTATCCATTTCTGATAGGTTTCCCTGTTCCCTGGCATACAAGTCCTTGTAGTAATTTCTGATGATTCTTTTTTATTTCTGTGGTATTGGTACGTTTATTTTTTCATCTTTGATTTTATTGATACGGGTCTTTTTTTAGTTAGTTGGGCCAATGGGGTGTGGATTTTGTTTACTTTTTCAAAAAACCAGCTCCTCCTTTGGCTGATTTTTTGTAATTTTTATTTTTTTGGTTTCAATCCTGTTGATTTCTTCTCTGATTTTAATTATTTCTCTTCTATTAGATTTGGGTCTGGTTTGCTGCAAATTTTCTAGATCCTTGAGATGAATTGAAAGCTCCTTTATTTGGTACCTTTCCAATTTCTTTATGTAGGCACCTGTTGATATAAACTTTCCTATTAACACTGCTTTTGCTGTATCACAAGTTTTGGTATGTTGTGCTGTTATCCTCATTTACTTCCAGAAAATTTTTGATTTCTCTTTGGATTTCTTCTATGACCCGATGTTCATTCAGGAGCATGTTGTTCAGTATCCATGTGTTTGCATATGCTCTAGGGATTCCTGAATTGCTAATTTCCAACTTCATTCCTTTATGGTCTGAGAAGCTGCATCGTATGATTCTAATTCTTTTGAATTTGCTGAGACTTGCTTTATGGCCTAATATGTGGTCAATCCTAGAGAAGGTTCCATGTACTGCTGAGAAGAATGTAAATGCTTTATGTGTAGGATGAAAAGTTCTGTAGATATGTTAGATCCTTTTGGGCTATAGTGTCTTTTAAATCTACTGTCTCCTTGTTGATCTTCTGTCCTGTTGATCTGTCTCTGAGAGTGGAGTATTGAAGTCCCCCAGTATTATTGTATTGGAGTCTAAGTCTCCGTTTAAGTCCCTTAACGAATCTTTTAATTAAACTGGTGCTCTGTAATTAGGTGCATATACATTAATAATCATTATATCTTTCTGTTGAATTGATCTCTTAATCATTATATAGTGCCCCTCTTTGTCTCTCTTAACAGTTTTTGTGTTAAAGTTTGTTGTCCGATATTAAGATGGCTACGCCCGCTCTTTTTTCATTTCTGTTGGCATGGTATATCTTTTTCAGCCTTTCACTTTCAGTCTGTATGCATCTTTGTTGGAAAGATGTTTCTTGTAAGCAGCAAATAGATGGGTTTTGTTCCTTAACCCAATCAGCCAATCTGTATTTAACTGGACAGTTCAGGCCATTAACATTCAATGTGACTATTGATAAGTAACTTTTCCCTGCCATTTGCCAAAGATTTTTTTCTAATATATGCTTTGAGCTTCCTGTGATCTTTTGCTGTGGGATTTCCTTCCTTTATCTTTCGTATTGATGACCATGTTTCTGTGTTTCTGTGTGTAACACATCTTTAAGCATCTATTGCAGGGCTTGACGAGTGGCGACGAATTCTTTCAATTTCTGTTTGCTATGAAAGGTCTTTATTTCACTTTCATTCACAGATGAGAGCTTGACAGGATATAATCTTCTGGGCTGGCAGTTTTTCTCTCTTAGTACCTGGGCTATATATTGCCATTCCCTTCTAGCCTGTAGGGTTTCTGATGAGAAGTCAGCTGTGAGTCTAATTGGAGATCCTCTGAGAGTAATCTGACGTTTCTCTCTTGCACATTTTAGAATCTTTTCTTTGTTTCACTGTGGTGAGTTTGATTACAACATGCAACATGTCGTGGTGAGGATCTCTTTTGGTCATGTTTACTAGGGGTTCTATGAGCTTCCTGTACTAGGATGTCTGTTCTTCTCCAGACCCAGAAAGTTCTCTGCTAGTATCTCACTAAAAAGGCCTTCTAATCCTTTCTCCTTCTCCATGCCTTCAGGAACTCCTAGAACCTGAATGTTGGGGTTTTTTATTAGTATCCTGTAGATTCCCAACAATATTTTTTAGATTTCTAATTTCCTCTTTTCTTTGGTTTGACTGTATATTTTCCTGTGCTCTGTCTTCTAAGTCCAATATTCTCTCTTCTGTTTCACTGACTGTTTTTAAGGCTCTCTAATGTGTGTGTCATTTGATCTGTTGAGTTCTTCATTTCATTTTGTTTTCTCTTCACTATCACACTTTCCTGTTCTACTAGTTTCTGCATTTCATTTTGATTCCTACTTAAGATTTCATTTTCTCAAAGATTTTCTATCCTGTCCAGTAAGGATTTCCCTAGCTCAAACATTTGTTTTTGAAAACTTATAATTGTCCTTATTATAAATTTTTTGAAATCGGTATCTTGCATTTCTTCCATCTTATCATCTTCGTAATCTTGCTTTGGAGTGTATTGTTCATTTGGGGTTGTCATAATGTCTTCCTTGTTCTTGTTTGCTCAGTTTCTGCGTTTTTTGCTTGGCATTGTGGAGATACTCTTTGGATTCTTTGTCCCTCACTGTGGTGTTTTTTCTTTTTATACTGTGACTATATTAAGTGGGCTGTCTGCTTTTGATGGAGCCTTAGAGGCTTGAGATGGGTGTGAACTGAGAGCTCTGTTTGCTTCCTCAGGGTTAAGGGTATGCCAAAGGTCACACTCCCAGGTTAGGTGTGGTAAATATCTTTTTTGTTTGTTTTTTGATTCAAAATGGAAGTAATTCCACACAGCTGAGCAGAATTGAAGGTAGGTAGCGGGCGAATGATATACCCACAGGAGCCTCTTTCCCAAGGACCACACAGGGAATCTGTGCTGCCCTCAGTGTGGACTCAAATTCTCATGCAGTCTCCCACTGGGTTGCCAAAGTTACCAAGTTGTAGCATCTCTGTAGAGTACTCATGTGAATTTTGTGATTTCTGTCACCCAACGTCTCTTTTTTCACAGTCTCAGTTCATAGCACCACACATTCACTAGGTCCTAATCTCCTGTTATTTCACCCTCCTTCCCCAGTCATGTTTTTTCTGCTTGGCTGAGCGCTGGTGCAGCCCTGAGGTCACCCTGCTTATGACATATGTCCAAAATGGCACCTGCTCTTTGTCTTGCTTGCCTTTGAGAGGTGAGCAGAGACAGAGAAACTCGTGTCCATATTTGTCACTTTTTTTTTCCTCTTCTAGTTAGCCTGGTGAACTTTTCCCCACAGGGTTTCTTTCTTTCTTTTTTTTTTGACAGGCAGAGTGGAGAGTGAGAGAGACAGAGAGAAAGGTCTTCCTTTTTGCCGTTGGTTCACTCTCCAATGGCCGCCGCAGCCAGTGCACTGCAGCCAGCGCACTGCAGCCGGTGCACCACGCTGATCTGATGGCAGGAGCCAGGTGCTTCTCCTGGTCTCCCATGGGGTGCAGGGCCCAAGCACTTGGGCCATCCTCCACTGCACTCCCTGGCCACAGCAGAGAGCTGGCCTGGAAAAGGGTCAACTGGGACAGAATCCGATGCCCCGACTGGGACTAGAACCCGGTGTGGTGGCGCTGCTAGCAGAGGATTAGCCTATTGAGCCACAGCACTGGCCTCCCCATGGGGTTTCAAGCCTCGTTCCCTCTAGTCTCCTCTTTCTGCTTGCCTCCTGGTGTCTCAGGCTATTGAGGTTTGGCTCACCTCGCGTTCCAGCGCTGGTGCATTGATTCTGCTGCTTTTGTTCCGAACCATGGGCTTCCACGCTCTCCACGTAGGTCCACTGTGGATCACTAGTTCCAGAAGAGTTTCCTCTGGTATTTCTTCCCCTACTCTTCCTTGAACCTGCAGTAACTCCATTTTTATTAAACTGTCTCTTCCCAGACTATCAGTGTGCTCCCTTCCTATTCTGCCATCTTCCTGCTCTTGGATGCTACACTTCTGATCCAGCTTCCTGCTAATGTGCCATTGTCTAGCTGTGAGGCATCTGGTCCCCCTGAGAACTTGGTAAAGACCCTACCGATCGAAGTTCATTCACAGAAAGGCAAAGCGGAGCCACCTGGAGCCACCACCAGAAACAGCACTGGAAAGCAGAGAATCGGTTTCCTCATCTTTAAGATGAGGATAAAAATATCTGTTTGACAAAGTTATAAAAAATAGGAAAGACTAAGCAAGTGTCTCTCAGCTTATTAGTGTTTTGTAAACATCAGTCATTGTCTTTTGTGGTCTTTCCCTTCTCCCCAAGTTTGTACATTTTTTGGGGAAAGTCTATCTTTGCTTAAAAGGTTAAATTGATTAACTACAATGTTAGAGTTATTTAAAAAAAGATATTAATACATATTACATATTTATATCTTGCATTTGCCATTGGGCTGTTAATTCACATGTCGCCTCTTAATGGATAACAATAATAAGTGTAATTAAGGTAACCATGAATAGAGGCATGATATTCTTTTGTGAAGTATTGCATTACTTTGCTTCTGCTTTATTTTATGACCACTTACAGAAATATAAGGTCTCCAAAAAGGTGGACCTTGGATATACTATTTGGTGCTAGTAGTCAAAGATGATGTAATTCTTTGGGAAATGTTACAGATTATTCTTTAGGTGATTTGATTGTTTTGTCATTCTTTTTATTAGATTTTTCAGTAAATCCAGTTTTCAAAATTGAATTATACTTTATAGGACATTATCATTTAAAGGACCTAATGCATAAGTATACTTCTAAAATTGAATAATTTTGTTTCCAAAACAGATTTTTTATTTAATTTCAGAATTCTTTAAGTACAGCTATTTTAGTGCAAGAGATTTTAGATTTGTCCTTTTTCAGAAAGAAAAGGAAAAAAGTAGTATGTATAAAATCTTACATAATAAAGATTGCTGATAGTTAGGGAAATGTATGTAGACTAATTATTCCAAGAAGGCTGCATCTTTTTTTCTTATATAAAGATTTATTTACTTATTTACTTGAAAGTCAGAGTTACGCAGAGGGAGGAGAGGGAGAGAGAGAGGTCGTCCATCCAGTGGTTTACTCCCCAATTCACTGCAATGGCCAGAGCTGTGCTGATCTGAAGCCAGGAGCCAGGAGCTTCTTCTGGGTCTCCCACGCAGGTGCAGGGGCCCAAGGACTTAGGCCATCTTCTACTGTCTTCGCAGGCCATAGCAGGGAGCAAGATGGGAAGTAGAGCACCCGCGTCTCGAACCAGTGCCCATATGGGATGCTGGCACTTCAGGCCAGGGTGTTTACCAGCTGTGCCACAGTGCTGGCCCTAGAAGGCCGTGTCTTGATATGTGTGGACTTCTCTTCTAGAAATTATATATTAAAAAGGAGCAGAGTATGTGCTGTTAAGGACTCATTTGGATAAAATTACTGAGGAAATACTGAACAATTTAAGAGACTGATAATAACTCTGGGAAACTAAACGTGATTGTCAGTAAAAGTGTAGTAATTTAGAGTAATCTGTTAGGCCCTTCTAAACTGAATAATTTATTCAATTTCTTTTAGATGTAAACATGATATAACAAGTAATAGGTGAGCATTAAATTCTGTGTGATAATTTTAGAAATTTTTTGTGGTGCATAATCTAGTTTACAGTTATGGTTTTGATTTTATTGTTTATTAGAATTTTGTAAATTTTTGTGGTACCTGAAATATTAGAGCAAACTAAAGTGAATTATAGGCCAGCACCACGGCTCACTAGGCTAATCCTCCACTTGTGGCACCAGCACCCTGGATTCTAGTCCTGGTTGGGGCACCGGATTCTGTCCCGGTCGCTCCTCTTCCTGTCCAGCTCTCTGCTATGTCCCAGGAGTGCAGTGGAGGATGGCCCAAGTACTTGGGCCCTGTACCCGCATGGGAGAACAGGAGAAGCTCCTGGCTCCTGGCTTTGGATCGGCATGGCGGCCTTTTGAGGGGCAAACCAATGGAAGAAAGACCTTTCTCTCTCTTTCTGTCTAACTCTACCTGTCAAAATATAAAGTGAATTATAAATATTTTAATACTTTATCATTACATTTTAAAATTTTTTTAAAAAAATTTTTATAAGTCAGAATTAGATCTTTCATTTGGTGGTTCAGTACCAAAATGACTGTGACAGCCAGGGCTGGTCTAGGTCAAAGCCAGGAACCAGGAACAATTCAGGTCTCCCATGTGAGTGCAGGGGCCCAAGCAATTGGGCCATCAGCTCTGCTTTCCCAGGTGCTTTAGCAGGGAGCTAGATCAGAAGTGCAGTAGCCGGGACTTGAACTAGCACCCATATGGGATGCCAGCGCATAGGCATGAACTTAACCCACTGAGCCACAGTACAAGCCTCTGTCATTACATTCTGAAGTAACTAGTTTTAGCATATACTTTTTATCAATTTTCTTTTGTGCATAAACTGTTATATCTATTTTTCTCTGTGTGTTACGTTTATAGAAAATGAAAATCCACATTCAGAGGTCAGTACAATTAATGTTTTTTTTTGGAAAATGAGCAAAGTACCATGTGAAAGTTTCCTGTGAAGGGGTAAATTATTTTTATATTGCATTCTTATTTTAGAAATACATTTAGGGGGCTGGTGCTGTGGCATAGTAGGCTGAGCCTCTGCTGTGGCACCAGCATCCCATATGGGTGCCGGTTTATGTCCTGGCTGCTCCTCTTCTGGTCCAGCTCTCTGCTTATGGCCTGGGAGGGCAATGAAGGATGGCTTAAGTGCTTGAGCTCTTGCATCCATGCAGGAGACCTGAAGGAAGCTCCTGGCTCCTGGCTTCAGATCAGCCTGGCTTGGGCTGTAGCAGCCAGCTGAGGAGTGAACCAGTGGATGGAAGGCCTTTCAGTCTTTCCTCTCTATGTATGTAACTCTACCTCTCAAATGAATAAATTAAATCTTAAAAGAGATATAGATATAGGGGTTTGATAACACTGTATTCTCCTTATAGATTTTTCCTGTTTTTTTTTTTTTTGAGATCTTAATGGATTTTCAAGTATATCAAATGATAGCTATAGACATCTTTAAAACTGTAATAATCCTGAAACGTTAGCATGAAACTGAATGGTATAAAGAGGAACAGTTTCTCAAGATATACTATACTATGCCTGTAATATTTTCGTTTAGTTTTTTTAAAAACAAACCCTGCTAAATCCTCAACAAAATACTAGCAAAGCTAATATAGCCTATGAAAAAGATTAGGCACCATGACTGAGAAGGATTTATTCCAGGAAGACAAAATTGATTCAACATAAAGTCATTGCAATACAACACATCGATAAGAGAAAAATGGGAATAAACATATCAGCTGATGCAGAAAAGATATTTGACAAAATCCAACACCTTATGATGAAAGCAATTAGAAAACTAAGATTAGTATGGAACGTCCTCAACTTAATAAAGGGCATTTATCAGAAACCCACATCTAACATAATTTTCAATGTTGAAAGACTGAAAGTTTTCTCCTGAAAATCAGGACAAGAATTAGGCATAGATGCCTTTCTACCAAACAATTGTATAACAGAGCTTTTCAGTATTGTAGTAGAAACTGTAAACAGAGCAATTAGAAAAAAAGACATCGACATTGGAAAAAGAAAATATAAAATGTCCGTAGGAGTCATGATACATACGTGTGTATACACACACACACACACATACATACACATACACATACACATACACATACACACACACACACACACATACACACACAGAAGATCCCAAAGAAGCCAAAGGAATATTACTAGAGGTGATAAATGAATTCAGTAGTGTTGCAGAGTACAAGATCTATACACAAAAACAGTTTTTGTATATCTGTAGTAAATAATCTGAAAAGGACATTACAAAAACAATTCTATTTGTAATAGCATCTAAATTTACCTAAAGAGTTTTCCATGTCTTTTTCATCTAACAGGCACTACTGAAATAAATTTTAAGATTGCTAAATAAAAGGGAAAACATTTCCTGTTCTTTGGTAAGAACACTTAATATGTTAAAGCATCAGTCCTTCCCAAAATGTTCTATACATTGAGAACATCCCTTATTGAAATTTCAGAATTTCAAAGCTGTTCATGTGCAGTTTTGGGCTCCAAATAAGCAAAAACAATCTTGAAAAAATAACATCTGAAGACTCATGTTTCCCTACTTCAAAAGATACTGCATAGCTGAAGTAATCTTGACTATGTGAAGGAGAGAGATGCAGACGATTGGAATAGAACTGAGTCAAGAAAGAAACACGTATGCTGATGGCTAATTTTTGACAAGTCTGCCATATCTATTAATGAGAAAACAGAAAAAAGGGGGAAACTTGAAATATGGAATAAATTTTCATGAGCTTGGATGAAAGAGATGACACCAAAAATATAAGCAACAAAAGAACAGTAAGTAGAACCTCAGATTTTAAAATTTTCTTCATCAAAGGATATTATTGCAAAAGTGCTAAGACAATATACAGAATAGAAAAAAAATATATATATATATATCATAGTTCATGGAGACTTGCTATGCAGAGAACTCCTTAAACCCAACAGTAATTAATTTAACAACAGGCAGGGCTGGCACTGTGGCATAGAGTTATGCTGCCACCTGAAGTAGGTGCTGGCATCCCATATCGGCACTGGTTTGAGCGTCAGCTGTCCCACTCCTGACTCAGCTCCCTACTCATGTGCCTGGGAAAACAGCAGAAGATGGCCCAAGTCCCTGGGCCTCTTGCCACCCATGTGGGAGACCCAGAAGAGGTGTATGTCTCTGCTTCCGCTTGGCCCAGCCTCTGCCATTGTGGCCATTTGAAGAGTGAGCTAGTGGATGGAAGATTCCCTCCTCCCCCACTCTCATATATATAATCTCTCTATATATAATCTTTATATGTATGTAATCTTTATATAATCTCTCTCTGCCTTTCAAATAATTAACTAAATCTATAAAAAACAGGAAGTTGATTTGAATTATTTCTCCAAAGGAGATATAAAAATGACCAATGCCTACACAAAAAGATACTTAAGAACATTAGTTACTAGAGAAATATAAATGAAAATCACAATAAAATATCACATCACTCATGTTAGGATGACTGTAATAAATGGAATATACTAGTCCTGGTATTTATGTAGAAAATGCAAGTTCTTAGACAATAGAGATTGTCAGGATATGAGGGAAGGGTAAAATGTGGAGGTTCTACTCATTGGTTTCAGAGGTTTTTGGGGTCATGGAAAATTTGGGAAATAGAGGTGATGGTTGCAGTTTTGTCATCGTAATTAGCTCTACCAGGTATACACTTAAAAATGTTAAAATATTACATTTTATGTTTGCATTTGACTAAATTAAAGAAATACAAACCTGTGCAATAGTTAGCCAATAAGGATGTGTAATCAGAATTAAAATGAGGGGCCGGCGCTGCGGCTCCATAGGCTAATCCTCCGCCTACAGTGCTGCCACACCGGGATCTAGTCCCGGTCGGAGAACCGGATTCTGTCCTGGTCGCTCTTCTTCCTGTCCGGCTCTCTACTACGTCCCAGGAGTGCAGTGGAGGATGGCCCAAGTGCTTGGGCCCTGCACCCCATGGGAGACCAGGAGAAGCACCTGGCTCCTGCCATCGGATCAGCGCAGTGCGCCTGCCACAGTGTGCCGGCCGCAATGGCCATTAGCGGGTGAACCAATGGCAAAGGAAGACCTTTCTCTCTGTGTCTCTCTCTCACTGTCTACTTTGCTGTCAAAAAAAAAAAAAAAATGAGAATTTAAGTGATTAAGTCGAGTGGCATTGTCTAGTAGATGTATTTGCAGTGGTTGAAGTGTTCTGTGATGTCAGTACTGCCAATATAGTAGCCACTCAATGTGACTAATGATCACTTGAATGTTGCTAGTTTGGCTGAGGAAATGAGTTTTAAAGTTCATATAATTTACTTAAATGTAGTTACATATAGCTAGTTGATACTGTATTTGGCAGCACATTTCCAGAAATTAATGCAGTTTGGTGTATGGTTTTACAGATTTCTTCTGTAGGTGCATTAAAATGACTTAAAATTACTTTATAAATTATGTGATATCTGATCTAATATCTGTGAAAATTTGCTAAAATCTTGCAGATACTTATATCAACATCTGTGTCTGTGGAATACGTTGAGTAAGCAGTGTCTAAATATTTTGTTTAGAGTGTACTTGTGAAACAGTGATGCAGGAAAATTAAAAATATGCTTTCAGTTGCTTTTGGTTAGGGTTGCCAATGTGTAAATGATTTATGGAAAAAAACTCTGCTTTCTGTACAGTCAAATGAGATTCCACTGTGTTTCTTTGACATTCATTTAAGTTCAGTAAACATTTACTAAGGGCTGGCATTGTGATATGCAACATGGTAGACTCTTAAGAAGCCAAAATGAGTGAGAACCAGTACGGGCCTTACGGAGCACACTTTCTCAAGTCTAATGGGAATGATTTAATGGTGGTACCTGTAATACGGCTCTGATATCAGCCTCAATAAACCGTGGATATGCCTGAAAGATTTGAGAAACTTTTTTAACAGAACATTTTATTTATTAGCCTTCGTACTGTCTGTTATGGAAAATTTCAAACATATGGAAGTAGTTAGAATTGTATAATGAATGTCCATATAATAATCATCCAACTTCATTTATTACAGGCTATTTCACCTATTTCATCTCCTGTATATTTATATAGATTATTTTGAGTCACATCTTAAGAATTTAAACTATAAAATCACCATTTGTAAATAATACTCTTGAAATACATGTGTAACATGCGTATTTACAAATGAATGCATACCACAATAGCATTATACTACCTGAATTTCAATAATAGTTTAGTAATTTGAAATATCAGTGCATACATCTATTTGTACACATTCATATTTATATATGTACATCCTTCTTCCTATCAATTTGTACATAAATAAAATTTGTATATTACGTATCTATAATCCCAATATTCCTAAAATTATTTCAGAATTATCAGGTCTATGTTCATTTCTCTTGATTTCTGTCATAAATTATTTTTCAGTTTTTTTCTGTGAGGAGAGATGGAGAGAAATCACTGTAAAGGCTTTAGAGTAGTTCAAGTGCCAAAATTAAACCTTGGTGGAATTGGCGTAGAATTGATTAATTGTGTATGTATGTTTGTGGATAGGAGAGTGGTTATTTTTCAGTTATTCAGACAGCTCCAATGTTTGTAAGAACATCTGCTCCCTAAGTTGTGAATTTCAATTTGTATATTTTTAACACCAAAGTTTAATTTTTCCTACTTTTTTTACATTAAGTAAATATTTGAACAAAAACAGCTGTTCTTGGTTATTATGTGTTCCCTATAAATTTTGTTAATCCAATATGACATATGTGTCTGCTGTTCATTTGACTGTATGAAATGCATTGCCTAGGAAATTGAACACTACAAGTTTTGGAAAGAAATTCCCTATCATGCCCTATCAGTGTTTTCCAAAATATTTTCCTGTTCCATGAGGTGTTGTTGTTTCACTTTTTCTTTTCTTCTGAAAAGCGTTTAAGTTCTGTATCCTGAATTATTTAGGAAATCTTTGTGGCAAGTGATTAGCATAGCAAAAAAGAAAAAAGCCTTTATCACAGCATCAATTTGTCCCTCTTTTGCTATTTTTGTAATCGAATGAGCACATAAATATTGCACAGAATATCATGGTAGTATTTGTAGCTTTCTAGTTTTCTCAGGTCATATTACTTGTAATTCCTAACTTCTTGTAAGGCAGCTTCTCTTAAGACATCATCTTGCAGGCCCTTTAAAATTTTTTTCTTCAATACATCAGCTGATAACATTCAGCTTATATCTAGTAGTTGATGAATGAGTTGTGACATTTGTCCATTGAGTTGAATTACCTAAATAATTACAACAGGGCTAAGAATGGGGAGTATGTCCTCCACTCATAGTCAGCAAGTTTGCTCAGGTAAATGCCTGTGCTGATTGTTAGCATTCACTAAAGAATTATGGTATTATTCTAAGTAGCCTCACCTTTCTAGCCAAGAAATACTGATTTGTAGAGGTACTGCCCTCCTCCTCCAGACTTTTCCTGTGTGCCTCCCTTCTCTGATTCCCCAAGAAAATGCTTCTGCCTTCTAGAGGAGGATACAGGAGAATTGGTGTTTTTATTCAGTCGTTCGTGCATTTATTCAACAATCTATTGAACACCTTTTGTTTTTTAATTTTTTTTTTTTTGACAGAGTGGACAGAGAGAGAGAAAGGTCTTCCTTTGCCGTTGGTTCACCTTCCAATGGCCACCGCGGCCAGCGCACTGCAACCGGCACACCGTGCTGATCTGATGGCAGGAGCCAGGTGCTTCTCCTGGTCTCCCATGGGGTGCAGGGCCCAAGCACTTGGGCCATTCTCCACTGCACTCCCTGGCCACAGCAGAGAGCTGGCCTGGAAAAGGGGCAACCAGGACAGAATCCGGAGCCCCAGCCGGGACTAGAACCCGGTGTGCCGGCGCCACAAGGCGGAGGATTAGCCTGTTGAGCCACGGCGCTGGCTGAACACCTTTTCATTTATTTATTTGAAAGGTCGAGTTATAGAGAGACAGATGCAGAGAGGGAGAAGGAGGCCTTCCATTCCCTGGTTGGGCTTCTTCTGGGTTTCTCATGTGGGTGCAGGGGCCCAAGGACTCAGGCCATCTTCTGTCTTCCCAGGCCGTAGCAGAGACCTGGATTGGAAGAGGGGCAGCTGGGACTCAAACTGGTGCCCATATGGGATGCTGATACTGCAGGCAGCGGCTTTTCCTGCTATGCCACAGTGCCAGCCCCTTGGATGGATACCTTAAGGAACTGAGTCCTGTTCCACAGTACTAATATCCAAACGGAGAAAAATATACTTAATGCAAGCACAGATAGTTTTCTAGTGAAGAAAGATAATAAGCTGAAAAATAGATACTTTTTAAAGTGACAAACAGTATTATGGTGAAAATAAAGCAAAGGTAGAGAGACAAGTTGGAAGGATAAGAGGAGAGTAGATAGATATTTCTCTGGAAAAGGAAAGACAAATATTGGCACTTGAAGGAAGTGATGAAGTAATTCTTTTGGATACTTGAATAAGAGTATTCTCTAGTAGGAACTAGCAAGAACAAATGCTCACAAGTGTAATTATGTTTCTGGCATGGCAAGGAGGTCAGAGTGACTAAATTCCAACATATGTTAACTGGATAAAAGCCCCTAAGTCCATTCAGCTTTTTTCCTCTGCCCCAAGCTGTCTGTGTTATCAAGATCACAGACAGGCCTGTGTTTTGGCACAGCAGATTAAGCTGCCACTTGGGAAGCTAGCATCTTATGGCAGAGTGTCAATTTGGTTCCTGACTGCTCCACTCCATTGCAGCTTCCTGCTAATGTACTTGGGAAGACAGCTGAGATGGCTGAAGTAGTTGGGCCCCTGCCATCCTTGTGGGAGACCCGGATGGAGGTCCCGGCTCATGGCTTCAGTCCAGCCCAGATCTGGCTGTCGTGGCTGTTTGGGGACTGAACAAGTAGGTGAGAGATCTTGTTCTCTCTGTTTCTGTCTCTTTCTCACTGATATTTCACATCAAAAAAAAGAGATGGGTATGTCTACTCCTGGGACATAATAGGAACTGAGTACATAGCAGTTATTGTTGTTATCTTAGTGTGTTTAGATATATCCTCAATGGAGAAGAGTAGAACAGAAGATTATGTGCATCCTGAATGTAGAAGTTTGGCCTGTGGCCTTGTCCTCCAGTTAATTATTACACCTTGACTAACACTGTATTTCTCTAGATCTGAATTTAATAAATATAAAGTAAGGAAATTGGATTAACTGAGAAT
This sequence comes from Sylvilagus floridanus, assembly GCA_949820135.1. NCBI lineage: Eukaryota > Metazoa > Chordata > Mammalia > Lagomorpha > Leporidae > Sylvilagus > Sylvilagus floridanus. The sequence continues at coordinate 22,496,876 of OX463236.1, forward strand.
CCTGAATAGTTCTGATATGTTACAGTTGCAGAAATTATAATTTATAGATGAGTCATCACTTTAGAAAAAGTGCTACTTTTGCAAAACCTGTCTTTGGAGTCTAAACTAGAGATCCAATTTAGTACATGTATGATGTTTTCCAGATTCATCCATTTAGTTGCAAGTGACCAGATTTTTTTTTTAACTGCTGTGTAGTATTCCATAGAGTACATATCCCATAGTTTCTTTATCCAGTGTTCTGTTGATGGGCATTTAGGTTGATTGATGTCTTGGCTATTGTGAGTTGAACTGCAGTAAACATGGAGGTGCAGAAGACTCTCTTGATTTGCTGATTTCGTTTCCTTTGGGTAAATTTCAAGGAGTAGTCTAACTAAATTAGCTGTGTATGATCATAGACCATTTATTTATACTCTCTGGCCCTTATTTTCTTACCTGAAAAATAAAGCTGTTTGATGACTAACATCCTTTTTTTTAAAATTTAATTTAATTTTTAATTTTTTGACAGGCAGAGTGGATAGAGAGACAAAAAAGAGAAAGGTCTTCCCTTTGCTGTTGGTTCACCCTCCAAAGGCTGCCATGGCCAGCGCGCTGCAGCCGGTGCACTGCGCTGGTCAGATGGCTGGATCCAGGTGCTTCTCCTGGTCTCCCATGGGGTGCAGGGCCCAAGCACTTGGGCCATCCTCCACTGCACTCCTGGGCCACAGCATAGAGCTGGTCTGGAGGAGGGGCAACCAGGACAGAATCCGGCGCCCAGACCGGGACTAGAACCCTGTGTGCCAGCGCTGCAAGGCGGGGGATTAGCTTATTGAGCCGCGGCGCTGGCTAAGGTCCTTTTCAATTCTAAAAGTCTAAGAATTTATGAGGTAAGGTTTATATTGCTTGACTAGTTTATTTAAGATTTAAGAAATTACACCTATATGTATATGAGTAGTCATAATTTTGTTTATTTCTCAGTTGCCCTCATACTTGCTGAATCTTTTTTGAGTTCTATGATAGATGTTGTAGATCTAGCTGTTAGGACAGTCATAGACTTTGCCTTCCTGGGGCACAGTCTCCAATGATGAAGAGTGGAAGTAACTAACACATGTAATAACTAAGTAATTGTTGCATCCAGATATGTAACTAAGGGTATAAGCGAATTGAGAAGATTAGTGGAAAACTGAACATGGGAGTCATTGAGGGAGTGGAGCAGTAGAGAATTCATATGCAAAGACTCTGAGTGAAAAGCATCTTAAAATGTTTAAAGAATTAGAAGAAAACAATACTAGAGTATGTAACAGAATTTGGTAAGGTGGGTGAGTTGTTGGTCCTATTGTGATTTGTAAGCCATTTAAAGATTTTGTTTTTTAATGCTAATGTCCTTGATAGTATGTGATACAATAGATGTTAATACCCATAAAATACATTTTTCTTTTTTATTGGAGAAATATTTTTTGTCAGTCACTACTGCTGGTGCCATCTGATCAGATCCTGCCTTCTCCCAGCACCTACTTTTTAACAATGTTTTGAAACATATTAACATTTGCAAGGCCCCTATATAGGCATAAGTAATTTTTATATAGTCAGATATGATTTTTTTAGATTATCTGTTTATATTTTCTATGCCCTTAAATGTAATGAGTTGATAATTTTAACATTTTTAAAAATAGCAAAATAATATACAACTTGTACTTCATATTTTTGTTTTTTGTTTTTCATCCAACTTGCTTTTTTCACCACTGATTGCTTTCTTCATTAGGAGATTTTAGCATTTACAACTGTATTTCTTAATATGTGAATAACAGTCTGATAATTTATTTTAAAGACTTCTTTGTAAGAGCAGTTTAAGGTTCACAGCAAAAATTGAGAGAAGTACAAAGACCTCTCACATATCCTCTGCCCCTACACATGGCATAGTTTCTTCCAATACCAGCATTCCCCCATCAGAATAGTTTTCATTACAATTTCTGAACCTGGGTTAACACTTGGTTATTATCCAATCCCTGGTATATTTTAGGATTCTCTGTTAGTTGTGTATGTTCTGTGCAATTAGACACGTTTTAAGTACAGTTATTTCAAAGACTTCACACCTTAGGTTTTCACTTTCATAACATTTATGCATGTGCATTGATAAAGCCTTTTCACTTTCAGTAGCATGGTATTCTCAGATTTGTCTCCTAATGTTTTTCAATGGATTAACGTAATCATCTACTTTGTTATGTCAGAATATACTCTTAGCACTGAACTATATAATTCTGTTTAAATTTCTTCATATGTTCTTCGTGGAAGTTTAAGTCTAATGAGTGTTAAACCAGTATTGCCTGTTATGTGTTTATCTTTCTTATTCCCTGTGTTTTTTAATTTTAAAAACTTTATAATATAAATGAATGAGAATAGGATCCTAAGAGGCATTATTTTTTCCATTTTCTGTACCTCAGTTTTTGCCAGTGTTAACTCATTCTACAGATATTTTTTTGACAAATATGGACTGAAGTCTCTGACAGTTATCCATATTTGAAATATATGGGCAAGGCATAAACCTTGTTTTTAGACCCCAGAAGTTTACAGGGCTTTAAGGGCATTAAAGGAATTAAGAAGTTTATAAGTAGCATATGCAGTAAAAAAATTTAAGATGCTACATAGGAGAATTCAGAAGAATGAAGAATTATCTTTATCTGGAAGAATACCAGACTTTGAACTAAAATTAGTGGGAAAAATAGGTATTATTAGTGGGGCTCAGAATAAGCAAAGTGGAAAACAAAAAAAGTGGAAAAGTATTGAACATAGATGACAATCTGGGTTCTCTCATATTGAATAGAAGTATGTGGCACTAAAACAGGCCCAGTCATCTGGAATGTATTCATTGAGGGCCTTCAGTGAAATTTGTTTCTGTGCATCCAAATATAAGGCTGTGTTCATTAATGTAATAAACACATTTTTCTCTTAAAAATATTTTCGTTGTTTGCACGCTGTTGAATAAATACTGGAGGAAGAGTTGTAACTTGTTACTGAATTGTATAGATACAAACTTTGGAAAATTTTTTTCATGAATGCTGATGTCCAATTTTTAGCTATTGTTCCTTAAATATTTTTCTCCATCATAAAAGAAATACATATTCTTAAAATTTTGGAAGGATGGAAAGAAAAGTATTCATGTGTACTCAAACTTTTATGTTTGGTTTATATCTAACTGCATATTACTAGTGTTTGGAAACATTTTCAGGTAAAGAACATGATCACGTCTTTTCCTTTGTGCTTACTGTGAAGATTTAAAACTGATAAACCAGTGGCCCCCTACTTCTCTTCCTGTGTTAGTTTGATTAAACAACTTTTAATCTTTGAGTAAGGAGCAAGCATTTCATAAAGCAGTTCAGTTGCTGCTTGATACCTTTGCATCCCATATCAGAGTATCTATCTTGAGTCCCAGCTCAGCTTGGTTCAGATCTGGCTTCCTGCTAATGAGTACCCTGGGAGGCAGAAGGTGATGGCTTAAATACATGGGTCCTTGCTACCCACGTGGGAGATCCAGGTTGAATTCCTAGCTCCTGTCTCAGCCCAGGCTGTTATGGACATATAAGCATATTTATTTTATTCACCTATTTGAACTGCCTAAAACATGGTAGAGGTATAAAATCTTCATTGAGAAGATATTTTCCTCCCACGTAACTGTGAGGAGTTGTGGCTACTTGACACCGTTAGCATACATATGGTTAAGGTTTGTAGTCTCATATGAGGGGAAAAATGCAGGAATTTCCAGAGCTAAAATATCTGGTTGGGTTAGAAATGCTACAAATGATACAAAAGATACTTCTTTTAATTCAGTTTTTGAAGGCCTGCTTCCTGTCAAGTCCTTAAATACAAAGAAAGAAACTGACCTTTGTCTTCAAGGCACAGCCTAGCTGAATAGAGGATGGCAAAGACTTCCACCTGGTGAAGATTAAAATTATTGAACAAAAATTCCTAAAACTGAGGAATTTTTGTATATGTTAATATTTTATTAAAGTTAGGGGAGTAAGATGGTAAATAATGTAAAGCAGCAACACAAAACTCTGAGTGATTGTGTTCCAGTAATTGGAAAATAAATGAAAGGATGGTTAACTAAAGAATTAGTGAACAGGAACAAATGGAGAAAGGTTTCTTATTACCCTTACAAACCTAAGTAGAAAGAAATTATCTGTTCTTATTAGTGTAAGGTTGCTCGAAAAATTTGCAGAATATGAAATTCAAAGTTATATTTTGGTGTGAAGGAAGTGAAACCATATAAGGGATGTTCATAGAATTCATGGAAAATATGTATCATGAGAAATTTACCTGGCTTTCAAAGATTTTTTCATCAAAACAACCTTTTAATTCTATTTTCTGTGAACTTGTTGAGTACATATATAAATGGAAGTTTTGTATTCATGTCTCAAACCCTGATTTATGTGCAAATATATTAGTTTTATAATTTTTTTTGCACTAGTGACATACCTTTCTTAATATAGGTTCCCAAGGCTGAATTTTAATTGCATTTAAATTGCATTCCTAATACTGAGGTATCAACCATATCATGCCGCTGTGTTTATTCTCATAGCTTATTTACCAAATTGGGGTAAACATTGATTTTTGAAGTCCAATTAAATTAATAGAATCAGTCCACTAATTGAGTTACTGTTCCTGAAGTGGGGGCATTTTACCCAACTCTGGGCACATTGTGGCTATGGATGTTGAAGACTTTTTCAGGCCAGCACCGTGGCTCAATAGGCTAATCTTCCGCCTGTGGCACTGGCACCCTGGGTTATAGTCCTGGTTGGGGTGCCGGATTCTGTCCCGGTTGCTCCTCTTCCTGTTCAGCTTTCTGCTGTGGACTGTGAGTGCAGTGGAGGATGGCCCAGGTCCTTGGGCCCTGCACCCGCATGGGAGACTAGGAGAAGCACCTGGCTCCTGGCTTCGGATCAGCGCAGTGCGCCAGCTGCAGCAGCCACTGGGGGGTGAACTGACTGCAAAAGGAAGACCTTTCTCTCTGTCTTTCTGTCTCTCTCTCACTGTCCACTCTGCCTGTCAAAAAAAGAAAAAGAAAAAAGGCTATTTCAGAAGAGGTGGCAGTCAAATTACTCAGTAAGCATTAAATAAGTTTAGGTTAACCAGTTTTCCATTTTATAGGGGTGATTTATATTTTTAAATAACAATAAGGAATCCTAAGACATTCAGAATTATAGATACTTTGTTGATTTTTTTTTTTTTTCCTTGTAGGACACCATTGCAGTGGCTAGATTTGTTGTTTCACCAGCATCCTCATGTATGAGCAGAGATGGTAAATGTGGCATATTTTTAAAAACACTTGAAGACTACAAATCAGCTGTGTATGTAAGTGTGTAAATTTCAGTCTAATCTTATCATGGTTTTAATAATAAAGTGATGGGATAGTGTTAATATTTCTGTAAGTGCTGAGCAGCTGCTTAATCTAACTAAATTATTAGAGTAGTGAAGTTCAGGCTCCTTTAAAGGTTCTGTAATAGTCTACGGAAACACACTTGAGGAAAGATGCACAGGAGGAAAAGCATACAAATCTCTTAATATGCATGTTGCCGAGACCCATGCAGCAACTTTTGCAGGGTGAAGTGGGGACAGCGGGGAATAAAGACAGAGACAAGATATTATGGCAAAGAGGGGGGAACAGGAGCCTTTCCACAAGCAGAAAATTAACTTTTGTCTCTCCGAGTGGCTGCTGCTGCTTTTTTTTTTTATTTTTTTTTTTATTTTTATTTTTTTAATTATTTATCTGGAAGAGTTACACAGAGAAGGAGAGGCAGGGAGAGAGAGATACATCTTCCATCTGCTGGTTCACTCCCCAGCTGGCCGCAATGGCCAGCACTGTGCCAATCTGAAGCCAGGAGCTTCTTCCTGGTCTCCCACGCAGGTGCAGGGGCCCAAGCACTTGGGCCCTCTTCCAGTGCTTTCCTAGGCCTTAGTAGAGAGCTGGCTTGAAAGTGGAGCAGCCGGGACCAGAACAGTGCTGATATGGGACGCTGGCACTGCCGGCAGTGGCTTTATTCGCTGCGCCACAGCACCGGCGCCTCCTGGTAGTTTTTTTTTTCCCCTCCAAATAACATTAAGTCTTGCTGCATCAGCAGGTTTATATTGGTTCACATCAGCACACTTTCGCCAGTGTGGCAGTATGCATCGTGAGAGGAGAAGGAGGAACATCCTTGCCCATTTCTTGGAACATACCGGCCAAGGCCTCAGCAGTGAGCTTTCCCATGACCTGAGGCCCAAAAGGACTGTTCCCGGCATCACTGGCCTTCCAAGGAACGCAGGCACAATGTTCCTTTCTTTCTCCTCAAGAGATAGCTGAGATGGCGCCCAGGCTGTCCGAGGCAGCATATGTTTGCAGGAGCCATAGAGTGGGACACTCAAAGAAGCCCAGATATTGCAGGCTTAATGCCCTCTTCATAGGGGAAAAGCAGAGGTCGCGGTGTAGGAGGGGTAAGCAATGTCAGAAGGGTAATTAATGCTTGTTTAGGAGACAGTGAACTTGTAGAACAGATTCTGGCAGAGTTCCTCTGGGTTCTAGGTACGGATTTTGATTGTTAGCGTCTTCCTTCATTTGAACTTAATTTTCCTTGGTTGTTGAAATTTTAGCAAGAAGATTGAAGGAATTTTGGTCCTATTTGGCAGATCATTTTTCTGTAGATAAGGAACTTCAGAGAAAGCCCTTCCCTGTGTTGCTGCTCCCCGGGTGCTATTTAAAAGCAGCATATTTTGGGTGTTTTCTGAGCCCTAACAGTGGAATACTTTAAGTTTAAAAAATAGAAATTATTTTCTTGGCTTTATGCCCCAAATGACTCCATATTGAAAAGGAAGAGCCTGGCACCAGCACGGTGGCACAGCAGGTTAAGCTGCTGTCTGTAGTGCTGGCATCCTATATGGGTGCCCATCTGGAGTCTTAGCTGCTCCTCTTCAGATCCAGCTCCTTGCTAATGCACCTTGGAAAGCAGTGGAGGATGGCTTGAGTCCTTGGGTCCTTGCACTCACATGGTCAAATGGAGACCCAGGAGAAGCTTCTGGCTTTTGCCTGGCCCAGCCCTGGCTGTTGCAGTCCATTGGGGACTGAACCAGTGAACGGAAGAATGCTTTATTTCTGACTCTTCTCTCTCTCTCACTCTGACTTTCCAATAAATGAATACATCTTAAAGAAAAGGAATATCCTTTATAGATGGAGTCGTCATGGGGGTGCATTTCGAGACGTGTCACAAACTGATTTCCTTGTGATGTGCACATTATAGAATGTACACATACTGGATCATCCTCTCCCTGCAGCACCAGCATCCCATATGAGCGCCGGGTTCTAGTCCCAGTTGCTCCTCTTCCAGTCCAGCTCTCTGCTGTAGCCCGGGAAGGCAGTGGAGAATGGCCCAAGTGCTTGGGCACCTGCACCCATGTGGGAGACCAGGAAGAAGCACCTGGCTCCTAGCTTTGGGCCAGCGCCGCGCCGGTCATAGTGGCCATTTAGGGAGTGAACCAACGGAAGGAAGACCTTTCTCTCTCTCTTTCTTTCACTGTCTATAACTCTGCCTGTCCAAAAAAAAAAAAAATACACATAACTAAGAAGGTGATGATGTCATAGGCCATATATATAATTTATATTTATATATAGTATATGTTAATTTAAAAGGCAGAGTTAGAGAGGGAGAGGCAGAGAACAAGAGAATTATCCATTGGTTCACTCCCCAGATGGCTGTAACAGCCAGGGCTGGGCCAGGCCAAAGCCAGGAGCTTGGAGCTTTATACAGGTCTCCCGCATAGTGGCAGGAGCCCAAAGGTTTAGGCTATCCTCCACTGCTTTCCCAGGTGTGTTACCAAGGAGCTGTTTCAGAAGTAGAACAGCTGGGACTTGAACTGGCCCCTATATGGGGCACTGGCACTGCAGGCTGCAGCTGAACCCTCTGGGCCACTTTGCTGGCCCCGACAATATAATCTTAAGGACACCACTATGGCATATGTGATCCATTATTGATTAAAACATCATGATGCAAGGCTATCTTTATTAATGAAATATACAAAACTGCATAGAAATTCAAGACCTCATCCTGTTTGTAATTGTACCATCATTCATCTTAGGTAATATACTTGATTTTACTTTAAATTAATCAAGCACTTCTGTTAGGAAAATAGATTTTTTCCAGTTTGATTTTTTTTGTGAAGATGATCATTCTCCCCTTCTTTCTTTACACATACTTGAAATCTACTTTCTATTTAGTGAGTGCTATTAGGTAGAATTGGGCCAAGGCATGTACCTTCAGGCCAGCATCTGCCTACTTTTTTTTTTCTAGCATGCTCAAAGGCATTGAAAGGGTAGAGGTATCCCTTTTGATATTAAAATTGATAAATTAGACTCAGAGTTGCAGGTTGGGAGTCAAAGTTACATATCCATTTCTTTTTGTTTCTGAAAAGTTCGGGGCTCAGTGTAGGAAATCTTGATTTAACAACTCTGATTTTCCACTTCCGTTGCAATGATAGAAATTTATTCTTTTTTAATATTCTATTTTGAGAAAGGCACTCTTAATTTGTAAGCCTTAACTTTATGCTACTGTATAGATTTTGAGTATTATAGAGTTAAATGTGAAGTTCTATTAGAATTGGAGGTCCAAGGGCCGATGCTGCAGCTCACTTGGTTAATCCTCCGCCTGCGGCGCTGGCATCCCATATGGGCGCCGGGTTCTAGTCCCAGTTGCTCCTCTTCCAGTCCAGCTCTCTGCTGTGGCCTGGAGGGCAGTGGATGATGGCCCAAGTGCTTGGGTCCCTGCACCTGCATGGGAGACCAAGAGGAAGCACCTGGCTCTTGGCTTTGGATCAGTGTAATTCTGGCCGTAGCGGCCATTTGGGGAGTGAACCAACGGAAGGAAGACCTTTCTCTCTCTCTCCCTCTCTCTCTCTCTCACTGTCTAACTCTATCAAATAAGTAAATAAAAAAGGAATTGAGGTCCATAATTATACTAGAAGTGATTTGTGTACAAATCAATCTTTTCTTTTTTTATTTTCAGGTTTATACTAAACCTATTAGAGATTTTTCTACAGAATCAATGTCTTTGGTAAGATAATATTTAATTTAATTTAGTTTATGTAGAGTTATACCTCCCACACTGAGACCTAGGTTTACATGCAAGCATACACATGCAAATATGTTTATAGTCTGATATACTTTATAGCCTGATTTTGAGATAGTTACTTTAATTTTTTTGAGATAGTTAATTTATAGGCTGATTTTTAAATTAATATTGATACAGTGGGATCTACTTTGTAGTCTGAAATAGTATCAACAAAATGAGAAATGGTCTTCCCTATCATTTCTTATAATGTTATATCTGTTTTATATTTATGTTGTAGTTATTATCTGATTGTTAGGTTTTCTAAAATAGCTGCTTTTTTGCATAAGCTATGCTTACATGAGAAAATTAAAAATTAGCTGTTGCTATACGAAAATACTAGTTTTAAACCAAATTGATTTCTTGTTTTTCATTATCGTATTTAAACAGCTTATGTGCTGAATTTTATTTTAGCAAGTTATATAACTTTAAATTTTGATATTTTTGAGACATTTTGCTTTTTTCATTTTTTCCAGTTTTATAAGACTGTTATGGCAATAGGAAGGTCCCTATTTTGCTATTTGTAGCTGAGTTAAACTAAGAAAATGGTAATTTGGTAATATTTAATAAAATGATTTTGTTCTACCTATTTTTAAACCTTTGATTTATAATGTAGATAGCGTACAGACTTTTTTACTGGTTGACAATAACTACAAGACACATTTTAAACTCTGAATAGTATAATTAAAATCTGTTTTTTGGAGAAATTATAACAAATGAATTGCTGTACATTTTAAATTTGGAACAGCCCTAGGTGTTAGTATGTCTCTAAATTGTTCTAGACAAAAGTAAATGGAAAAGCTTCTGAACATAGCAAAAATGTGTTTTTAGTGGAAGACACATTCTAAAATAAGAAGCAGATTTATTTGCTTCTGTTTTCTTGACTGTAAAGTGCTCATTTTGCATTTTAACATTTTTAAACTGAGCATGGTGTACCTTGGAATTGATTTCAAGAAAACTATTTTTTCTTGTCAGTATTCGCAATGATTTTCTGAAAGCCTGTTACTGTTTTTGTAATGTACTACTAACTGGCCTATCTTTAGACTAGAGATGTTTATAGAACTTATATATTATTTTGCAGTTAAGGAAGAGTTGCCCTTTTCAAGTGACTTGGGGCAATCATTAGATCTTACATTTTCTTGAGGATTTAAGAACTTTTGGCCCACTTATGCAATCTTAAGGACAACATTTAAACTATTCCCTGTATGCCTATCCAAGCTATTCTTTCAGATCCCTGATTATATGATGTTATATTCAATCTCTTGTATATTCTATTCCCTTTGTGTTATTTATTCTTCACTATTTTGATTTGTTACCATGTTCATAAAGCCTTTGATTCTTACATCCTTTTTTTGCCTAATTCCACTATACCTCTCTCAACACAAATATTTTTGTTCTTTGAAATGCAAACTGATTTGACTCTATTATATTTTCTTAAGGAATTGTCTTACATTATTGTGAGATCAAGGAAGACAAATTGTCTGGTACTTGTTGGGCATCTTTATGTAAATGTAATTACCATGTTACCAAGCTTGAACTCATTAAGTATAATAACCAATTAGTAAGAGAATAATTGTCAATTTATTAATTTGTAATGAGAAATATAACTTATCTGCTGTACACACACACACATATGGACTGATTTACTGGGAACCCCAAATTAATAATTAGAAGTTGTTTGGTTATAATTTAATAACTATGGTTACTTAAATGTTAGAGCTGTGATAGTCTTCTCCATTCATCAGTATAGGAAGATACTTATTAAGATAGACTACTAGGTCCAATTATTTTGTCAGCTAAGCTTATATCTCCTCTCCTCAGTTCCATATGCTGACTGTTCTTCTTTCATCATTGATGAGTTACAGCTTTCTTTTATATTAAAATTTGATTAGATTTCTAAGCCCTATGCCTCTTGTGTTTGACTTGAGGGATCATCTTCCTTGAAAAAAACTAATTGGTTTTGATTTAATGGGAAATGTTAACTCTCAGAATGATGAGTAAGCTTATTTCCAGTTGGAGTAGGGGTGTTTGGATGATGGGGACACCTGATTGAGACCTTTTAAGGATTTTAGTATATCTCTGTTAAGCTGTAGATATAGCTTTATAAACCACTCTTGCTTTTCTTTCTAAACTTAAGCATAGTTGTTTCAGAGGATAATGTTCTGTTCTCTTATTTTTATTGTGTTGGAGCCATTTATGAATCAAAACCTGACTTCATTTAGGCCTAAGTAAAATTTTTCTAACAGTATGGGGGGCGGGGGTTATACTCTGAGTTTTAAAATGATACTAAGGTTAAAAACCAGAGTCCAAATCTCTTAAATTTCTCAGAATTTGCTCTGTCTGATAACATCGTGATTTCTTGTCTCCCAGTTATGATTTCTTTGCCAAATAAGTTTGGAAAACGATAACTTAAAAATAGCTAGAGTAATCACTGAAAATCCCTTTAGAGGCTATAATACTTCTGGAGTTACCATAGAAAGAAAAGTTCTCCCAAACTTGCATGACATGGAATTCTTTATTGAAAGGACCAATAATCCAATTGGCCTTTCAGGACTAATAAAATGCTTTATTATTTCCAGTTAGTAATACTCTTTTCTTAAATCACTAACATTGAAAATATATCTGTTTTCTGTTATAGCTTCACTTTTTATATTTATTATAAATTCACTATATTCTGTTATATTGAAGATGTAGTATGTTTCACCTAGAGTATTGGTTAATTGTGCTTTTATGAGCTGTTGTACAAATGACATTTTTAAGTAAAGTAATTCCTAAGAAAAACTAGTTGATGTATATAAGAAACTTTATCAGACACACAGTGCCTTGTGTTAGGCTATGGACTCTTTTATTTATTTTTAGGATTTATTTTTATTTGAAAGGCAGAGTTACAGAGAGGCAGAAGCAGAGAGTTCTTCCACCCATTGGATCACTCTCCAGATGGAATGGCCTCTTTTAGACACTTACACAGATAAAAGTTACATGGATTTGCTAATTTACAAATTTGATCATAACATTCTAAAATGTAAATTAATATTGATGTATCACTGTATTGTCTCTCTTTAGATTCCAGCAACACATTATATATATACACCCCTGAATCAGCTGAAAGGTGGTACAATTGTCAATGTCTATGGTGTCGTGAAGTTCTTTAAGCCTCCATATCTAAGCAAAGGAACTGGTATGTATTACAATTGGTATAGTCTTTATGTACTAAAACCGCATTATTGGTTTTAAACACAGATCCTCTTTTTTCTACGTCTTAGAAGCTCAGTTATGGTTTGTAATTATCAGACAACATGAAAGTATGTTTGAGGCCATTTTAATTTATAGAGTATGGTATTGAGACTAAAGTGTAGTTTGACAGTAAGAATAACAAACAACAATAAAAGATTCAGTGGTAAAGGTAAATACATAAATTTTTTTAAGGATCTATTTATTTATTTGAAAGAGTTTCACAGAGAAGAAGAGGGAAGGAGGGAGGGGTCTTCCATCTGCTGGCTCATTCCCCAGTTGACTGCAATAGGCAGAGCTGCGCCGATCTAAATCCAGGAGCCAAGAGCTTCTTCCAAGTCTTCCACGTGGGTGCAGGGGCCCAAGGACTTGGGCCATCTTTTACTGCTTTCCCAGGCCACAGCAGGGAGCTGGATCAGAAGTGGAGCAGCCTGGACTTGAACCGGTGCCCATATGGAATGCCAGTACTGCAGGCGGCGGCAGCTCTACCTGCTGTGCCACATTGCTGGCTTCCGTAAATAAACACAGAATACTGTAATAAAATGGTGGTACATAATCACTTTTAATTTTGTATACCTTGAAAGGCAATGTAGAACAAATAGAAATATGCTAATGGGTATATAATTAAAAAGATAAAAGTTATGACTTCAGTAATTATGGTGGCAGAAGTAAAAGTAGAATTTTTGTATTTGAAGTTCAGTTGTCAGCATAAAATAAGTTAGGACTAAAAAATGTTTTATGTAAACTACTTGATAATCAAAAAGAAAATAGTGCTATAAAATATACAAAAGATAGAGTGAAAATAGAAACATAAGACAATTAGAAAAGTTAGAAAATTGACAGTGTCCTTCCTGATCAATAGTTGATTATAAGTAGATTAAGTTTCCCAATCCAAAGATACAGAATAGGTAAGAAGATTTAAAAAAAAGACCAACTTTAGATTTAAGGACACATGTAGGCTAGAAGTGAAAGAATCAAGAATGTTTTTTACACAGATGATAACCAAAAGAGGTAGGCGTAGCTGTACCTGTTTTAGACAAATAGACTTTTAGATCAAAAACTGTCACCAGAGACCAAGGATGCTGTATAAATAATAAAAGGGCCAGTTCACCAGGAAAATGTTCCATTTGCAGATATAGCCAACATCAATGCCTAATATATGAAGCAAACATTGTAGAACTGAACAGGGAGAAATATCCTCACAATTATAGTAGATTTCAATATGCCGCTTTAAATAATGGACCCAATCAGAAGATCATTAAAGAAACAAATTGAACATCACTATGGACCAAATGGGATTAACAGACATATAAAGAATAGTCCACTGAACTGGAGCATAATATACATTCTTAAATGCACATGGAATATTCTCTAGGATATATTAGGTCACAAAATGAGTCAGCAAATATAAGTTTGAAATAATGCCAAGTATCTTTTTTTGATCACAGTGGAGTAAAATTAGAAATCAGTGGCAGGAATAGAAACTGGAAAATGCACAAATATGTGCACATTAAGCAATAACGTTTTGAAGAAACACTGAGTCAAAGAAGAAATTCACGAATATCTTGAGATAATCAAACATGGAAAAAACATAGTGTAACTAATGCAGCAAAAACAGTCCTGAGAAGGAGCTTAACAGCAAATGTCTACATTAAAAAAGAACAAGCCAAATAAGCAACCTAAATTTATACCTCCAGTAACTGAAAAGTGAACAAACTAATAGCAAAATGAGCATCAGAAGGAAGGAAAAAGATCAGAGCAGAAACAGGGAATGAATGAATCGGTCAAAAACAAAGTTGTTTTTTTTTTTTTTAAGTGAACTGTCTTGATAGGCTTTTATCTACACTATGAAAAAAAAAAGCTCAATCAGAAATGAAAGGGTCTATGATCGTACCACCCCAAATGTGCACAATCTCATCTGATCTTAGAAGAAATGAAAGAGCAGACAGTCCAACTGATAACACAAAGAATCATAAGAAACTACTATAAAAAATTACATGTAAAGCAAATAGGATAATCTAGAAGAAATAAATGATATTCTATAAACTTGTAACTTACCAATACCAAATCATAGGAAAATTAAAAATTCGACAGCTTATAACTAGGAAGGAGATTGAATCTGAAATGAAACACCCTCCTCCCCACAAAAAAGTCCACGACTGGATGACTTTACTGGTGAATTGTATTTCTGTATATACTAATAATGAACAATTTGAAAAAAGAATGATGCAATCTCATTTACAATAGCACCAGGAAGTATAAGATATTTAGTAATAAAATGAACCAAGGAAGTGAAAGACTTATGCAATGAGAAGTAGGAAACATTGCTGAAAGAAATTCGAGACTATATAAGATCATGTTTACAGACTAGAAGACTTAAATATTGCTGGAATCTCCATACCACTCATAAAGATATACAGATTCAATGCAGTGTTCATCAGAATCCCAATGACATTTTTAATAGAAAATGAAAAATCTATATAGAACCACAAAGGACCCCAAATAGCCAAAACAGTCTCATTGAGGAACAGAGGATGTATAATAGGCTAAGTGGTTAGCTCCTGCAAACCGTAACAGTGATTGGATTCAAGTACTGGCTCCATTCTTAATTGCAGCTTCCGTTAATGCTCACCGTGGCAGGTAGGTAATTGTTTAAGTAGTTGGGTTTTGGCCAACCTTCATTGAGTTTCTGGCTCCCAACTTTCCAAAGTTTCTAGTCCAACCCTGGCTGTTGCAGGCCTTTGGTGAGTGGACTGGCCAATTTTGTGTGTGTAGGGAGGGTGGGAGTGGGGAAAAAGAGAGACACTCCCTTTAAAAATAGAACTATAAAAATCCTCCTGAGGATTCAAATGAGTAGAAGCTTGGATCTCAGAGATACTTGTACTCTAATTTTCCTTGCTGCAGCATTCACATTAGATAAGTTGCAGAAGCAACCTAAATGCCCAATGAGGGATGCCTAGATTAAAAAAAAAATGGTGTATACATACGTGGAATATCATTCATCTTTTAAAAAGAAATCTTGTCATTTCCAACAACATGGATGATCCCTAAAGGCAATGAACTGAGTGAAATAAGCCATTCATAGAAAGACAGATACTCAGTGATTTCACTATATGAAGTATAAAGAAGTCTAACTCAGAAATAAAAATTAAAATGATGGTAGCTGGAGGTTGGAGAGAGGGAAGATGGAGAGCTGGCTGTTCAGGGATATAAAGTTTCAGTTATTTAAGAAAAGTTTCAGAACTCTGTACATTGTGAATGTAGTTAACAATACTTAGAGTGAACTTTTAAAATTTGATAGAATAAAACTCATATTTTTACTCTATGCAACTCCCCGAAAAAAGATAAATGAAAGAATTAGAAGATTAAGTTTAGACCTCCATATCAATTTATGTATAGATATACATATATATAAAATACATGTTATATAAAATGTCTATGTACTTACACACTTGGGTAGTTTTTAAGGTAGATGAAAAGATATACAGCCCATAAATTGTTAGATTATAACAAAAGACTTTTTAAACATACAGTAGAGTACACCATGAATTTCAGTTTATTGTGAACTAATAAGTGAACAGAAAACATTTCACCTTGGTTTAATTCAGTGTAACTAAATTTAACATTGATTACAGCATCTCAGCTGTTCTAAAAAAAACTCCATTTAAAAAGGCAATATTATAAAGAACTAAAAAATACTACTGATTGAATGATGTTTGATGTTTAATTTTGTAAGATGTTCCCATATTTCAGAGGTGTTAAAAATATGAGACCGTGAATGCTGTTGATGAAATACTGTTTTTACTGCATGCCAGGAGCTCTGTTCATGCTAGAACACAAAGATGTCATTGAATCATGATGAAATCATTTTATTTATAAAGATACACATATTATTGAGGAAGGAGCTAGGAGTGTATACTTGAGTAGGTCAAGTAGGGGAGATGTCTGTTTTCTTCCACAAGGTCGTATTAATATATGACATAATACCATATTCTGTATAAATGACAATATGAGGACTCTTAAATACAGAGATAATTTTGAAATACTCTGGACCAGTGTGAAGACTTCAAAGGTATGTTTTCTGAAAAATCTTTGATTTCTGTTTTAGAGAAAAGGAAACATTAAACACTAAAGTTGAATCAGAAAATTTTGTTTATGAATTTCTCAAGTATTTTCATTCCAGTTTACATTTACCAAAACTACATTCCGCTATACCAGCATCTCACTTAATGTATACTCCATCCTTTCTCCTTAGTAGTTCTCTCTGACCCTCAAAATTTTCCTCAAATTTTACGTGTGCTTCTTCTTGGAATTAGCCATAAAGGTTGGTCACTATGAGCCTTGTAGAGTTGTTATTGCTGCTTGAGTTTGGCCTGTCAAAGTTAGGAATAAGCTACATTACTGTTAGCAGTGCCCAGCTAACTTGGTAGGAGATATAATTTAAAAAGGCTGTTGTCCTTGACATATTATAACTTGTCATTGAAAAATTTCAAATTGATCAGCAAATATATCATTTTCAAAAGCAACCTAGAAATGATTAGAATAAAATGATACTGTTTTTAAAAAAGTATAATCATGTTTTATTTTGATAATAAATCCTGCATAAAAAAGCAAAAACTATGGAAGACAATATTTATCATAAATGTATAAATCTTCTATATCTCAAGTGTATATATATGTGTGTATATATGTATCTATCTCAAATCTTACGTATATTTAGCTGGATCTAGTTCCTTCCATTCTTTGATAACAGATTCATGGCTAGTAATGAGCTATCTGTTCTGACAGACATAATATGTTTGTTTCTTCTGAGATACTAAATTAAAATGAATGTCATCAATTTTATCTGAATGTAGTCATCAAAACATCAAAAATCCATCTTCAGGCATAGCAGGTATCTTTACTACTAGCCAGACAGTAGAATTTGAGAACTATCCATCTTGTAGCTTTAGTTATATTTTTATTTCTGTTGATAGAACTCATCCTTCAGCAGGAGTAAGTGCTAAAGGAAAGTCAGTCAGATAACACATATTTGTCAGGAAGGGATCAACCTCATCAGTATTACTATAGAGAACTACTGGAATAAATATATAGCAACAGTCCACAGCTGTGCCTTTAAAAAATATGTAAAGCAGTATTTTAGAAATACAGAGCCACAGTCTGAATAACATACAAATGTATATAACTACTTATGTGGAGGAAAATTACCTGCATCAACCCAAATTCAGATAGGTAGTTATAAAAATTTATTACCCATCGTCAGCTAGAATTTTTCATTAAAGTTCTTTTTACGAATGTTAGGTTCAGCGTAGTGGGTGAGTTAGGTGCAATTTGCCATGCTTATTCCTTGACTATAATTTTTCTTGAAGACTGTTCTCATCCTGAGTAATAATGATTACATAGGACCCTTAGCATGCTATCTTCTTTCTGGCATCAATCTTATTCTAGAAACAAATGCTTATTTTTACAAGGTTTATATTGAAAGAGTTTTAGCTTTTATGCTTTTACAAAAGTCTCTTAGTCTTGTTAAAAGATGGGGGGGGGGCTGGTGCTGTGGCGCAGCGGTTTAACGCCCTGGCCTGAAGCGCCAGCATCCCATATGGGTACCGGTTCTAGTCCTGGCTACTACTCTTCCGATCTAGCTCTCTGCTATGGCCTGAGAAAACGGTGGAAAATGGCCCAAGTCCTTGGGCCCCTGCACCTGTGTGGGAGACCCAGAGGAAGCTCCTGGCTTCAGATCGGCACAGTTCCAGTTGTTGCGGCCATTTGGGGAGTGAACCATCGGTTCAAAGACTCTCCCTCTCTGCCTCTCCTCTCTCTGTGTAACTCTTTCAAATCTTTAAAAAAAAAAAAAAGATTGTGTAATACTATAGATACTAACACTCTATACCAGTTGTGGTAAGATTCATCATGAAACAAAAAATTCCTGAAAGTTTATGGAATCAACACACATTAAAGTGTCATTGTATAATCAGGCTTAACTTTGATGGTGGCTCATCATGAGTATTAATATGACCTGTGTGATATAGGAAGACAAGGCAATTCTCTGTTTTGTAGGACTGTTGAGATTTTATAGTTGATTTTCTCTGATGTCTTTGTTCCTGCTTTTAGCAGAGAGACTGGGATGAATTTTCTTCTCCTAGTATGTAGTACATTTCTTCAGAAAAGGACTGTTTAGATGCTGCCCAATTTTTAATCATGGAGCAGCATTTTTATGGTTATCTTTACAGGAATTTTGGAGGGTTCTTTTTGCATTCTTATCCGTGGCAAGGAGTAAGATTAAAAGAAAAGAGTCTCATATTTTATACATTCTCAAGAACTTCCCTTTTAAACAGTTCAGTATCCATTTTTGTTTTTATCTTTTATTGTAAATTGCAAAGAGAAGGCCCAATTTTGCTTTGTTTGTAATTTGATTATAGTAGGGTTGTTGGAGGCCTATCTCTGAAGTGATCTTAAATGTTTCATTTTGACTTTTCACTTTCATAAGGTATAATGTTGATATCTATTTAGAGTGCTTCTCAAGCTTTTTGTGTTCTCAGAAGTTATTGAAGACCCCAATGAGCTTTTATTTATGTGATCATAGTTTAGATATTTAACATTAGAAATTAAAAATTTAATTCATTAAAAATTATGTTACTCGCCTAACGTAAGTAGCAGTTTTAATAAAAAGGCTTCAAAATGTAGAGAAGTGTAGTCCTTTTTCAAATATTAAAGATTCCTTTATCTTCAAAATGATAATAGGATACAGTGGGATTTTCATATATCTTTGGCATTCAGTATACTGCATTGTTTCAGAAAAAGTATGTGAAAAATTTTGGCTTCTCACTAATATAAAGTTGGAAAGAAGACTATGTCCACAGCCTTTTCTGATCATTTTGGGTATTATTTTAAACTACACCAAAAATTAGTAAGGTTGCTTGCATTGAGCAATGTAAAACCAACAAATATACTTTTCGTGTTGAATTAAAATCCACTGATGTCTTACACTTGAAATGGATCTTTTCTCCTTGAGTTGTAATGCATAGACCATTTTTAAAAAATTTTCTGACATGCAGAGCTTCTAAATTTTGGCGTATTTCATTGTCCTGTGCCATATAATACCAATACATCCTAGTAACCAGAAGTTCACACCTATTTATGCCATCCATCAATTCCATCAAAAAAAATGTAAATGTTTCTAAGTGTCTGGAAGCTACTGAGATCATTTGATGGATTGAACTTTTCTAAAATTCTAAGGTTTGCTTAAAAATTTGATTGTTATCATTGACCGAAAAAATCCTAATTGTTTTCCCTGAACTCAGACTTATTTCATTCATTTTTCAAAAAAAAAAAGTTAGCAAATATACTGAAGCCCAGTTGTTTGTGTCCATAATGCTTTTAAGTGAAAGGGCTATCCCATGCAAAAAGTAGCTAGTTCCACTCAGTACTCATAATACATGTGCTTTTCCTTAGGCCAGAAATCAAACTGTAGTACTTTCCTTTTTATTTTGTTATATACACATATGATGTCAAAAAAAATGTTTTCTAAAGTCAAAATTAATAATTCATGCTGCTTTTTTAGAGAACATCCTTATTTGCAAGTAAAATCATTTTGGTTTTTGTCTAAATGTGAGAGTGTGGTGGTGAAGATAATGAACATTAGTGCATCACTGCCTTTATTCTTGCCGGTTCACCATTGCCATACCATCATTCTGAATGTCAGTGTAGTTAAAAATGTAGGTAAATTACTAGGGTTCTTTAAAAGTTGTTTTGACTTTGGACACCATTAGAATAGTCTTCCCTCTGTGTCTGTGGATCACACTTTGAGGACTGCTGCCTTTCTGAAATGAAAACTTTCTTCAGACTGACACAGTGGATCATCCAGTGAGCTTTGTCTTGAGTTTTAAGCTAAATATTAAATCTTTTTGGCTCTTGGTTATCCTTTGGCTCCAGTGCAATTGTCTTATCTCTCTGGCATTTTTGACTTACCTGGTAAATACAGTAAGACATGTTATGCTATTTTCCACGTGCACCTTTAGAAACCCTGTGTCCCTAGTGAATTTTCTTTTAGTACTAGGATTCTTCTGTGTGAGGTTGATAGTATCGTATCTAAAATCAACTAATTGAGGTTTCATTGGAAATCCAAACTGGAATTCCTTTGTGTTCCTTCAGATATATACTTTTTATTTCATATGCTGACATCTTTTGGCACTGTATGTTGACAGCATCTTCAGATAGTAGATATTTTGTTAAGGTAGATCCTAAGGTTATATGGAGGTTCATTAGAAAAGAATGTTATGATTAGCAATAGAAGAAACAGCTGCAGCTGCTGCTGCTGCCACTGACCAGCAATTTATATAAGCAAGTTCCAAGTACTATACTAAATTCTACATGTAATCATATACTTAACTCTAACAGCAACCATATGAGAGGAGTACTTCCATTATCCTAATTTTTCAGACAATGAAATTAAGGTAAAAAGGGACTCATGATTTTCATTGTCTTCCACAGACTTACAGTACCATATTGTTGTAAGTAATGAATGTCACGCATTAATTTTGTAAAAGTGATTGATCAACTACTATGTCTAACACACTGTCAACTGAAAAAAAATGTAATCATAAATCCAGAAGTCTATTTATCTGTTCTCTAGTTAAAGGTGTCTATTTCTCTATAATTCTTTAGGAGTTGGCTCTGTATAGAAGCACTTCAAAAAGTTCATGAGGAAAAAGTGGATTTAAAAGATAAAAATACAATGTGAGAGATTGCATAGAGGAACACATTTCTTTCTGGCTTCAGCCTAACCTAGTATCCCTGATTTGTGGAGTGATCTAGCAAATGGAAGATCCCATTCTTGTTTGTCTTTGTCTTTCTCTTTGTATCTCTTCCTTTCAAATTTTTTGTTTATAGTACTTATATTGTATTTTTTAAACATTATTTCTCAGAGAAAACTCCAAGTTCAAGAGACTTTTATAAGTGATAATATTTGCCATCTAGTCTACCCTTAGAGAACTGGGGATTCAAGGCATTTAACCTTGTCAGTGTGTCTTTTTTTTTTTTCTTATTATCTAAGGAAAAATGGGTCCTTTTGAAGATTTTGTAAGATTAGGAAACAAAACAGAAGAAGGGGCCAAATCATGACTCTTGGAAAATTTTACATGTTGAGAGAAGTGAGCAGCAGCATTGTCATGGAGAAAGATTCTCTGGTGAAACTTTTCCAGGTGTTTCCCTGCCATCACTTTGGCTATCTTTCTCAAAACAGTCTCCGGAGAATCAGGTTTTCTCATCTTTTGGCCTTTCAGAAAGTCAAAGCAAAATGCCTTGAGCATCCTAACAAAACCATTGCCCTGACCTTTGTGCTTGGCTGGTTCACTTTGGCTTTGACCAAACTGTATCCATTTGTTGGTAGCCATTGCTTTAATTGTGCTGTGTTTCCAGGGTCCTTCCTGTAAGACTGTTTCATTTTCTGTTAAAGTTTTTAGGTATGCTTCAGAATGTTGCTTCTATTCTTTTGAAACCTCCACATTAAGCCCTGCTCTTGTGTGTGGCTAATCTGGGCACATTGTTTGGCACCCATTGAGAAAAAAGTTTGCTGTACTTTAATTTTCAGTCAAAATTGTGTGAGGTGAACCAGTTGAGATGTCTTTGTTGGCTACTGCTTCTAGTGTTAACCATCGGGCTTTTACAATGAGAGCACAAACATTAATTTTTTTCCTTATAAATTGATGTAGATGGATGATATACCGCTGTAGGTATCACCTTCACCTCATCTCTTCCCTTCTTAAGAAAAGTCATCTATTTGTAAATTGCTTAATTTGGAGGGCATCATCCCTATAAACTTTGTAAATTAGCTGTTGATTTCACTATAAAATTAATGTTTTAGTTCAATTTAAGGGTAATTCATGTTGGCCTTATAGGGTCTGTTTGTTTTGTTTTTAAGCTAGAAATACACTTTTTATTTAAGGTAAACAAACTTCATGCATTTCGTATATACAAATTTAGGAACATAGTGATTCTTCCCATCCTACTCTCCCTAACTCTTGCACTCCCGTCCTTCTTCCTCCTCCCTCTGCTATTCCCATTCTTATTTTTACAGATCTATTTTCAATTACTTTATTCTCATTAGATTAACCCTACACTAAGTAGAGAGTTCAACAAATATTATGAAAAAAAAATGTTCCTCAACAATCAAAACAAGGCCTGTTCAAAGTCATCTCAAAGTGTCAAGTTCACTTCTATAGATTACCTTTTAGGTACTGTTAGTTATCGCAGATCAGTGAGATCATATGGTATTTATCTTTTTGGGACTTGCTTATTTCACTAAGTATAATGTTTTCCAGATGCACCCATCTTTTTGCAAAGGACAGGATTTCATTTTTTTAACTGATGTGTAGTATTCCATATGCATATATACACAACATAATTTTATGGGATTTTCAATTGATGGACATCTGAATTGATTCCATATCTTAGCTATTGTGAATTGAGCTGCAATGAACAGGGGTTACAGATCACTCTTTCATATGTTGATTTCTTTTTATTTGAATAAATTCCCAGGAGTGGGATGGCTGGGTCATCTGATAGGTCTATATTCAGATTTCTGAAGTATCACCATTCTGTCTTCCACAGTGGCTGCACTAGTTTATATTCCTACCAATAGTAGATTAGGGTACTTTTTTCTCCACATCCTTACCAGCATCTGTTTGTTGATTTCCATATAAAAGCTATTCTGACTGAAGATGTAAGGTGAAACCTCATTGTGGTTTTGATTTGCATTTTGCATGTGACTAGTGATCCTGAGCATTTTTTAAAATTCCTTTGAAAAACACCTGTTCAAGTCCTTTGCCATAGGGGCTGTTTTTAAACTATTGTCTTTCTTACTATCTCTAGCTAGATCTTGACACCCCCCCCTCAATGTTATAACAAGATATGACTTTATTTGGGTCAAAAAAAATTCTGAAATTCATGAATAGCTTTTCAAATACACATTTCATGAAGACTCCTCATATAATCCCTCTTCTGAAAAATATTTGCTATGTTCTTGTACACCATTTGTTTTACATAGTATGTAGATACAGTTGATTTTAGTGACACATTGAAAATCTTCACTCAGATAAGTTATTTCTTTCAGTTAGAAATTTTTTAACCATTCACTGTTTATCTGTAAAATCTTGTAACTTATGTTTCTTATCCTGAACTCTTCTAAGTAGGAATCAACCAATATACCAATCCATTCCCCCTAATAGAGCTCTATTCTTAGAAGAATTGAAATCTTACAATTTTATTTGTTCTCAAATCTGTTACTACTCCTTTTGCTTGTTATTGAAATAGTTATTATTAGTTATTGTTGAAATTACTTAACTTCATTAAATATTGTATAAACAATGAAATACTTTCTATGAAAACTAAATGAAAAGCTTTAGAAAGACATTCAAAAGCAGCGAGATGGATTTGTTGCGTGGGCTGCAGTTTGCAAAACCCTGAGTTGTAATAATGTGCTTTCCCATTTCTCTACCTGCCATAAGTAGCCTTATGCTAGGGCTGGTGTTGTGAAGAGAGTTAAGCATCCATATGCAACAACACTAGCTTCTCATATCAGAACACTGGTTACAGTCCTGGCTGCTTCACTTTTTTTTGTTTTGTTTTGTTTTTTTGTTTTTTGTTTTTTGTTTTTTTTTTGGTAAAGATTTATTTGCCGGAGACCAGCTCCAGCCAGTTCAGGGGCCCCAAGGTGTGAGAGGTTTCAGCGCTCGAAGAAATGAGAGACACTCACAGCAAGGCTGATGGCATGGCTCTGGCTTTTGAGCACCAGACTTTATTTTTATATCATAAGCCACATAATGATTTTTTCTTCTTACAATGAAAGGCCTGTTGTCCATTTTTTCTAATTACAATTTTTTTGATTTTCAAGGGCATACTCAGAGCATGGGTTACAATCACAGACAGGTGCAAGATAACAGGCTGCCCACACAAGCCAAGGCCTCGAGTTCTGCTGAACTATGCAGAAATTGGCTACATAAGCTAGAATGGTACCTTCCTAATCTAATCTTTATTAGAAGCCCCAAGTTCAAAATAGACCCTTTTTAAAATGTGTCCCCTCTTTGCAGTTCTTTCTGTAATTTTTTAATTTCTTTATTGCACTTATTTAAAGATTCACCTAGCTCTATTCTACAGTTTTGACATCCTAACCATTGTAGTATTTGTAGCAATTAGTGAATTAAAGCTTTATTAACATCTATCCTTATTGTAGTGGGAAGTATACACTAGAGAGCCTGTTGCCTTTTTATTCTTTTCCGCAAATAGCTCAACCTTGCATAAAGCATTAACCCTTTCTTCTACACTAACACTCTGCTTGATTAAAATTCTACAAGACAATGGACATTTTGGAGGTTATGAGACTAAGTGCTCTTCTGTAAAATTAGGAATACAGCAGTCATTAGCAAGACCACCAGGAAGCTCCAGCTTGTAGTTCCCATCAAACCTAAAACCACCAAGAGGACTGCAGCTGTCCTTCTCATGCCTTGCTGAGACAGACCTTCTGCTGTGACCTTGTCAGCCAGCTGAAGTTGCCTTGGCCTCGTCATTTATTTGATTTGAAAGTCAGTTACACAGAGAGAAAAGGAGAGTCAGAGAGAGGTCTTCCATCCACTAGTTCACTCTCCAGTTGGCCACAAAGGTAAGAGCAGTGCTGATCCAAAGCCAGGCACCTGGAGCTTCTTCCAGGTCTCCTATGCAGGTGTAGGGCCCAAGGACTTGGGCCATCTTCTACTGCTTTCCCAGGCCATAGCAGAGAGCAGGATTCGAAGTGGAGCAGCCGGGAATCCAAGAGGCACCCATATGGGATAGGGTGCCAGCACTACAGGCAGCGGCTTTACCTGCTATGCCACAGCTCTGGCCCCTGCTTCACTTTTTTTTTTTTTTTACAGGCAGATTGGACAGTGAGAGAGACAAAGAGAAAGGTCTTCCTTTTCCGTTGGTTCACCCCACAGTGACCGCTTTGGCCGGCACACTGCGCTGATCTGAAGCCAGGAGCCAGGTGCTTCTCCTGGTCTCCCATGCGGGTGCAGGGCCCAAGCACTTGGGTCATCCTCCACTGTACTCCCGGGCCACAGCAGAGAGCTGGACAGGAAGAGGAGCATCCGGGACAGAATCCGGTGCCCCGACAGGGACTTGAACCCCATGTGCCGGCGCCTCAGGCGGAAGATTAACCTATTGAGCCGCGGCACCGGCCCATGCTTCACTTCTGATCCAGGTTCCCACTAATGCACTTGGGAAGGCAGAAGATAGCCCAAATGCCTGGGCCCTTGCTACCCATGTGGGAGTCCAGGTTGGAGTTCCTGGCCTGATTCCTTGTTTTGGCCTGGCCCACATCTGTACTTTTAGCCATTTGGGGAGGATACCAGCAGATGGAAGCTCTCTTTGTCTCTCTCTACTGATCTGTCAGTCTGTCTTTCAGATAAATCTTAAAAAATAACCACACACTTAAATAGGTGTCTTAATTGTCTTGGTCTTACTACTAAGATTTAACTCCAGGAGACATTCTTTTTTGGTCTCTCTTCTGCTTTTTGTTCGTTTGGTTTATTACTCTAAAACCAAATCTTAGTTATTATTGAGCATAAAAATGGCATATATTGTAAACTTCATAGCAGTGAATTCTTATAGTGTCTTTCAGTGATGATCTTGTGTTTTTGTGGAATAAATTTAGAAGTGAAATTTCATAGTAATATGTTAATTCTTCAGTAATGAACATTACATTTTTTTAAAAAACGATTATTTATTTGAAAGAATGACAAAGGAGGAGAGACACAGGAAGTGAGATCTTCCATCTTCTGGTTAATTCCCCAAAAGGCCGCAGCAGTCAGGGCTGCACCAGGCTGATGTCAGGAGCTAGGACTACAACCAGGTCTCCCACGTAGGTGGCAGGGACTCAAGCACTTGAGCCATCTTCTGCTTTTCCTAGGCCTTTAGCAGGGAGCTGGATCAGACTGGATCATCCAGGACACAAACTGGTGCCCAGTGCCAGCTGCTTGAAACTCATTATTATTACAGTTCAGGACAAATGGATGAAGTAGCTAAAATAGTTCACATATAGCGTAATTTTACCTAGTTGGAAAAATTCTTAAACCTCCATCACAGTTTTAAGCATCATATTTTACTTGGGATTGTTTTTAAAAACTTGCAACATGGAAACAGTATAGTATCCTAGCTAAATGTATAGACATAGTACTTTGACATACTAATTTTGCACCTTAGCTCTGGTACCTACCAACAAGCTGTTAGAACTTGGGCATCTTACCTAGACTTTCTAAGGAAATAAGTTCCTTTGTTTCTAAACTAAAGGTAATAATTTCTATTACATGTAACTGTGAAAGAATTTAAGGAGGTTATAATATGTAAATCTATTGCATTATGTAATACATGCAAATACATTTTACATATATATATATATATATATAAATTCCTTGGCATGCCATGTGGTGTCTAGGAAACCCTTAATTATTCTTCACTACTAGATAATGCAACTTTCCCCCATTTGAAGACTTTGCTTAACATAAGTACTGTTATTTTATTGCTTTCTAAGGAGTTCAGTTTTTGTAAATTGGAATATTGACAACTATGCATTTAGCATTGTATTAATTTTATTGATAACTCCTGTATTTTCAGTTCTGATTATCTTTTATAGAAATTTGACTTCCTTTGAAAGACATAATTTCAGACCATTTGGTAAAACTTAATCATTATGACAATTTATCCTGAGGTTTCTTCTGTTGCCTGATATGTTGAATTGTTAGGTTGAGTCTGAAATTTATACAACCTTCAGTTTTTACCAGTTTTCTAAAATACGAATGCTTATTGTAATGATATCCAAGACGCTGGGACCATCTATTCATCCATGCCAAGCTTAAATGTCAGTTTCCAGTTGTTCTGGAAAATGTCATGTGGATCCTTTAATTCTACTTCTATCATAATGAGTCATTAACTATATAGAGAGTATAAACTCTGCAGCAGCAAATGGTAACAAAAAATAACACATAGGCTAAGATTATGTTAGTTTTTAAGAATATATGTCAGTAAACTTCTAGAAGGGGGCATATTTTACTCATTTAATATTCTCAACGGTTATACATCATAACACTAAGTATATAATATACTTTAGATTCATTTATTTACTGATTTTTTTAAATGGACTGGAAAACAGTAAAGCAAAGGATTATTGCTGCTAAAATACAAAACACTCACCTGAATATATTTAGGATTGTAGGATGATAGAGGGAAGTTTTAAGGAAATTTTAAGTTCCAGGCAAATGTAGCCAATCTGTGCAAGCAAAGTCATTCTCTAAAGAAGTATGTCAGGTAAGTCTACTGCTGTGTAGCCACCACTATTACTGAATTAAGAAAGTCTTGTATGCCAAAAATCCTCATTATTACTCTGTGTATATGCAACAGAGATGTGCTTGTTTTTGCTTTCAAGGACTTTTGCTCTATTAAAAGATTCTTTCCTTCCCTCCGTCCTTCCCTTTTTGCTTTCCTGTTTATGTATTAATAATGTCTTATTTTATAAAAGCATTTGAGGGGCTGACATTGTGGTATAGCAGGTTAAGCTGCCACCTACAATCCACTTCTAGTCCAGTTCCCTGCTAATGGCACCTGGGAAAAACAGTGGAAAATGAGGCTTGGGCCTCTCCACCCATGTGGGAGACCCTAATGAAGCTTCTGGCTCCAGGTTTCAGCCTGGCCCAGCCCTGACTGTTGTGGCCATTTGGGTAGTGAACCAGTGAATGGAAGATACCTATCTCTTTCTCTCTCTAACTCTGCATTTCTGATAAAAATAAAATCTCAAAAATTTTTTTGAACATATGGTTGCTTTCTTTGGGTCGCATCTGCTTTGAAACATAGGTATTAGTATTTCCACAGGAGAAAACATAAGCCAAACAAAATTTAAGAACAAGACTTAGCATGCTTACGGTCCAGATACACAGTGTCTGAGTGTACTTCACTTAAGGAAGCACCATGTTTCTCTGGTCATTAAATGAGAGCACACCAAGGTGGAGATTTCAGACCTCCCAGCCAAGGCCTGAGGCAACTGAGGTGTGCCCTCTTTTACATAAATTTGTATCAGCACCAACAGGATCCATTTATACACTCAGAATTCTGAACAGGCAGATATACCCTCTCTGGCACACACAAAATGCCTCTGCATTTTGGGTATCCCATGAGATTATGTCTCCCTCTCTTGTCAGTCCCCCAAGCTGACATAGTCATTACTAGGAAGGGAAGAGTTGAGAGGAATAATATGTGCATTGTTTCTCTATTTCTGAGTGTTTATAAGTTCAGAATGTTAGTGCATATGTGTGTGTGTGTGTGTGTGTGTAGCCAAGACAAAGTTCCTCTGTGAAGCTATATGAGGTTACGATATTTGTATTTGAAAAAGGAGAGCTTTTCTGATTTGCACACTTGTACTGCAAAAGCTACTGGTGACACTTTAAGGGCACCTAGATAATAGGCCTGTTAGAGATGTTTCTCAGAGTGTCACTTCAGTCTTTTGCAGTACATCATTATCTTCTGGAAGGTCAACATTTTCTCAGGAAAAACATAATAGAAATGGAAGACTTGTTAGTATTTAAAATTTAGATTAAGCCTGCTTTTTTTTTTTTTTTCTAGTCAAAAGTACCAGTAACTTATTTCAGTTGTTGCATTCTTCGATATTACATAATGCTACAAGGACTGAGGTCTGTCAGTTTATCTTAGCTGGCATTTAAGTTTAGTGAATTTTATTTATGCAGTTAGATCTGCAATATTGTTCTTGCAGTATACCCCAGTTTACAAGAGTGCATTATTTTGAAGCATTTAAAGTGAGAGGAGAAATATAAAATCACTGCAGCTTGAACTGAGCATGTAAACACTGAATAGCTGTCCAGTATACATAAGAAATATTCTTAGAAATGAATCTGTGATACATGATTTTGCAGAAGCTGCTAACAATGTAAAATGATCAGATCTGATGATGTGTACCTAATTTGGATTTTCTAACAGTGATCTCTTTACTCTTTGTGAAATTTTAAGAAACAAAAATTGGGGGCTGGCCCTGTGACACAGCAGGTTAAAGCTCTGGCCTGCTGAGCCAGCATCTCATAAGAGTGTTAGTTTGAGTCCCGGCTGCTCTGCTTCTGATCCAGCTCTCTGATAACGTGCCTGGGAAAGCATCAGAGGATGGCCCAGATCCTTGGGCCCCTGAACCCATGTGGGAGACCTGGAAGAAGCTCCTGGCTTTGGCTCAGCCCAGTTCCATCTGTTGAAACCATTTGGGGAGTAAACCAGTAGATGGAAGACCTCTGTTTCTCTAACTCTTTCAAATAAATAAATCTTTAAAGTACTTGTATCATATTTAAAGTATTTTTTTTTTGCAAACTAGTCACATGTTTCCCTATGAAATTGTTTAATTCTGTCTCCATTGGAGGGCAAAAGGTTCCAAAACTACAGGTGTTATTTTCAGTTTTATGTTTAGCAGCAGTAGGTTCAAGTGACAATATTGTGGTAATATGCTTGTAAATCCAGTTACAAAGTTAACAGTGTTTGGAGAAACACTGTAAGCTGTTACCAAAAATCCCATTAGCAAGTGCTCCTTGGTGTCCTGTAATATCACTGATAAACTGTGGGAAAGAGTTCTGGTGTACTGTATGGTAGGATTTGTTTTTAGATAAAAGTTCTTTTGTGTGCATCTTTCTACATTCAAGGTACAAATATAAGCAATGATGTGAGTTTTTGTTCTCTTAATAAAAGTTCATGTTGCTGGAGAAGGAATTTATTCCTTAGAAAATATATTGGCCAGGGGTCAGTGCTGTGGCACAGCCGATGGGGCCCATGGTGCCAGAATCCCATAAGGGCACTGGTTCAAGTCCTGGCTGCTCCATTTCCTATCAATCTCTCTGCTATGGCATGGGAAAGCAGTGGAAGATGGCCCAAGTCCTTGGTTCCCTGCACCCATGAGGGAGACCTGGAGGAAGCTCCTGGCTTTGGATTGGCACAGCTCTGGCCATTGCAGCCATCTGGGGAGTGAACCAGTGGATGGTAGATCCCTCTGTCTCTGCATTTGTCTCTCTGTAACTCTGCCATTCAAATAATTAAATCTTAAATCAGGCCAGTGTATTTTTTTCATGTCATTCAACAGGCAAATATCACTGCATTCTGCAAATATATCTTAAGTATAAGTGTTTTGCTTCTCCATTAGCTTTTATTTATTTTATTTTTGACAGAGTGGATAGAGAGAGAAAGGTCTTCCTTTGCCATTGGTTCACCCTCCAATGGCCACCACGGCCGGCGCGCTGTGGCCGGCGCACTGCGCTGATCCGAAGGCAGGAGCCAGGTGCTTCTCCTGGTCTCCCATGGGGTATGAGCCCAAGCCCTTGGGCCATCCTCCACTGCACTCCCGGGCCACAGCAGAGAGCTGGCCTGGAACAGGGGAAACCGGGACAGAATCTGGCGCCCCAACCGGGACTAGAACCCAGTGTGCTGGCACCACAAGGCAGAGGATTAGCCTGTTGAGCCACGGCGCCAGCCATTTCTCCATTAACTTTAACATCAGCATCTGTCTGCTATTTTATTTTCAAAAACCCAAAAATGAAGAAAGGAAACTAAACTATTTGTATTTAGATTTGAGTTCATGCCAGTTCTCTCCCAAATGTTGACTTGTTATTTTCCACTGTTTCTCAAACTATGGCATAGACAGACGCACAGATTTTCTTGTTCCCTATGATAACAGGTAGATTTTTTTTTCCCCCTAACTCTTTTCAGGTGGTGGTTTTCAGTTTCTGCTTCCACTTTGCAGTAGCTCAAGGGGTAGTTTACTTTTCAGGCTTTAGATATATTTTTTCCAGAGTTTTAGAATCATGATAAGAGTGATTTCAGATGTATCTCAGTTTGTTCATTTGCTTCTCATTCAGGTTCAGTTACTGGTATATTTGTTTTTATCCTGACTTATATTTTAAGAAGTGATTTTTAAAGTACAGCTAGGTATTTGTAATTTATCAAGTAATCAGTATATTCGGAGAAAGAGTTACTTGGAATTGTTTAAATCTTCTACATTAATGAAAATATTATTCCTATGGAATTGTTTTTCCATACTGATTCTGTTTAAATAATGTTTGACTTTCATTCCTTGTTCATCAAACTGTCATTGCCTGCCTCTCCTCCTCCAGTCTTTTGTCAGGTATACCTTTACTTTTATATTGTCCAAATTTGTAGTGATTTTTTTTCTGTAACTGTACATATTCCATGTTTTTTCTGTGTCTGGGCCACAGTTTACTTACTTTTTAGACCAAATACTCTTAAAGAGCTCTTTATATTTCTTGAAGTTTATAATGGATTTTTATTTTTGTTATTATCATTCACAGGGAAATAGTAGTATGTCTTCACAATGTCCTCAAGTTGATCTAAACATGTAGCTGTGTGTGGTTATATTTATTTTTTATTTTAAAATACCAAATAATAGAACATATTTATGGGGTACAATGTGATGTTTTATTGTATATGTATATTGTGGAATAATTAAACTGATTATTATCTCACTTATGATTTTGGGGAAGAGAACATTTAAAATCTAATTTTTAACTAATTTTTAAATGTGTAATACATATAATTAACTCTGGTCATCATGTTGTGCAATAGATCTATTTGAAACTTTGTATTCATTGGTCAACATACTCCCATTCCCCATCCCCTCTGTGGTAACCATCATTCCACTCTACTTCTGTAAGTTTAACTTTTAAAAATTCAATTGGTGACATCATGCAGTAAAAAGGAAAGAAATTCTGATATTTGTGACTACAAGGATGAATCTGGAAGGCAGTATTAAATGATTACTCTTTAAACAGAGGTTCTCTTTTGCTCTCAGCTCCCAGCTCCCTTCTATCTGCTATGATACAGAGCAGTTGCTTGGTAGGCCTTCTCTCTAGCTATCAGTATAGTAGTTTCACGACTGTTGTCTTGAATCTACATTTTCCTATTTTAGTGATCTTCCCATTGTTTTTCTAGGCAGCAAAAAAAAAAAAAAAGATTGTAAGGAACTAAAATTTCTGATTTGCTAAAGTCTGAAAATATTCTTAATCTGTCGTTATACTTGATAGTTTTGTCAGGTTTTATAAAATTCAAAGATAAAAAGTATCATATTTTTGAAGCCATGGCTCTGCTTTGTTCAGTAGCCATAGTCATATTGATAGACATTTAATGCTCATCTACTTTTAAGTCATACATATTTGACCTGTTTTATTCTGTAGAGAATTTTTTTGTTCTCCAGTTTCATGGTAATTTGTTTTGATGTGATCATTAATCCTGTTTGCTTGCAGTGGCCCTTTTAATTGGAAAACTGTGGCATTCATTTCCAGTAACTTTTCTTTCTCTGTTGAACAATTTATTTTTGGGATATCTGTTGGACAGATATTGTACTTAAAAGATTATTTGAGGGTGTGTCACATACACTTTGCTAGTGAAGTCGATTTTGTGGAATAAAATAATATTATCTGGTTATGATTTTTAGCCTGGGATGCAGAAGTATATTGAGTAGGAATGGTAAGCAGAATATTTTAGTGTGGCACTTTTGCCCTTGAATTATTTTACAGAGTATTTGTTTGCTGTTGACTGTTCCACAAAAGCATAGGAATCCTGAAGTTAAGAAAGACCTGTACAATTCTTACTATATGAATTCCTATGATAATATATCTTCCAGAAAAATTTACTTAATCATCTACACACTTAAGGTGACTATATAAATCTTCAGTTTCCCCTGGGTTTTAAAGCAAATTGTGTAAGTAAAGAGGTAACCTCATCCTGTCAAAGTAGGCTATGTCCAGCTTTCCTCAAAGAGGATCTTTTCCTCAGAAAACATGCCATAGAGCCCCTTTCTCCTGAGACTTCTCTCATATTTTTTTTCACAATTTTTTTCTATGAACAAAAACTTGTAAATTCTGTGGTTACCAGAGGCTGGGGTGAGTTATGGTAGAGAGGGGTGAGGAAATGTGGTCAGTGGCTACTGAATTAAAGTGAGACAGGAGAGATAATTTGTGGTATTCCATTGTAATTTTTAGGATCTTTATATATAATGATAATGTACTGTATTTTTTTAAGCCAAGAGAAAGGTTGAGTGTCTTAACAACAAGGAAATGATTAATCTTTGAAGAGAGATTTGCTTAGCCTAACTGAACATTATACAATGTACTGATACAGTACAATATACATGTATTGAAGCATCTCTATAAATATGTAAAATTTTAATGTCAACCAAAATATTGACATTTTATCTATATTTACATCAACTTTAAAGAAGAAATCCCAAAGACAGTGTCTCCAAACCGCTTTTCTACCTTCCTGAAAGATGTTGTAAAACTTTTTCAATGCAGTATAGAAGCTGAGGGATGAGATAATAATGATCATTTGTTTTTGTGCATCCTTCTAGGCAATTTCTTCCTTTCACCTTTTAAAAATTACCTTTTTTTTTGGCATTTCCAGGAATAAGTGCTATTTGGTGTTGAAATAACTACTAGGACAGTGAGTAACCATCTGATAATTACAACTAAGAATTTGAGTGTTATTTTTTTAAAAAAATGAAGTTCATCTTTGATCATCGGAAGATGGATAGTAGGAAAAAATGTCATGAAATAATCCTTACATAGAGTTAGAAAAAGGATACTCATAAACTAAAATTGAGTCCAGTGGATCCTTACAGTATATCAAGGGATGATAATGTAGTATGTTTTTCTTAGTTTTGAAGTCTGCTTGTTAAGGTTTTGGTTTTATTTTTCAGTTTTTTCTTGTCCTCTAACGGATTCCTGCTCCTCATGGAATGAAAATTCTTTTTCCTTCCTCCTCTGTCTCCTGTCCCCATTTTCCTCACCCATTCCTTTCCCCTTTTCTTTCTTTTCTCCTTTGCGCTCTATCCCCTCCTTTTCTCCCTGCCTTCCCCCTCTGTTTTTGCTCCTATGTCTAGTAATTGTTTCCTATTTTTTCCCACATGTGAATGTAGATAAGATTTGTTTTATGTTATAAACAGCTGTGTCTTTAGCTTTATTTGAGTAGTTTGTTTTGCAACATGCTGTCCTCCATGAGTGTGAATCTGTTAGAGATAGTAGACAGTCCTTGCAGAGGGCATGCTAGTTGAAAGTGTCAGTCTAGGGTAGGGGAGAGGGAACTGTGTATCAAGCTACACATTCATTAATGTATGATGAGGAACTTATTTGGGTATTAAAACCTCCGTGAGAAGTTTACCATTCTTCAGTTAATCAAACACACTTTCTTTTAAAAGGAGCCTGTATTCCTGGGAGAGGTGGTGTTAAATACCTAAGTAAGATATTGTGTCTGGCTACCTGAAGTCATTGGAGGGGGGGGGTGTCAAAGAGAGTTCACAATGTGTGGTCTTTGAATCACTTAGTCTGTGTGTAAACTTTTAACTAATCCTCTTATTTCAACTCTGCTTTCCATCCCCAATCCTCTTGGTTCCCATTGTTCACTAAAGCCACCTTTTACTCTTGGATTTCAGCCTTGCCTCTTCATTTTTACACATTAACCATTTTCTTTCCTGTCTTCTGGAAACATGTTGCTGTACTCCCTTCTCCTTTCCTTCACTATTTTGGTTCTTTTTAATCTGTGCATCACCACTGCCAGGTACTGGGAAGGACAAAAAGTCTGCATTTTTTCACATGTCAGGTTTTAAAATGAGTATTAGGAAGCAGTGTTGCTACCACTAGTGTTGAAAGTTGCAGCTCAATATCACTGATTTATTTGGTCAGTTTAAACTGTATAAAGTACCTCTTTCTTATTTTCATGTGTAATCTTTTATAGATGACTAGCAAGTCTAACCATTTTCCCTTTTGAGTATCTTGTTACATCACTTTCTATAAACTTTATTTGTATTAAATGTTGACTATAAAATCCTAGGTTTTTGAAACAGTTTTTATACAGTCTTTATGCAGAACAGATAAGACTCTTCATATTTGCAACAAATACTTTTGTATTCACTCTAAATTTAACTGAGTTTAATTTGCAAGTTATATTCGTGTATTAGAATATATTTATCTACTTCATGATTCTTAAATGTTGAAGTAGTAAAGTTCTTACCTCCCCATACAGTTTAAGTGGGATTTTTATATTCACTTTATAAAACTTTGTTACAGTAATTTTTAGAGGACTTTTGTACACTGTTTTGGCATTGTATGTTGATAGCCAAGAAAATGTCTGATTTTCTTCTAAAAGATCTAAAGGGAAAAAAAAATGTTGTTTTGAAGTGAACATATTCTTTATCAAATGCTTTGAAATACTAAAAGGTAATATATTCTTGTGTTTTACAGATTATTGTTCCGTTGTTACAATTGTGGACCAAACAAATGTAAAGTTGACCTGCCTGCTCTTTAGTGGAAACTATGAAGCCCTTCCAAAAATTTATAAAATTGGAGATATTGTTCGCTTTCATAGACTGAAGGTATAATTCACACTATCTAAAACTGAATATTTCAAAAAAAGTTCACATTATTCAATAAAGCTAGTTATCACTAATCATGCAGTTGCTTTGTTGGTACATAACATTAGGCATTACAGGAAAGAAGAAATGTAAATAGTATCAGACTTAGGATAAATTATAGTGAGAAACCTCTTTAAGCTTCCTGCCTTCCCAACAGTGCATTAGGTGCCATTATTCAAACTAGTTGCATTCTGTCTTTTGCTTCCAAATATAAATTGATGCTGTAAGAGCTTTCCTTACAGAATTTGATAAAGAACATTGCTTAAATTTTTTTTAATTTAATATCAATAATAAACAGTTTATAAAGTTTAGGAGATAATACTATTCTTTGCTCTCTTTTGGATGAACTGAAGAACAATGAAAACTTTAAGATACTGAGTATAAAATAAAGTAAAATTGATCTTCATGTATGAAAACTAATTTTAATTATAAACACAGTTTTAAGAATGCTTTTTGTTAAAAATGTAATGAAACCAATAATTGTTTTAAATAATAATTTTAGAACTTAAGATTATTTCCTCAAAATTCCTATCTTTGTTTTAATAGTTCCTTAATTTATTTGTTCTGTTCAGCTTTATTGAACTTTTCTTTGGAAATCACCACATGGTACTCTGGACACTTTTTCAGTACTTCAGTATTTTGTGTTCCTTGGATTTTAAACATTTTACTTTCTTCATCTTTCTTTCTATTATGTGGATTTCCATGTAAGCCCTACATTATGTTGGTTGTATTTTTCTACTAATGCTTTTACATAACTGTGTCCCATATGTTCATTCTGTTGCTTGTAAATGGGGAGAATATTCCAAGTGTGTTCTATGTTTCAATACCATGGGAGTTTCTTGTGTTGATCCACTGATGCTATTTCCTGGGGAACAGATGGACACTAGAGACTTATTTTTGTACAGATAAAAACAAAATGGAATTATTATCATCGTAGCAATACATTACAGGCTTGTTCATACTTAAAGGAATTGCTCATAAATTATTGCTTCCTATATTATTTTTGTTCAAACTGTATACCCTGTGCTCCTAACATTTTTGTTACTCTTGCTCCTGTTTAACTGAAAGGGGTGGGTATGTCACTATTCATAATATAAACATACTCTGGTACCTAGACTCTAGAAACTTCTTCATTTCCCTATCCAGGAAAATCAGTAATGTTCCTCCACTCCCTGCCCAGGGATATTCCTCCAGGAGTAAACAATTGACAGGCTTCTGACAGCACATACCACTTCCATCTGTATTTGTTCTTTAAATCTCTTGTAAAAAGGAATAGGTGTAGCTTCCTTTTGTTTCCTTTCTAAATGCCTGGTTCATGCTTGTGTGATTCAGCCATATTTCTTTCTTGTCATTTTACTTTGTTCATTTTCAGTGCCTTAAAATGATCTTTGATTTATGTTCTGTTTTTGGACTAAATTAGTTTCTAGTTTACGGCTATTGTTGTAGCCGGATACTAGAACAGAGGTGGGACAATGAGTCTTTAAGCAGGAAACAGTTCAATGATGCCCCTATTGGCCCAGCAGATTCACATTCAAAGACAAAGGAAGCCAGGCATTGGCCTTATATCCCTTTGCTAGTTCCCTGTTTCAGCTTTACTTCCTTTGTCCTCCTTGTATAACGTGCATTCTGATGGGGTACGCTAGTGCTACAGGTTTATAAAAAGGCTGTGCATGCTTAAATACTGAGTAGATGCTGCTAATGCCATATTTTCATTCCCTTTGTTCTGAGCTGGTTTCAGGAGCTTCCCTATGGATTCTCAGCCTTTTGTCTAAGGTCAAGTGCAGGAGCTTCCCTACCACATTGTAATATAAACAATGCTTGTATAAACTGCCTATCTTAGTGCCCCCCCCCCCTTTTTTTTTCTTATCAAGACATGACTTTGGACCTAGGATGCTTTATGTTTCCCTTTAGTTTTTCACAATATGTGGTAAAGGTGGGGGTAGGGGATGGGTGAGAAATACTTGAGATGAACTGGAATATTTTAACCAATAAATAAAGGGACAAAAAAACCCACATATTTTTGCACTAGTTTCATGAAGGCCCAGGTGTTAAATTTATACATTAAAAAGTGTTCAAGCAAATATTTTAAATGTTTTCAACAAATTAAGCACTTGGCCGTCTTCCTCTGCTTTCACAGGCCATTAGCAGGGAGGTGGGTTGGAAGTGGAGCAGCCAGGACTCAAACCAATGCCCCTAAGAGATGCCAGTGCTGCCACAGGCAGAGGCTTAACCTACTAGGCCATAGCACTGGCCTCCAAGATGCACTACAAATATGAAGATCTAAACAGCTTGGAAGTAAAACTGTAGAAAAAATTCATCAAGCAAACCATAAGCATAAAGAAAATGAAACAACTATAATTTACCAGATGGTATTACAAATATTACGATAAAGATGGAGGGACAATTCTTAAGGATAAAGTGTCACTTTCTGAATATATAACAATCATAAATGTTCTCCAACTAATAAATGAATCCCAGAATTTAGAAAGCAAAAGTCTTTATGGCATGTTTCAGCTCAGTGACACTGATTAAAAACTAGCTTTAAGGTAGGCATTTGGCCTAATAATGAAGATGCTGGTGGGGATGCCCTCATCCCATATGGAGTTTCTGGGTTAGAGTCCCAGCTCCACTATGGATTCCAGCTTCCTGCTCATGGGCACCCCAGGAGGCAGTAAGTGACAGCTTATGTACTTGGGTCCCTGTTACTCATGTGAAGACCTGGATTGAATTCCCAGTGGTTCCCAGCTTTGTCCTGGCCCAGTGCCAACTGTTCACAAGCATTTAGGGAGTGAGCCAGCAAATGGGAGCTTTCTGTCTCTCAAATAACTAAGTACATATAAACTCAGCATCATCTGCATTTAAGTCACTTCACATTCGTATTTTAAGTGTCCTGTTTTTGTCTGTAGCACATGTAAAGACTATTTTTTTTAAGATTTATTTATTTGAAAGTCAGAATTAGAGGATAGGAGGAAGAGAGAGAATCTTCTGTCCATTTGTTTACTCCCCAGATGGCTGTGAGTGCCAGGGCTGGGCCAGGCCAAAGCTAGGAACGAGGAGCTTCATCTGGGTCTCCCATGTGGGTGGCAGCAGCCCAAGTACTACCTTTTCCATGCCATTAGGAGAGAGCTAGAACTGAAGTGCAGTAGTAAGGACACAAACCAGCACCCTACGGAATGCTGGCATCACAGGTGGCAACTTTACCTGCTATGACACAATGCCAGCCCCACGTGTTATCCTTTGTGAAAAAATGCAAGATGGGTAGGATTAGAGAGGCTATCTCTTTAAAGTACATAAATAAGTGTTGTAGTTTTACAGTTTACATGCTGCATGTTATTTGGATATAACACCAAATGATTTTATAACTCCATATGCCAATTAAATGAATTAAAGAATTATACCCTCAATAAAAAATGTGTAATGTTTTAAACTTCTGCAGTTCCAGATTCTCTATTAGTAAGCTATTTTGTTTGTGTCTGTTTTCTACTTTGCTATACTTTCTTAGATTCAAGAATATAAAAAGGAAACTCAAGGTATCACCAGCTCTGGCTTTGCATCGTTGACCTTTGAGGGAACTCTGGGCGCCCCTGTCATACCTCGTACTTCAAGCAAGTATTTCAACTTCAGTACTAAGGATCACAAAATGGTAGAAGCCTTACGTGTTTGGGCATCTTCTCATCTTTCACCTTCATCAGCCTTATTAAAATTATGTGATGTTCAACCAATGCAGTATTTTGACCTGACTTGTCAGCTTTTGGGCAAGGCAGAAGTCGATGGAGCATCATTTCTTCTAAAGGTAGATTTTTTAAATACTTATAATTTTAAGTCTGCACTACCTAAATGTTGCAGCATTTTAATAGAACAAATTTGTATAATGTATAGTGTGGTAAGAAATTAAAGCGTAATATTTTTCACGAACCACAATTTACATGCGTCTCTTCTCTTGCACTGTTGTTTCATCTCTCTTCGAAAGAAAATAGTGTTATCCGATCTGTATCTTACATAAAGTATGTTCTGTTTAGTGGCTGATTTCTATTATTAGATTTTCGTTGCAGTTTTACATATGAATATTTTTGCTTGATGTCAAAATCACCTTCCTTGTCCCTCATTGACTACTTTCTTGGAATTTAGTATTGTTATAATTTATACCTTGACTATATCAAGGAACAGTGAAGATAGAAATCATTGAAAAAAATGGGAAAATGTTTGTTGAACACTTACAGCACATTTATTTATAAATGGAATACTGTGAATATGTATGTGCTTGCTCTAAAGTAATTAACTCAAGTATGACTTGATGATGAAGATAAAGCAACAACATCCAAAGGTAGAAGAAATTTTTTTTTTATTTGACAGAGTTAGACAGTGAGAGAGACAGAGAAAGGTCTTCCTTCCATTGGTTCACCCCCCAAATAGCCACTACAGCCAGAGCTACGCCGATCTGAAGCCAGGAGTCAGGTACATCCTCCTGGTCTCCCATGCAGGTGCAGAGGCCCAAGCACGTGGGCCATCCTCGATTGCCCTCCCGGGCCACAGTAGAGAGCTGCATTTTAAGAGGAACAGCCAGGACTAGAATTGGCGTCCATGTGGGATACCGGAGCCAAAGACAGAGGATTAACCAAGTGAGCCACGGCGCCGGCCCCCAAAGAAATCTCTTAAGTAAACTAGTCTTGGTCTGTGACTAAAGTGACTTAGCAAAAGAATCATCTTTTGACTGCTTAAAAAAAAAAAAAAAACAAACTATAATTTGAGATAGGATCCTCCACCCTTTTGCTTATATAGGTGAATCTACATTTTCACCCTCAAACACAACATGTCTACATCCTATCAATAGATAGCCTATTTATATAAATAAAAATGGCTTTTCTATAATTGTTATTTTTAAAACTTGCATTGAGAATTTAATGTAAGAAAGTAGTAAGGCTTTTGTCAGGACAATTTAAAAAAACTTGGTTCATTGTATTTGAAATAGAAATGTTATTTTCATAAATTTGTTTTAAGGAAATAATGTAAAGTGTTCACGAAAGCTCATTTAAAAGAATATTTAGCTTTCTTAACAGTACCAAAAATTAGAAAAAAAGAACTCTAACAGAGAATTGTGTGAACTGTTTATGTGTGATGGAATATTCTATTACTATAAAATGAGATTGTAGACATTACCATATAGAGATGAGTTTCATGATGGCCTATTTAGTTATCAAAACTAAAAGTGCATATCTACATAGTAAAAATATATTGGGCGCATATATAGAAATATTTTAGGTATTTTATAAATAAAATTATGACTGACTTTTTTTTCTGACATTGACTTTCTTTGCATCAGAAAACTTTAAATAACTTTCAAAAAATGGAGGCATACATTACTATAAATGATGCCTGTCAGCATGTAGTATAGTATTATTTCCCATTTCAACATAGCATGATACTAATATTTTCTTTTCTAATAACCACAGTGCATTCATTTTAATGATTTCAGTAGCTATGTGTCACTGAGTTAGCATTAAAAGCATAATTTAACAAACATAGATTAATGTTTCACATTTTTATCTATTCTGTTTCTATTACTTATCTTCTTAAATTTTTAAGTACAAAATTCTAATTTTTAATGTCCAAAGGTTAATACAACTTCATCATCTAATATTTTTTTAAAATTTTATTTGCATTGTTTCATGTTTTCTTTTTCAGTTAATATCATAAAGTCATTCATAGCAAGAGCTGGTGGATAGTATGCATGTCTAATCTATATAATGTCTTTGAAAACAAAAACACCTATGAACCAGATAATTGCCATATTAATGAGATTATCCTAATTTGCAAGGCTTATTTGTATAGAAATATAAGAGCAATTTTATCTAAGAAGAAGACTGAATGTCTTGTAAATAATTTGATTAATGTGAAGGAAATAAATAATAGCAGCCATAATTTTAGTAGATAAAAATATTATAATGCACATGAACATGAGTTCTTGTCAAGAATATTTTGGTTTATTTTTATTATATATGACCCCTTATTCAGGACTTAGAAATCAATTTAAGTCTTTAAAGTCAACTAACTAGATTGCTATTGCTTTTCTTGTTTATACATTAGAAAATAGAATGTTACATTACAATGTAAAAATTATTTTTTTTGGAAATTGTATATTTCTTTCATACCCAAGAGGTGTTTGTAATTCAGAGGCAAAAAAGAATGAGTCTTACGGTAATGATTTTATCATAGAAAAAACTGTAAATATTTCCAAAACAGACTAGAAAAGTTTTGCCTGTCTTCAATAAAAATAATATTAAAGCATTTACTATGAACCAAAAACAAATATCTATATGTTAACAAAAGGAAAAGTTTATCTTAAATATTGTTATTGCAAGGAAATATTTTAATTATAGATTGTTGAGAATATATTATTAATAATAGATTAAAACATTTGTCTGGAGATACACCCAAAAGCAAATCTTCGAGCTTTAAGTGTGTTTGTGAACAATAAGAAAAAGGCACAGAATATTAAAATAAGCTTTCAACTCAAGAAATTGAAAAAAATAGCAGAACTGTGTATAGCATGAAGGAACGATTTTAATAAAGTCTTTAGTTTTTGGAACAATACTTTAAACATTGTCTAAAAATTTAGAATATAATTTAAATGCTGTGTAGTGAAAAAATTGTTTGCCTATTTCGTTTGTTTCCTTCTTCATCTCTCCCTCCAAAAAGTAACAACTGAAACTTGTTAAGTATCTTTTCAAACATATTTTGTATATATTCATATATTATAGGTATTCTTTTATCTTTCTGTTACATGATGCATGCTATCATTGCCCTCTGTGTCTGCAGGTTCTGCATCCTTGGATTTAACCAATAATAGACTGAACAGATTTGTTGAAAACTGCATCTATACTGAACACATGGACTTTTTTTTCTTGTCATTATTCCCTAAACAATGTAGTATAACAGCTGTTACAAGCTTTTATATTGGAAGCTGATCTATTATACATGGGAGGATATGCATACTAAATATACCAATGTAATACCATCTTACATAGAGGA
Organism: Sylvilagus floridanus; assembly: GCA_949820135.1. Taxonomy (NCBI): domain Eukaryota; kingdom Metazoa; phylum Chordata; class Mammalia; order Lagomorpha; family Leporidae; genus Sylvilagus; species Sylvilagus floridanus. The sequence continues at coordinate 22,539,725 of OX463236.1, forward strand.
CTAAAAAGTACATCCACAGATTTTTGTATCTGAAGTCCTGGAACCAATTCCCTGTAGATATCAAGGGACAGCCATGCACACACTGCTATGCAGTGGCCTTGTCACTGAATTCTTTCTTAGAGATTTTGTCATATCATCACTTTAAAAGCTCACTATTTGAATTTGCCTGCCATAAGAAATTACCATGAAATAGTTGGCTTAACTTGACAGAAACAGATTTTCTCACCTTTCTAGAGTCCAGTACCTGAAATTCTGGTGTTGCAGGGCTGTGCACCCTTTGGAAGCTCTAGGGAAGAATCTTTTCTTGCCTCTTAACTAGCTTCTGGTGGTTGTTGGCATCATTGGCGTTCCTTGCCTTTCCAGCTGCAGTACTTCATTCTCTATCGTCAGACGCTTCTTTGCTTTGTGTGAGAGGGTGAATGTTTTCTTCTTATGAGGTCACCAGTCACTGAATATAGGGCCTCCTTTAATTCAGAATGACCTCAGCTAGTTAATTACAACTGCAAAGAGCAAGAGAAATCGTCCATGTAAGATCTTTCACAGATTCTAGGTGGACTTTTGAAACTACTTCAGGTATTTTCCTTTTCATCATAGGGACATATGGCCTGGTTTATTTGAACTTACATCCCATTAATGGGAATTTAAGTGGTTGACTTAAATGCTAATTTATGTACTTGTAGATCTGTAAAGATAAGTTCTAGACTTAATAAGCCAGAAATATGTGTGTCTTAAATTTTGATAGCAAGAAAATGATCTCCATAGAGGTTGTGTTCCATGGCTGAACAGTTAGACCTGTGTGAAAATATGTTTCCTAGTAGGGATGCAAGAATGTTTTTAAGTGGAAAAAGATAAAGTCTTATCAATAGCTTAAAAAAAGTTCAGTCTTTTAAATTTTTTTCATTTTAGAAAATTTCTAAACTAAGAATGGTATAAGGGATATATCTGCATATATGGGAAAGTTTATATAAAACTTCAGAAAATATCAACTATCAAACCAATAAATATGAAAATCTAGATTAAGTTGATTATTTCTACATTTTTAATTAAATTATTATGTTTTAAAAATGGATTATTTAGGCCAGTACCGCGGCTCAATAGGCTAATCCTCTGCCTGCGTCACCGGCACACCAGGTTCTAGTCCTGGTTTGGGCACCAGATTCTGTCCTGGTTGCTCCTCTTCCAGTCCAGCTCTCTGCTGTGGCCTGGGAAGGCAGTGGAGGATGGCCCAAGTCCTTGGGCACTGCACCTGCATGGGAGACCAGGAGAGGCTCCTGGCTGCGGATTGGTGCAGCATGCCAGCCACAGCAGCCATTGGGGGGTGAACCAACGGAAAAAGGAAGACCTTTCTCTCTGTCTCTCTCTCACTGTCCACTCTACTTGTCAAAAAAAAATTCATTATTTATCTGAGAGGTAGAGTTAGAGAAAGAGAGACACAGAAAAGTCTTCCATCTGCTAGTTCACTCCCTCCCCAAATGGCTGCAACAGCTGGAGCTGGATTGATCCCAAGCCAAGAGCCAGGATCTTCCAGGTCTCTCACATTGGTGCAGGGGCCCAAGCACTTGAGCTTCCACTGCTGTCCCAAGTCATAAGCAGATAGCTAGGTCAGTAGAAGGGCATCCTGGTCAGGAAGGCACCCATATGGAATGCTGGCACTGCAGGCAGTAGCTTAGCCCACTACGCCATGGTGCCAGCTCTTTCTATTAAATTAACCATTAAAGTGATTTGAGCCCATATACAGATACAGATACTACACAAGGACACAAAATCTCAGTTTCACTTACAAGTACAGAAACCAAAATTCTTTTTTTAATAAGTGTTTTTAGAAATTTGAGAGGCAAAGAGTGAGTGCCTATCTGTACTGGTTCATCTCCTAGATGTCCACAACAGCTGGGGCTGGACTGGGCTGGGCTAACTCATGAGCAAGGAATTCAATCCAGGTCTTCCACATGAGTCTCAGAAACTCAGTTATTTGAACAATCACCAGTACCTCTCAGGATATACTTCATCAGAAAGCTGGAGTCCAGAAGTAGGTATCAAACCTATGTGCTCCAATATGGGATGCAGGTATCTTAACTATGGTGTCAAGTACTAGGCTAATCATGTGCCACAGAAACCAAAACTAGTGATCAAATATTATCAAACATAATCAACAATATATGAAAATGATTATGTGGTTTTTTTGGAATTCAGTTATGGTGTCATGTTAGATACTTAACAGATTGAGGTTTGATGTGACATTTCAGATTTAAGAATAAAGCTAAGTGAAGAAAAATGCTTGTGACACACAAGTACAGTATTACTGATTATGACATGATTTTTTAAATTTGAAACTTAGCTACAATGGCAGCATTATTTAGTATTTCCTCTGGAAATTGACACTCTACTATCACTAATCTGACCTGTTCCATAAAAATCTAGTGTCTTTCATTCAAATAGCTTGCTGACTCATGTCCAGCCAAAATTTTTCTGAGATACATTCTCATCTCTGCCAACTGTCCTTTGTCATGCCATTTTGTGACATGGCATAGGTCAATTCATCTCTTCAAACCCTGCCTGGACAGTCCATGTTTTAGTCATGCTAATTCCATATTCCCATCATCTAAAGGTAACTTTCATAACACTCCAGTATGTGTTTACCTTTCCTAGAGCCCATTGTTTTCATTCATTTTTATTCCTAACATCTAATGTGAACAAAACATTCATATCTGTACTTTTAAGAGGATTTTCTAAATCAGAACAAAGTAAAAAAAAGAAAAGAAAGTTCAGGTTATATTTCTAATATTAGGATAGAGATTTATCTTAAAATTAGCAAAGAATTTCAAAAGAATTTATATATAACAGTCACAGAATAATTTAAAATAATACTATGCTTTTAAACAGCTCACCTAACAAAGGGATTAAATGTGTACCTATCCATACATAAAATAATATGAAGACATTGAAAATTATATTTCAGGTAATATTTAAATTACCTGATAAAGTACTAATAATAAACTTAGAAAAGCAGAATATAAAGCCATTTTTATAGAATAAGACATATATAAATACATAGAAGACATGAAGTAAAATCCATAATAGGTTAGTATAGTTTCAAGGCTTAGTATGATTTTTGTTCTTTTTTGCCATTCTACATTTTTTACATTACCCATAATTAATATGCAGTTTGTTTATAATCACTTATATTAAAGGCATGCATTTAACTATTTTTGAGTGTTAATTCCAGAAAGTAAAACTCTTTTTTACCTTAGCTGTTTTTTTAATTAGTTTTTAAAGATGGTTAAACTTTACTATACTTTCTTCCTGCAGGTGTGGGATGGCAACAGGACACCCTTCCCATCTTGGAGAGTCCTGATACAAGACCTTGTTCTCGAAGGTGATATAAATTACATCCATCGGCTACAAAATCTGACAATAGACATTTTAGTCTATGATAACCATGTTCAAGTGGCAAGATCTCTAAAGGTGATGTTGAGTAGCAAAAATGTTTTCTACTCTGTTTTTATAAATTTTCGTGGAAATTTACATTTATAAGTGATCTTGGAGTCTAAAAATACAAATTTATATTTTATTGAATTTTAGACTTTAGAGGTATATATAAAATTATTTATAAGAATTAAAATGAAGGCCAGTGCCGCAGCTCAATAGGCTAATCCTCCGCCTTGCGGCGCCGGCACACCGGGTTCTAGTCCCGGTCGGGGCGCCGGATTCTGTCCCAGTTGCCCCTCTTCCAGTCCAGCTCTCTGCTGTGGCCAGGGAGTGCAGTGGAGGATGGCCCAAGTGCTTGGGCCCTGCACCCCATGGGAGACCAGGAGAAGCACCTGGCTCCTGCCATCGGATCGGCGCGGTGCGTTGGCCACAGCGTGCTGGCCGTGGCGGCCATTGGAGGGTGAACCAACAGCAAAGAAAGACCTTTCTCTCTGTCTCTCTCTCTCACTGTCCACTCTGCCTGTCAAAAAATAAAAAAATAATAAATTAAAATGGATTAAATATTTTTATAAAATAAAGAATATTTCCTTAATATTTTATATACATGCACAGTTTGTGCAGATAGTAAAGAAAATTTGTCATGTGAGATACTGCTTTAAAATGTTACTAAAATATTGTTTAAATGTTAAGCTTTGTTAACTGATTTGATAGACTCTAGATGACTTTGTATTTAATAGTTAAAATTTATAAATAAGGTGTACTCTTTTTATGTAAAAGTATACAGTTTAGAAATGACAGTTCTTAGTAAATTGACAACACAAGTTGTAGGGAATATTTTTCTTCATTTTATTTAGAAGTAGCCTTTTTAACAAATAGTATCATAAATAAAATAACATTTGCTATGCACTTTATATGTATTTTGTACTCTGCTTTGTGGCCATTGTTTTGATATCCTGTTGTTACAAATGAGAAAAGTGAGGCAGTCAGGGATTAAGTGAGCTGGCTGAATGAAGCCAGGTTTAATCTACAATATCTATTTCCAAAGCTAATTTGTCTTAAGTATTAAAAACAAATGATCTTCTTTATTGCAAATGTATTTCAGTCTACTCATAGGAAGTTAAAAGAGAATAGTAAAAGTGCATATCTATGTTTTAGTGTCATTTTCCTTTGTAAAAAATAAAATGTATGAAGGAGAAAATATTGTCTCTCCCACACTGTATCACAAATAAGCTCACACAACTCACACAAATAGGTTAAAGCCAGGACATTGATAGAAGTGTATGTATATGTGTGGGTACACACGCATGTGCATACATGTTGTACCAGAAAAAAAATTAACTATTGAGGATAAACTTCTTATTTTTTCTCTAAAAGCTATTGTCTAAATTTATCAGTTAATTACAAAAGTTAAAAATAGTGATAAACCCTATTGTGAAGGTTCTTTAAATTGCAGATAGAGCTATTTTATAAATGGAGAGTCTGCATTTCAGCATTACCTCAGTTGCATACTCTGTATATGTACCTTTACAATTTTGATTTCCTTCTGTTTCCCCAGGTTGTTATGTTTCTCTGTTTCTTGATCAGCACTTACCAGTGTTTTCTATATAATGAAGAGCAAGTAATATCTGCTAGTGAATGAATCAGTGAATGCTATGAATGTTTTTAGATTTTTTCTCTTTATAATCATTGTTTTATTTTGCCCACTAGAGGGTGATATGAGCACACATAATCAAGATATATGGCATGTTATTTCTGTTGAAAAAACTGAGCATTATTTGTAGTACGGTATAAAAATGAAAAGCATTTTTTTCTATAAGAAACATAACTGTGGACTTTTATTTAAAGTAAATTCGCATCACAGTTGTTTTTGTTTTCTGACAATCCATATAACATAACAAATTAAGCTAGGAACTCTTTATTTACATGATTAATAAAAATGAATTTTGAACAGTTAATTCTTATCAGCACTTTGACATACATTTCAGATTGCATTTTTATATCAAAATAAACCAAAAGACTTAGAACTTTTTTAATAAAGAGGATAATTATTACAGTTATAAAGTGTAATACACTTGATAATCAGTACATTTTACAGCCTAAATTGTCCTTTGTGCTTTTTCACTCTTTTCTAAATGTTGCTTTTTATGTGACTTATGTCATCCCAAACATTTTACACAGACACATGCATACCTACTTGAATTTCAAACTTGTTGTCTAGAAGTTAGAAATATATATATATATATATATATATATATATATATATATATATATATTTTGGACAGGCAGAATTAGAAAGGTCTTCCTTTTCCGTTGGTTCACCCCACAAATGCTTGCCACGGCCGGCGCGCTGCGCTGCACTGCGCTGATCCAAAGCCAGGAGTCAGGTGCTTCCTCCTGTTCTCCCATGCGGGTGCAGGGCCCAAGCACTTGGGCCATTCTCCACTGCCTTCCTGGGCCACAGCAGAGAGCTGGACTGGAAGAGGAGTGACCAGGACAGAATCCAGTGCCCCAACCAAGAGTAGAACCTGGGGTGCCAGCACCGCAGGTGGAGGATTAGCCAAGTGAGCCGTGGCACCGGCCAGAAATATATTTTTAAATACTCAGTCCTGTCCCCATATGCTTTTTAAATAATTATAAAACATATATAGGCATAATTATGTTTTTGCTTTCAGTGACCTAGTAGCTGTAGTTAGACTGATTATTTTGAGTCAAGTACATGAAAATAAAAATAGTAAACCTAGGGGCTGCTGCTGAGGCACAGTGGGTTAAGCTATGCTCTGCAGCACCAGCATCCCATATGGGCACTGCTTTGAGTCCCTGTTCCACTTCTGATTCAGCTCCCTGCTAATGCGTCTGGAAAAGCAGTGGGAGATGCCCCTAGACCTTGGGCCCCTTCACCCAGGTGGGAGATGCAGAGGCTCCTGCCTCCTGGAACAGACTTAGCTGTTATGGCCATTTGGGGAGTTAACCAGAGGGTGGAAAATATCTGTCTCTACCTTTCTTTTTTTTTTTTTTTTTTTTTTTTACTTATGAACATTGTTTATTTTTTTTGTAATTTATTTTTTTATTTAGTAAATATAAATTTCCAAAGTACAGTTTATGGATTACAATGGCTTCCCCCCCAAAAAAAAATTTCCTTCTCACTCACACCCCTCCCATCTCCCGCTCCCTTTCTCATTCCATTCACATCAAGATTCATTTTCAATTCTCTTTATATACAGAAGATCGATTTAGTACATATTACGTAAAGATTTCATCAGTTTGCACCCACACAGAAACACAAAGTGTAAAATACTGTTTCAGTATTAGTTATAGCATTACTTCACATTGGACAACACATTAAGGACAGATCCCACATGTGAAGTAAGTACACAGTGACTCCTGTTGTTGACTTAACAATTTGACACTCTTATTTATGGCGACAGTAATCTCCCTAGGCTCTAGTCATGAGTTGCCAAGGCTATGGAAGCCTTTTGAGTTCACCGACTTCAATCTTATTCCGACAGGGTCTCTACCTTTCAAATAAATATTTTTTAAAATATTAAACCTAAAGTGAGAATCTTGACAATTTATGGAGAAAAAAATTTTTTCCCTAAAGGTATATATCTTAGAAGTTATATTTGTTTTTATTTTTTAGTGTTTCTATATTGTACTTTAATAACATTGTAAACTATATAACTTTTTGTTTATAATTACTTCAATTGTAATTTTTGAATCTTATCACATGATTGATGAGACTAAACAAATACTTATCTTTTATGGTAAAACATCTAGTACTTTTTTTTTTTAAGATTTATTTATTTGAAAGAGTTACAGAGAGGCAGAGGCAGAGAGAAAGAGGTCTTCCATCCAATGGTTCACTCCCCAAATGGCCACAATGGCCGGAGCTGCGCCGATCTGAAGCCAGGAACCAGAAGCTTCCTCCGGGTCTCCCATGAGGGTGCAGGGCCCCAAGGACTTGGGCCACCTTCTACTGCTTTCCCAGGCCAGAGCAGAGAGCTAGATCGGAAGAGGAGCAGCCAGAACTAGAACCAGCGCCCATATGGGATGCCGGTGCTTCAGGCCAGGGCGTTAACCTGTTGCACCACAGAGCTGGCCCCCATCTAGTACTTTTCATAATATATTTACTCATGCTTAAAAAAAAACACAATGATGCTTCCAGAAGAATTTCTGATAACAATTTCTCAACCTTATTTAGTAGTCTTATATTTATATACAAATTTCATCCTGGCTTTTAAAAGTGTTTTGTTTTGAAATATAGTAAAGAAGATGGTACAATAAACACCCATGTGCTCACCACTTAAACTTATTCCTGAACGTGTTGCCACAAAGTCAATCTACATTGAACTTTCTTTGTCCCTGCCTACTTGCATATTTTTGATTAGGGACTTGACTGAGCCCCTTTCTGTACCTCAAGATTATTATGCTTTTACTTCTTTGGATTCTTTGGTAGGGTAAGACCTGCTCTTTGATTCCTCAGACTTATTTGGCTGTTCTCTCTGTACATTTTTGGTTTTCAAATTCCAAGAAAAGACACTGAAGATTTTGATTGAAATTGCATTGAATTTAAAGATCAATTTGGAGGCAATTATAATTTTTCAATATCAAAGCTTTTTGTCCATAAATGTTTTTCTCTGATTAGGCCTCCTTTCAAGTTTGTTATAGATTATAGATGTGTGTGATATCAGTATTATATGTGTATGTGGTACTAGTATTATATGTGCATATAGTATTATGTGTACACACACATATATCATAAAATAATAAACATTCAGAAGGAATGCAATACAAATGACATTTTTTATATTTTCTTCTAATATGTCTCTTTGGGCACCATGAGGAAAATTATTTTTCTTGTATTTTTTTTTTCTTTCTGTTTTTCTTCACTGTCTTTTTTTTCCTACTCCTATGCCATGATGCAGATAAAAGTAAAAAGTCACGAAGAGAAAGACCAGATAGCTCCTCCTCACAATGTCCATAATGGAAGTAGGATGAGTCCCCATTACTTTATTTTCCTTAACTTCTATCCCTTGGAGCTAAAGAGTAACAAGAAATTTAAGAAGAGCTACAATAAGCAGACATGGAAGATTGATTAGCTATATTCATCTTTTTTTAATATTCTCCCCCATATTTGTCTGTTATAGATGAAATCACCTCTATTACACTAAACTTGTAAGAAAAAAAGAATTGTAGCCCCAGAGTTGTACATCAGGTCTACGCAGAGGAATTAAATTTACTAGTTAGTGACTCCTTTTGTTCATAAAGCTTCACAGACCAGTGCCACAGCTCACTTGGCTAATCCTCCACTTGCGGCGCCAGTAACCCGGGTTCTACTCCCAGTCGGGGCGTCGGTTCTGTCCTGGCTGCTCCTCTTCCAGTCCAGCTCTCTGCTGTGGCTCAGAAAGGCAGTGGAGGATGGCCCAGGTCCTTGGGCCCTGCACCTGCATGGGAAATCAGGAGGAAGCACCTGGCTCCTGGCTTCAGACCAGCACAGCGCTCTGGCCACAACTCGCCAGCCGTAGTGGCCACTTGTGGGGTGAACCAACAGAAAAGGAAAAAGGAAGACCATTGTCTGTCTGTCTCTCTCTCTAACTCTGCCTGTCAAAAAAATAAAGCTTCACAGTAATATAAAAGGCCTTCAAAATGCTTCAGGAAAAATGGAATTAAAAGAATTTGTTTTGGTGCAAACCAATTTTAAAATCCATACTTTTTTTCCATAATACACATTTTCCATGAAGTTTTTGAAGGGCCTTGGTAAATATGATTTCATTTATATAGTCTGCTTTTTTGTAGCTATCAGTATGTTTGAATAGCATTTTGCATCTCATGTGAAATTATCTTCATACAAAATTAAAGTTTCCAAAAGTAAAGACATTCTTGCTCTAAATTTAGCAAAATAAACCATGGATCATTTGTTCAAAATTATATAATCCCATATTTGAAGTCAGACTGTTTAATATCAGTGGTAAGAGCACAAATTTGTTTTCATAAAAGTCTTGTTTCTGTGAGCTTTCTGTGGGATAAATGGATGTGTATTATTTTAATAGTCACACATTTAAATTGTTTTCTTTTTCCTCATAATGAGAGTCTTTAAATGATCATATTTAATTAACCTTACTTTAAACTTTTAGGAAAGGCAAATTATTTTCAGAAACCTTAATTAGTGGACTTGAATTTCATTTAGCTAATGGAGCTCTTACCTATGTTTTATTAATGCTAAGATGCAATATGTTTTCCACATTTTAATATCTATAAAATGGAGATAGGTCTTCCAGTTGAGTGTGTGTGTGTTTCTACACATGAGGATTGTTGCATGGACATGCCCCATGTACACATTTTGGTTTTGAGGTAATGTTCATGCATCTGATTTTCAGCCACACCAGTTTAATGTATCTGTTATATTTTCTGATTGGTCAGTGTCCCCGGTAGTTGGCAGTGATCACTGCCCACATTGGTTGTTAAAATTTCAAATATCAGAAGTTGTTTGTTTTGTCTCCACTTTCTAAATGATAATCTATTTTCAGATTGGAAGCTTTCTTAGAATCTATAGTCTCCATACCAAACTTCAGTCAGTGAATTCAGAGAGCCAGGCAACATGGCTGTGTCTAGAGTTTCATCTCCATGGAGGTACCAGTTATGGCCGAGGAATCACGGTCTTGCCAGAAAGTAACTCTGATGTGGATCAGCTGAAAAAGTAAGCATTTTATGTATCCTGTCTAGTATCTCTTTGGAAAATATAAATAAGGTATTCACTAAGCTGATTTCTAAGGTAATATTTTTCCTGGGAGGTCAAATAGGTTTCCTTTGATCCTTAAAGCCTGCTGTGTTTTTCAGTTTTTTTTTTTTTTTTTTTTTTTTTTTTTTTTTTTTAATGAGCCAGATAAAGCAATCCAGTGATGATTTAAGATAATTCAGCACCAGCATAGCCAGGGCCATAGTTTTCTTCCAACATTACAAATTGCTTTTTTTAAAAAATAAATTTTTTTTATTTGTTTACTTGAAAGATGGAATTATAGAAAGGGAGAAGCAGAGAGAGAGAAATCTTCCATCGCTGTTTCATTCCCTAAATGGCCGCAATGGACCAGTCCAAAGCCAGGGGCCAGGAGCACTTTTCTCTTCTGCTGTTCATATTTTCAAAATAGCAACAACCTGTGGAAACTAGACCTTAGACAAAGTTTGGAAAACTTGATAAACACCTACAATTCCTATATTTCTAAAGTGCTTCTTATTAAATAGATAACAGAAGTCAGCTATTTTCTAGTCTTAGTGTGTTACTTTTTTTTTAAGCAGAAAGTCAATGGTATCTTATATCCTCTGCATATTTATTTTTTGAAGGATTCCTAGTGCATACTGTATGCAGACATATTTTGATCAGTATTCCAGAGAATTTTTATTTGAAAGGGAGAAAGAGACAGAGCCAACCCCCACTCACAGGCTCACCCATCCAACCCTGCCCTGCCCCACAAAAGGAATTCACTCTAGATTGAATAAATGAATTAACAAATGTCTCTAATGTGAGTGGCAGGAACCCAGCTATTTTTGAGCCATCACTGTTGCCCTCCCAAAGTCTGTACCAGAAAGAAGCTGGACTAGGTAAATGGAGCCAGGTATGAATCCCAGGTACTCTGATATAGGATAGGATGCTGGTATGTCAATAAGTGTCTTAATTGCTAGGGCACATGTGTACCTCATAAAGAAATTTTATTTAAAAGTTTAATACATGTCTTCAAAGAGAAACCACACTGTTAGTAAATTGAAATAACTACCATCTTAAGTTGTAATAGATTGAAATCACTGTGACTCTGACTTTAAAATCAATTAAAGAAACTTCTGTTTCACTAATTTTCTGTCTGGTTTAAATCTCATTGTAATATGTAACATTTGTTAATTCATTTATTCAATCTAGTGTGACACTGTTCAGACTCACCAAATCCATCCATTAAATTCCCAGTTTATTTTTGTTTGCAATATTCTGTCATCCCACTATTCCACTTGTATATTTCCAACTTGGGTTTTCGAGGACTTGAAACCTCAGTTAATCTGATAAAAGCTATATACCCTTTATTGAAGAATATGTATTCATACATTATTTCATATATTCAATGCATTTCTGGGTTTTGTATGTGGAGCTGCTTTGTTTTATGCAATTTGAAACTATGCTTTCAATTATAGGGCTCTAGAATCTGCAGATTTGACCAGTCAACATTCAGATCGTTTCTTTCAGTCAGAACATGAGGACAGTTTTCCAACACCTTCAAGTAAGGGAAAATTTTAATTAAATAAATAACTTTATCTATGTAATTATATTTTAATGCTTCCTCTCTCTATTCATATATTATAAAGGAATACCCTAAATTTTTATCTGTGTCTTATGCAAAGGTAAGAATGGTTCCTATCTAAACTATGTAATTAAATTTTGAAATTGGAGAGATGGTAATTATTTGTTATATATATAAAATGAATATGTGAGTGAACTCATTAAAAAAATATGGGGGAGGCTACAGTGAGTTAGACCCACTTCTTGGAATGCCCGGACCCCACGTTAGAGTATTGTTTTAGTCTGGCTACTTCACCTCCAAATCAGCTTCCTGCTAATATGCATCATAGAAGGCAGAAGGGATCGCTAAAGTGGTTGGGTTCCTGGCCCCAACATGGGAGACCAGGATGGAGTTCTAGGCTCCTGGCTTCTCCTTGATCCAGCCCTGGCTGTTGAATACATTTAGGGGTAAACCAGTACATGGAAGATCTCATTACCTCTTTTCTCTCTCTCTTTTGCTCTGCCTTTCAAATAAGCATTAAATATATACATATACGTATGTGTATGTGTATTAACTTCCTAGGCAATTATTTTGCTCATCAGTTTGTAAAAGAAACAAGGGTTGCTTATGCCTTTTTATTTCAAACAACTCAAGTATGTTTTGCTCATAAATGCCTTTTGATGTATGAGTATACAGTATCCAGTCATTGAATTAATCAAGTGCCTAATTATAAGACATTAACAAACAATGGGAAGTATGTTTATATTACTGTCTACCTGAATAAGTGACTATTCACTTCTGAATTTAAGAAAAATTCTCAATATGCTTTCCTTTACTGTTTTCTCTTAATATCTGCTTATACATTTTGGGACCTAGAGTCATATTTCATCCCAGTTCCTTGTTTTATAGTCTAACTCCCACCCTGCTATGATCCAAAGAATTATTTTATAGTGTTTAATTTTTTTCTATACCAGTAACAAATACATGAAAATTAGCATGCATTTCTTGTAAGAACCTGAATATATTATTTCATCCTAGCAACACTCCTATTAACATGTATTGTTTTTCCCTTTATTGAAAGGAAACTGAAACTTTAAGTGATAATCACCCTGTAATCTGCTCACAGGTACTTAGCTGTTAACTGATGGCAAAGCAAGAAAGATTCAAATGTAGGCTATTTGGTTTTTCATATATATTTTAAATTTATTTCCTCCTTCCCTCTGTTTCCTATTGCTATAGTGGTGGCATTTTATTCTGATGTATGATTAGAACTACCATTAAAAGGTCAATTTAGGTGACAGTTATTTAAACATAATGTAATTTGTAATTACACTTTTTCAAGTCTCTTTTCTCCTTTTGAAAATGATGCTTTTATTACTTTTAAATTGCAAAGTGATGTCATAATATCAAAGTTTATAACTTTCCCCATGCCTTTGTGCTATATTTCCTGAAGTCGAATTAACAGTTTATTGTTGCTCCTTCAATACCTTCACATGTATACAAATATACATACCTACCTAAAAAGACAGGTTGGTTTTTTCCCATTTTAAAGTTTTACCAAAATGGAATTGTACTGTAATAGTTGTTTTCCTTAATATATCAGAATATAACTTCTTTGATTTATTTGAAAGGCAGAGTTACAGGGGGAGGCAGAGAATTCCTATCTGCTGGTTCACTTACCAGATAGCTATCATGACAAGTGCCGGAGCAGGTCAGAGCCAGGAGCTTCACCTGGCTGTTCCACATGTGTGGCAGGGGCTTAAGAACTTGAGCCATCTTCCACTGCTTGCCCAGCCCATTAGCAGGAAGTGGAGCTGAAGCAGAGCAGCTAGGAATCACTTTCCAGCGCTACTGTGTAGGCTCTTGGCTGTTGGAGTCCCGAGCCATGGGCGCCCACGCCCTCCAGGTAGGTCCGTCGTGTCCCTCTAATTTTGGTGCTTTCCTCTGCCTTTTTTTCCCTAACTCTTTCCTGAGACTACACTATCTCCACTTTAAAACTATCTTCTCTGTGGCTCTAGCAGCTGGTTCCCTGCCTACTCCACCATCTTGGAACTGTTGGTTGTTTCATTGCATTTTAATTTCTTAGTTGACTTTTTTTTTAATGGTATCTTCATTGTTTCTACCTCTTGTTGCAATGATATTGATAAAACAAATTGAGTGAAATTATACCATATCAGCTTCAGACATCCTTTCCAGTTCTCTTGATTATATTCTTAGGCATTGATTAATATATATTTTTATATTTAGAAAAATATAAATGTATTTGTGTATGATGGCACGTAAAATAAATTATAGTATGCTGTTATAACAGAATGTAAGCTAAAGTAGTTGCAAAATACACTACTTTTTTAAAAGATTTATTTATTTGAAAGGTTGAGTTAGAGAAAGAATCTATGATCTTCTGATTCATTCCCCAAATTAACACAATAGCCAGATCTGGGCTGCTCCAAAACCAGGAGCCAGGAACTTCTTCCTGGGCTTCCTTGTGGGTGCAGATGCCCAAGCACTTGGACCATCCTCAGCTGCTTTTCCAGGCTATTAACAGGAGGCTGGATCAGTAGTGGAGCAGCTGAGACTCACACTGGTGCCCATATTTGATACCCACTATGCCAAAACACCACCCCCAACAAAATATGGAATAATTTTAAAAATTTTTTTTTTAATTTATATATGACAGGCAGAGTGGACAGTGAGAGAGACAGAGAGAAAGGTCTTCCTTTTTGTTAGTTCACCCCTCAATGGCCGCTGAGTCTGGCACACTGCACTGATCCAAGGCCAGGAGCCAGGTGCTTCTCCTGGTCTCCCATGCAAGTGCAGGGCCCAAGGACTTGGGCCAAAAATATGGATACTTTTTAAGACTCAGGTCCTTGGGCCCGGCACCCGCATGGGAGACCAGGACGAAGCACCTGGCTCCTGGCTTCAGATTGGCTCAGTGCGCCGGCCACAACGTGCGGCCTTCGCGGCCACTTGGCGGGTGAACCAATGGAAAAAGGAAGACCTTTCTCTCTGTCTCTCTCTCTCACTAGCTCTGCCTGTCAAAAAAAAAAAAAAGTCTTAAATCTTCATTTTAGAAGGCATTTTGTAATGCTGCTGACTTTTTAAATTATTTTGTTTAAGGAATACAACCTCACATTTAATATATACAGATTTGGGAATGTGAAGATTCTTCTCCCCATACCTCCCTGCCACCCTTACTCTGCCCTCTTTTCTCTTCCTTCTTCCTTTACCTTTTTTTTTTGACAGGCAGAGTGGACAGTGAGAGAGAGAGAGGGAGACAGAGAAAGGTCTTCCTTTTCCGTTGGTTCACCCCCCAGTGGCTGCTGCGGCCGGCGCACTGCGCTGATCCGAAGCCAGCAGCCAGGTGCTTCCTCCTGGTATCCCATGCAGGTGCAGGGCCCAAGCACCTGGGCCATCCTCCACTGCAATCTCAGGCCACTGCAGAGCGCTGGACTGGAAGAAGAGCAAACGGGACAGAATCCAGTGCCCCGGCCAGGACTAGAACCCAGGGTGCGGGCGCTGCAGGCAGAGGATTAGCCTATTGAGCCATGGTGACGGCAATACCATTCTTATTTTTTACAGCATTCAATTTTTCAGATATTTATACTCATAAAATTAACCCTACACTAAGTAGAGAGTTCACTGATAAGTATAAAGAAAAAAGGAAAAAAAAAAGCCAAGCAAACAAACTTAAAAAAATTATTCCTTGGCAGTAAAGGCAAAGGCTTTTTAAAATCAGTGCATCTTAAAGTGTCAGTTTTGTTCCTACAGATTACATGTTAGGTACTCTATTGTTTACCACAGATCAGAGAGACCATATGGTATTTGTCTTTTTGTGACTAGCTTATTTCACTAAGTATAATGGCTTCCAGTTGCATCCATTTTCTTGTAAATGAAAGGTTTTCAATTTTTTACCGCTGTGTAGTATTCCATATTGTATATATACCATAATTTATTTATCTAGTCTGCATTTGTTCTGTGCCCTGCTGAGAAGAATGTGTATTCTGCCACTGCGAGATGAATAGTTCTGTAGATATCAGTTAGGTCCATTTGGTCCATAGTGTCAATTAGCTTTGTTTCATTGTTGTTTTTCTGTCTTGTTAATCTATCCAGTCATGACAGTGGGGTGTTAAGTCCCCCATTACTGTTGTACTGGATTCTGTCTCCCTTTATTAATAGTTCTTTTAATTACCCAGGCATCCTGTAGTTGGGTACATATACATTTATTATTGTATCATCTTCCTGTTGTATTGATCCCTTAATCATTATATGTATGCTTCCTTGTCTCTTTTAACAGTTTTTGTGTTACAGTCTGTTTTGTTTGATATTAGGATGGCTACATCTGCCCCCTTCCCACCTCCCTCCACCCCCCGTTAGCATGGAGTATCTGTTTCTATCCTTTCACTTTCAGTCTACATGTCTTTGTTGGTGTGGTATGTGTTTCTTGTAGGCAGCAAATAGATGGATCTTGTTTTTTAGTCCATTCAGCCAGTCTATATCTTTTTTTTTTAATTTTTTAAAGCTTTTATTTAATGAATATAAATTTCCAAAGTACAGCTTATGGATTACAATGGCTCCCCCCCCCCCATAACTTCCCTTCCACACGCAACCCTCCCCTTTCCCGCTTCCTCTCCCCTTCCATTCACATCAAGATTCATTTTCAATTCTCTTTATATACAGAAGATCAGTTTAGTATATATTAAGTAAAGATTTCAACAGTTTGCCCTCACAAAGCAACACAAAGTGAAAAATACTGTTGGAGTACTAGTTATAGTATTAAGTCACAATGTACAGCACATTAAGGACAGAGATCCTACATGATATTTTTTTTAAATTGATTAATTTTCTATGCAATTTCCAATTTAACACCAAGTTTTTTTTCATTTTCAATTATCTTAATATACAGAAAGATCGGGCCAGCACCGTGACTCAACAGGCTAATCCTCCGCCTTGCGGCGCCGGCACACCAGGTTCTAGTCCCGGTTGGGGCGCCGGATTCTGTCCCAGTTGCCCCTCTTCCAGGCCAGCTCTCTGCTGTGGCCCGGGAGTGCAGTGGAGGATGGCCTAGGTGCTTGGGCCCTGCACCCCATGGGAGACCAGGAAAAGCACCTGGCACCTGGCTCCTGCCATCACATGAGCGCGGTGCGCCGGCCACAGCAGCTATTGGAGGGTGAACCAATGGCAAAAGGAAGACCTTTCTCTCTGTCTCTCTCTCTCTCACTGTCCACTCTGCCTGTCAAAAAAAAAAAATAAATAAATATATATATACAGAAAGATCGATTCAGTATATACTAAGTAAAAATTTCATCAGTTTGCATCCACACAGAAACACAAAGTGTAAAAATATTGTTTCAGTACTAATTATAGCATTACTTCACATTGGACAACACATTAAGGACAGATCCCACATGAGGAGTAAGTACACAGTGACTCCTGATGTTGATTTAACAATTTGACACTCTTGTTTATGGCATCAGTAATCTCCCTAGGCTCTAGTCTATATCTTTTTAACTGGAAATTTGAGGCCATTTACATTCAGGGTAACTATTGATGATTAACCACTTGTCCTGCCATTTTTCTGCAAATGTTCCTATCCTTTGCTTTGGATTTCTTTTGTTCTTTTACTGTGGTGGGGTAGGATTTCTGTCTTTGCATTCTTTTGTGATGATGGCTTTCTGTGTTTCTATGTATAGCACATCCCTAAGCATCTTTTGTAAGGCTGGATTAGTGGTGACACATTCTCTTAATTTCTGTTTGTTCTGGAAGGTCTTTATTTCACCTTCATTTATAAAGGATAGCTTTGCAGGGTACAGTTTCTGGGTTGACAGTTTTTTTCTCAGTAAGATTTGAACTATATCCTGCCATTGACTTCTAGCCTGTAGAGTTTCTGATGAGAAGTCATCAGTGCAGAGGCAGAAGTACTTGGACCATCCTCTGTGCTTTCTCAGTGCATTAGCAGGGAGCTGGTTTTGATGTGGAGCAGCCAAGACTTGAACTGGCACCCACATGGAACACCAGCCCCTGCCTTAATTCTTATTAGGACAATGTGAAGTATGTCCTATTTTTTTTTCCTAAATTCCAATTGTTAGTGTAATTTCTTGAAAGTAGTTTTGCTTTATGTCTTAATTGACTTGTTGCCTTTGTCAAAAATCAAAAGATCATATAAATATGTGCCTATTTCTATACTCTGTATTTTATTTTATTAATTTGTCAGAACTTATTCCAGTACTATATTATCTTGTTTACTTTAACTTTGTAGTACGTCTTGAAGTCATGCAGTGTATGTCCTCCAATGTTCTTGAATTTCAAGATTCTTTTCACTATTCTAGATTGTTTGCATTTACACTTTAGTGATCAAAGCTGCTTCTCAGTTCCATAATAAAGCCTCTGTATTTTGACTTTAGATGACATTCAACATACAGATTAATTTGGGGAGATTGGTATATTGACAATGTTGAGGTTTCCAAATCTTGAATATCACATCTCAGTATTTATTTATATTTTCTTCAGTTTCACTCAACAATATTAGAATTCTCAATGCCACATAGAATTTTTAATGGACTTACAAACTAAATAATTCTTTTTTCTTCTCATTTCTGTAGGTTCTGGATCAGTATCACTGTATGAGGTAGAAAGATGTCAACAGCTGTCTGCTACAAGTAAGAACATGTATTATTTTGGAGATGGCATACATGAGCATAGTAAATGAGCATAGTAAAGTCTGTCCTTATGCTCACCACATAACCCATTCTTTCCTAATAGAGAGCAGATACCCATGAGGGTGAAAATGTCTGGTTAACTTAATTCTCTACCTTATCCTATACTGGCATAAAATGGAACCTATATAGATATGTCTTTACATTCAATACATATTTTAAATATTATAAATAATTAAATATTTATAATACATATTTTAATTCTAAATATTTTATATTTATATACCTCTAAGGTTTGTGAATATATCATTATAATATTTAACAGTATAATAGGACTTATTTTTAGTTTAAGAATATAAAATACACTCTATGGTGTTAATTTTAATCAGTTCACATTCTGCATTTAAGTGTTCCCATAAAAGAACTTCTTATATATACCCCAGAATTTTAATGATCGTAATAATAGTATATCTGTTAGATATCTTCCTTCTGTTCTATAGATAAGATGAAAAAAATATTTTGGCCGGCGCCGTGGCTCAACAGGCTAATCCTCCGCCTTGCGGCGCCGGCACACCGGGTTCTAGTCCCGGTCGGGGCGCCGGATTCTGTCCCGGTTGCCCCTCTTCCAGGCCAGCCCTCTGCTGTGGCCCAGGAGTGCAGTGGAGGATGGCCCAGGTGCTTGGGCCCTGCACCCCATGGGGAGACCAGGAAAAGCACCTGGCTCCTGGCTCCTGCCATCGGACGAGCGCGGTGCGCCGGCCGCAGCGCGCCGGCCGCGGCGGCCATTGGAGGGTGAACCAACGGCAAAAGGAAGACCTTTCTCTCTGTCTCTCTCTCTCACTGTCCACTCTGCCTGTTAAAAAAAAAAAAAAAAAAAATTTTTTTAGAAATGTAGTTTTCATATTAAGTTTAATAAATAATATGCTACTGTAAAAATTAGTTTCTCATATTGGACAAAGATACAAATTTGGAAGGGAAAAGATGGATAAAAAGCATGTGTTACTATAGTGTGTATTATTCACATATACAGATTCATACATATGTACATGCATATTTGAATATTTAGTATGTGTGTGTATTCTATGTGCGTATTCCCTCCTGGGAGCCATGAAAGGGCTCAGAGATAATTGCATTCCAGTAGTAATAAACATACTTAGTATACCAATCTTGGTTTATAAATAATATTACTCCTGAAAAGGAATCAACACTCCTTAGAGAAATGGCAGATTTCAGAGCCAGGAACGAGGACTTACCAGATAGGTCTGAAACATCTCGTAGTGCCAGAAAGTTAAAAGGTTCTTAGTTAACGATGGATCCTGTCAGATGACATATAACATTACATTTCAAATCGGGAGTAATTTGAACTGCAGAATAATATTAGTTGTGAATTAGAACTCACTGAATAAAATGATGCATGAGTCCATGTTGATAATAAACATATATAAATAAGAGGAATTGGATGGAAAACTTTTTAAGAGTGGCAATTAATTTAAAGAAACAATAAAATTAGAAGAAAATTAGAAGACCTTTTTGCAACCATCATGGTAATGATTGATTTAGATGTAAATCAATGGATCCTAAATTGTTGGAATTTTACTTGCAGAGGAGGTAAACCGTAAGTGTGTAGTACAGAAAGCTGTTCGACACAGCCTTCACCAACTGCACAAAGTTACCTCCCTGGTAATAAACAATCACATCATAAACCTTGGTGGTGATATACTAAGACATACACAGTACCACTTATGTAATGTTTATGCCAGAAATTCATAATCTAAATATTAGCCTGAGGAAAAGCCAAACTCGCCCATTTTCATGTTTCTCCAACAAAATAAATGGTCTGTATTTCTGAAGTATATCAGTGTCGTAAAAGACTACAAAAATCTGAGGAACCATTCCACATTTAAGAAGTCCAAAGAACTGTGAAAAATAACTGTAATCCATGTTCAGGATTGTATCTTGGTTCCAAAACTAAAGTGCTAAAAACATTTTGTTGACCTTTGAACAAATTTTAATAATAACTTGATTTGATGATAGTGAAATCAGTGTTAAATTTTCTGGTGTTGAAAGTTGTATGTTGGGGGCCGGCGCCATGGTTCACTTGGTTAATCCTGCTGCAGCGCTGGCATCCCATATGGGCGCCAGGTTCTAGTCCCGGTTGCTCCTCTTCCAGTCCAGCTCTCTGCTGTGGCCCGGGAGGGCAGTGGAGGATGGCCCAAGTGCTTGGGCTCCTCCTGTACCCGCATGGGAGACCAGGAAGAAGCACCTGGCTCCTGGCAAGTCATGGTGAAAAGCTTACCGTAAGTCTTTACTTATTCTTCAGTTTTTTCATTCAATTTGAAAGTGTTTTTTAGTTGAAAATTTAAAAGCTATACCGTAAAATGAGTTTGAAGCAAATGCTCAATTGATCAGGTCTGTCAGTGGCATTTTGTTTTTAAACAAAGTGGCCCGTTGTAAACTTCCTTGAAGGAAAATTTATTCAATGATGACTTAGTTGGATTAAAGTGAGGTACAGAAAGAAATTGTCATAGCCATTTGAGGTTTATAATGCTTGTGTATCCCTTTTCATGTTCTAAAACACAGGAAAGTGTTAAGCTAGAATATCTAGTGAGCAGTTAGGGTTATTACCTTAAGCTGAAGTTCACCAAAAATTTTTATTTACCCAATTCTAAATTAATCACTGCCATCTCAAGCCTTCTTTCTACCTTTACTTGAGGACATTCATTTTACCTGCTTCCCATGCAATTATTAATTGTACTGAAGGTTTTTATCTGACTTTTTTATTAGTGTGACTAATTCCTCTTTCTTATTGTTGCCCCTACTCCTTTATCTCTTCTTTCTCTTTCCTCTGTTAAAACTCCTACTTTCACTGCCAGGACAATATTACTCCTACTGTCCCTTCCAATGCCAACAGTCAGATTCCTTCTTACAAATGTTAATTCTGTAATTTGAAATATCATAAAGAGGAGCTGACAAATAATATTTAGCAAATGTACTTCATTTCAATTAGAATGTAACCTACTAGCCAGTAGATATCTAAGAGATCAATGTTTAGCAAATATTTTACTATTTCTCAAATAGCATAATTTTATTGATTAAATAAACTTTGCTCTTTTCCCTAAATTAATCAAGAAATATCTAATAGTCCCCCATAAAAATTTTTTTGCACAGACTACACAATTCAAATCTTTCTTGTCCTAGTTATCCAACATTTATTGATTACATTTGTTGAGTGTCTGCTATGTGCCTGGTACTATGCTTGTGGGCTTGGATGTATGTCAAATATTAAAAGCATGTTTGGTTTCATGGAGTTAACAGCTAATGCAGTTTAATTAGATTTTATACTATATTTTTGGGTACAGGGGCAAGTCATAAATACATTCATGTAGATTATTCTAATTTAACATAAAAATTATTTGCAGTACTTACAGATCATCAATATTTGGAGAAAACACCACTGTGTGCCATTTTGAAACAAAAAACTCCTAAACAATATCGCATCCGAGCAAAATTGAGATCTTATAAGCCCAAAAGTCTCTACCAGTCTGTTAAACTTCATTGCCCTAAATGTCATTCACTGTAAGTATTTTCAATAATAAAACAGAAGTTTTCCTGTATATTATTGTGCATATATCATCTAAACAATTTTCACTCCTGAGAAGGAGCAAATTGTGATTTTTTTATGTATTATATTTTAAAGAAAGTTTTCAAAGAAAAATACTAAATTATTAGTAATTTCCACTGATTTGTTCTTAATAATGAAAATATATATCATTTCTAGGTTTGAAATTCAGCTTTTTAATCAGAAGTAATGATAAATAATAAATTAGGTTGGGGCCAGCACTGTGGAGTAGCAGATAAAGCCACCGCTTGCTGTGCTGGCATCCCATATGGGCACCAGTTCATATCCCTGCTGCTGCACTACTCATCTAGCTCTGCTCTGGCCTGCGAATGCAATAGAGGATGGCCCAAGTCTTTGGGCCCCTGCACCTCTGTGGAAAGGCCTGGAGGAAGCTCCTGGCTCCAGATTAGCACAGTTCCAGCCGTTGTGGCCAATTAGGGGGTGAACTGCTGGATGGAAGACCTCTCTCTCGCCTTTTCTCTAAGTGTGACTCTGACTTTCAAATGAATAAATCTAAAAAGTAAATAATAAATTGGGAATATATTTGAAGAGACTTTCACATTGGTCAAAAATCTAACTTTCTGAGGACGTGCCTTATGGCACAGCAGGTTAAACTTCCCTAAGATGCCTGCATCAGGTATCAGAGTGCCAGAATCGAGTCCCACCTAACTTCTGATCCAGTTGCCTGCTGATGCACACACCTGTAAGCAACAGATGACTCAGGTACTTGGGGTCCTGCCCCTAACAAGCAAATAAGTTTCCTGTTTTGTGACGTTGGCCTTGCTGAGTCCCAGCTTTTGAGGACATCTGGAAAGTGAACCAACAGATCAACAGATGGAATAAATTTTTCTGTCTCTCCCTCTGTCGTGCATTATAAATAAATAGCTTCCTATATCTATATTAACTGAAATTCTTTTAATTAGAAAATTTTAACTGATGCATAACAATTTCATGTTTATGCAGTACCATGTGATATTTTGATACATGTATACATTGGGTAGTGTTCAAATCATTAAATGTAGATCCTAAACATATGATTTCTGTATGGTGAAAGCACTCAAAATCATTCTTTTTGTAAAAAAAATACACTATACTATCATTACTGTTATTTCTGTACCATGCAAGAGAATGCCAGAGCTGCTTTATTCTGGCTTAATAAATTAAAATCTGTTAATCAACCTTTTCCCATCACTCCGTCCTCTGAACCCTGCTAAGCTTCATGTAACCACCATTCTATTCACACCTACTAAGAGATCAACTTTTTTAGATTCTGTAAGTGAGATTATGTAGTACTTTTCTTTATATATCTGGCCTGTTTCACTTAACATAAGGAGTGTAGTTCCATCTATGTTGTTGCAATTGACAGAGTTTCATCCTTTTTTATGATTGAATAGTATCCCATTGTGTATAGCCACCAAATTTTCTT
This sequence comes from Sylvilagus floridanus, assembly GCA_949820135.1. NCBI lineage: Eukaryota > Metazoa > Chordata > Mammalia > Lagomorpha > Leporidae > Sylvilagus > Sylvilagus floridanus. The sequence continues at coordinate 22,563,107 of OX463236.1, forward strand.
ATTTACTCTGAGACACTTGGGCTTCCATTTTTTCACTGTTGTGAATAGTATTGCAATAAACATGGAGTACAATGTCTCTTCAAAAGAATGATTTTATTTCTATTGGATAGATACAGAGTAAAGGTCTTGCTGGGTCATATAGTAATTTAATTTTTTGAAGAGCTTCTGTATTGTTCAGTGTTTTTACCATGAAAGATTATTGAATTTTATCAAATGCCATTTTTTACATCTGTTGAACTGATTGCATAATTTTTGTTTAGTTTGGCATATCACATACTAATTTGCATATGTTCAAACATCCTTACCTCCCTGTGATGAATCCCACCTTATCATGATGAATAGTATTTTTAATAGGCCTTTTGATTTGATTGAAGATTTTTTCATCTGTGTTCATAAAGGAGTTGTATATGTGAGTGTTATATTCTTACATGGTTTTAGTATTTTTTAAAGATTTTTTTTCAATGTATTTATTTGGAAGGCAGAGTAACAGAGAGAGAGGTCTTCCATCTGCTGGTTCACTCTCCAAAATGGCTGCAACAGCCAGAGCTGGGCCAATCCAAAGCCAGGAGCTTCTTCCAGGTCTCCCATTCAGGTGCAGGGGCCCAGGACGTGGGCCATCTTCTACTGCTGGTGCAGGGGCCCAGGTCTTGGGCCATCTTCTACTGATCTGCTGCTGCTGCTCCTTTCCCAGGCCATGGCAGAGAGCTGAATCAGAAATGGAGCAGCCAGGACTTGAATCTCTGCCCATATTGGATGTTGGCACTGTAGGAGGCAGCTTTACTGGCTATGCCACATCACTGGCCCTCTGGTTTTAGTTTTAAACTAATGCTGACTGCATAGAAAGGGCTAGAATGAATATTCTCTTCTGTATTCTGGAAGAATTTAAATGTTTGCTGAATTGAATGGTGAAGCTATCTAGTACTGAACTTTTCTTTGATAGGGGACTTTATTGCTGAATCACTCATTATAAGTCAGTTATTGGTCTTTTCAGGTACTCTCTTCATGATTCTGTTATGATAAGATGTGCTTGTCTGGTCATTCGTCTCTTCTGCTTTGTAAAATTATTGGCATGTAATTATTCATAATAGTTTCTAGTGAGCTTATATATTTCCATGGATTAAGTTTTTAATGTCTTTTTGTCTAATTTGGGTCCTTTCTCTTTGTTTTGCTAAGAGTTTGTCAATTTTGTTTCTTTTCTAAGAACCAGCTTTTCATTTCCTGGATTTTTTGCTTTATTTTAGATTCTTTATCATTTGTTTCTTCTCCAATGTTTATTATCGTTCATTTTACAAATTTTGAGTTTGATTTGTTTTTCTCATTCCTTGAGGTTTAGGGTTATACTGTTTATTTTATATCTGTTGTGTTTTTGGATGTAAGTGTTGGTTGCTAAAAATTTCTTAGTATGCTTTTCCTGTATCTTACGGGTTTTCGTATGTTATGTTTATTTTAATTCATTTCAAGAAGTTTTTTAATTAGCTTATTTCAGAATAAGTTAACTTCTATATATTTGCATAGTTTCCTAATTTTTTCTTATTGAGTACTAGGGTTTTATTTTCTTTTTTGCATTGTGGTCAGAAAAGATACTTGATATGTTTTTGCATGTTTTAAATTTGTTGATACATGTATTTATGGCCTACTATTTGACCTAGTCAAATAGTTACCGTGTACTGTTAAGAATGTATGTATTCTGCAGTTTGCCTGGACTGTTCTAGGGATGTCTGCTAAGTCCAGTTGGTATAAGGTGTAGTTTATCTGCTGTGTGTTGATTTTCTGTCTTGATGGTCTGTCCATTTCTTAAAGTAGACTGTTACATCCCCCTGTTGTATTGAAATCTCTCTCTCCTTAAGTCTATTAATATTGCTCTATGTATTTGGGTACTCTGATATTGGGTGCATATATATTTACTATTTTTTGACTTAGTCTATTTTACCTGAAATAAGTATGGCTACTCCTATTTTTTTTCAAGTCCAATTGACTGAATACCTTTTTCCATACCTTTACTTTCAGCCCATAATTTAGAAGTGAAGTTAGTTTCTTGTAAGAACATCTTGTTGGGTCTTGACTTGTTTTCTAGTTTATTATTTCCTTTCTTTCTTTCTCCCTCTCTCATAGCCCTCCTTTGTAGTTCAGTGATTTTCTCCAGTAATGTGTTTTTAGTCCTTATTATGTTTGTTATTCTACTATAGAGTTTTGTTCTGTATTTACTGTGTCTTATGGAAAAACATTTTGATTATTACAGGTTATTTTAAATGATAGCACCTTGGCATTGCTCATTAAAGATAGGAAAGGAAATAAAGGGAATTTTTAAAATATTGATAAAAACTCTATACATTTACTCCATTCCTCCTTAATTTTAAAATTCTGATATTCCATTGTATATATCTGCATTGCCTATCTCTTGATATGTTAATAGATGTTATTTTAAATCATTTTTATTTAGTTGTTATACTAAAATATGAGTGGTTATGACTGTCACTGGAACATTACAGCATTATGAATTTCTATAGCTACTCTTACAAGTGAGTTACCTTCTGGTATTTTCTTCTTTTTCATTAGTGTCTCATTCTTTCAGTTGGAAAAACTTCCTTTACATTTCTTGTAGTACAGGACTGTTGAAATTGGACTCAATTAGTTAATATTTTGTTGATAATTTTTGCATCTGTGTTCATCAGTGATTTTGGCCTATAGTCTTCTTTCTGTTTTATCTTTTTCTGGTTTAGGAATTAAGGTGATGGAGCTTCGGGTTTAGGAATTAAGGTGATTTTGGGAGGATTCCCTCCCTTTTAATTGTTTTAAATAGCTTGATAATAATTGGAATTCATTCTTTAAATGTCTGGTAGAATTCAGCAGTGAGGCCATCTGTTTCTGGGCTGTATTTTATTGGGAAGCTCTTTTTTTTTAAACATTTAATGAACATAAATTTCCAAAGTATAGCATATGGATTACAGTGGCTTCCCACCCACCCCCCCATAACTTCCCTCCCACCCGCAACCCTCCTCTTTCCTGCTTCCTCTCCCCTTCCATTCACCTCAAGATTCATTTTCAATTCTCTATATACAGAAGATCAGTTTAGTATATATTAAGTAAAGATTCCAACAGTTTGCACCCACATAGAAACACAAAATGAAAAATACTGTTTGAGTACTAGTTATAGCATTAAATCCCAATGTACAGCACATTAAGGACAGAGATCCTACATGAGGAGTAAGTGCACAGTGACTCCTCTTGTTGACTTAACAAATTGACACTCTTGTTTATAGCATCAGTAATCACTCTAGGCTCTTGTCATGAGATGCCAAGGCTATGGAAGCCTTTTGAGTTCACTGACTCCAATCATATTTTGACAAGGTCATAGTCAAAGTGGAAGTTCTCTCCTCCCTTCAGAGAAAGGTACCTCCTTCTTTGATGACCCATTCCTTTCACTGGTGGGAAGGTCTTTAATTGATTCAATCTCCATTTTGTTTATTGGCATTTTTAGGTTTCCTATGTCTTCATGTCTAAATTTAGGTAGGTTTTATGTTTCCTGGAATCTATCTATTTCTTCTAGGTGTCCCAGTTTTTTGCATACAGCTCTTTGTAGTAATTCCTGAGGATTCTTTTTATTTTTGTGATATCTTCTCTCCTACTAGTTTTGGGTTTGGTTTGCTGTATTTTTTCTAGATCCTTGAGATGCATTGATAGCTCATTTATTTAGTACCTTTCCACTTTCTTGATAGGTACTAATTGCTATAAACTTTCCTCTTAACACTGCTTTTGCTGTTTATCATAAGTTTTGATATAATTTACTGTCATCTTCTTTTGTTTCCAGAAATTTGTTTCTCGATTTCTTCTGTGACCCACTGTCCATTCAGGAACACGTTGTTCAGTTTCATTTTGTTTTCATTTATTCTAGAGATTCTTGAGTTGTTGATTTCCAGCTTCATTCCATTGTGGTCAGAGAAGATGCATGGTATGATTTCTTTTGTTTTTGAATTTGCTGGGCCTAACATGTCGTGTGTCCTAGAGAAAGTTCCATGCACTGGTGATAAGCATGTGTATTCTGCAACTGTGGGGTAAAAAATTCTGTATCAGGTCCATTTGGTCCATAGTTTCGATTAGCTCTGTTGTTTATTTGTTGATTTTCTGTCTAGTTGATCTTTCCGTTGATGAATGTGGGGTGCTAACATTCCCCCATTACCATTGTATTGGAGTTTATGTCTCCCTTTAGGTCTATTAACAATTCTTTTAAATAGCCAGGTGTGCTGTGTTTGGGCACATATACATTTATACTACTTACATCTTCCAGTTGAATTGATCCCTTAAGCATTACATAGTACCCTTCATAGTCATTTTTAACAGTTTTTGTGTTAGTCTATTTTGTCTGATGTTAGGATGGCTATACCTGCCATTTGTTGCTTTCCATCAACATGGAATATTTTTCTGTCTTTTCACTTTGTATCTTTTTTGGTGAGATGTGTTTCTTGTAGGCAGCAAATATAGATCAGTCTTGTTTTTTAATCCATTTGTCCAGTCTGTATCTTTTAACTGGAGAGTTGAAGCTTTTTACATTCAACTTGGACCTGCCATTTTTCCATAAATATTCCAATTGCTTACTTTGAATTTATGAATTTTACTGGGAGATTTTTTGCCTTCACATTCTTTCAGAATAATGGCTATGTGTGTAGTACATCTTAAAGCATCTTTTGTAAGGCTGGATTAGTGGTGACAAATTCTTTTATATTCTGTTTGTTGTGGAAGGTATTTATTTCACCATCTTTCATAAATGAGAATTTTGCAGGGTACAATATTCTGGGTTGAGTTTTTTCCTCTTAAGAGTTGGACTATATCTCTCTATTATTTCCTAGCCTGTAGCTTTGAGTCTAATTGGAGTTCCTCTGAACGTAATCTGGCATTTTCTTGTGTGCATTTTAGAATCTTTTATGTTTTACTGTGGAAAGTTTTACTACAATGTGCTGTGGTGAAGATCTTTTCTGGCCATGTCTATTTTGAGTTCTGTGTGCTCCCTGTACTTGGATTTCCCTCTTTCTCCATACTGGGGAAGTGTTCTGTAATTATTTCACTAAATAGGCCTTCTAGTCCATTATCTCTTTCCAAACCTTCAGAAATTCCTAAGACCCACATGTTGGGTCATTTGGTAGTATCCCACAAATATCCAGCACTGTTTTTAAGTTTTCTAATTTCTCTTTTTTATTGGCAGTATTAGGGGATGGGTGTCTGAAAGATTTCCAAAGATTTGTCTCCTTACTTGGATAGTCTTACTTCTGTCTCACCTAGTCTGTTAAGGCTTTCCACCACATTTATTTGATCAATTAAATTCTTGATTTTTAATATTTCATTTTGATTTCTCTTTAAAATTCCAATTTCATAGGAAAAATTTTCATTCATGTCATGTGAGGTTTTCTTTAGTTCCTGGATTTGCTTCTGAGTGCTTTTGAGTAATCCTATGGTTAATCTCTTGAATTATCTGTTTCTGGCTTTTCATCAATCTATTCATCTTCATATTCTAATAATGAGATGTTGTTGTGTTCCTTTTGGGGTGTCATGATGTCTTCCTTATTCTTGTTTAATTTCTGCATTTATTTTTAGACATTTGTGGAGTTACTTGTTTTCCTGATGGCCTTTATCTTAAAAAAAATTTTATTGAAAGTTTAATTTATTTATTGAAAGAGTTAGAGAGAGGTCTTCCATCTGCTGGTTCACTCCCCAGATGGCCACAACAGCCAGAACTGCACTGATCCGAAGCCTAAAGCCTCCTCCGGGTCTCCCAAGTGGGTGCAGGGGCCCAAAGACTTGGACATCTTCTACTTTCCCAGGCCACAGCAGAGAGCTCGATCAGAAGAGGAGCAGCTGGGACTAGAACTGGTGCCCAATGGGATGCTGGTTCTTCAGGCCAGGGCTTTAACCCGCTGCGACACAGCGCTGGCCCCAATGTCTTTTAACTATGCCTCTCAAATGGCTTTCTTTTGCCTGTTTTACCAAGGAAACTGACACAGGTGGCGTATTTTGTTTCTGTGGATACTTCTAGTATATCACCACTAGATGGCACCTTAATTCTGGGTTTTGCACAAGTCCTCTATTGGTGTGTTTTTGCTTTTTAGCACTAGAGGTCTCCCCATACCCAGGTTTCTTCCAAATCTGCAGTTGATGTTTTCTTGAGAGAACTGGAGAAGTGTCTGCAAATGGTAGTCTAGGTTAGGCCTCAGGGCTTGTCCACAGTAACGGTCCTATGGTCAAGCACTGTCAGACCCTGTATAGCTCTGCATTTCCCTGGGGTGCACGCAGCCCCACACTCCTTTCAATGACTTGATTCCAACCTCTTTTCTCCCCTCAAGTGAACAATTAATCTTTCCATGTTTGCTGCCTAGTTTAAGGGGAAGAAATGGTGTTTCAGTGCTGCCATGCTACATCGCACTCAAAAGCCCATAGCCATTGAGGGCAGCACAGCACAAGATCCATGCTGCCATGGGCTGCCTCCTGCTGAGGTGGAGCTGTGGACTGAGACCACCACCGGTGATGCCAGCCAGGGTATAAATCTGATCTACTGGGGCCATGGATCTCTGCCGTGCCCCAAGATGGGTCCAGAGGCTCTGTAGGCACAAACCTGGGAACTCAGATTATTATGATCTGCCCAGCATTAGTTTCTAATACCCAGCCTAACACTGTGTCCCAAAACAAAATTTTCTGCTCACTTGCCTGCTCTACTGCACACACTAAGGACTGGAGTCTTACTCCGCTCTGTGTGAGATTGGTGAAGAGATGGTAGAAGCAGTCCTTATCAACTCAGGCTGCTGCTAAGCTAGGGCCCCCTGTGTCTCCCAGCAGAAGGACCTGCATAATCTTGGGGTGCATGCCGATTTAAATGTGACTAGCATTGCTGCAGGCCAACCCACAAGTCCATCACACCAAAGGAATAGTGTCTGCCAGATGCTAAGGCAGGTCTGCAAGCTCCAACAGCTTACACTGGCCTGACAATAAGGGTCTTTGGGGTCTTTTTGTTAGCGAGTCTCACCACTAGGACCATCTCTGAGCTCCAAGGCAGTGGCCTGTGCTCACCTTCCTGCTTTATTCCCTGCAGCTGAATGAAGTTGAGATGGGTGGTAGAGGCAGTCCTTTGCCACCCAGTCAACATAAAGTTCACTCTTTTGAACACTCTTGGTTGTCCCCGTCGGTCCCACCCACACTTGACAGAGTAATTCAGGCCAAAACATAAGACTGCCAAGGGAGGTGTAGAGGCTTTGTCCAGGAGCAGTGACCCAGAGACAGAAGTTTATGGGTTCTATCTGGTGCTGGGTCTCACCACAGCCGGCTGGCACTGGGCTCCAAGGCAATATCCTGTATTCACTTTGCTGCCTCAGTACCCAGCTTCTGGAGTCTTGCTCCATTGTCTGCCACCTGGCTATGTTTAGAGGTGCTCTCTAGGACACTGACCTGGAACACTGGATTTCACCATGGCAGGCCTTGATACTGAGTTTCCAGTATAAGGCCTGGACTTGATTCTGTCTTCCGCTCCCAAGCAGCAGGCTTCTGTCTCCATTCTGTATGCCTTAACATTGCTGGGGGAGTGACAACTGATATCTGCTTCCTTTCTTCCTTTTTCAATACATCTTTTCTTCTTATACATTAAAACCAGAAACCATGGTCTACTAGAACTCTCAGCTCTTGTGAAGATTTTTGTTGTGTGAGTGTGAAGTATCTAACTCCACCTACCTTGCATTGCCTCCTGTTGACCAAAAATTCTTATTTAAATTCAGCTGGCTGAAATTTCTAATGATGTCATTCAGAAAACCTAGTTGGAAACATTTAGCATATTATAGTTATGAAGTAGGAAAGAAAAGTAATTAAATTTTTTTAATGAGAATTTCTCAGTACCTAAGAGTTTTTATTCTTAAACTTTTATTCTTTATACTATATAAAGAAGCAAATAAATTTATAGGAATGTTTTATTACCTTATGAATATGTAATTTATTCAGTCAAGTGAATTTCCACATTTTAAGTAGTTTACTCCTATGCATATAAAAATATTTGTTAATTGTATAACTTGTTAAATTGGATTTGTCCAGCTTATACCAAAATTGTTTGATTTTAGGCAGGAAGTTCCACAGGAAGGCAATTTGGATACAATTTTGAAAGAAAGTGCAACTAAAACCCCAGATACCAAACTACATAATACATTATTATATGATTCAAAAATCTGGACCACAGAAGAACAAGGAGGACGAAAAGTAGCTGTTCATTTTGTGAAACATAATGGTATTCTTCCACTTTCAAATGAGTGTCTAATTTTGATAGAAGGTAAGATATTTAAGTGATCATGTTAGAATACTACTTTTGCACGTTTTAAAATAATCGTTAGTTTGTAAGCAACCTAATACATAAAATTAAATTTTATAAAATAGAATATATTATATCAGCTTGATCAAAACATATATACACCTAAATTTATCAAATTGCCTTTTGAGATTATGTATTAAAGTGTTTATATTCATTTCTCTCACTTCCTTCACGAAATCATCCCTGAGTTGATAGTTGAATACCTAAGAGGCTGACTGCTGTGCACAATGGCTATAATCTTGGCCTCTTGATGTCACTGTTTCACAAAAGTAGATGAAGGGCATCCATAGACACTAAATAAGGGAAAGGGCTGTTGAAACAAGAAAGATAACCCGTAAGTTTTCAGAGAACAAAATTGTGTCATGCTTTTTCTTTTCCATTTTTATCTAATACTTAATATGTACAGGGAATCTCAACCTGTACATATTAAGTATTAGATACTTAATCTAATACTTAATACTCCAAATTCTAAAAACTTTTTGAACACCTACATGACATCACACATGGAAAATTCACACCTGGCCTGATATAATAGGTCACAGTCAAAACACAGATGCATTACAAATACCGTGTGTATAAGGTCTGTAAATAAGTCTCATGTTTAGACTTGCATTGCCTCCCAGCCTCCAGATACCTCTTTATGTATATGCAGATATTCCAGAATCAAAAAGATCAATCACTTCTGGCCCCAAACATTTCACATAAGTTATATTCAGCCCATGTACCATACATCTTTTTTGCATTTCAAATTTAACATTTTATTCTTTCCCTTAGGGCTTTTCTTGCTTCATATCTTTCTAAAATTAATTGGAAAACATCTTAAATTTGTATTACTTAGTTTCATTCAGTAAATAAAATTAGCCTTTATTGTACTAATATTGCTGATTATTATCATTTTCATTAACAGAACCCTTTTTCAGTGTACACTGTTACAATATACCAGAAACTGCTTTAAGTGGCAATTGGTTTTTTTCTAGTCTATGTATTCATTTAACCATCAGAACATATGTTACTGTTTTAATTTCTAATGAAGTTATCCTAGTGGGCATATGCTTTAGCAGCATCTGTGATGTCCTTTTCCTCAACATTTCCCAACATATACTAGCATTTCTACCACCAAAATTTAAATGCACATACAGATATATAAAGCACTTATAACCGTAAAGTAGAGCACGTGATTATGGAAGCTGACAAGCTGATAGGCAGGCTAGAGAGCATGAGACTAGAGGTATCATTCTGATTTGAAGGCTGGTGGGCTCAAAGTCCAGAGAGTGCATGCCCCAATTAGGCTCCCGCTTCATGGTTCAATGAGGCCCACTCACATTAGGGAGGGTACTCAGCCTAGCAATTAAAATGTTAACCCCACACAAAAAACATCCTCAGAGAGTAATGTTTAACTAAATATGTAGATACCATATGGTCCAGCCAAGTCAATATGTAAAATAACCATCACACGTGGCCACTTGGATGAGTGAGACGTAGTATCTGGAGGAGATGGAAAATAGCCAAGCATTAAAGACTGACTAAATATGGGAAAAACTCAAAACTGTGTCCTTCTACCTGCGTAATTGGTGCTGAGTCTTTCTAGTCATTACAAATTGTTGTCAGAACATCTTTAGATGTAAACCTAATCCTGCAATTCACAAATATCTTTGTGCTCATTCATTTGGCACATGTTTGCTCAGTGCCTACTGTGTCCTATGCATTGATTTAGGCCTGAGTGGTATTGTAGCAAACAAGACAAAGTGTTTCCTTTTATGGAATTTACACTTGAGAGGATCAGAAAGAATAATAACAGTCACAGACAGCCACAAGGGCTTTAAAAATATTAACTTAGGAATACGCATTTGGCCTAGCAGTTAATACATTGGTTGGGACACCTACATCCCATATCAAGGCCAGGTTTTAGTCCCAGCTCCATTCTCAATTCCAGCTTTATGCTATCACATACTCTGGAGGCAGCACATGATGCCTCAAGAAGTTGAGCTGTGCGCATAGGAGAACTGGATAGAGTTCCCAATTCCGGACTTCAAACTGGTCCAGCCCTGCCTGTTGCTGGCATTTGGGGGGTGAAGGAGTAGGTGGGAACTCTTATCTCTGTCACTGTCAAATGGGTCAATATTTCTTCAAAAATGTTTAAAAAGTTCATTTATTTAACTTTTATAAAGACCCTATAAAATAGCAACATTCCTGTTACAAATGAGGAAACTGATATACTAAAGTTTAAGTAACTTGACCAAAAAAATGTAGCTAATGTGCTAGAGCCCCTGTTGGGAAAACAAGTGCAGACGGTCAGACTGGAAGCTCACTAGGTATTTTAGAATGATGTTCTCTGGGTAAAACATGTACAGAAAGGACTCTTAATAATTACCCATTGCAGTTTTGAGTATTGGGGAGGGATCTGGTTAGCAGAGTTTGATAACAATCTGCAGAAGATAAGCTGTAGCTTTGGTGGCTATGAAGCTTTTAAATTGCATGCTTACAGAATATTGTTTCGTGTTTTTGAGATGGCATAATCAGGGCTTAAGGTCTAACTACAGTGTGATATAGCAGAACAGTGGCTCCAAGCTAACACAGAGCAAGGGAAAGGAAGATGGGAACATAGCAAATGAAGAACGCTACAAAGCTGTTTTTACCAAGATTCAGCCATTTCTCTGGATCTTCATTAAACTCTACTAAGCCTCTTAATATTTTTTTAGAACTCTGGAAAATAACGAGTTTAACACTTTTTGCTAACGTTCTTAATGTTTTTATGGAAATGTAAATTTTTTGGAAGTTCTGGGCAGAAGGGCTTTTCTTTTGAACTGAATGTTAACATTGTACATTCTACCTGAATTTTAGGATGTACACAGAGGTATTTTTTAATTATAGTCTTTCCCGAGAGAAGAAGCATTATTAAATCTAAGTGCAAAGTGCAATGGAAGAAGTACCAGTAGGTGTGAGTTTCAGTGATAATGCTGCCATCTAATAATGGTCCATCATTCATACTATTTTTGTCGTAGCCATCGTAATAACTTTAATGCTTTACCCTAACATAGGAACAGGGGATATGTACTGGTTTTCCCAGAAAAATGAATCAATTCTATAATAAACTGATTACATGAACTGTTCTTACATGTTTAAATTCAATATTGACCTGACGTTTAAAAGATTTCACACTCAAAGCTCAGTTTACTTAGCCACTAATAGTATATAGCAAATTTAATAGCAAAAAACCTATCATACTTTGGCATTCAATTTGTTATTTAAACTACAGTTTCTAGTGCAAAGAACAACCCAGATTTAAGAAGGTAGCTGGAATTTCTCAAGCTTTGTACTTTACTTAGTCTCAGAATCTTATGCAGTGATTTCTTTAAATAGTATGTAGGATCCCTAGTTTTATAATTTTTTTCACAATAAGTATATTGAATCTCTACAATTATTATTTCCATTGTTTGTTTTGCTTTGCTGTGTTAGTTGCTTTAACCTTTTTTCAGGTACTCTATGCCATGTACATTATATTTTTGCTACTTAACAAGCATCTTTGTTATAACAGGAGGTACACTCTCTGAAATCTATAAACTCGCAAATAAGTTTCATAGTGTAATTCCGGTGAAATCTGGCCAGGAAGATCTAGAACTCCTAGACCTTTCAGCACCATTCCTGATACAAGGAAAGATACTTCACTATGGGTATGTCTGCTTAATTTTTGGAATTAAAAAGTGCTTAAGAGTAATTTTTAATTTTTTATGCTAGCAATTATATGTTTGATATAACTTATTAGGTATCCATAGTTATGCATAGATAGTCCACAACTTTTTAAAAAAAAAAAAAGATTTATTTATGTGAAAGAGTTACACAGAGAGGAAGGGGTGGTGGTGGGGGAAATCTTCCATCTGCTGGTTCACTCTCCAATTGGCTGCAACTGCCGGAGCTGTGCCAATCCGAAGCCAGGAGCTTCCTTTGGGCCGCAACTTAACAATGACTCAACATCAATTTTTTTATTTTTGACTTTACAATGATGTGAAAGAAACAACAGACATTCAGTAAAAACTTTACTTCAAATCTTTATCTTTTTCTGGGCTAAAAGTTGTGGCTTGATCTCTTCTGTGATGCGCAGCAGCAGTGAGCCACCGCTCCCAATCAACTACACAACAATGATGATAAAAAATTAATCCTTCATGGAGTTCCATTACTTATGATATTCAATAGGTTAGGAATATTACATGCATTTTCACTTTACAGTATTTTCTACTTAAACAGATTTATTGGGACTTAACCCCATTCTAAGTCAAAAAGCATCTGTACTAGATTTTTCTAGTGTAAATGTATTTTGGTAAGCATATAAATATTGCATGCACAGAGTGTGGTAAGTGTGAGGCTACCAGCTTTCTGTTCTTCAGCCAGAGGCTAGTACTCACTTTGTTTAACAAGGATATAGGTACAAATTGCAGAAAGAAATTCAGAAATGCAAACCTAGTGACTGAATTCTAGAATTTCTGAGCCACTACATTATAAATTTGCTGCCACTGAAAATTGGAAGATAAAAGGATGCACTGGGAGTTACAACCACATTTCTAGATTTAGAAGGAGAGATTGGGGATAAAATCTCTATTGCTTTATGTAACAGTCTCCATGGAAATACTCTGCTTTGAGAAACCTTGGATTATGGTAGGATACATCTTGTCTATCCATGTCTCTTACTTTCCAACTCTTAAGTTTGTAGCAACTGTTAGTGATAGGTATAATGTAAAACTCTTGATTTTAGTTGAAAAATTACACACTGCAATCATGTCTCCTTGACTGTGACCACCAGAGTCATTGGTAGATATTACTCTGGGTTCTATTCCATATGCAACAAACACATAGGAAGTGTCAGGCATAAGGTGGAACTAGTGTGTCATTGTGTTAAATCCCCAGGCTATGTCCGTGTATACTCTGATGTGCCTAGTGTCTTTATAATTACATCTCACTGGACTCAATCTTAGAGTCAATTAATACAAAAACAAAAATCTTTCAAATTGTTTAATAAGTTACTCATTTTTAATGGGCCTTGTCTTGTATTCATGCTCCTCACTTACTTGCCTTTTTTCATTCTCCTTCTCACTTTCTTGCCTTGTTCAGTCTAAACCAGGAGAGCAAATATTAGTTCTAAACTTTGGAGTATAATTTCTCACTTACTAGAAGTCTAAAAAAGTTCTCTAAGATATTAGAGATTCTGTTCACAGTCTCGAGTTTAGAACATTCTTGAAATTTCCATCACTTGGCTGTCACAGCAAAATTCAATATATCTTTTTTCTTTTTCATTATGAAATAACTTCAAACTTACAGAAAAACGTCAGACATAACCTCAACAGTTTACGTATCTGTCACTTTGTTTTTCAAATAGGTCTTTAAAAAAGAGAGCGCTATTCCATCTACTAGTATACTCCCTAAATGGCCACAGCCAGGAGCCTGGAACTGCATCCCAGGTTTCCCAAGTGAGTGGCAAGGACCTGAGAACTTAAGGCATCTTCCACGACTTTTCTCTGGCACATCAGCAGGGACCTGGATCAGAGGCAGAACAGCCAGGACTCGAACCGATGCTCAAATGAAATGCCCGCTTCACATGTGGCAGTTTAATGCAGTGCATCACATTGCTTTCCACACTTAGGCTTTATGAAATTAAAATTTTACAGAGAAGCAGCACATCTCCATACCAGTCTGTGCTCTTCTCAGAGTTAACTACTTTTCCAAACTTGTAATCTGTCCTCATCAGCATGTTTATGCTTTTAATATATGTGTAACCCTTAAGCAGTATGACATTTTTAGCATTTCTTATATAAATATTTTTTAAAAATTATATATTTCAAAGGCAGTTAGATCTTCCATCTGCTGGTTCACTCCCCAAATTGGAGCTGGGCTGATCCAAAGCCAGGAGCCTCTTGCAGGTTTCCCACATGGGAACTGGGGTCAAAGCCCTTGGGTCATCCTCCACTGCTCTCCCAGGAGCATTAGCAAGAGCTGCATGGGAAGTGAAGCAGTGGGGACTCCAACCAGCACCCATAGGGGATGCCAGCACTGCAGGAAGTGGATTTACCTGCCACGCCACAGTGATGGCCCAATTTATAGGTTGTTTTATAGTTTATCCTTTTGATGCTTGTTTTCAAAGTTAATCCATAGAATTTAATGTGTATATAACTTCTGAATTTATTTCTTAGTAATAGGTATCTTTTTTTCATTTACAGAAATTGCTAGATAAAGCCGTTAAATATTTTCTTTCTTTGGTCATAATACAGTTCAGTGGGTCATGACCAGCTTTTTTTTTTAATGTTATGATCTGGTTGTATTATAAAATGGAATGTACAACACAGAACATTTTACATTAGAAGGGCTAGTGTTGTCCCTTAAACTTGTTTCAGTTGTATGTATGTATACACTGAGACTTGATATAAAATGAATTTCTTATTGTAGACCCTTTCCAATAAGAAATAATCTATCTTATCTATCTTGAAAAGTTTTTCGTAAGTTGTCTGGACTTAATGCTTTTAGGGTATGGTTTAGATTATTTTATGGTTACTCATCTTTTAAGTTTCTGTATTTTATTAACAAATTTGTTCTAGAAAAGTATTCATTGACATAATTATCATTTTCTGATGGTTCTTAAATCTGTACTTTGTTCTTCATTTTGCTTATGTTTCTTAACCAGAGTCTTAACCATTGTTGTGTTAGTATGTCACTTATAAATAAAAGCTATGGCCAAATTTGTTATTTTTAATGTGAGTTTAAAGTACATTTTAAAATTATCAAATATAAAAATTTGTTTTCTACTTCCCATGTTTTTACTTTTCAAGAATTTTTCCTTTAGTTTTTTGTTGGATTAAGTTATTAATCTGTTCCTAGTTTTGTCCTTTTGATCTCACTACTTTGGAAGTAATAAATTCTGTTTAATTTTTTTTAGTGCCCTTAATTTATATTCTTGCTTTATCAATGACTAATGCTAATCAAGATCTTTGATTTTTAAGGGGTTATTATTTATTCGGATATCTCCTTGGTTCAGAAGCACTGTACTTAATTTGAGGGGACAGAAGTTAGTGTATTCTATTTTTACCAGAGTGCAAATGAAAAATCTGCATGTACCTTTTGAATTTATATATTTTTGTTGAAATACAAGTACATTTTTTTACTATATCTTAAACATGATGTATAATGAAAAATAAAATTACTTACATTTAAGACATGTTAGTAGGTAACTAAAGTAAAAATACCTAAAGATGTGCCATTTTAATATACTGTATAGTTTTAAAAGTATTTACACTTTATGGTTTATGATGCTTAATAATTGTTTTAAACAGGATATGTACATAATAAAATATTATTCTTAATTTTTTCTTATGAGCTATCACCGATTAGACTTTCCTCCTGGAGCCATAACAGAGTTCTTAGAGATTATTTCTCCAGCTTTTTTGTTAATAAGGAGAAAAATTAAATTGAGAAAAGGGGACTTAGTTCCAGGTTCAAATCATTAATTTGGCTCTTAGAGCTGTTTATTCTCCATACTATTCATTTTTAGTGCTTTTATGTATAAAGCTTATTTTTTATAGTTACAAATACATTGCAATGTAAGAGGTACACTATCTTTTCAATTTACTTTTTTAAAACTACATTTTGAACAGTGAAAATTAGCTAAAATATAACTGACTTAAATAATTTTAAATGTTATTTCTTTTATTTCAGATGTAAGCAGTGTTCTAGTTTGAGATCAATACAAAATCTAAATTGTCTGGTTGATAAAACATCCTGGATTCCTTCTTCTGTGGCAGAAGGTTAGCTAAATTTTCATATCTTGGCAATTTTATCCGTATAAAGTTATCACCATGATTTATATATCAATAGTTGTGTTTATATAAATCTAGGCTATAACAGAAATGTACACTGTTTGAAATACTATAAGTCACAGCATGTGCATTGATTATATTGTACATTCATTTAAGATTCAATCATTTTCATGTTGGTCGTTGATTATAAAATACAAATTCTCAAAAACAAATCTCTTAGTTCATAGTATATCAAGAGGAAAGAGTTTAGAGACAGCTATTACTTCTTCCTGTTATTGGGTAAAATGCTGTATCAGTTTATATTGTATTCTTAAGTAGTCATTAGCCTTTGCTTAGAACTGTTTCAGTGAAGAGAGACTCATGACATCACAAGACAACATGTCCATTTAATTTTTAGGCAGTTCTTAACATTGGAGTGATGTCTTTCTACCTGTAGCTTCAACATGAACCAGATTCTATCTACTAGAACTATTCATTGTATACCTATTTACTATTCCATAAGATAAACAGACTTAGTACATATGAAGATATCTGTCAAGTAGGGCCGGCGCCGCGGCTCACTAGGCTAATCCTCCGCCTTGCGGCGCTGGCACACCGGGTTCTAGTCCCGGTCTGGGTGCCGGATTCTGTCCCGGTTTCCCCTCTTCCAGGCCAGCTATCTGCTGTGGCCTGGGAGTGCAGTGGAGGATGGCTCAAGTGCTTGGGCCCTGCAGCCCATGGGAGACCAGGAGAAGCATCTGGCTCCTGCCATCAGATCAGCACGGTGTGCCTGGCGCAGCGTGCTGGCCACGGCGGCCATTGGAGGGTGAACCAACGGCAAAGGAAGAGCTTTCTCTCTCTCTCACTATCTACTCTGCATGTCAAAAAAAAAAAAAAGGAAAAAAAGATATCTGTCAAGCTTCATTTAATCTTTATTTCTTCAAACAGGTCCCCTCAATTCCCTTTTCACTTGTCCACATTGCTTACTATGTTGTTTTTCCTCCTCAGTAAAATTCCACTTTACCAATGCTCTTCTCAAAGTATGTCATTCTAGCTGGAGCTAGGACTGCAGAAGTAGTGTGGCCAATTCAGAGTGGTGGGTGACAGAACAGAAGCAGAGAGCCCTTCTGAGGGTTCTCCCCCATGACCCAACGGTTAAGCCCATCGTAATTACATCAAGTCTCTGCACTTGGTCCATTGACTATTAACACTAGTCCATTAACCATTAACATAAGACTTTGGGGACCATGTTCCTGATACATGAGCTTTCAGGGGATACCCACACTGTTTAATCCCTAACATATGGTCCTTCAGGTTAGGTTTTTGGTTTTTTTGTTTTGTTTTGTTTTTGACAGGCAGAGTGGACAGTGAGAGAGATAGAGAAAGGTCTTCCTTTTCCGTTGGTTCACCTCACAGTGGCTACTGCGGCCGGCGCACCGCGCTGATCTGAAGCCAGGAGCCAGGTGCTTCTCCTGGTCTCCCATGCGGGTGCAGGGCCCAAGGACCTGGGTCATCCTCCACTGCACTCCCTGGCCACAGCAGAGAGCTGGACTGGAAGAGGAGCAACCGGGACAGAATCCGGTGCCCCTACTGGGACTAGAACCCGGGGTGCCGGCAGGTTAGGTTTTAAAAGTTTATCCCTGTTGGTTTTTTTTTTTTTTAGCCTATTGAGACCTCTTGAAGTCTAAGAAATTATTCTTGGCTGTTAACAATATCTACTATATGCCACAATTCTCATTTATATGCTGAGTTATTCTTCTTACTTAATCCTACTGTTAATATGTCTGTGGAATGCTAGCATTCCACAGACATATTAAGTGCCTTCCTTTCCATACATAAGATGTTCATCTTAACCTATGAATTTTTATATAATTTAGTTTGTTCAAATTCTTCTTCATTCCTCGCTCTACCAAATTATGAAATCCCATACTTTGACATATTTACCATTGAGATGCCTGATACTTCTTAAACAATAAGGGATCTCTAATTCTTGTAATACAAAGAGGAAGTTCATGTTAATAAAATACTTCATGCTAATTTTTACAACATTCTGGTATTTTCATTTATATCTTCCATAAGACTAACATGCAATGAGTGGCATTTCATGAATCACTTTATAGTTTATACCAAGATACCAGCTAATTTTAAAGATGATCAAAGATATAATTGCTTTTAATATTATGAGGCATCACCTCTATATATAAAGAATACATTTCAAAATGAACCTGCTGAATGACCTTAACATGAGAGATTATCAAAAGGTTAATGGAGGGGCTGGTGCTGTGGCATAGAGGTTTAAGCTGCCACCTGCAGTGCCAGCATCCCATATGGGCACTGGTTTGAGTCCCACCTGCACCACTTCCAAACCAGCTCTCTGCTAAAGCACCTGGGAAAGCAGCAGAGGATGGCCAAAGTGTTTGGGACCCTGCACCCACGTGGGAAACCTGAAAGAAGCTCCTGCCTGGCTGAGCCCTGGCTGTTGGAGTCATTTGAGGAGTGAACCAGTGCATGGAAGACCCCTCTCCCTCCAACTCTGCCTTTTAAATTAATAAGTCTTAACTATTTAGTGGAAAATGTATATTTTGAAAAAGATGCCTGGATTTCAAACATTTTTGTCCAAATTAAAGTCATATTACCTTGTTAATGACATGTCTGAACAGGGTCTAGAATCTAATTTGAAGCACTTAAGAAGGATAAATCATCAGCTCAAAAACAGCCCCTTGTCAGAGCAACACAAATTCTGCTAAAATTGAACTAAAAACAGACATCAAATGTATGATGAGGCTTCAGCGGGTAAATGGTGAAATTAGTGATGCTTTATAAAAAGTTTATAGGGACAGTGCCCCAAAGTCACCAATGGATCACTTATATATAAAATGTAGTGAATACATGGTGCTTACTGTACCTGGAAGTATCTTTTTGTTTAAGATTTTTTTAATTTTTTTTATTTTTATTTATGAGAGGTAGAGTTACAGACAGGGAGATACAGAAAGATCCTCCGTCCACTGGTTCACTCCCCAGTTGCCCACAACAGCTGGAGCTGGGCCAATCTGAAGCCAGGAGCTTCTTCCAGGTCCTCCATGTGGGTACAGGGGTCCAAGCACTTGGGCCGCCTTCTACCACTTTCCCAGGATCAGAAGAGGAGCAGCCAGGACATGAACTGGCTCCCATATGGGATGCTGGTACCGCAGGCAGAGTCTTAGCCTACTTTGCCACAACATCAGCCCCAGGATAACTATTTTTAAGAAAGGGAGATGATATTGAAAATGAAACTTGCAAAGGCAGACTGTGTATATCAGTTTGCAAGGAAAAAATTAATTTTGTTCATACAGTCCCTAAAGAGGACTGATGGTTAACAACAGAATATCTAACACCATAGATATCCCAATTAGTTTGGCTTACACATTTCTCACTAAAATATTGAAATGGAGCAATTGGTGCTCAATGGGTGTCCAAACTGTCATCTGATCAGATGCAGGCAAATCTTTAAAGGGAAATCTTAGACAAGGTCAATATCCTGATACGTTTCTAGGCTTGACAACTATAATTCTAAAGACAAAATAGTGGCTGCCAATAGGTGGAAGTGTTCTAGTCAAAACCAGATCTGACATGTCAAAAGCAGAGGTCATAGGGTAAGTTTGGCACAGCTGTTAAGATCCTACTTAGGATGTTCATATCTTGAAATGAAGTGCCTGGGTTCAAGTCCTCTAGCTTCCTGCGAATGTCTACCCTGGGAAGCAGCAGGTAATGGCTCAAATATTTGGGTTCTTGCCACCTATGAGAAAAACAGATTGAATTGCAGGCTCCTAACTTCAGCTGGGCCTTGCCCTGGCTGTGGTGGACAATTGAGAAGTGAACCAGCAGGTGGATGAGTATCTCCCTCTCTGCCTTTCAAATGAAAAAAAATTTTTTTTTTAAGGAACAGAGGTCTTGACAGAAGTTTTGTGCGTGTGTGTGTGTGTGTTTTGGTTAGTTTAAAGGGTTTTGCAGGTTAACTTTCTGGAGGCCCCAAAGGACCATAGAGTCTGCTTATTGGGAGGGTGTTTTGAGACTTAGCCAAAGCGTTGGGACAGAAATGTCCAGAAAAGCTTGAATAGAGAGTTCTTCACCACAACAAGGCTTCTGCTCATTCCTCTCAAACATGGACAATTACATAAATAGATAAAATCTAAAAAAAAAAATTGACAGGTAGAGTTATAGACAGTGAGAAAGAGACAAAGAAAGGTCTTCCTTTCATTGGTTCACTCCCCAGATGGCTTCTATAGCCGGCACTGTGCTGATCTGAAGCCAGGAGCTTCTTCCTGGTCTCCCATGAGGGTGCAGGGGCCCAAGCACTTGGACCATCATCCAGTGCCTTCCCGGGCCACAGCAGAGAGCTGAACTGGAAGAAGAGCAGCCGGAACTAGAACCTGGCACCCATATGGGATGCTGGTGCTACAGCAGAGGATTAATCAAATGAGCCACGGCGCCAGCCATAATTACATAAATTTCTGTAGGAGAACATTCGACATATACCTTGCAGCCCTGATTTGGCTCCTTCCGATTTCTTTTTATTTCCTAACCTCACAAAATCTATGCAGGGTACCCACTTGTCTTCAGTTAATAAGATATTGACTGGCTGAATTTACAGGATCCTCAGTTTGTTAGATATGGAGTAAATGGCTGATGTTGTTGCTCACAGAAGTGTCTTGAACATGATGGGGCTTATTTTGAGGAATAATGTTTATATTTTACCTTTTCAGTCTATTTTCATGTTGAAATTACTTGTATGTTGATGTTGGGAGAGTAAAAGTCATGTTTTTTATCTATTTTAGTAAACAAATTTATGGATATATAATATCAGGAACCAATTTTAATTTTACCTTGATAATAAGGAATAGTAGGCTCATATGATAAGATTTTTTTTCCTTCTCTAGTATTGGGTATTGTGCCCCTCCAGTATGTGTTTGTCATGACATTTACTCTTGATGATGGAACAGGAGTGTTGGAAGCTTATCTCATGGATACTGTAAGTAGTGGAAAGTAAAGATATTTCTAACTAAAATACAGTATTATTTTATTAGATGTCTTCATGCCTACTTTGTTTCTCAAAGGATTTAAGGCAATTTAAAGCATAAGATATGAACACTTAGATTGTGTATGTGAATATATTTATACATATTTGACACTGTAAATCTTAATATTTGAATAGGAAAAGTTGAGGAATAGAGATTTGAGAAGGGAGTCATTCTATACCATTTAGAAGTTCTACTCTATACGATCAAAATGTTAGAGGTATTATTAATAGTGAGCATTTCATATTTGGGGAAACGAATTTACTTTGTTAGGAAGATATGCATTACTCATTTTTTTTTTTTTTTGACAAGCAGAAGGCAGAGTGGACAGTGAGAGAGAGAAAGGTCTTCCTTTTGCCGTTGGTTCACCCTCCGATGGCCACCACGGCCGGCGCACCGCGCTGATCCGAAGGCAGGAGCCAGGTGCTTCTCCTGGTCTCCCATGGGGTGCAGGGCCCAAGCACTTGGGCCATCCTCCACTGCACTCCCTGGCCACAGCAGATAGCTGGCCTGGAAGAGGGGCAACTGGAACAGAATCTGGTGCCCCGACCGGGACTAGAACCCGGTGTGCCGGCGCCGCAAGGCGGAAGATTAGCCTGTTAAGCCATGGCGCCGGCCTGCATTACTCATTTCTATCACTATTTACATATTCAGAAGTTCTTTAGTTTTAATACACAAGAGTGATTCATAGAACTCACAGGAAGCTGCTATACCCATGATTATAGTTTACTGCAGTTAAAAGATATAGGTCAAAATCAGCCAGTGAGATGCAGAGTCTAGCTAAGTGCCAGGCATGGAGCTTATGGTTGTCTTCTTACTGTGGAGTAGTGGTCTACCTACAGTATTGCCTACCAGGGAAACTCAACCAAGCCTAACATCAAGAGGTGTTTGGTTTTATTTTGTTTTGGTTTTTGTTTTGTTTAGTGAGCAAAGCAAATTTTTAAAAAACTTTATATAAGGTGAACGAATTTCATGTATTTCATACAGATTTAGGAGCATAGTAATGTTTCCTACCTTCCTCCTTCTTTCCTTATTCTGACTGAGGTCAGTCTGATCCCACATGCCCTAAAGTAACCACTCCATCACACTGTTAGCCTATCCAGAATGTGCAAGGCCCCTTGACAAGGACAGGGTGTGACATCCTTAGAGGTTAGAGATTACCTCTTGTAAGCTAAGAGCAAAAGCCAGACTTCTCTTAAGGTAAAATTTAAGTTTTTACTACAGTCATTGGAGAAAAATCTAAGATGATGTTGAAAGGAGAATCTCTCCCCTACCTACTCAATTCATGAGTACCTTCAGTGTACTAGGTACATCTATTTGTTAGAGGTATAGTAGTGAGGAAAGCAAATAAAATCCCTTCCTTCCTGAGACTTAGCAACTGGGAAGAAAAAAATGAAAATATGCTGTAAAATTATTCTTAACATTTGACTTATTTCCCTATGCACAAAGAGTATAATGAGCCTGGTTGTTAATCATCATTAAGACAAAGCAATTTAACTCGACTGAGTATATATTGAAACTGTTTAAGATTAAAGGAGTAAATCAGATTTTATAATTCATACCAGTAGTTTAGTTGATGAATGCTGCAACTTTGCTAGTGAAATTGTCTGACTATTAATTTTCTTTTTCCTTCTATTACAATTTCTAAGGACAAATTCTTTCAGATTCCAGCATCAGAAATTCTAGCTGATGATGACTTCCAGAGAAGTATGGAAATGATCATGGATATGTTTTGTCCTCCAGGAAGAAAAATTGGTAGGCAATAACATTTTAACAACCTCACTGTGTTGAAATAGCACCTGCTATGTTTCTAACCTGTATATTTAGAAATCTGAAAGGTAATGAGTGGCTACTGTGTGTTCAAATTTGATGCAGATAGTGGCAAGGGAAAAAAAACTGAATTATAATTCTCTCCCTGAAAAAAAATTTAATATTTTGAAATATAACAGAGGAGAGGCAGTTTTGATCACAAGTATGTTAGATACTATACAAAACAGTTAAAATTGTACTAAAAGAGCTGAAATTTTGATGGGAAACATTGTCACATTCAGTGTTAAACCAGAGTCAACTCAACCAAAGAGCTATCTATCATTGTTTTCTGTAGACATATGATCAATTACCCAGATCATAAGCAGGTCAGATTTTATAATTACACCTGCCGCACTGAGTTTTCCTTCTTCAGCCATTGTTACTATTTGATCTTCAAATTTTCAAGTTATAATACAAAAAAAAAAAAACCTTGAATATCCAAATCATAAGTCAGTTTGATTCTTCTAATATTTTTTCAGCAATAGTAGATTTTACCAGTGATACAAGCTAAAATCTATAAGTTACATTTAACCAGGCGTTTTCCCCCCCCCGGGTTAATTTCTGCATTTTATAACAGTTCTGAAGGATAGGTATTTTTTCATCTGTAACAAAGTTTAACTTGTATACTTTTATTTGTTGCCAGTTTCAGTTTAGATTTCTGAAAGTAAAGACCTGATGGGCGTTTGATACATACTGCCAGATGCTTTTCAAAACACTGGGTCTGTCTACAGTTTTACCAGCAGCTTAGGGCAGTGTTGGTCTGACTTTACCTGGGCCAATATTGAGTACTATTTTAAATGCCTTTCAGACTTAAACTTGAAGATATATAAGGGGCTTTACTAGAAGTCATAAAAATTATCTAATGTGATCATCATCAAAGGTTGAAATGGCATCTGTTGTTGTCAACATTGCCTGGGCTCAGTAGCTGCTCGCTGATCAAAGTGTTAGCTGGATAGGGGGAAGGGCTAGAGCCACTTTGAAGTTTGGTTTCTACTTATTTCCAGTAAATAAAAAGAAAAGAAAGTCAGAGGTCAGTAAGCACTCAAAAAGGGAATAATTGGGACTATTACTTAATACTTTTGCTGCCAAACATTCTGAAAAACTGTTGGTTTAATCATTCATCTGTTGAGAAAGTCAAATTAGCCATACTTGCTGCAAAACGATAACATGAATCCAATGTGTATTTGGAAGAGTGCATAATGTTAAATTTGCTAAGTATATTATTTATTTTTCATGCTAAATTAAAGTTTTCAAATCAAGCATTATGCTTACTTATCTCAGAGCTCCTTGTTTAGTTTTAATGGTTAAGTAACATTTTCATTTTGATTTGTAGATGCATATCCATGGTTGGAATGCTTCCTCAAGTCATATAATGTCACAAATGGGACGGAGCAGCAAGTTTGCTATCAGATTTTTGACACCACAGTTGGAGAAGATGTTATCTAATAATGTTCCTATTGCTCAAAATACTCAGCATAATGGCTTTCAGCAATATAAGAGAAATTAAATAAATGAATATTTTTTCATTTACTCTTTAAAGTCCTTTTAGAGAAGTTATTTGATTACCATACACTAAAAATTGCTTTTCCCATTGGTTTTTGTGTATCAGCCACTGATTTCTCTGCCATCCATCTGTCTGGCTATGCTTCTTCTGTCCTGATTTCCACATGGACCTACAGTTAGAAAATGATCATTTTCTAAGTCATTCAGGCTTTTGTGGGTGCAATGTAAATAGTGACTGCTAGTTTTGTTGTATTAGAGGAGTCTTTGTCAACAAGCTGTTCTTTAAAAAGTGTTTGAGCTCCAGTGTACTGCAGGAGTGATTTGCTTTCAGTTTAAGTGGTAGATTGCACTGTTTGAGTGCTAATATTGACCATTTCAAGTTTGTTTCTTCAGACTTGAATCATGTACCTTGATTATTGAAGAGAAATGAAATAACCACTAACAGAAAAAATAGTCATATTTGTGACAATAGTCATAATATACTTATTGTACAGTTGCATAAGATAGTACAGCTCAATATAATGGTCTGCTTTTCACCTGACAACGTTTGTAAAATTTTCAATCATGAGTATTCAATTTCAATAAATATATTTGTATATATGTGATTTGTGTATGTTATTTATTGAACACTGAGAAATAGAGATCTGCCTGGGTCAGTATTATTGAGGAATAAATAAACGCATACCTTCCAGCTATTTTATCTATTTGCGATTCGTTGAACTGATGAGTGACACAGGGAAAGAATCAGAGATATAGCAGATATATAGAGCTGTGGATCACCAGGAAGTGCATTGGAACCATTTCCCTGATAAGAAAGTGGAGGTGTAATAAGCTGACTTAAATTCACACAGCTTTTAAATGCAAGAGTCATTACTTAAATTCATATAATTTCTCTATTTGAGGCCTGTAGTGATCTACTCCAGAATTGTGGGAAAATATGTAGCAGAGGATTTTCTGCAAATGATTACTATTTTAATTATCTGAAATATATTGGAAATAAAAGATGATCTAGTGTGTTTAACACCTTACTGGTAAATGATATACTTTAGAGTTATAATGAGAAAACTAGTCTATTTCCCAAGGACATCATCAGATATTCACATCCAACCACCAATTACTCCCATCAGTGACTTATTATTTATCTTTAAAAAATATTTTAATGTGGCCGGCGCCGTGGCTCAACAGGCTAATCCTCTGCCTTGCAGCACTGGCACACCGGGTTCTAGTCCCGGTCGGGGCGCCGGATTCTGTCCCGGTTGCCCCTCTTCCAGGCCAGCCCTCTGCTGTGGCCCGGGAGTGCAGTGGAGGATGGCCCAAGTGCTTGGGCCCTGCACCCCATGGGAGACCAGGAAAAAGCACCTGGCACCTGGCTCCTGCCATCGGATGAGCGCGGGGCGCCAGCTGCAGCGCGCAGGCCGCGGCGGCCATTGGAGGGTGAACCAACAGCAAAAGGAAGACCTTTCTCTGTCTCTCTCTCTCTCTCTCACTGTCCACTCTGCCTGTCAAAAAAATAATAAAAATAAATATAAATATTTAATGTATTTTTTTGAAAGGCAGAGTTAGAGAAGGAGAGACAAAGATCTTCTGTCTGTTGGGTTACTCCCCAAATGGCTGCAATGGCCAGGACTGGACTATGCCAAAGCCAAGAGCCTGGAACTACTTCTGGGTCTCCCACGTGGCTACAGGGGCCCAAGCACTTGGGCCATCTTCCACTGCTTTCCCAGGCACATTAGCAGAGAGCTGGATTGGAAGTGGAACAGCTGGGACTTGAACCACCACCCATTTGGGATGCTAGTGTTGCAGGAAGAGGCTTAACCTGCTATACCACAACACCCAGCCCCCTATTATTTATCTCGAGACAGCTGATGCTATGTTTCAGTATCAGTGATGTGCTAGGGATATGAAGGTCAGGTAAACATTTCTCTGCCTTCGATAAGAACCCAGTCTAAAAGAGGTAGGGGCCAAAATGTGCCAAAGGAAAGCTCTTCCTGTGAATCTTCATAATCTTTTCCTTTGTCATTTTTGTTGCTGTTGTTTGCTATGGAACTTTTCAGTTTTAAACATAATTATGTAGCAATTTCCGACTTAGGCCAATCAGAAGCTCACAGAGTTGGGAGAACATTTCTGGATCAACAGGCTGGATCAGTAAGGAATATCTGGTCCACAGGCTGTATAAGGTCCACAAAATCATTTGGTCTGGTCCCACCAAGGCAGGCAGCACTTGAAATTCAATAAATCTATAGCAGACTAATTTTTAAGTTGATAAATTTTTATGGTCCAGAAATATAAATATCCAAATGACCCTTGACAGAAAAAAGGTTCTCTACCACTAAGCTAGATGCTAATTCCTTGTGTCCAGATTTGACCTCTGTACCTTTTATTTGAATATTACCAGAATCTATCAGACTTAAAGTTACGTAAATTGAAGTAGTTTGGGATGATGGTAAATAGAGGTGCTTAGAGCTCACCTCTCCCACACAGAAAAAGCAAAATAAATGACTAGCTGCATTTAGAGATGAATGCCAAAGGGAGAATAGTGGAACTGAGCAAGTAAGACACAGGCCCTGTAATACAAAGAGACCAGAAAGAGTAACAAAGTGCACCTGCATCCTTCATGCTAACAGCTGTGACCCTGTCCTATAGACAAGAGAATTCCCCATTGCAAAGGCAAAGTTCAAGCAGAGCCCTTGCAGGCCCCGTCTCCTCAGATGCCACCAGTCCTAGCCATTGGAGGGATGCAGTCATGCCAGGCATGGAGTACATTAAAGGAGTTACCTGGACTATGAATGGTAGCTTTGATTCCGAGAAGGAACTCACCTGCTCTTCCCCTGACCCCCAAGTACAGGCTAAAACAGTATGACACCATCTTGAGAAGAGTGACTGTCAGATATTACACTGCCTTATAATACAGAAGCTTCTGCATACTCTTACCCTTGGGGCCTCAAAGACTTCCATTACTCTAGCCAAGGGGAAAAAAAAATACAGCCTTATCAACCCAAATAGACACAGTATCATAACCAATTAGCCCATGCAGGGCCCTGCATTAGAAGTGACAGGTGGGAGCCAGTGCTGTTGCATAGTGGGTTAAGCCTCTGCCTGCAGTGCTGGCATCCCATATGGGCACCTGTTAAGTCCTGGCTGCTCTCTTCCTATCCAGTTCTCTGCTATGGCCTGGGAAAATAGTGGAAGATGGCAAAAGTGCTTGGGCCCCTGCACCCATGTGGGAAACCCAGAAGAGGCTCACAGCTCCTGGCTTTGGATCAGTCCAGTTCCAGCCATTGTGGCCATTTGGGGAGTAAACCAGCATATAGAAGACCTTTCTCTCTCTCAACTATTTCTCAAAATCTTAAAAAAAAAAAAAAAAAAAAAAAAAAAGTGACAGGTGGATCTGCAGAGCACCAGGGCCTTGCCCTTAAGAACCTAGAGATTGGGATGCTTGCTACCCTGGGTTTAGGACTGCTCTTTCCCACCATCCCCCTCCCTCTGCCACGTGGGAAACTGTCATTGCTGCAACCTGTGTGACTCTACTAGGACCATGATCCAGAACTCTGTGACTTCAGCTCTACCCCTGCCACCATGGGCCATCAACAGGGCCTTCATGTCTCCACTGAGATGGCAAGTGGCAATCCCAAGACTCTGCCACCAACCCAGCCATATAGGTGCCACCAGGTCCTATAAACACTAACTTGACTGAGAACAAGCACCCGATTCCTCTTCCTGATGCTTCCATTGATTTTAGTGCAAAAACCTATAGGGAGACTACCTACAGCATCCATCTTGAGCTAATTCCAAAAATACCTATCAAATTGACAACTAAAAAACACAAGGAAAAAGCCTTTTTTTTTTTAACCATAAATGTCACCATTTAAAAGCTAAAGAGACAACTGTTCTCTCTCCCTCCCTCTCCCATTCAAGTAAATTTATTTTTTTTGACAGGCAGAGTTAGAGAGAGAAAAGTCTTCTTTCCATTGGTTCACCCCCCCAAATGGTCGCTGCGGCCAGCGTGCTGCGCTGATCTGAAGCCAGGAGCCAGGTGCTTCTCCTGGTCTCCCATGTGGGTGCAGGGCCCAAGCACTTGGGCCATCCTCCACTGCCTTCCCGGGCCACAGCAGAGAGCTGGACTGGAAGAAGAGCAACCAGGACAGAATCTGGCGCCCTAACCGGGACTAGAACCCGGGGTGCCAGTGCCGCAGGCAGAGGATTAGCCTAGTGAGCTGCAGCACCAGCCAGTAAATATTTTTAAAAGAGAATTCCCAAGCATGATAAGAAAATTCAATGATATACAAGAAAATGCAGAGTTTAAGGAAATTGGGGAAACAATGCATGATGTGAATGAGATGTTCAGAAGAGCCAGAGATCTTGAAAAAGAACCAAGCTGAAATCTTAGAAATTGAAGAAATCTGGTCAAATAAAAACTGTTGAATGTGTCAGACTGTATCAAGCACAGGAAATAACATGTGAACTTAACGCCTTATAAAACATCCAAGTCTGAACAAGAAGACAGTCTCCTACCTATTTCAGGCCACCATTGAAAGAACAACTTTTTGAATTTGGATATGTAAGAAGGCAAAGAAGAGTAAAGGAATAGAAATATGCAATGACATAGTAGTTGAAAACTTGCCCAATCATAAGATCTGGACATTCAAGTAAAGGAGATCAATATTACTCCAGTTAGAAATAGGAATAAAACCGTACATTATAGTGGAAATACAAGAATTAGAAAAAGGATTCTACAACATGAACAAGATCCTTAAGTCATATTAAAGAGAACCTCCTCTAGATTAACTACATAAAAAAAGAATAGGAACATTTGAGATAAACTAATCATGCATCCCTTCCAGGACCTAGAAAAGCAATATGATCCAAAATTAGTTAGAAGGAAAGAAATGAAAAATGAAAGTATAAATAAATGAAGTAGATTCTAAAGAGAAATAATAAGATGGAGATTTAAAATTTTTTTAAAAGATAACATTGATAAAGCTTTAACTGAACTAAGGAGAGAAGGCTCAAAGTTGTAAAAGGAGACACTGCAACTAATATCACACAAACAACAGAACATTAAGAGATTATTGTGAATAATTATACACCAACAAATTAGAGCACCAAGTGAAAATGGATAAATTTCAGAGTACCTAAAAAAATATTGAACCATGGACATATTAAAAGCCTGAAAAGACTGATGGTGAGAAATGAGTTTGAATCAGTAATGTTTTCCCTCTCCTGCAACAAACACCACCAAAACGCAAACATAAAAACCAAAAACCAAAAAACAGGACTAGATGGCTTCACTGCTGAGTTCAACCAAAATATAAGGGGGAATTAACACCAATACTTCTCAAAGTCTTTGAAAAAAACATTGAAAGGGAAGAGCCCTACCAAACTCATTCTTTGTGGCCAGCCTTTCTTTATACAATGACCAGACAAGTACTTAATGAAATAAAAATGCAAAAAAGAGCTGTAGACCAAAATTACTGATAAACATAGGTGAAACATTTTAAACAATAGATAGCATACACAGACATCTGGCTCTGCCTCCCTGTGGACAGGATAGGCTAGCAGAGCAGAGTGGATCCTCTGCACCCCATGTCTGTGGGAGTCTTCTGTGCTAATACAGTGGGAAATCTGTGACTGCACAAGGGCACAGGGTGCAGCTGGGTCTCTGGACAATCACTGTGTGCAGAGCCAAAGGCTCAGAACTCCCTGATTGCCTGGGGTGGTCACTATAACAGGATCCATCCCATCTTCACACAAGGACTGCACAGATCCTTGTGCAGCTCATCTGGCAGAGCATTTGAGTGCTGTACCCACTGTTGGCTAACCTAGGGCACTGATCACCTTGGAAGAGAAGAGGTGACAATGTGATTACACCAACTGAGATAATCATACCCTCTTCCTCACTGACAATAGAGGATATCTACCACACCATACTCAAATGTCACCCTGAATACTCGCCCCTCCCAGAGCTCCCTGGCCACACCCAGGAAAACCTCTGGGTATTCACTGAAAGAGTAAACACTCTACTAAGCCACATGGGCATAGGCCATAGGTAAAAGCCATCAGTTGAAAAAACCAGCAAGTATTCACACAAATGCCTAACATGAAATAAAAGACATTCAAATAACAATAAGGAAGAAAGCATGACTACCCCAAAGGAATAATAAAGAACACTTCAATATTAGAATGTGAAGACAGAGATAGATGAAATACCTGAAAAAGAATTCAAAAGATTAGTCATAGCATTACACAGAAGTAATGAGAAAATTTAAGAGTTAAGGAAATCCATACGTGAAGAGATATCACACTGAAATATTAGAAATGAAGAATTCAATTTGTCAAAAAATACAGTGGAAAGCCTTAAAAGATTTCGTGAGGCAGAAGAAAGATTATCTGAGCTAAAAGACAAATTTTTGGAAATTTTTCAGACCAA
This sequence comes from Sylvilagus floridanus, assembly GCA_949820135.1. Taxonomy (NCBI): domain Eukaryota; kingdom Metazoa; phylum Chordata; class Mammalia; order Lagomorpha; family Leporidae; genus Sylvilagus; species Sylvilagus floridanus. Next base: position 22,594,007 of record OX463236.1, read on the forward strand.
AAACTAAAAAAGAAGAAATTAGAATACATAAAAGCAGTGTTGGAGATTTATGGGATACTCCCAAATGACCCAACATGTGGGTTTTAGGAGTTCCTGAAAATGTGGGAAAAGAATGGATGAGAAGGCCTATTCACTGAAATTATAGCAAGCTTCCATAATTTGAAGAAAATGCCATCCAAGTACATGAGATACATAGAACTCCTAATAGACAAGACCTGAAAGTCAAACTTTCAATAGTACAGCATAAAGAAAAGATTCTAAAATATGCACAAGAGAAATTTCAGATTAATTTCAAAGGGTACCCAAATAGACTCAAACCTGACTTCTCATCAGACTCCCTACAGGCTAAAAGAGAATGGAGAGACATAATCCAATCTTAAGAGAAAAAATTTTCAACCCACAATACTCTACCCTAGGAAGCTCTCATTTATAAATGAAGGGAAATAAAGACCTTCATAACAAAGTTTAATAGAATTTGTCACCACTCATACAGATTTACAAATGATGCATAAAGACACTATACACAGAAACACAGAAGGAATCTCACCATTATGAAAAAATGTGAAGGCAGAAAATCTCACTATAAAACTACAGAGGAAATTTGAATCAAATAATATGAATATTTACATAAAAATGACAGGGCCAAGTCATTACTTATCAATAGTAACTTTTAATGTAAATAGCCTAAATTATCCAATTAAAAGACTGGCTGTATGGATTAAAAAAAAAAAAAAGATGCATCCATTTGCAGCCTACAAGAAACACCTCACCAACAAAGATGCATGCAGACTGAAAGTGAAAGAATGGAAAAATATAGTCCATGCTAACCGAAAGCAAAAATGAGTACATGTAGCCATTCTAATGACAGACAAAATAGATTTTAACACACAAAAAAACTGTTAATAGAGACAAAGAAGGGCTTTATGTAATTATTAAGGGATCATTTCAACAGGGAAATGTGATTATAATTAATGCATATGCACCCAATGCCAAGGTGCCTGACTATTTAAATGTTAATGGAGTCCTATAACCAGACACATGAAAAAGTACTCAGAATCACTAGACATCATAGAAGTGCAAATAAAAACCACAATGAGGTTTCACCTCACCATAGTTAGAATGGCTCTCATACAGAAATAATAAATGCTGGTAAGGATGTGGAGAAAGTAGCACCCTAAAATACACTACTGGTATGGATGTGAAGTAAAACAGCCATTGTGGAAGACTAGTTGGAGATAATTCAGAAAGCTGAAAATATATATACCATATGACCCAGCCATCCCACTCCAGGAAATTTACCCAATGCAAATTAAATCAGCATATGAAAGAGTTACCTGTATCCTAATGTTCATTGCAGCTCAATGCACAATAGCTAAGATATGGAATCAACCCAGATGTCCATCAACTGATAACTAAAGAAATTATGGTACACACACATACAAAACACACACATACAAAACACACACTATGGAATACTACTTAGCTGTAAAAAAAGGATAAAATCCTGTCTTTTGCATCAAAATTAATGCAACTGGAAACGATTATACTTAGTGAACATAAGCCAGTCCCAAAAAAGACAAATACCATATAGTTTTTTACCTGCAATAAATAAAATACCAAAAATGTAAATGAGAAAAATTGACATTTTGAGCTTCAATGATTATTTGCAGCCCTTAATAGTGTTTTTTCCCTGTTACTATTTGTTGAACTCTTTACGTAGTGTAAGGTTAATTTTATGAGTATAAAGTAAACTGAAAGTCGATCATTGTAAAAATTAAGAAAGGTAATAGGGAAAATAGAATGAAGTGTGGGAGTGTGGACAGGAGGAAGGGTAGTGTGGGAAGTTCCTATGTTCCTAAATATGTGTACTTGAAATACATGAAATTTTGTTTAAGGCATACAAATTAACAAAAGAAAAATAAAACAAGGAAGTTGAATCCAACAGCATATCTAAAAGAATATTCAACATGGTCAAATGTGATTATTCCCAAGGATGTTCAACATAAACAAATCAAAAAGTATAGTATGTCATATTAAAAGAATGAAGGATAAAACTCATGATCATCTCAATAGAAGCAGAAAAAAGCATTCAATGAAATTCAACATCCAGTCATGATTTTTAAAAACTGAGCAAATTAAGTAAAGCAGAAATATAGTTCAACATTATAACATCTTATTGTGTGGGGAACCACTGAAAATATTCCAGTAGCATAAGGCAATATACAAAGATAGCCACTCCACCATTCTTATTCAATGTAGTATTGGCTGCCTATAACCAGAGCAATCAGGCAAAAGAAAAAAAAATTGAAAGCACACAATCAAGACGACCAAATATCCCTGTTTGCTGATAATATGATTGTATATATAACAAAGCCTAAATATTCCACCAAAAGACTAATAATACTCATAGATGAATTCTGTAATGTTTACAGGGAACAAAATCAAGGTACATGAAATCAATAATATTTGCATACACCAATAACAAACTTGTCAAGAAAGAAATCCTAATAGCAATCCTATTAGTGATAGTTATAAGGAAACACAAAATAAACCTTGGATTTCTTTCTTTTAAGATTATATTTTTTATTTGGGAGGTAGAGTTACAGACAGTGAGAGGGAGAGACAGAGAGAAAGGTCTTCCTTCCATTGCTTCACTCCCCACTTGGCCACAACAGCCCGAGCTGTGCTGATCCAAAGCCAGAGCCAGATGCTTCTTCCCAGTCTCCCACCTGGGTGCAGGGGCCCAAGCACTTGGGCCATCCTCTACTGCTTTCCCAGGCCACAGCAGAGAGCTGGATTGGAAGAGGGGCAGTTGGGAATAGAACCGGCGCCCATGTGGGATGCTGGCGCCGCAGGCAGAGGATTAACCTACTGTGCCATGAAGCCAACCCCGCCCCCTTTTTAAATATTTATTTATTTGAGAGGTAGATTTACAGATAGTGAGAAGGAGAGACAGAGAGAAAGGCCCTAGGATTGCAGTATCCCATATAGGAGTGCCAATCGAGTCCAAGCTGCTCCATTTCTGATCCAGCTCCCTACTAATGGACCTGGGAAGCACTTGGACCCCTGCCACCCACACAGGAGACCTGGATGGGGTTCCAAGCTCCTGGCTTTGGCCTGGCCCAGCCCTAGCCATTGGGGCCTTTCAGAGAGTAAAACAATGGATGAACAAGTCTATTTCTCTCTCCACCCTTTCAAATAAAATAAATTCTAGAAAAAATGTTTTAAGTAAATTTAACCAAGACTGTAAAAAACCTCTACAATGAAAATCACAAAATATTGATGAAAGAAATTGAACACATGAAAATGTAAAGACCGCCCATGTTCATGGATTAGAAGAATTAACATTGTTAAAATGTCCTTACTATCCAAAATGATTTATAGATCCAATGCCCAGCAGCTGGAGTTTTGCTTTTTTGCTGTCTAGCCATGGTTGGGGGAGAGGTGAAGGCAGTCCTTTGACTGCTGGGTGTAACTGGGTTACACCTGATGATCACAGCTCTGGGTCCTGAATGGTCTTGTGGTCACACACCAAGCCTGTAAGTACCTAGGGTGATACCCACTGAATCACTCATCAGTCCTATCAGGGTTCCTGTTCTTTACCTGATGCAAGGCAGTTTGGCAAGGGTTGGCCTGGAGATTGAGGCCATTGGGCTTTATTTTGTGCTAGGTCTCACATCCAATTGCCTGGTACTGAGCTTCAAGGCAAAAATCCAAATTTCACTTTCCTACTCTACTCCCCAGAAGCTAGAGACTTGCTCTGCTATCTGCTAGAAGCTGGAGGGACGGTGGGTATGATCCATATGTCACCTAGATAAGGAGAGTCCAAAGGCTCAGTTTGCAGGTAGTGACCTGGGACAGGGATATTCATTCATGATCTATGGGCTACAGTCTGGACTTCAGTTCTTCACTCTCCCCCCTAAGCTGGCAGTCTCTCTCCACTATGCACTGCTTTATTCTCAGGCAGTAGTGACATGGCCACTCTTTTCCATGAGTCTTGTCATCCTTAACAGTGTCTGTGGTCTCCCCCTGGTTTCCTTGGCTCTTTTTAAAAATTCTTTTATTTGTATGTATTTCATAAATACAACATTAGGAACATAGCAATTCTTCCCACTGTACCCGCCCTCCCACCCACTTTACCCCCATTCCTTCTCCCTTCTCCTGTTTAATCCAATAAATAAAAAGAAAAATAGAATTAAAAAAAAAACCTGAGAACTGCTCCTCAGCAGTCTAGACAAGGGCTTCTGTTATTGCTTCTCCAAGGTGATTTCACTGTTTTTCCTCCCCACTTCTTTCTCTTTCCCTTCCTTCCTCCCTTTTTTTTTTCCTTTTAGAAACTTAATTGTCTTTAAAGAATCCAAGGATAATATATCTGTTGTGAGCTCTTAGAGCTCTAATTTATGAGACATAATACTATCCTCCATTTAATACACTAAAACGAAGTGATTCTTGAGAACAAGTTTTAATATTAAGTCTCATGATATAACTCTTTGGGGACAGAGGTCCTGCATGGGAAGTTAGTTCACAGTGACTCTTGTTTATTTAACAAGTAACACTCACATGTATGACGTCAGTGATCACCCAAGGCTCTTGACATGAGCTGCCTAGGCTATGGGAGCCTTTTGGATCCACTAGATCGACAAGGTCATAAGTAAAGTAGAAGTTCTTTCTTCCCTTCAGGAAAAGTACATCCTTCTTTGGTGGCCAATTCTTTCAACTCACCCACAGGGGTCCTTTATGTAAGACATTTTTTTGCCACAGTGTCTTGGCTTTCCATGCCCGAAATGCTTCTCCTGGGCTTTTTAGCCAGAACAGAATGCCTTGAGAGATGATTCTGAGGTCAGAGTGCTACTTAAAGCGATTAACATTCTATGAGACTGCTGTATGGACTACTTCCCGTGTTGGAGCCTTCACTCTTTTTTAATTCTATTATTGTTTCCACACACTTATTCCTATTTATATGATCACTTTAACACTTGATCCTAAATATATTGTAATGTTATGACTTAATCCTATCCATTTGATCTTTATAACACTTAAGCTGCTATTTTTGCCAGCTAGCTTAAGGGAATTTGGGGTCCTAAAATCCATACAGTCAACAGACATATGATAAAACACTCAGGATTGCTAGCCCATCAGAGAAATGCAGATTAAAACCACAATGAGGTTTCACCTCACCCCCCATTAGAATGGCTTACATACAGAAATCAACAAACAACAAACGATGGTGAGGATGAGGGGGGAAAGGACCCTAATCCACTGTTGGTGGGAATGTAAACTGGTAAAGCCACTGTGGAAGACAGAGTGGAGATACCTCAGAAGTCTGAATATAGACCTACCATATGACCCAGCCATCCCACTCCTGGAAATTCAGCCAAGAGAAATGAAATCAGCATATGAAAGAGTTATCTCCGTGTTCATCGCAGCTCAATACACAACAGCAAAGACATGGAATTAACATAAATGACAGTCAACTGAATACTGGATAAAGAACTTAAGGGATATGTACACCATGGAACACTACACAGTAGTAAAATAAAAAAATAAATAAATAAAAAAAAGAGGTCCGGTCATTTGCAACAAAGTGGATGAAACTAGAAAACATCATACTTTATGAAATAAGCCAGTCCCAAAGGGACAAATTCTATATGTTCTCCCTGACTTGCAATAACTGATAGAGCACCTAAAAGGTAACATGTAGAAATGGACACTTTGAGAAGCAATGATTTTGAACAGTCCTTCTCTTGATTGAGGAACAGCTTTTAATTCTACATTTTTCTTTTCCTTTATAATAGTTTCCTTATTTTTTTCTTTCATACGAATCATTGAACTCTAGTTAGCATAGAGTTAACCATATATGTACAAAGTTAATTGATAATAGAGCTTAGTAAAGAATAAGAGTGAGACTAAGAAAAGGAAGAGGGAGGGCGGTGGAAGTGTGGGATGGAGGGCGGGCATGGTGGGAAGAATCACCAAGATCGTTGGCTCTTGTGAAGATGCATAAATTACTAAATTGTTGTCTCTCTGGGGAGATGATTTCTGGGGTAACCTACTCAGCTGCCATCTATCTGCACTTAAAGCATGTTAATTCTTCAAATTTTGTCACTTCATATAGTGGACTTTATTGTGTCAAAATATGTAGAAACATGTTTCTTGCAATTACTTGGTATGAGTAACTTTTCAGTGGATGATTCTTTTTTAACTTTTATTTAATGAATATAAATTTCCAAAGTACAGCTTATGGATTACTATGGCTTTCCTCCCCCCATAACTTCCCTCCTACCTGCAATCCCCCCCTTTCCCGCTCCCTCTCCCCTTCCATTCACATCAAGATTCATTTTCAATTCTCTTTATATAGAGGACCAGTTTATTTTATTTTTATTTTTTGACAGGCAGAGTGGACAGTGAGAGAGAGACAGAAAGAAAGGTCTTCCTTTGCTGTTGGTTCATCCTCCAATGGCCAGTGCACTGCGCTGATCCGATGGCAGGAGCCAGGTGCTTCTCCTGGTCTCCCACTGGGTACAAGGCCCAAGCACTTGGGCCATCCTCCACTGCACTCCCTGGCTACAGCAGAGAGCTGGCCAGGAATAGGGGCAATGGGGACAGAATTCGGCGCCCTGACCGGGACTAGAACCTGGTGTGCCGGTGCCGCAAGGTGGAGTATTAGCCTAGTGAGCCACAGCGCATGCCCAGTTTAGCATATATTAAGTCAAGATTTCAACAGTTTGCACCCACATAGAAACACAAAATGAAAAATACTGTTTGAGTACTAGTTATAGCATTAAATCCCAATGTACAGCACATGAAGGACAGAGATCCTACATGAGGAGTAAGTGCACAGTGACTCCTGTTGTTGACTTAACAAATTGACACTCTTGTTCATGGCATCAGTAATCACTCTAGGCTCTTGTCATGTGCTGCCAAGGCTATGGAAGCCTTTTGGGTTCACCGACTCTGATCATATTTAGACAAGGTCATAGTCAAAGTGGAAGTTCTCTCCTCCCTTCAGAGAAAGGTACCTCCTTCTTTGATGACCTGTTCTTTCCTCAGTGGATGATTCTTAATTATTTCACTTTCTCTTTCTGTTGTGTTGCCTTTACAAGTGTCATTTCAGGCGTGTTTTGGAATTTCCTGTTTGCACGTGTTTTCTGTCTTGTTACTTCATTACTATATGGTTACTCATATCATTTTATCACTCAGTCCTTTCTGTCATGTTATTTCTCCTAAGTAAATCCAGGGACCCCAAGGCTTCACCACACCACTGGAGGTTTTACATGATCAGATATTTCAAGTCTGTCCAGGATCTCTGATGTGGATTAGGCCTCCCTAAGGCAGAGTGGTCTTGACGTACTTTCTCATGCCTGAAGAATTCATCGTGAAAAGAATGCTAATGTAAAAGAGCTCCTTCTGTAATGTGTTTCACCAGGAAATTCAGGCTCTGTGAAGACTCTCATGAGTCACACTCAAAATGACGGAGAATGTAATTTGAGGGGAAATAAAAGTATCTTCCTCTGCTGGCCCCTCAGGATCTTGAGATGGTGTCAAAGTCTCCTATCCATTCCAGGAGAAAGGCAGCCGGGTGGCTGATAAAATCTGTACATCATGACCTCTCTTTTCCCTCTGCTACTTGAAAATAGTGTCAGAGCTCACCACACAGGAACTCAACAGTGTGCTCAGGTGTGTGAGACTTTGTCTTCCTTTGGCAGTCAGAAAATTATTCAATGGTGCTTTATACTAATTTTCCCTTCAGTGTTGTGATTTCATCTGTTAAGAAATTTGAGATCAGTTAGGATTCAGTGTGGTGATCAGCTTATATGGAGATAAATGTCTGTTCTGTTCAGGACCACATTTAATGGGTTGAGAAGTATTAGCCATCAATTAAGGACCAGTGCACATCAGAACTTTCCCTCAGATGTGACAACTGGTGGAACAAGAGTAGTTCAGAACCCTCTGCTATTTTTACACTATAGCAACACTTTAATCACTGTCTTTCTTCCTTCCTTGAAACTGAGGTAGCAAAACCACTCTGGTGTATTTGTATCTTTCTGTGTGTCTGAGCACATACACATGCATACATATTCTCTCCTCTCTGCTTTGCAATCACTTCACAGAGTACAATACTGGAATTTACCTGGCAACCTAGTTGCATAAATAATGCTATTTTGAAGTTGTGAAAATTCTTTAACTTTTTGTTTACAATATTTTGAAGACTTTTTTGCATCATTAAAAACATGAAACTAGGAGTCAGCATTGTGACAGAGGGTTAAGCTGAGCCTGTGACACCAACATTCCATATGCCTGCCAGTTCCAGTCCTGACTGTTTAATTGTTGATACAGCTTCCTGCTAATGGCCTGAGAAAAGCAATGGAAGATGGCCAAAATACCTAGGCACCTGCCACCCATATGGGAGACCTGAAAGAAGCTCCTGGCTTTCACCTGGCTGTTGTGACCATTTAGGGAATGACCCAATGAAGGAAGATCTTTATATCTGTCTCTCCTTCTCTGTGTGTAACTCTGCCTTTGAAATAAAATAAAATTAAAAAAAAAAAGATGTTATCCTAAAAATTTCAAAAAAATTGTTGTCATAAGAGATAGATGGCATGATTTCAAAGAAATGAAGCTGGAAATTAACACTACAAGAAAATCTAGAAAATATGCAAATACACAGAGAATGAACAACATGCTCATGAATGAACAAAGGGTCATAGAAGAAAGCAAAAGCAAATTAAAAAATTCCTTCAAATGAATGAAAATGACCCAGCTCCCTTCTAGTTGCATGGGAGACCAGCAGAATAAGGCTCATGTACCTGGGCAACTGCCAACCATATACAGACCCAGAAGAAGCTCCTAGCTTTGATCTGGTCTAGAGTTCACCACTGCAGCCATCTAGGGAGTGAACTCCTGGATGAAGTTCTTTCTCTGTCTCTGTCCATCTTTCTGTGTAGCTCTGACTTTCAATACAATAAATAAACTTTTAAAGAGACCCACAAAAATAGAAAATAAAATATATCAATAACCAAGCCATAGATTGAAACAGTAATAATGAGCCTCCCAAGAAAGACATTCCCAGAACTAGATGACTTCATTGCTAAATTCTATCAAAATTTTAAAGAGCTAATCCCAAATATTCTCAAATATTCTTAAGCTATTTAAAACAATTCAAATGGAGAGAATCTTCCCAAACTCCTTCAAGGAAGCCAGCATCATCTAAATTTCAAAGCAGAAAAACATACAAAGAACTATAGACAAATATTCCTGATAAGCATAAATGCAAAGAAAATCTTCAACAAAATACTAATTGAATCTAGTAACACATCAAGAGGATCATCTACCCAGATGAAATGATATTTATCCCAGTGATGCAAGGATAGTTCAACCTATGCAAATCAATACACGTGATATATCACATTAACAAATTACAGAATAAAAAGCATATGATTGTCTCAATACATGCAGAGAAAGCATGTGATGTACTACATTTTATTATAAAAATCTTGAACAATTTTGGTATAGAAGGAACATATCAGAACAATTAAGGTAATGTATGACAATCCCACAGCCATCATCATATTGAATGGGGAAATTTTAGAAGCATTTCCATTAAGATATAGAACCAGACAAAGATGCCCTTTCTCACCAATACTATTCAGTATAGTTCTGGAAGTTTTAGCCAGGAAAAGAGTTCAAAGGGATGCAAATTGGAAATGAGGAAGTAAAATTATCCCTGCTTGCAGATGACATGACCCTTTATATTCAGGGGAACCAAAAGACTACTGAAACTCATAAGAAAACTCTGCAAAGTTGTGTGATATGAAATCAACATACAAATATCAATAATAGCATTTGTATACACAAACAATGCCACAGCTGACAAAGAATTTGTAAGATAATCCCATTCACAAAAGCTTTAAAAAAGGAAATTAAATACATTTTACCAAGTATGTGAAAGACCTCCACAATGAAAGTTACAAAACATTAAAGGAAGATATAGAAAACAAGTCACACTGTGAGGATTTCAAGATGGCTGAATAGGGAAAAGATGTACTGGTTTTGACCAAGGGGAAGATTACAGAAGAAAAGTAGAAGAAGTGCATTCCCAGGGAAGAGTTGGAAAGAAATTTGCAGTGGAAATTCTACAGAAGGAAGAGGGATGCTGTGGAGCAGCACAGAATGAACAAACCCACAGCAGTGAGTAGAGATACCACCCCCACCTCCTGCAGCTGGGGAGACCCCCAGCTTCTGAGAGTGAGGTGAGAGCATACTTTGGCAGCCCCCTGTCACTGGTGATAATGCCTGAGGGAAAACCTTTCAAACCACAATGACTCTGAGTCCAGGGTGCAGCCCTAGCAGGGCCCCATGAAAGAAAAGCTTATTTCTTTCTCCCCATGCCCCTACAAGGGCACCCAGTAGGGAGAAAGCAACATTTTAACAGTAGTAGAAGCTGTGGTGGATTTCTCACCCACAATTAGGAGATTTTATCAGCGGGAAAAATCCATGTTACCCACTGATTTTTTAGTCTGACCTGGAGAGTTGGGAGGGGGCTGGGCACACACTTAGCACTGTGAGGTACTCCCATTCTCTCACCACATCATAGGCTCTGGGTTCAAATTGCCCAGGCAGAAGACCCACAAGCAGCTGGGTCTAGGAATGCCTCTGCTCTCTCCATGGATGGGACAGACATGTGGGGCTGAGAGTAGATCCCCTTTACCTTGTGACTGTGGGAGCCTTGTGGGCAATAACCATCAGATTTGACTCCACAATAGGGTGTAAGGTACCGCTGAGACTCTGGACAATCACTGTGTCGGGCCCCAGAGATCCCTGATTGCTTAGGGTGGGTCATAGCTGAAGGTTCCATCAATACACTGCGGGCCATGCATCCTTCTGTGTTCATGCACATGCATGGGTGATGGTTGCAGCCACTGAGGTCTAACTCCAGGAACTGATAAACTTGAAAGAAAGCAAGAGAAAGAAAGACATGATCATACACTTCCCCTGCTAACAATAGAGGAGATCTATCACTCCCAATTGGGTGTCACCCTGGAATCTTGCCCCTTTGTTGCTGTGGATTTGTTTTGAGAGGAGGAGCGTGGTGGGGGCAAGAGGTGTGGAGTCACCATACAGACCCCAGGAGTCAGGCGAAAGCAGGCCAGAGGCAAGCAGCCCTCAGACTCATTTATTTCAGTTAGGATAGCAGCTTAAATAGTCAAGGTAGCCAATCCAGTCAAGGAGCAGTTTATGCCCTAACCAATCACAGCCTGTTGCCAGGCAGTGTCTAAAGCCATCCAATCACGGCCTATTGCCAGGTGGGTTTCAAAGCCATTCCTGAGTAACTGAGGCTCGCTTGCCAATGGCCATCTTGGTATGGCTTTCTCATTCCACAGCACCCCTTGGAGCAAATACCCTGGATATCCAGTGAAGGAACAGACACTGCAATAAGCCACAGAGGCATAGTCCAAAGACAAAACCATCATAGGAGAAAACCAACAAAAGTTTCTACAAATGCCTAAAAATGCAGAAATGCAAGAATCAAGAACAAGGAAGTGATATAACTCCAAAAGGAACACAACACTTCAGTATTATAACATGAAGAAGAGGAGATTGATGAAATGCCTGAAGGTAGGATCAAAAGAATGACCAAGAAATTACTCAGAAACACAGGGAAACAAATTCATGAGATATTCCATACTAATGGAAAGCAAAAACAAGCATGTGTAGCCATCCTATATCAGACAAAATAAACTTTAACACCAAAACTGTTGAAGGAGTTGAAGAAAGGCACTATGTAATGATTAAGGGATTAATTCAACAGGAAGATGTGCTATCATAAATGTAAATGTACTCAATGCCAGGGTACCTGGTCACTTAAAACAAATGTCAATGGATCTAAAGAAGACAATTACTCCAACACAATAATAGGGACTTTATTTTAACACCCCACGTGCATCAATGGACAGATCAACTAGACACAAAATTGACAAACAGAGCTAATCTATACCACAGATGACATGCACCTAATTGATAGGAACAGAACATTTCACCCACAGTTACAGAATAAACATTTTTTGTTAGTGCATATAACTTTCTCAAGGATAGACCATATGCCAGGCCATAAAGAAATATGTTTGTCTTCTTGGAACTGTACCTATAAAATGTATAAAATCTATTCTCTTTATATTAATTTAAAAATTAAGAAATAAAAAATATAAGACAAAAAAGAGGGAAAACTTTCCATGCTTGTGGATTAGAAGAATTAATCAAAATGTCCATACAACCCAGAGCAATTTACAGACTTATAGTAATGTCAGTAAAAATGCCAAAGACATTCTCAGAGCTAGAAAAAGCAATCCTAAAATTCATATGGAAACACAAGAGACCCCAGATAACTGAAGCAATATTAAACAAAAACAAAGCCAGAAGAAACACAATGTCTGATTTCAAGACAAACTATAGGGCAGTTATTTTCAAAATAGCCTGACACTGACCCAAAAATAGGTATGTTGGCCATGGAGAAGATTAGAGACCCCAGAAATTCATCCACACATTTACAAACAATTCTTTGACAAATAAGCTAAACTCACTCACTGGAGAAAGTACAGTCTCAACAAATGGTGTTACAAATTGTATTTCCATATTCAGAAATATGAAACAAGACCCCTACCTTATACCCTATAAAAAATAAACTCACAATGGATCAAAGATCTAACCCTAAGATGTGACATCATCAAATTACTAGCGGAAAACATAGGGAAAATACTTCAAGACATTGGCAGAGGCAAAGATTCCTTGGATAAGAATCTAAAAGCATTGGCAATAGAAGCAAAAATAAACAAATTAGATTACATCAATCTAAGAAATTTCTGCACAGCAAAGGAAACATTTAAGTAAGTAAAATGAATGAATTAAGTTAAATGGTCACTCAATTCACAACAGCTAAAATAGGAAATCAACACAGATGTCCATCAACTAATGACTGGATAAAAAATGTGGTGTTAAATACATTATGTAACACTACTGAGCCATAAAAAAGGGTGTGTAACAAAATGCATGCAACTGGAGACCCTTATGCTTAGTGAAAAAAATTAGACCACAAAGACATGTTTCCTTCGATTTGTGTTAGCTAAATACAGAGTACAAGAAAAAACCTAATGCATATGAGTGAAATTGACATCTGGGCTTTTGATTATTATAGCCCTTTTCTATATTCCTGTGGAACAATGTTCTTTCTTTTTACATGTAAACTCTTCATTCAGTGGAGGACTAAGCCTGCTATTATAAATTAAATTAAATATACACTGATTCTATTAATTTTGATTCCAAGATGGCTGAACATGGAAAAGATATGCTGACTATTGCTTTCTATTCCTCCCCCCACCAAGGTACCTGGTGACTAGTGGAGGAAGCTCCATCTTCCCAGAATAAGGGGAGTGGAGTCTGGCCTGGAGAATTTAGGGGTGGGACAGGACACCCACTTGGCACATTTCTTCCCACCCCTCCTTCCACTATAGTGCAAGACTCAGCTGTCAAGGTTGCAGAAAAGACTGACTTCTGTTGGGCAGGTAGCTGGCTCTAGGGATGGAGCAGCTCTCTTTGAATTAGGAGGTTCACAGGCCAGAGAGTAGATTCCTCATAGCCTGTGGACTCTTTGAAACCTGCAGTCTGTGACTAAGGAAATATTGTGACTGCGTGATAGGCTGGGAAACTGATAGTGGCAGGGTATGACTAGGTTTTGGGGCAATTTCTGAGCTTGACTCCAAAAGCTCAGAATTCCCTGAGCATTGGCAGTGGCCATTAAGGAGGGCTCGATGCCTCTACTCCAGCCAGCATAGGTTCTTTGGGTGGTTAACTGCCTGAGTGGTGGGGGGTACAGGTACAGAGAGGTTCACCTTGGCAGAGAAGGGTGATCATGCCAGCCAGGGCAATCATTCCCCCGCTCTCCTAATGTCTATAAAGGAGATAACTATGCATAACTTGGGAATTACCCTGGACTTTTGCCCCACCCACAAACACTGACCAGAGCTTCTTGGCCTGGCCCAGCACACACTTCTGAATATCCCCTGAAGGTATAGGTATTCCACTACGCTTAGAGGCACATCCCAAAGAAATGACTTCAGAGGAGATAAAGTATTTCTCCAGATGCATAAAAATAAGCATAGAAATATACATACATGAACAAGGAGGATAATATGACCCCCCAAAAGGAACACAGTAATACTTCAATATTAGACTGACAATGAAGAGATTGATGAAACACCTGAAGAGAAATTTTAAAAACGATTTTAAGATTACTCAAAAAGAAATCATAAATTAGAACTATGTGAGTGACATATGAGAAATTCTTCCAGGAAATATAAATATTAAGGAAGAATCTAACTGAAATATTGATAATGAAGAACTCAATATGTCAAAAAAAAAATACAGTGGAAAGCCTATACAACAGACTTGGTGAGGCAGAAGAAAGAATATCAAAACTGGGAGACAAAACTTTTGAAGTATCTCAAACAAAAAGAAAAAGAAAAATTTAGAAAAACAAATATTTTTTAATATCAGCACAGTGCCAGTCGTAGTGGCCATTAGGGGAGTGAACCAACAGAAGGAAGACCTTTCTGTCTCTCTCTCAGTGTCTATAACTCTACCTATCAAATAAAAAACATACAAGACAGGAAGGAAAATTTTTCCCAGGAAACAGAGAATATAAAGAAATCAAAATGAAATTTTAGAAATGAAGAATTCAATGGATCCAATAAAAATGCAGTGGTAAGTATGAACAGAAGATTTGATGAAGCAGAAGAAAATCTTTGGAACTCCTTTGATCAGACAAAAAAAAAAGAACATAGAAAACTTAAAGACAATATTGGAGATCTATGGTACACAATCAAATGACTCAACATATGGACCTTAGGAGTTTCTGAAGGTGTAGAAAGAGAATCCATTGAGAGGCCTTTTTAGTGAAATAATTGCAGAAAAACTTTCCCAATTTGGAGAAAGAAAGGAATGTCCCCAGTACAGGAAACACATAGAACTCCTAATATACATTACCAGAAAATATTTTTACCATGACACATTGTAGTCAAACTCTCCACAGTAAAACATCAAGAATCTAAAATGTGCATGAGAGAAATACCAGATTAATTTCAGAGGAACTCCAATTAGACACTCAGTGGACTTCTCATCAGAAACCCTACAGGCTTGAAGAGAATGGAAAGATATTCCAAGTCTTAAGAAGAAAAAAATTGTCAACCCAGAATACTATACCTGAAAAGCTCTCATTTATGAATGAAGGTGAAATAAAAACCTTCCATAACAAACATAAATTGAAAGAATTTGTGACCACTCATCAAGCCTTACAAAAGATGCTTAAGAATGTGCTACACACACACACACAGAAATATGAAAATCACTATAAAAGAAAGTAAAAGCAGGAAATCTCCCAGTAAAAATTCAAAGGAAATTCAAAGTAAACATTAGCAATATTTATGGAAAAAAGGCAGGGCCAAGTCGTTATTTATCAAGTCACCTTGAATGTAAATGGCCTCAACTCTCCATTTAAAAGACAGACTGACTGAATAGATTAAAAACAAAACCCATCTATTTGCTGCCTAAAAGAAACACATCTTAACAAAGATTCATGCAGACTGAAAGTAAAATGATGCAAAAAGATATTCTATGCTAACATAAACCTAAGAAAGAGCCGGTATAGCCATCCTAATAACAAACAAAATAGACTAACACAAAAACTGTTAAAAGAGATAAAGTAGGGCACTATAATGATTAGGGCATCAATGCTCATGGATTGGAAGAATCAATATCATCAAAATGTTCATTCTCCCAAAAGCAATTTACAAGTTTAATGCAATACCAATCAAAATACCAAAGTCATTCTTCAAAGACCTAGAAAAAACAATGCTGAAATTCATATGGAGAAACAGGAGACTGGGAATAGCTAAAGCAATCCTTTATAATAAAAACAAAGTTGGAGGCATCACAATTACAGACTTCAAGATATACTACAGGGCAGTTATAATCAAAACAGCCTGGTACTGGTACAAAAACAGATGGATAGACCAATGGAACAGAATAGAAACACTGGAGATCAATCCAAACATCTATAACCAACTCATATTCAACAAAGGACCTAAAACCAACCCCTGGAACAAGGAAATCCTCTTCAACAAATGGTGCTTGGAAAACTGGATGTCCACATGTAGAAGTATGAAGCAAGACCCCTACCTTACACCTTATACAAAAATCCACTCAACATGGATCAAAGAACTAGAGATGCACCATGACACTATGAAACTGAGGGCATAGGGGAAACCCTCCAAGATATTGGAACAGGCAAAGAATTCCTGGAGAAGACCCCCGAGGCACAGGTAATCAAAGATAAAATAAACAAATGGGATTACCTCAAATTGAAAAGTTTCTTTACAGCAAAGGAAACAGTCAGGAAAGTGAAGAGGCAACCAACTGAATGGGAGATGTTATTCGCAAACTACACAACAGATAAAGGAGTAACAACTAGAATCTATAAAATGATCAAGAAACACCACAGAATCAAAACAACCCAATAAAAAGATGGGCCAAGAACCTTAACAGACATTTTTCAAAAGAGGAAATCCAAATGGCCAACAAACACATGAAAAAATGTTCAGGATCCCTAGCCATCAGGGAAATGCAGATCAAAACCACAATGAGGTTTCACCTCACTCCAGTTAGATTGGCTTACATACAGAAATCAACCAACAACAGATGCTGGTGAGGATGTGGGGAAAAAGGGACACTAATCCACTGTTGGTGGGAATGCAAACTGGTAAATCCACTATGGAAGACAGTTTGGAGAGTCCTCAGAAACCTGAATATAGCACTACCACATGACCCAGCCATCCCACTCCTTGGAATTTACCCAAATGGAATTAAAGGGGAGAAAAAAAGAGCCATTTGCACCTCAATGTTTGTTGCAGCTCAATTCACAATAGCTAAGACATGGAATCAACCTAAATGTCCATCAATGGATGACTGGATGAAGAAACTATGGGATATGTACTCTATGGAACACTATACAGCAGTAAAAAAACAGTGGAATCCGGGCATTTACAACAAAATGGAGGAATCTGGAAAATATCATGCTGAGTGAAATAAGCCAATCCAAAAGGGACAAATATCATATGTTCTCCCTGATCGATGGCAACTAAACGAACATCTAAAATGATACCCATTGAGGTGAAATGGACACTATCAGAGACAATGACATGATCATCCCTTGTCTAGACTGTTGAGGAACAACTTACTATTTTATTCATTTTAATATTTTGTTGTTGCTGTTGCTTGGTTTGTTCTGCTTAATACCACCGGTTGAACTCTAATCAATACACAATCATTCTTAGGCGTTTAAAATTTAACAGAAAAGTGACCTCTGTTAAACATAGGAGTAGGAATAAGAGAGGGAGGAGATATATAGGTTGGCACATGCTCACTCGGACTTACCTCCAATGGTGGAACTAGAAATGTGCCAGGGGGGTTCAACTCAATCTTACCAAGGAGACATGTACCAATGTCAGTGCACTTGGTAAAGTAATAAGTATAAGTACACAACTGATCAAAAAAGATAGGGTAAGTGTCGAAGACATTTTACAAACAAGACCAGTGTAAGCAAATAATGAAGGATAGAATTAAAAGGGAGAGAATGATCCTGCGGGGGAAGCAGGACACACAGCAGACTCATAGAATGGCAAACGCCCAAAACAGCACTCCGGCCTCAGAATCAACCCTTGGGGTATTCGGATCTGGCTAAAAGGCCCATGAGAGTCTCACAGGCAGGGAAAGCCAAGACACAGTGGCAAAAACAATCTAAATGAAAGATCCTGGTGAACAAGACCCCAGCAGAAGGAACAGACCATCAAGGAGGGAGGCGCCTTTCTCTGAAGGGAGGAAGGAACCTCCACTGTGATACACCCTTGACTAAACAAGTTCAGAGTTGGTGAACTCAAGGGGCTTCCATAGCCTAGACAGCTCATGGCAAGAGCCTCAGGTGATTGCTGACGTCATAAATAAGAGTGCCAATTGTTAAATCTACAATGGGAGTCACTGGGATCAGGCTCCCCACATAGGATCTCTGTCCTTAATGTGTTTTACTATGAAACTTAGAAACAACACTACTAGTCAAACAATACCGTATACCTTGTGCGGTTGTGTGAGTGCAGCCTGTTGAAATCCTTGCTTAGTATATACTAAGTTGATCTTCAGTATATGAAGGTAATTGAAAATGAAACTCGATGAAGGGCAGGATGAGAGAGGTAGTGGGAGAGGGGAGGGCAGCAGGAGGGAGGGAGGTTGGGGGGGAAGCCACAACAATACAAAGTTGCACTTTGTAAATTCACATTTATTAAATAAGAAAAAAATGATTAGGGCATCAATTCAACAGGAAGATATGACTACAATAAATATATATACACCCAATTACAGGGAACCTGGCTAGTTGAAAACTGTTAATAGACCTAAAGAGAGACATATAATCTTACACAATAGTAACAGGGGACATCAATACCCCACTTTCAGCAATGAACAAACCAACCGGACAGAAAATCAGCAAGGAAACAGTTAATTGACACTATAGGCCAAATGGACTTAATGGCTATCTACAGAACCTTTTACCTCATAGGGCAGAATATACATTCTTCTCATCAGTGCATGTAACTTATTCTAGGATAGACCACATGCTAGTCCACAAAGCAAGTCTCAGCAAATTCAAAAAAAATTAAAATCATTCCATGCTTCCTCTCTGACTACAGTGGTATAAAGCTAGAAATCAAGAACTCAACGATCTGCAGAACATATGTAAACACATGGAGATTGAATAACATGTTCCTGAATGAACAGTGGGTCATAGGAGAAATCAAGAAATTTCTGCAAACAAATGAAGATGACAATATATAGTATCAAAACTGATGGATACAGCAAAAGTAGTGTTAAGAGGGTTTTTCATAGCACCCGGTGCCTATGTCAAGAAGTTGGAGGCCGGCACCATGGCTCACTTGGTTACTTCTCCACCTGCGGTGCCGGCACCCCAGGTTCTAGTCCCGGTTGGGGCGCTGGGTACTAGTCCCGGTTCCTCCTCTTCCAGTCCAGCTCTCTGCTGTGGCCTGGGAGGGCAACAGAGGATAGCCCAAGTGCTTGGGTTCCTGCACCTGCATGGGAGACCAGGAGGAAGTACCTGGCTCCTGGCTTCAGATCAGTGCAGTGCTGGCTGTAGTGGCCACTGGGGGAGGGAACCAATGGAAGGAAGACCTTTCTCTCTCTCTCACTGTCTAACTCTCTCTCTGCTCTTTCTCACTGTAACTCTGCCTGGAAAAAAAAGAAATTGGAAAGACACCAAATAAATGAGTTTAACAATACATCTCAAGGACCTAGAATATGAACTGAATCAAAAATTAGTAGAGAAAATAATGAAAATTATGAGAAAAACAAAATTGAAACAAAATACAAAAAAAAACAGTGAAATGAAAAGCTGGTTCTTTGAAAAAATTGATGCACCATTGGCACAACTAACCAAATAAAACAAAAACACCCAAAACAATAAAATCAGAAATGAAAAGAAATGTAACAGATACCACAGAAATAAAAACAATCATCAGAAATTATTACAAAGATCATATGCCTTATTTGCTGATGACATTATCCTATTTATAGGGGATGCAAAATACTCCACTGAGATACTATTAGAACTCGTAAGAATTTAGTAAACAGCAGGAAATAAAATCACAGAAAAATCAAAATCCTTTGTACACACAATGTAATTGCTGAGAAAGAACTTGTAAGTTCAGTGCCATTCATAATAGCCCCAAAAAGAGTCAAGTACCTTAGAATAAATTTCACCAAAAACACCAAATATCTCTATGATGAAAATTACAAAACATTAAAGAAATAGAAGATACAAAAATATGGAAAAATCTTCCATGTTCATGGATTGGGAGAATCAATATCATGAAAATGTCCATACTATTAAAAACAATTTACAGACTCAATGTGATCCCAACCAAAATACCAACAACCTTCTTCACAGATCTAGAGAAAACTAAGCTGAAAATCATATGTAAACACAATATACCACAAATAGCTAAAGCAATCTTATACAACAAAAACAAATTTGGAAGAATCACAATATGTAATTTCAAGACCTACTACAGAGCAGTTACAATTAAAACAGCCTGGTACTGGCACAAAAATAGACTTATAGACCAATGGAACACAATAGAAACTCCATAAATCAATCCATGCATCTACAGTCAACTTATATTTGATAAAGGAGCTAAAATCATTCCTTGGAACAGAGAGTCTCTAACAAATGGTGCCAGAAAAAATTGGAACTCCATGTGTAAAGTATGAAATTAGACCCCTTCTTTATATCTTACACAAAAATCCACTCAAAATGGATCAATGACCTAAATCTACCACTCAATACAATCAAGTTATTAGAGAACATGGGGAAAACTCTACAAGGCATTGGCATAGGCAAAGACTTCTTGGAAAAGACACCAGAAGCACAGGCAATCAAAGCCAAAATTGACAAATAGGATTACATCAAGCTGAGAAGCTCTACATAGCAAACTAGACACTAAGCAAACTGCAGAGGCAACCAACAGAATGGGAGATGATATTCGCAAATTGCACCATTGATAAAGGGTTAAATCCAGAATATATAGAGAGCTGAAGAAATTCAACAACAAAACAAACCATCCAGTCAAGAAATGGGTAAAGGACTTAAACAGGCATTTTTCCATAGAGGAAATTCAAATGGCCAGCAGACACTTGTGAAAATGCTCAGGATCACTAATCATCATGGAAATGTAAATCAAAACATAATGAGGTTTCACCTCACTCAAGTTAGAATGGCTCACATACAAAAATCAACAAACAACAAATGCTGGTGAGGATGTGGGAAAAAGGGTACTCAACTACTGTTGGCAGGAATGTAGACTGGTGCAACCACTGATGAAGACATTAAGATGGAGATACTTCAGAAACCTGAATACAGGCCTACCATATGACCCAAACCAAAAGCAATCAATACATGAAGGAGATATCTGTAGCTGCAGTTTCATTACAATACAATTTAAATAGCTAAGATGTGGGGTCAATCTCCTTGGCCAGTCTCCTCAAGTTATTCAAAACAATTGAAAGGGAGGGGATCCTCCCAAATTCTATGAAGGCAGCATTATCCCAATTCCTAAACTTGAAAAAGATGCAGCAGAGAAAGAAATGCAGACCAAATTTCCCTGACGAACATATATGCAAAAATCCTAAACAAAATTCTGGTCAATCAAATCCAACAACACATCAGGAAGATCATTCAATCGGACCAACAAGGATTCATCTCTTGTATGCAGGGATAGTTCAACACTCACAAATCACTGTGACACATCATGTTAACAAATAGAACAAAAAACATACTACTATTTCAATAGATCCAGAGAAAACATTCAACAAAATACAATACCCTATCATGATGATAACTCCAAGCAAATTGTGTTTAGAAGGAACATGTTTCAAGACAATTTATGACAAACCCTTGGCCAGTGTCCCATTGAATGCAGGAAAGTTGGAAACATTCTCACTGAGATCCAGAACCAGACAAGGATACCCTCTGACACCACTTCTATTCCTTACAGTCCTGAAAGTTTTAACCAGAGACATCAGGCAAGAAAAAGAAATCAAACTGATTCAAATCAGTAAAGATGAAGTCAAATTACCGCTTTTTTGCAAATAATATGATTTTAAATATATGATACCCAAAAGACTTCACTAAGAGACTACTGGAACTCATAGAAGTGTTTGGTAAAGTAGCAGGATATAAATTCAACACACACACACACACACACACAAAAACAGCCTTTGTATACACACACAATGCCAAGGCTGGGATTGAACTTCTAAGATCAATCCCATTTATAATAGCTACAAAAAATCAAATACTTTGGAATAAATTTATCCAAGAATGTCAAAGATCTCTATGGTGAGAATTATAAAACTTTAAGAAATAGATATAAAAAAGGAAAAATCTTCCATGTTCATGGGTTGGAAGAATCAATATCATTAAAATGCACATTCTGATGGGGGCCAAGATGGCAGAATAGTGAGGATGCGCACTAGCAGTCCATGAAAAAATAGTTTAATAAAAGCAGAGTTACTGTAGCCTCAGGAAAAGTCTCAGAAAGGAACTACAGAGGAAATTCTTCTGGATCCAGTGAATAAGACAAAGAGGACCTAGGGGGAAAGTAAGTTTGCCCACGGCGAACCGTGCCGCAGTGGGATGGGAGCCGGGCAGGACGGAGCCACTGTAGCAAAATCGGCCTGCCAGCGCTGGAACGGGAGGTGAGACAAAGATCCCGAGACACTGGCGGGGGGAACAGACACCATGGGGGAAACAGCACAATTAAGGGGAACCCACACGGACACTAGCCTCTCTCTTCACCCACCTTATAAAGCCGAACTAGATAAACCACAGTAAAACGGTGCACGTCCGCCCACCCACCACTGAGGCAGACAGAACCAACAACCCAAGGCTGTATAAATCTGAGGGGGAGCCTAAATCCAGGAACACACCGTGCACACAAACTCCGTTACCTTGACAACCCAGAGAAAGAGTGTGGAAAAATGCCAAACAAAAGTAGATACCAAGGTAACAAGATCAAGGAAGACACTATGAAGACCCCAAATGAAAAAGACACCCCAAGTCAAGATTATGAAGATGATGAGATAGAAGAAATGCAAGAAGCAGATCTCAAAGAATTGATAAGAACATTAAGAAGTTCTCAAAAACAAATTCTTGAACTGCAGAAATCTTTAATGGATAAGATAGAAAATCTCTCTCGCGAGAATGAAATACTGCGGAGGAATCAAAACAAAACGAAACAACTAGTAGAACACGAAGCTACGATAGTGACAAAAAGTCTTAATGAATTGAAGAATTCAATAGATCAATTGACAAGCACTCTTGAGAGCCTTAAAACCAGAATGGGTGAAGCAGAAGAGAGGATATCGGACCTAGAAGACAGAGAACAGGAGAGGAAACAGTCAAACCACAGACAAGAAGAGGAAATTAGAAATCTAAAAAATATCGTTGGGAATCTACAGGATACTATTAAAAAACCCAACATTCGGGTTCTAGGAGTTCCTGAAGGTATGGAGAGGGAGAAAGGATTAGAAGGCCTTTTTAGGGAGATACTAGCAGAAAATTTTCCAGGTTTGGAAAAGGACAGAGAAATCGTAGTACAGGAAGCTCATAGAACCCCTAATAAATGTGATCAAAAGAGATCCTCACCATGACATGTTGTAATTAAACTCACCACAATGAAACAAAAAGAAAAGATCCTAAAATGTGCAAGAGAGAAACGTCAGATTACTCTGAGGATCTCCAATTAGACTCACAGCTGACTTCTCATCAGAAACCCTACAAGCTAGAAGGGAATGGCGAGACATAGCCCAAGTACTAAGAGAAAAACTGTCAGCCCAGAATACTATATCCTGCAAACCTCTCATTTGTGAATGAAGGTGAAATAAGGACCTCTCACAGCAAACAGAAACAGAGAATTTGTCACCACATGTCCAGCCCCACAAAAGATGATTAAAGATGTGCTACACACAGAAACACAGAAACACGGTTGTCAACTTGAAAGAAGCTAAACGAAGGAAACCTCACAGCAAAAGATCATACGAAACTCAAAGCAAATATAAGAAACTATCTTTGGCAAATGGCAGGGCAAAGCTACTACTTATCAATAGTCACATTGAACGTGAACGGTTTGAATTGCCCAATCAAAAGAAACCGATTGGAAGACTGGATTAGAGAACAAAATCCATGTATTTACTGCTTACAAGAAACACATCTTTCTAACAAAGATCCATACAGATTGAAAGTGAAAGGCTGGAAAAAGTATACCATGCCAGCAGAAACGAAAAAAAAGCGGGCATAGCCATCTTAATATTGGATAATATAAATTTTACCACAAAAACTATTAGGAGAGACAAAGAGGGACACTATATAATGATTAAGGGATCCATTCAACAAGAAGATATAACGATTATCAATGTACATGCACCTAATTACAGGGCACCGGTTTATTTAAAAGACTTGTTAAGGGACTTAAAAGGAGACTTAGACCCCAATACAATAGTACTGGGGGACTTCAATACCCCACTCTCAGAGATAGACAGATCACCAAGACAGAGGATCAACAAGGAGACAGAAAATTTAAATGACACTATAGCCCAAATGGACCTAACAGATATCTACAGAACTTTTCATCCTACATAGAAGAATTTACATTCTTCTCAGCAGTACATGGAACCTTCTCTAGGATTGACCATATATTAGGCCATAAAGCAAGTCTCAGCAAATTCAAAAGAATTAGAATCATACGATGTAGCTTCTCAGACCATAAAGGAATGAAGGTGGAAATTAGCAACTCAGGAATCCCTAGAGCATATGCAAACACATAGAGACTGAACAACATGCTCCTGAATGAACAATGGGTCATAGAAGAAATTAAAAGAGAAATCAAAAATTTCCTGGAAGTAAATGAGGATAACAGCCCATCATACCAAAATCTATGGGATACAGCAAAAACAGTATTAAGAGGGAAGTTTATATCAATAGGTGCCTACATCAAGAAATTGGAAAGACACCAAATAGATGAGCTTTCAGTTCATCTCAAGGATCTAGAAAATCAGCAGCAAACCAGACCCAAAGCTAGTAGGAGAAGAGAAATAATTAAAATCAGAGAAGAAATCAACAGGATTGAATCCAAAAAAACATTACAAAAAATCAGCCAATCGAGGAGCTGGTTTTTCGAAAAAACAAACAAAATTGACACCCCATTGGCCCAACTAACAAAAAAAGGGAAAAGACCCAAATCAATAAAATCAGAGATGAAAAAGGAAATGTAACAATAGACACCACAGAAATCAAAAGAATCATCAGAAATTACTACAATGATTTGTATGCCAGGAAACAGGGAAATTATCAGAAATGGACAGATTCCTGGACACATACAACCTACCTAAATTGGACCAGGAAGAAATAGAAAACCTAAATAGACCCATAAGTGAGTCAGAAATTGAATCAGTAATAAAGGCCCTCCCAACAAAGAAAAGCCCAGGACCAGATGGATTCACTGCTGAATTCTACCAGACATTTAAGGAAGAACTAACTCCAATTCTTCTCAAACTATTCAGAACAATCGAAAAAGTGGGAATCCTCCCAAATTCTTTCTATGAAGGCAGCATCATCCCAATTCCTAAACTTGAAAAAGATGCAGCAGAGAAAGAAATGCAGACCAAATTTCCCTGATGAACATATATGCAAAAATCCTCAATAAAATTCTGGCCAATAGAATGCAACAACACATCAGAAAGATCATCCACCCAGACCAAGTGGGATTTATCCCTGGTATGCAGGGATGGTTCAATGTTCGCAAAACAACGTGATACACCACATTAACAGGCTGCAGAAGAAGAACCATATGATTATCTCAATTGACGCGGAGAAGGCATTTGACAAAATACAACACCCTTAAAGGATGAAAACGCTAAGCAAACTGGGTATAGAAGGCACATTCCTCAATATAATCAAAGCAATTTATGAAAAACCCACGGCCAGCCCCCTATTGAATGGGGAAAAGCTGGAAGCATTTCCACTGAGATCAGGTACCAGACAGGGATGCCCACTCTCACCACTGCTATTCAATATATTTCTGGAAGTCTTAGCTAGAGCTGTTAGGCAAGAAAAAGAAATTAGAAGGGATACAAATTGGGAAGGAAGAACTCAAACTATCCCTTTTTGCAGACGACATGATTCTTTATTTAGGGGATCCAAAGAACTCTACTAAGAGACTATTGGAACTCATAGAAGAGTTTTGCAAAGTAGCAGGATATAAAATCAATGCACAAAAATCAACAGCCTTCGTATACAAAAGCAATGCCACAGCAGAGGAAGAACTTCTAAGATCAATCCCATTCACAATAGCTACAAAAACAATCAAATACCTTGGAATAAACTTAACCAAGGACGTTAAAGAGCTCTACGATGAAAATTACAAAACCTTAAAGAAAAATAGAAGAGGATACTAAAAAATGGAGAAATCCTCCATGCTCATGGATTGGAAGAATCAATATCATCAAAATGTCCATTCTGCCAAAAGCAATTTACAGATTCAACGCAATACCAATCAAGATACCGAGGACATTCTTCTCAGATCTGGAAAAAATGATGCTGAAATTCATATGGAAGCACAGGAGACCTCGAATAGCTAAAGCAATCTTGGACAACAAAAACAAAGCCAGAGGCATCACAATACCAGATTTTAGGACATATAACAGGGCAGTGGTTATCAAAACAGCATGGTACTGGTACAGAAACAGATGGATAGACCAATGGAACAGAATAGAAACACCTGAAATCAATCCAAACATCTACAGCCAACTTATATTTGATCAAGGATCCAAAACTAATCCCTGTAGTAAAGACAGTCTATTTAATAAATGGTGCTGGGAAACTGGATTTACACATGGAGAATCATGAAGTAAGATCCACACCTTTCACCCTACACAAAAATCCATTCAACATGGATTAAAAACTTAAACCTACGACCAGACACCATCAAATTATTAGAGAGCATTGGAGAAACCCTGCAAGTTATAGGTACTGGCAAAGATTTCTTGGAAAAGACCCCAGAAGTACAGGCACTCAAAGCCAAAATTAACTACTGGGATTGTATCAAATTGAAAAGTTTCTGTACAGCAAAAGAAACAGTCAGGAAAGTGAATAGGCAACCGACAGAATGGGAAAATATATTTGCAAACTATGCAACAGATAAATGTTTAGTGACCTGAATCTACAAATAGATCAAGAAACTCCACAACAACAAAACAAACAACCCACTTAAGAGATGGGCAAAGGACCTCAATAGACATTTTTCAAAAGAGGAAATCCAAATGGCCAACAGACACATGAAAAAATGTTCAAGATCACTAGCAATCAGGGAAATAGAAATCAAAACCACAATGAGGTTACACCTCACCCCGGTGAGAATGGCTCACATTCAGAAATCTACCAACAATAGATGCTGGAGAGGATGTGGGGAAAAAGGGACACTAACCCACTGTTGGTGGGAATGCAAACTGGTTAAACCACTATGGAAGTCAGTCTGGAAATTCCTCAGAAACCTGAATATAACCCTACCATACAACCCAGCCATCCCACTCCTTGGAATTTACCCAAAGGAAATTAAATTGGCAAACAAAAAATTGTCTGCACAGTAATATTTATTGCAGCTCAATTCACCATAGCTAAGACATGGAATCAACCTAAATGTCCATCAATGGATGACTGGATAAAGAAACTATGGGACATGTACTCTACAGAATACTATACAGCAGTCAAAAACAATGAAATCTGGTCATTTGCAACAAAATGGAGGAATCTGGAAAACATCATGCAGAGTGAATTAAGCCAGTCCCAAAGAGAAAAATATCATTTGTTTTCCCTGATTGGGGACGACTAACTGAGCACCCAAGGGGAAACCTGTTGAAGTGAAATGAACTCTATGAGAAACTATGACTGGATCAAATATTGTCTAGACGGTTGATATACAATGTAAATCTTTTCCCATTTTAGTATTTCTTGACGTTGTTTGTTTTTGTTCTAATACTATTGGTTGAACTCTGCAATTAACACACAATTATTCCTAGGTGTTTAAATTTCAACTGAAAAGTAATCCCTGTTAATTATGAGAGAGGGAAAAAGAAAGGGAGGATATGTACAATTTGGGCATGCTCAATCGGACTTGCCCCAAATGATGGAGTTAGAAATGTGCTAGAGGACTCCAATACAATCCCAGCAAGGTGGCATGTACCAAGCCATCTCACTGGCCCAAGTGATCAATTTCAGTTCACAATTGATCACACTGATAGGTCTAGGAGTCAAAGGGATCACACAAACCAGACTAGTGACTGCTAATACTAACAGGTAGAACTAAAAATGGGAAAGACTGATCCAACATGGGAAGTAGGATACACAGCAGACTCATAGAATGGCAGATATCCTAATAAATCACTCTGGCCTCAGATTCAGCCCTTAAGGCATTCGGATCTGGCTCAAGAATCCATGAGAGTATTTTAGGCTTGGAAAGCCAAGACACTCTGGAAAAAAAAAAAGAAGACATAAATGAAAGATCTCTGCGAGTGAGATCCCAACGGAAGGAACAGGGCCACCAGAGAAGGAGGTACCTTTCTCTGAAGGGAGGAGAGAACTTCCACTTTGACTATGACCCTGTCAGAACAAGATCGAAGTCGGCGAACCCTAAAGGCTTCCATAGCCTCAGCAACTCATGACTATAGCCTAGGGAGATTACTGACACCATAAACAAGAGTGTCAAATTGTTAAATCAACAACAGTAGTCACTGTGTACTTACGGCCCATGTGGGATCTGTCCTTAATGTGTTGTCCAAGGTGAAGTAATGCAATAACTAGTACTGAAACAGTATTTTTACACCTTGTGTCTCTGTGTGGGTGCAAACTGACAAAATCTTTACTTAGTATATACTGAATCGATCTTCTGTATATAAAGATAATTGAAAATGATTAAAAAAATTGGAAGTGCATAAAAAATGAATTTAAAAAAATATCATGTAGGATCTCTGTCCTTAATGTGCTGTACAATGTGATTTAATGCTATAACTAGTACTCAAAGAGTATATTTCACTCTGTGATGCTATGTGAGGGCAAATGGTTTAAAATCTTAACACATACTAAACTGAGCTCCGGTGTACAAAGAGAATTGAAAATGAATCTGGATGTGAATGAAAGGGGAGAGGGAGTGGGTAAGCGGGGAGGGTAGCGGGGGGGAGGGAAGGTATGGGTGGGGAATCCATTGTAATCCACAAGTTGTACCTTGGAAATTTATATTCTAAATAAAAGTTAAAAAAAATAAAATGCACATTCTTCCAAGAATAACTTAGATTCAATGCAATGCCAATCAAAATACCAAAGAAATTCTTCTCCTTTGTAGAAAAAATTAAGCTGAAATTCATTTAGAAACAAAGGAGACTTAGAATAACTAAAGCAATCTTATACAACAAAAATGAAGCCAGAGGCATCACAAACCAGATTTTAAGATATACTACAATGCAGTTATAAACAAAACAGCCTGGGCTGGCACCGTGGCTCACGAGGCTAATCCTCCACCTGCGTTGTCAGTACCCTGGGGTTCTATTCTCAGTTGGGGTGCCAGATTCTGTCTCGGTTGCTCCTCTTCCATTCTAGTTCTCTGATGTGGCCCAGGAAGGCAGTGCAGGATGGCCCAAGTGCATGGGCCCTGCACCCACATAGGAGACCAGGAGGAAACACCTGGCTCCTGGCTGCGGATCGGTGCAGTGCGCCAGCCACAGCAGCCATTTGGGGGGTGCACCAATGGAAGGAAGACCTTTCTCTTGGTCTCTGTCACTGTCTAACTCTGCCTGTCCAAAAAAAAAAAAAAAAAAGCCTGGTACTGGTACAAAAATAGACAGATAGTCCAATGGAAGAATTGAACCTCAAGAAATCAATGCAAGTATCTACAACCAACTTATACTCTACCAGGGAGCTAAAACTATTCCCTGGATCATGGACAGTCTCTTCAACAAATGGTTCTTGGAAAAGTGGTTTTCCATACTCAGAAGTATGAAGCAGACCCATTCCTTACACTTTACACAAAAATCCATTCAAAATGGATTAAAGACCTCGATCAACAACCTGATACCATCAAATTACTAGAGAGCATTGGGGAAACCCTGCAAGACATCGGCACAAAGAGTTCTTGGAAAACACCCCAGGGGAACAGGCAATAAAAACCAAAAATAACAAATGAGATTACATAAAATTGAGAAGCTTTTGTACATCAAAAGAAACACTCAAGAAAGTGAAGAGGCAACCAACAGATTGGGAGAAATTATTTGCAAAACATGCAACTGATAAATGATTAATAACAGGAATATAAAAATATAAAATGGGCCAAGGACTTCAACAGACATTTCTCAAAAGAGGAAATCCAAATGGCCAACAGACACATGAAAAAATGCTCAGGATCACTAGCTGACAGAGAAATCTAAATTAAAACTACAATGAGGTTTCACCTCACCCCTGTTAAT
Source organism: Sylvilagus floridanus (assembly GCA_949820135.1). Taxonomy (NCBI): domain Eukaryota; kingdom Metazoa; phylum Chordata; class Mammalia; order Lagomorpha; family Leporidae; genus Sylvilagus; species Sylvilagus floridanus. Next base: position 22,624,184 of record OX463236.1, read on the forward strand.
GGCTTTTATACAGAAATCAACCAACAACAGATGCTGGTGAGGATGTGAGGTAAAAAGGGACATTAATCCACTGTTGGTGAGAATGCAAACTAGTAAAACCATTATGGAAGACAGTTTGGAGATACCTCAGAAATCTGAATACAGTCCTTCCAATATGACCCAGCCATCACACTCCTTGGAATTTACCCAAGAGAAATGACATCAGCAAACAAAAGATTTATCTGCATTTCATGTTTATTGCAGCTCAGTTCACAATAGCTAAGATATGGCATCAACCGGAACTCCTGTCAAGGAAGACTGGTTAAAGAAATTATAGGATATGTACTTTATGGAATACTACATACTGGTTAAAAAACTTAAATCCAGTCATTTGCAACAAAATCTGGGAAAATACACTTAGTGAAATAAGCCAGTCCCAATGGGACAAATACCATATGTTCTCCCTGATCTGTGATAACCAAAAGAGCACCTAAAAGGAAACTTGTAGAAGTGAAACAGATACTATGAGAAGCAATGACTTAAACAGCTCTTGTCTTGACCATCAAGGACAGTTTATTACTTTTTTTTGCTACTTAATACCATTGCTTGAACTCTTTACTTAACATAGAATTAATCATAGGTGTATAAATCCAATTGAGAAGAGTTTCCAGTAAAAAATAAGAGTGGGAATTACAGAGGGAGAAGCTGTACAGTTCAACACACATTCCCATGGACTTACCCCTAAGGGTAAAGCTAGAAATTTTTCCATAGGACTCCAAATCCCATTAAGTTGGGTGGTACTAATGCCATCACTTGCTATGCATATATGCTATACATATACTAATGCCATACATGTTAAAGTGATCATATTAAGTGTATAATTGATCTGATAGATAGGATTAAGTGTCAAGGGGATCACAGAAATAAGACTATGTGTCTGGTAATAACAATAGATAGAATTAAAAAGGAGAATCTTCCAACATGGGAAGCAGTCCACACAGCAGACTCATGGAATGACAAATGCCCTAAACAGCACTCTGACCCCAGCATTAGCCCTTAAGGCATTCAGATCTGGCTGAAAAGCCCATGAGAGCATTTAAGGCATGGTAAGCCATGATACTGTGGCAAAAAATGTTCTACAGGAAGGATCTTTATGAGTGAGACCCCAGTGGAAAGAAGGAAGGGGCCTTGAAAGGACGATGTTCTTTTCTCTGAAGGGAGGAGAGAACTTTCAATTTGCTTATGGCCCCGTCTAATATGGAGTCTGTGGACTCAATAGGCTTCCATATCCTTGGCAGCTCATGCCAAGAGCCTTGGGTGATCACTGATGCCATAAATAAAGAGTTTCAATTGTTAAAAACAGGAGTCACTGGGCACTTACTCCCATGTAGGACGTCTGTCATTAATGAGTTATGCTATGAGAATTAACTGTAAAACTTGTTCCAAACAATATTTTATACTTGTACACACGTCTGGAGGGTGCAAACTGTTGAAATCTTTACTTAGTATAGAGTTATTCTGTATATAATGTTAATTTAAAATGAATCTTTATGAAGAATGGGATGGGAGAGGGAGTAGGAAGTGGGATGGAAATGGGGGTGGGAGGTCAGGTATGGGGGAAAGAACCACTATATTCCTAAAGCTGTATCTGTGAAATTTGTATTCATTAAATAAAAGCTTTCTAAAAAACAAAAAAGTCAATACACAATGATCAAACTTCTTTATTCACTAATAGTGAATCATCTGAAAAAGAACGAGCAAGCAATCTCATTTCCAAGAGATACCATAAAAAAACTGAGAATAAATTTAACCAAAGAAGTGAAAGATCTCCACAATGCAAACTATAAATTGAGAAAATGAAGTGAAAAGCACACAAAAAAATGGGAAGACATCTCATCTCTTGGGTTAGAATAATCAATATGACTAAAATGTTTGTGCAACCCACAGTGACTTACAGATTCAACGTAATCCCTATCAAAATCCAAATGATTTTTTCTTGAAAGTCACTGTAAAATTTTTTTGGAACTACAAATGACCCAGAATAGCCAAAGCAATGTTGAGCCAAAATAATGCAGTAGAAACTTTAAAGTATATTACAAAGCTATAGTAATTAAAATGGCATAGAATTGACATAAAAACAGACCCATAGACCAGTGTAACAGAACAGAGACCCTAGGTGTAAATCCATACTTCAACAGCCAGCTGATCCTTGGTAGAGGTGCTGAGAATATACATTGCAAAATAAATATTTTTCAAAAATAAATGGTGCTGAAAAAATGGGTAGCTACTTGCAGAATAATGAAACTAGACTTCTCTCTCATGCCATGTACAAAAAAAGTCAACTCAAAATAGATTAAATACTTAAATTTTATACCTGAAACTATTAAACTCTTAAATATATAAATACAAGATATTGGAATTTAAGGATTTTCTGTATCAAACCCCAAAAACACAATAAATAAAAGCAAAAATGGACAGATTATATCAAATTAAAGACTTTTTGCACAGCTAAACAATCAATAAAGTGAAGAAACAACCTACAGAACAGAAGAAAATACTTGCAGGCAATGAATCTGACAAAGGGTTAATATCCAGAATAAATAGGGAATTCAAACAACACAAAGCAACACCACCAATAATAAGACTAATCCAATTAAAATGGTCAAATCTAAACAGACATTTCTCAAAGGAAGACATACAAATGGCCAACAGGTACGTGCAAAATTGATCAATATCCCTAGTCATCAGGGAAATCAAATCAAAGCCACAATGATATATCACCTCCTCGAGTGAGACTGACTATTGGTCAAAAAGCAAAAGGTAACAAGTATTGGTAAAGTTGTGGAGAAAAGGGAACTCTTGCAGACTCTTGGTGGGAATGTAAGTTAGTTAAACCCATTGGGGAAAACCAAATGGAGGTTCCTTAAAAATCTAAAATTAAAATTAGCATATGATTTATCAATCCCACTGCTGGGTATGTGTCTACAGGAAATTAAACACATCTGTGAGAGACATCTATATTCACATGTTTAGTGTCATCCAATGAATGTATAAAGGAAATATACATATACACAATGGAATACTACCAAGCCATAAGAAAGACGAAACCTTATCATTAGCAGCAACATGGCTGGACCTGAAGGAAATTATGTTAAATGAAATCAGCTCAGCATGGAAATACAATTATCACATGATCTCACCATTTGGGGAGTCTAAAACATAGGCAATCTTAGAGAAATTAAAAATATAGTTGTGGTTACCACAGCCTAGGGAGGGAAGTGGGACGGGAAGGCTGGGCAAAGGTGAACTCATAGATAGGAGTAAGAAAATTCTTGGTTTCCTTTGCACAGTAGAGTGACTATAAATAACATTAAAGATAATGTTAATTTACTGTACATTTCTCCATTAAAAATGAAAGTTGGGCTTTAGACACCTTTACTATAAAGAAATATTTGAAAGAATAAATATATTGATGCTGGTTGGATATTGTACTATGTATGCATGAAAGGAAATATCACACACTATCCATAAACATGTAAAATTTTGTCTGGCAAAAATTTTTTTCAATAAATTAAAAAAAAAAAAAAACACATCACTGGGCCAAATGCCCAATGCTAGATTCCACATTTGGTATTGGAGTACCTAGGTTTTATACAAAGCTCTGTTCCCGACTCCAGCTGGCTGCCAAGGCAGTCCCTGACTCAAGTAATTGAGGTCCTTTTATCCACGTGGGAAATCTGGACTGAGTTCTCACCTCCTAGCCATGGATCCAGCCAGGGCTGTTGCAGGCATTTGGAGCTTTAACCAGGTGATGCAAGTTCTCTCTCTCCCTCTATCCCTACCACTCTCAAGTAGACAAATGTTTTAAAAATTATGAAATAATGGTAGAAAGAAAGGAATAGTCATTTATAAAATTTATGGGGAAAATTTTTGGCATGTACCCAGTGTGTAAAAGTCTAATTTCTTCATTTGAATCACTTAAAACTAAAATATCAAAGCTATGGACTTCCTAATTTTTCTGTCACTCAAAATATACATAATGTCACTGACTGGCCATTAGTTATTGTCTAGTCATCAGGGATTTTTTTCTTCATAATGGCAGCATCTAGTTTTGGAATGAGCTATATGACTCAATGTATCTGACTCTTCTTATAATACAGAGTTAGAGAGTAATGATATAATATGCTATTAGTGTTAAGGCTATGGTTTTAGTTAAATCTAAATGTAAATTAAATACAATTTTATACTTGGATACTTGGTGAGATATTTTATGTTCCCAGAGACCTGCATCCATTTGGAAGCATTAAATTTCCAGTATTGAATTTGCAAATAACTTTCTATCCTAACATTAGAAAAGGAGTATATGATCCATAGTATAAGTTATTTGCCTCAAAAAGATTTGGTTATTTTTTTTTTAAATTTATTTATATATAGAACAGATTTCATGTATTTCATATATACATTTTTAAGAGCATAATGATTCTTCCTACCCTCTATCCCTCATCTTTCCTTTCTTATTTTTTAATTTTTGGGACAACATACTTTTAATTTACTTTATAATCATAAACTTAATCCTCCACTAAAGAATTCAACAAGCACAAAGTATAAAGATTGGGTTCTTACAAGAGAACATACATCAGGCACTTAAAATTGCCCAAAATCCAGCTTCAAAATTTTCCTCAAACTTTATGATGCCACACTTGGTTATTCTAAGACATTGACAATGCAGACCTTTCAGAATGATACCACCCCCACAGAATCATGGAAGAGAAGATTGAATCATGAGGCCAATTCAGTTGCTTCCCTCATAAGGGATACCAATCATGCAAATGTCTGCAACAGGATTTCCAGGGCTCCATTTTAAATAGATCAATGTGCTTTTAAAGTTTAAAAAGTGCACTTGCCTTGGTCACTGGCTTGCCAATAGAAATTTCTGTGCCAAAAGAACATCAAGTAAGAGGTCATCCCTCTCCTGGAAGAGCTTCAGTTCTTTGGTTTAAGGCCTTAGTTTTTCATAAAATGTAAACTAGTCGGGAAAACCATCATATTTTATGTTGTTTTCAATATCTGAAATAAGTATAAAGTCTTGAGTGACGTTTGACTGGAAAGAAAGGACTATACAGATTATGAAACCCCAGTGGCAAAAGGCTGCGGTATACAACTCCTGGGTTCACCCCTCTGAAAGATGACAATGTGAGTGGCAGAAGCCTCTGAGAAACCTGGAAGTGAAGGCAGAGCTAACCCCAGCCATTACCTTTTGACAATCAGCAAGCTTAAGATTCAATCCCATCTTTCACACTAAGTCACTTAATCCTGACCACGTCACATATCTGGACCCTCATCTAAAAGACCATTTGTTTCTAAGTGTTCTTATTAGATAAAATTTGTCATTTTTATGCCCTAAATCCAATTGAATCTGTTAAAAAATAGAATTTAAAAAAATGAACTATTACATGTGATACAGCAGGTTGAGCCACCAAACATGCTGCCAGTATCACATACTGGAGTGCTGGTTTGTGTCCTGGATGCTCTGCTTCAGATCCAACTTCCTGCTACTGCACCTGGGAAGGCAACAGAAGATAACCAAAGTGCTTCAGGCCCTCTTTCCCACATAGAAGACCAGGATAGAGTACCCGGATCCTGGCTTCAGCCTACTCAGCCAAGCCTGTTAGAGACACTTAGGGATGAACCTGCAGATAAAACATCTATCTACTACTTTCTGTTACTCTGCCTTTTCAATTAATTTTTAAAATAACAAATGCAAATAAGAATGTTTGGACTTAATATAACTAGTGCTGAATTTAATATATTTAAATTCACCTGATCCTATACAGAAAGTGAAATTGGTATAAATTTCCCATGGGTGACAAACTATTTAATCTGTTTTGAACATTTAGAATACTTTGAAACCTCCATTTTCTCCTTGTTGGTCCTCTAAAGTCCTCCAATAGCTAGAAACAGATTGTAAACTAATGAACTGGATGATCTCTAAGATCTCTCCTGGTTCTGACATTTCTTTGATTTAATGATGGATTCTTTGTTCAATATTGCCCAGAGACACTGCTACTGAATCTAGTTGTTGTTGACAGCCCTAAAACAGGACTCAACTCCATCTGTTAACAAACGTCTTATACCGTCCAACTCCAAGACTTGATTTAATGAGCATTCTTAGTGGAAAGAGTGAAGAAAATGACAAAGAAGTGCATTACAGGCTGTCTTTTGAATATCATTAAAAAAAATCCTTAAGCAGCCTAAGGGGAAAGTAAAAGAAAATAAAAAATAGTATCACCAGTCTGGAATCATTGCTGACCTTTAGTCACAATTCTCTTTCTGTTGAGCCTCCCCCCTCACCCCCCCCCCCCCGCCTGCCCTTTTCCAAAGTGAGGATTCCTCCTTGGCATCTGAAAAAATCTTTTCAGTCTCATCTTGGAAAACTTTTAGATCAGTCATTTCACTGTTTTAAGAAAAAGACCAATTAATTGGCTTAGCTCCTTCACTGTATGGAGATTATTTAAATTTTATTTATTTACGTGGCAGGAAGACAGACAGGAGAAGTTCCCTTCTGCTAGTTCACTACCCAAATGACTACAACAGCCAAGGTTGGGCCAGACCAAAGTTGGGAACCCAAAACTCAATTCAAGTCTCCCATATGGGTGATAGGAACCTAAGTACTTGAACCATTACCTGCTTCCCCCAGGTATGCACTAGCCAGGTAGCTAGAATCGGGAGTGGAGACAGGACCCAAACACAGCCACTCCAATATGGTGAGATGTGGATATCCCAACTGGCATCATAACTACCAGGCCAAATGCCTGGAGTTTTGTCTTGACCATTAATTTCAATCTGTATCAAGTAAACACTAATATTCAGACAAAGTCAAATGTAGCAATTAAGAATCTTTAAATTGCTGGTAGTTTATTTAGGAAGTAGAAGGGATTTTTAAATAGAAAATTACAAGTGTAAAGAAACAAACTGAAACTGAAACAACTGTTTACAATTCAGAACACACTTCTAGAGATTTGCAGGTTAGTATTAATCTGCTCTGAATCTTCTCATGCTCTTCCTCCCACTTGGGAGCAGTTAAGGCTGGGGAAAATGTTAAGCTATAGTTTGAAATCATTTTCCCAGTTGATTTTCCTAGCATTCCTCCCAAGTCCTCCAGGAACAGTGACCCAAAATATGAAGACCAAACTTTACCACAAGTTAATATGAGTCATATTATCTGAAAAGAACTACTTTATATGAAGCCTTATTCCACAGATTTGTACTGAGCCTCATTATGTGAAAACAGAATGAAGTAGCTCCAGTTAAATAAACAGATCCATTTCCTTTCCCTATAGTGAATTAGGAGCCAGATCCTTCAGACTGAAACTAAGGGGTAAAGACAGGAGATAAAGAGCTGAATGAACAGATAACCTGCATCATATGGTGATTGATCAATGTTTTTACTAATATTAAGGTTACAATCCAGGAGTCAATAAAAAATATGTAAAATAAAAGTCTATGTGTTAGAAGTCATCAATAACAGTGATGATACAATACCAAATGTTTAAGTATTCTAATAACCTAATCTCAAAATCAATTAAGAAAAATAGATTGTAGGAGTTCGACATTTAGCATGAGAGTTAAATGTCAATTAGGATACCCAGTTTCCACAACAGAGTAGTCAAGTTTAATTCCTAGTCCCAGCCTCCAATTCCATGTTCCTGCCAGTGTAGATCCTGAGAGGTAGTTAGTCATGGCTCAAGTAACTAGGTTCCTTGCCATCCGCTTAGGAGCCTGGACTGAGTTGCTGTTCCTTGCTTCAGCTCAGCTCAGTTTTAGCAGTAGAGGAGTATTTGAATAGTGAACCTTAGATGGAACAAATATTTTACATCAAATAAATATTAAAAACAAAGTAATGCCTCTGGCAGCAATAGGAAATGTCTTTTTTTCCTATTTATAGAAAGAACACACACCATATTAAATGGGAAAAAGTTGGAAGCATTCCCACTGAGATCCGGTACCAGACAGATGTCCACTCTCACCATTGCTATTCAAATGTAGTCCTGGACATTTTAGCCAGAGCCATTAGGCAAGAAAAAGAAATAAAAGGGATACAAACTGTGGAGAAAGTCAAACTATCTCTATTTCCTGATGACATGATTCTATATACAGAGGATTCAAAACACTCCACTAAGAGACTATTCAAACTCATAGAAGAGTTTGGTAATGTAGCAAGATATAAATTCAATACCCAAAAATCAACAGCCTTTGTAAACATAGACCATACCACAGCTGAGAATAGCCAAGTCTGGTGCTCTGCAGCAGTTGGAGAGGACAAGGAGGCAATGTGGCTTCCCTTCTTGGATCCAAGAGGTCACTTGCCAGATCCCCAGGCAGGTGTTACAGTTAGTGGGTGACAGTGGAATTCTCTCTCATCCAAAGCTGTGGGTGGTGATGTGTGAAACTACTGCTTCGCACCTTGACTTGGTAAGATGGAAACTGCTCACTGTCAGCTGGCTGCACCTGCCACCCGGCCAGCTTCAGCAGGGTGTCTGTCCTCTTTCCTTGCTGTCCCAGGGAGTGTTATGCTTTGTCACATATGCACTTAAAATTTCTGTCAGATTCCTGTGAACATGATCCTTCCTTATTTTCATACACCAAGGCAGCTGAAATCAGTGTGGCTCCTCCCTATTCAGCAATTATGGAAATAATCCCAAAGTTCATGTGGAATCATGGAAGACCTAGAATGGGCAAAGTGATCCTGAGCAGCAAAACAAGATCAAGCTGGTGGCATCAAAATACCAGACTTCAATGCACACCATAAAGCAATAGTATTAAAACAGTACGGTACTGGCATAAAAACTAACACAGAGATTAGGGAGCCCAGAAATTAATCTGCATACATATAGCCAACTGAATTTTTGACAAATGTGTCCAGACCATATGTTAGGGTAAGGATACTTTCTTTAATAAGTGATGCTGGCAACACTGGAGAATGAATGTGTGTGTGTGTGTGTGTGTGTGTGTGTGTGTGTGTTTGCAATTACATCCATACCTCTCACCATATACAAAAATCAACTCAAGATGTAAATCAGACCTAATTTTAGACCTGAGACTAACAAGCTGCTGGAAGAAAATGTAGGAGAAACACTGCAAGGCCTTGGTGAAGGTGACAACTGTTTGGATAAGACCCCCAAAGTACAGGCAACAAAAGTAAAACAAGACAGATGGGATTATCAAACTAAGAAGCTCTACACAGCAAAGAAAATGATCAATAGAGTGAAAATGCACCCAGCAGAATGGGAAAAATATTTGCAAGCTACCTATCCAACAAGGGATTAATATTCAGAATACATAAACAACTTAAAAACTCAAAGAAATGCAATCCAGTTAAGAAACGGACAATGGACCTCAATGGACAGTTCACATAAGAAGAAATATAAATGGTCAACAAATACATGAAAAAATGTTCAAGATCTCTAGGCTATCAGGGAAATGTAAATCAAAAAAATCAAAAACCTCCTCACTCCTATCAGAATGGCTATTATTCAAAAGACAGAAAGTAACCAATGCTGGTTGGGATGAGGAGGAAGGAGAACACTTACACAATGTTGGTGGGAATATAGATTAGTGTAACTGCTGTAGAAAACAGTATGGATATTTCTTCAAAAATTAGAAATAGTTGCCATATGATCCAGTAATCCCATTAACTAGGTATATACCCAAAAGACATGCACACATGGTATCGAAGACACACCTGCACCACCTTGTTTATAGCAGCATTGTTGATAGCAGCCAAAATATGGAATCAACCAATGTGTTCATAAAATATGATATATAGCATATATACACATCATAAATATTACTTAGCTATAAAAAGAATGAAATTCTATCATTTGTATCTCAATGGATATGACTGAAGTATATCATATTGAGTGAAATAAGTCAGACACAGAAAATTAAATACCACAACTTCTCCCTTACAGTTAGGAGCTAAAATTAAAAATGAAAAGTGAAAAAGAAATGCCTGTGTTTGTCTGTATTGCTGCAAATATAGTCTTGTCAAACCAATGGTTAAGAATGTTAATGATTGTGACTTTAAAATTTAGTATATATCTAGATTAAATGTCATCCTTCCTTTTGATTACTGTTTATAGCTCTTGCCTATATTCCTGCTGAACTAGGATCTTTGTTCTTTTTCTGATGTACCTTTGCTGGTACATTAAGCCCTTGAATGTGAAGTAAATTCAAAATTATTACCTCAGACTGGGGTAGAGGGGAGGAGGGGAGGAGGAAGGGAAAAGAGAGAGGGGCAGGGATGAATGGAAAATCATATTCTTAGAATCATATCTATGAACTATACTGGATCTGTTCTTTGTGTTAATATCATATTAACATAAGAAATAAAGTATCAGCTGGTAAAAAAGAATTTACTGAAAAATAATGCTCATTTGTACTAATCTTCAGAGGAATGTAAATCAAATCAAAACTATTTTCCTATATGAAATAATGATTGAAAAAATTTTTTCTGAAGATAGACTTGTAAAACGCCTTCCTATACAATTGTTATGAGTTGAATTTTTTCTGGGAAGTTATAAAGGGCACAAATATTTTTCACAAACTGTTCCTCTTTATGCCTTTTCTTTTATGTATTATGAAAAGTTGAGAGTGATCGTAATGTCAAAAAATACTGTTTAGAAAAAGTAGGAATAACCATAATATCCAAATGCTGATTAATAAAATTACCAAAAAAGCCTTCAAAGATTATATTTTAGAATATTTAAAAACATAAGAACGTCTTTATATTTACTCTTCTGTGAAAAAGTAGTGTATCACCAATCTGTCCCTACTTCAGTATGTAGGTCTTGCGTTTATTCACCGGGCAATTTCATTAAGTTTGTATTTTGTTCACAACACTGGGATGAAACTGAAAATGCAGCAATTATTAAGACAGTGCCTTCAGGGCCTGGCTAGCTCAGTCGGTAGAGCATGAGACAGTGCCTTCCCCACGAATCACATTTGTGCCCCAAATTACAGGCATCAATTAGACTGCAGTGATAGTTTGAAAGGACTTCTGGTTATTCCCTCTATGCTTTTCAGAATCCTGTAGACAGCATGTATAAATTCATATTCAGACTAATGCATACATGCAGTTTTGTAGCATCATTCAATGCACTCTATGCATATTTGAAGAGTCTGAGAATGAAAGCAGTTTCCTTGAGTAGCTGGTGAGAATCAACCCCTTGATCTCATAGCACTTGCACAGCCTTCAGAACCTGTTGGTAGTCTCTAGAGTAAGGAAGGAATCTAAGGAATGGAACACACTCTCTTCTGGTATTCCCATTTTGCAATTAAGAGATGCATAATTTAAAAGTTTAGTCACTCATCTCTGGGGAGAATTCATAATAAAAATGGAAGAACCCTACTATGCCAAACATATTAATGCTTTGGCTGTTCAGAGTTTATATAAAATTACTTCATTAACTTCAAATCTATTCATTAAATGAAATACCACATATGGTCTATCATTTTTAATTATGCTAAAATTTCTATTTGCAGATGTGGCTAAATAGTGTAAGAATCAATTTATAGTTATCACCAGGAAAGCTTATTTTACTCCACTAGGTTTCTAGATGCAATGCATAATTCAAGAGAACCATTGCTAATTTTAGGTTATAAAAATAAGTCTTCTACATTTTTCATAAGCTTCACATTAAACAGCATTATTTCTTATGCTTTGGATATGAAAAGGTTAATTTTTGTTAGAACTTTATAAACAGAAGTTAAAGTTAGTATTAAATAATTTGATGGAAGCTTTATGTTGCTTTTTTAAGTTATGAATAAGGCTGTGATTTTAATCATCAAATTTTGCTATACCCATAATAGATATCAAAATCAGGCTACCATGAATATATAAACTAGAAATAACCAAGGAAATTCAAATTTCTTTTGGCAGTAGGCCATTTGTGACTTACCCATGAAAATAATTGAGGTATGTCGTTTTCTTCACTTTAATGATTTTGAATTTGATATGCATAAAATCTGTAGATCTTTTCTGTAATACTCATTTTCTCTATTTCATTTGCTTTTGAAAAAATGTGATTTTTGTACTTTGAATTTATCCCTTCATAAAAAATTCATTTGAAATTGTTTTTCAAAAGGAAAAGAGGATGAATTTTAACAAGAATTAGCGTGTGAATGCTAAAGCAACTTACTGCATATATTACAAAGATGTGCTTTATACTTTAGTAGCTTGAAATGCTGACTTTGTATCAGACCTACAACATTCTACTATGGAGTATGAGGGAAACTGAGAATAGCCAGGGCTGGCACTGTGGTGTAGTAGGCTTGGCTTCTAGCTGTGGCACTGGCATCCCACATGAGCACAGGTTTGTGTCCTGGCTGCTCCTCTTCCAATGCAGCTCTCCACTATGGCCTGGGAAAGCAGTGGGAGATGGCCCAAGTACTTGGGGCCCTGCACGAGCGTGGGAGACCTGGAAGAAGCTCTTGACTTTGGATCAGCCCAGCCATTGCAGCCTTTTGGGGAGTTAACCAGCTGATCGAAGACCTTTCTCTGTTTCTCCCTCTCTCTATACCTCTTAATCTTAAAAAATGCGAGAATAGTAAATTGTTTGTAGGCACTATCCACATCTATTTAAAAACAAATTTTCATCTCAAATAAATCTCAGTAAACTTATTCATAGTAACATTCTATGAGATTAATATTGCCTTAAATATAAACCAAATTGTCCTTGTTCTTGTCCTGTCTTATCTTGATAGAACAAGTAGGTCAAAAAAAATGTATCTTTTGGAAAGTCAATATTCATCTAACAGTTAAAAACCAGAAATGTTAAAAGTTAAAAACCTTTGATATCCAAGTTTCCGTCTCTTCATGAAGGTTGTGTTAGGAAATAATTTTACTGAACCATGTACATGGTTCTTCTGTTCATTCATTCAACACTTACACTTACACACACTATGCAATAGTAATTCATAACCCACTATGAGTATGAGGCACATATTGAACAACTCTGAAATTCTGAGTAAAAAATAAGAATTAGAAAATAAGCATTAGATGTTCTTGGCATCAATTTGGTATATGCATTTTCTAAAAAATTTCAGATGATTTTTTAAAGATTTGCTTGTTTATTTGTAAGGCAGGGTTAGAGAGAGAGAGGGACAAAGAGATCTTTCATCTATCGGTATGCTGCCCAAATGGCCACACAACCAGTGTAGCATGAGACCAAAGTCAGGAGCCCCAAGCTTCTTCTGGGTCTCCCACATGTGTACAGGGGCCCAAGCACTTGGGCCATCCTCCACTGCTTTCCTAGGCTCATTAGCAGAGAGCTGGATTAAAAGTGGAGCAGCCCAACTGGCACCCAGAAGGGGTGCCAACATCGTAGGGAGTCACTTTACCTGCTATGCCATAACTGGGACACCTTCTCAGATTTTTTACAAAAAACAGACAGATAAGGTGCAAGGGAATTGTCCATTCTTACTATCTCAAATACAAATACACAAATACTAAGATTGTGAGGACAATAGAGATTGAATTCATGAAGGCCTTCCTCATTTTGTTCAGATGTACTTGCAAGAGATAGAATACAAAGGAGGGAAGAGAAACATTTATCACCTTTAACTTTTAATGATTACTGTTTTCTGTAAAAAAAAGGCATGAAGAGTTTCAATAGTATATACTTGGAGATTCAAAGATGGAAGATTAGGAATAACATATTGCATTGAGCTAGGGATAAATTAAAGAAAAGAAAGAAAAAAATAGTGCAAATCCTACAAGAGGAGGAAGATGCTGTGGACCCAGGTGGAAGGTGTTGATGTGCAGCACAAACACAGACAACTGCAGCAGCCGAGAGTTGGAGCAGGCAGCAACTTGGAAACAGCCGTGAGCCCAGACTGCAGCAATCTGTGGTGATAGAACTGAAGGGAGAGTGTGATGTGAGTCCAGCTGGAGCCCTGGGGGTTAGCAGTTGAGAGTGGTTGCCTGTGGAAATACAGGGGCACATTTATCTTGTCTCAGCCTCCCCACAACAGTGCCTGCTGCCTGGCTGAGAAAGGGCACCATCTCCTTGGCAGTCCTGGTGGCAGTGGTTGGGAGAGAGCAACATAGCTCTTGTGTAGGCATGGGATCCAGAGATTCTAGTGGAGGAAAAAATCTGCAGTCCCCCTGACTGAGCATGGCTGAGGGGAGTGACAGGTGTCTGGACACCCAAGTAGAAATGTGAGGTATTCCCCAACTTACCAACATTCCACAGGTTCCCAGGATCAAAATGCCTAGGGAGAGCTGTCTCAGAGAACATCTGCCTCTCTGTTGACTGGAAAGACTGGCAAGGCAAAGAAAAACCTCTGCACCCAGTGGCTATAGGAACCTGGTATGCTGAGACCATTGAAATTCAGTGGTTACATGAAGGGGTGCAGAGTGTAGCTGGGTCTCTGGGCAATCACTGGGTGTAGCTCCACATGCTCAGAGCTCCTTTGTGGCCTGGGGCAGCTCATTGTAGTGGGAACCGTGCTCACAGCTCACAGTGCTGCACAGATCATTTGTGCAGTTCATACAGTTGTTAAGATGAGTATTGAAAACACTGGGGGCTAACACCTGGGCATTGCTCAGATTGGAGGAGAGGAATTGAGGGGGTGATCACACCAACAACAAGGTAGCAATTCCCCACTTCTTTTAAGAGAATATCTATCGTGCCCAACTTGGGTATTACCCTGGATACTCACCCTACTGTGGAGCACTGACCAGAGTTCCCTGGCCACATCCACCAAACATCTGGTATTCACTGAAAGTGCAGACATTCCGTTATGTCACAGAAATATAACTCAAAGATAAAAGCCACAAGAGAACAGTGACTTGATCAGCTCTTGTGCTGACTGTTGTTGTACAATGTAATACTTTATCCATTGTAGTATTTTTTTTTAATCCTAGTACTAGTGGTTGAACTCTGTAATTAACACACAATTATTCTTAGGCGTTTAAATTTAACTGAAAAGTGATCCCTGTGAAATATAAGAGTGGGAATAAGAGAGGGAGGAGATGTACAATTTGGGACATGCTCAATCGGAACTGCCCCAAATGAAGGAGTTAGAATTGTGCCAGGGGATTCCAATACAATCCCATCAAGGTGGCATGTACCAAGGCCATCTCACTAGTCCAAGTGATCAATTTTGGTTCACAATTGATCACACTGATAGGTCTAAGAGTCAAAGGGATCACACAAACAAGACTAGTGTCTGCTAATACTAACTGATAGAATCAAAAAGGGAGAGAATGATCCAACATGGGAAGTAGGATACACAGCAGACTCATAGAATGGCAGATGTCCTAAATAGCACTCTGGCCTCAGAATCAGCCCTTAAGGATCTGGCTCAAGAGCCCATGAGAATATTTTAGGCATGGAAAGCTAAGACTCTCTGAAAAAAAAAAAAAAAAAAAAAAAAAAAAAAAAAGAAGACCTAAATGAAAGATCTCTGCGAGTGAGATCCCAGTGGAAAGAACGGGGCCATCAAAGAAGGAGGTACCTTTCTCTGAAGGGAGGAGAGAACTTCCACTTTGTCTATGACCCTGTCGGAATAAGATCGAAGTCAGCGAACCCTAAAGACTTCCATAGCCTCAGCAACTCATGACTAGAGCCTAGGGAGATTACTGACACCATAAACAAGAGTGTCAAATTGTTAAATCAACATCAGGAGTCACTGTGTACTTACGTCTCATGAGGGATCTGTCCTTAATGTGTTATCCAATGGGAAGTAATGCTATTACTAGTACTGAAACAGTATTTTTACACTTGGTGTTTCTGTGTGGGTGCAAACTGATGAAATCTTTATATAGTATATACTGACTTGATCTTCTGTATATAAAGATAATTGCAAATGATTAAAAAATCTTGGTGTTAAATTTGAAATTGCATAGAAAATTAATCAATTTAAAAATATATACATCATGTAGGATCTCTGTCCTTAACGTGCTATACATTGTAAATTAATACTATAACTGGTACTCCAACAGTATTTTTCACTTTGTGTTGCTATGTGAAGGCAAACTGTTGAAATCTTTACTTAATATATACTAAACTGACCTTCTGTATATAAAGAGAATTGAAAATGAATCTTGATGTGAACAGAAGGGGAGAGGGAGTGGGAAGGGGAGGGTTGCGGGTGGGAGAGAAGTTATGGGAGGGGGGAGCCATTGTAATCCATAAGCTGTACCTTGGAAATTTATATTCTTTAAATAAAAGTGTTATTAAAAAAAAAGCCACAAGAGAAAAAAAAAAACAATTAACTCCACAAATGCCTAAAAATAAATATAGAAATTCGAGAAAATAAGGAAGACACCATGACCGCTCCCCTAAAAGGAACACATTTTAATATTAGAATGTAAAGATGAAGAAATTGATGCAATGCCAAAAATGGAATTCAAAAAATTAATGATTACGCAAAAGCAATCAGAAGCAAATCCACAAAGAAACCATACATGACAATTTTTCCCATGAAATTGAGATTTAAGAGAAATCAAAATGGAATATTAGAAATTAAAAATTCAGTAGATCCAATACAAAATGCAGTGGAAAAGCTTAACAGACTTGGTGAAGCAGAAGAATATAGTAGCTAGAAGACAAATCTTGGGAAATCTTTCAGTTCAGACAAAAAAAAAAAAAAAGCAAGAAATTAGAAAACTTAAACAGTGTTGGGGATTTATGGGATGCTATCAAATGACCCAACGTATGGGTCTTAGGAGTTCTTGAAGATGTGAAAAGAGAATAGACTAGAAGGTCTATTTAGTGAATTACAGACAACTTCCCCAATTTGGAGAAAAATTTGGAGAAAGAAAGGGACATCCAAGTAGAGGAAGCACATAGAACTCCTAATAGATATGACCATAACACGTTGCAGTCAAATTTTCTACAGTAAAACATAAATAAAGATTCTAAAATGTGCACAAGAGAAATGCCAGATTACTCTCAGAGAATATCCAATTAAAATCACAGCTGATTTCTCATCAGAAACCTCACAGGCTAGAAGATAATGGTGAGACATAGTCCAAGTCTTAAAAGCTGTCAACCCAGAATACTATACACTATAAAACACTCATTTGTGAATGAAGCTGAATTAAAGACCTCCTTAACAAAAAGAAATTGAAAGCATTTGTCACCACTCATCCAGCCTTACAAAAGATGCTTAAGGATGTGCTATACCATTGGGTTAAGCCATGCCTGCAATGTCAGCATCCCACATGAACACCCATTTGAGTACCAGCTCTTCCATTTAGAGCACCTAAAAAGCATCTATGGAAGTTAAATTGACACTTTGAGAAGCAATGACTTTGAACAGCTCAAGTCTCGACTATTGAGGAACAGTGTTTTTCATACTATTTGTTGAATTCTTAACATATTCACATAATCATGTGAATACGATTAATTGAAAATAAATCTTAGTAAAAAATAAGAATGGGAATAGGAGAGGGAGGAGGAAGAGGGGTGGGAGAATGAGTAGGAGGGTGGTATGGTGGTAAGAATCACCATGTTCCTTAAGTTGTAATTATGAAGTGCATGAAGTTTGAATTCATTAAATAAAAGTTTCAAAAAATATTTACGTATTTCAAGTCAGAATTACAGAGAGGCAGAGGCAGGGGAAGGGGACGGGATCTTCCATAAACTGGTTCACTCCCCAAATGGCTGCAACAACTGAAGCTGGGGCAATCCAAAGCCAGGAGTAAGAGCTTCTTCCGGGTCTCCCATGTGAATGCAGGGGCCGAAGGACTTGTACCATCTTCTGCTGCTTTCCCAAGAACATCAGCAGGGAGCTGGATCAGAAGTGGAACAGTCAAGAATTGAACCAGCAACCAGCATACAGGATGCCAACACTGCAGGCGGTAGATTTGCCCACTATGCCACAGCACAGACCACTGCTCTACTTCTGATCCAACTCCCTGCTAATGTGCCTGGGAAAGCAGTAGAAGATGACCCAAGCTCCTGGGCCCTTGTCACTCACTTGGGAGACACACATGGCCCCTGGCTTTGGCCTGGTACAGCCCTCACTATTCTAGCCATCCAGGTAATGAACCAGCATATCGATGATCCTTTCTCTTCCTGTATCTCCTTCTTTCTGTCACTCTTTCACAGAAATCAATCTTGTTTTTAAAAATTTTAAAATGAAGACAATATATCATATAAAAACTTATGGGAACAGTGAAAGCAGTAAGAGGGAATTTTATAGAAACCAGTGCCTGTATCAAGAAATTAGAAAGTTTGCCACAAACAGAAACATAGAAAAATAGCCATCATTACGAAAGAATGTGACAGTAGAAAATTCCCCAGGAAAAGTACAAAGGAACTCCAAAGTAAACAATAGAAATATTTATGGAAAAATGACATGTTACTTATCACTAGTCATCTTGAATGTAAATGACCTCAATTCTCTAATTAAAAGATACAGACTGGCTGATTGGATTGAAAATTTTGAAAAATAAGACCCATCTATTTGCTGCCTACAACAAAAACATCTTGCCAACAAAGATACATGCAGACTGGAAGTTTAAGAATGGAAAAAGATATTCCATGCTAATGGAAAGCAAAAGAGGGCTGGTGTTGCTCTCTTAATATCAGACAAAATAGACTTTAACACATAAACTGTTAAAAGAGATGAAGGGAACTATATAATGATCAAGGATCAATTTAACAGGAAGATGTGACTACAATAAAGGTATACCTACCCAATTGCAGGGCACCCAGCTATTTAAAATAAATGTTAATGGATCTAAAGGAAGATACAGACTCCAATACAATAGTAATGGGAGACTTCAATATCCCACTCTCAGCAATGGATGGATTGGTTAGACAGAAAGTCAAAGAAATAGACCTAATTGACACTATGGACCAAATGAACCTAACATATCTACAGAACCATTCATCCCACAGTTGCAGAATACATATTCTTCTTATCAGTGCATGGAACTTTCTCTAGGATAGACCATATGCCAGGCCATAAAGCAAATCTCAGCAAATTCCAAAAACTTAAAAATCAAACCTCACATTTTCTCTTACCACAATTGAATGAAGCTGGAAAACAACAACTCAATCTGTAGATCATACACGAACACATGGAAACTGATCATCATGCTCCTGAATAAGAAGTGGGTCATAGGAGAAATCAAAATCTCTGGAAATGAATGAAGACAATATATCATATAAAAACTTATGGGAACAGCAAAAGCAGTAAGAGGGAATTTTATAGAAACCAGTGCCTGTATCAAGAAATTGGAAAGGTGCCAAATAAATTAGCCATCAATGCATCTGAAGGACCTAGAAAAATAACAAACCAAATCCCCAAGTTATTAGGAGGAAAAATATACTTAAAATTAAGTAAAACTGAAACCAAAACGCAATACAAAAGATCAATAAAATCAAGAGCTAGTTTTTTGAAGAAATAAATATATTGATATATCATTGGCCTAATTAACCAAAAAAAAGGAGAAGACACAAATCAAAATCATAAAACCTTAAAAAATCAGGTATAGAAGGAATATTTGTCAACGCAATCAAGGCAGTTTATGACAAGCCCATGGCCAGTATCTCATTGAATGGGGTAAAGCTGGAAGCATTCCCCCTATGATCTGACACCAAAGATGCTCTCTCATCATTGCCATTTAATATAGTCCTGAAAGTTTTAGCACAGGCTATTAGGCAAGGAAAAGAAATCAAATGGATATAATTTGGAAAGGAGGAAGTCAAGCTATACTTGAGATGACATGTTACTATATATATGGGATCCAAAAGACTGAGAGACTATTGGAATTCATAAGAGTTTGGTAATGTGGCAGGTTACAACATCAATACACAAAAATCAATATCCTTTGTATACAGATAATGCCATGGCTGAGAAAGTACTTTTAAGATCCATCCCATTCAAAATAGCTACAAAAAGAAAACACCTTGGAATAAGATTAATCAAAGATGTCAAAGATCTCTACAACAAAAATTACAGAACACTGAAGAAAGAAATAAGACATTAAAAAATGGAAAAATCTTCCAATGTTTATGGATTGGAAAAAACAAACATCAAAATGTCTATACTATCAAAAGTGATTTATAGATTCCATGTGATCCCAATCAAAATATCAACAACATTCTTCATATGTCTAAAAATATAATAGTGAAACTCATATCAAAACACAAGAGGTCCCAAATAGCTAAAGCAATCTTACTCAACAAAAATAAAGCTGGAAGCATCACAATACTTGATTTAAAAACATACTATTGGGCAGTTTTAATCAAAACAGCCTGGTACTGGCACAGAAACAGATATTAAGACCAATGTAACAGAATAGAAACTACAGAACTTAATCCATACGTCTACAACCAACTTATTTTTGACAAAGGAGCTAAAATCAATCCCTGGAGAAAGGACAGTCTGTTTAACAAATGGTGCTGGGAAACCTGGATCTTCCTATGCAGAAGTATGAAACTAGACCCTTACATCTTACACAAAAACACATTCAAAATGGATCAAAGACCTAAGTATATGACCCAAAACCATCAAATTGCTAGAGAACATCGCAAGACATTGGGGAAACTGGGACGTTGGCATAGCAAAGACTTTTTGGAAAAGACCCAGAAGCACAATCAAAGCCAAAATTAACAAATGGGATTGCATCAAGCTGAGAAGCTTCTACACTGCAAAAGAAACACTCAGCAAAGTGAAGAGACAACCAACAGAATGGGAGAAAATATTTGCAAACTATGCAACTGATAAAGGGTTAACATCTAGAATCCACAAGCAACAAGAAATTCAACAACAAAACAATCCAGTTAAGAAATGGGCAAAGGACTTGAACAGACATTTTTCAAACAATGAAAGTCAAATGGTCAACAGACATTTAAATAAATACTTAAGATCACTAGCCATCAGGGAAATGAAAATCAAAACCACAGTGAGGTCTCACCTCACTCCAGTTAGAATGGCTCTCATATAGAAATAACAAACACTGATGAGGATGTGAGAAAATGGTACCCTAATCCACACTTGGTTGGAATGTAGACTGGTGCAGCCACTGTGGAAAATAGCATGGAGATACCTCAGAAATCTGAATATAGACCTACCACACTATCCAGCCATTCCACTCTGGAAATTTATCCAAATGAAATCAGGATATAAAAGTATTATCCATACCCCCATGTTCACTACAGCATAATGCACGATAGCTAAGATATGTAATCAAACAAGCTGTCCAACAACTGTTGACTGGATAAAGCAATTATGGTATATATACACCACGGAGTATACTCAGCTATAAAAAAATGAAATCCTGTCGTTTTCAACATGATGGATGCAACTGGAAACCATTGCAAAGTGAAATAAGCCAGTCCCAAAAAGACAGATATGATATTTTTTCCTGATGTGAGGTAACTAATAGAGTAGCTAAAATGAAATGTATTGGAATGAAATTGATGTTTTGAGATTCAATGATTTTTTACAGCCTTTGTTTCTTCCATTGAGGAACAGTGTTTTTTTCTTCATACTACTTGTTGTACTTTTACTTAGTGTAGGGTTAACTTTATGATCACTACGTAAACTTAAAATAGATCTTTGTAAAAATTAAGATTGGGAATAGGAGATGAAGGAGGAAGAGGAGTTGGAGCATGGGCAGGAGGGAGGATGGGGTAGGAATTATCACTATGTTCCTAAATCTGTGTATATGAAATACAAGAAACTTACATAACAAATAAAATTTAAAAGATATACATGTTTAAGCCACCACTAAGTTTCATTATTATTTGTGGTGAGCACTGTTATACAGTACATTACTTTAGTAATTAGAAATCTAAAAGTTGATGCTTCTTACAATTTTTTTTTATTTGACAGGTAGAGTTATAGACAGTGAGAGAGAGAAAAAGGTCTTCCTTCCATTGGTTCACTCCCCAAATGGCCGCTACAGCTGGTGCTGCAACGATCCGAAGCCAGGAGCCAGGTGCTTCCTCCTGGTCTCCCATGTGGGTGCAGGGCCCAAGCACTTGGGCCATCCTCCACTGTCTTCCCGGGCCACAGCAGAGAGCTGGCCTGGAAGAGGGGCAGCCAGGACTAGAACCCGGCACCCATATGGGATGCTGGCACTGCAGGTGGAGGATTAACCAAGTGAGCCATGACGCCAGCCCCACTTCTTAAAATTTTAAGATCACATCCTTGCCAAAATAATTTTCTTGTCCCTTTTCTCAAAAGTGAAAGTAAACTTGAGCTGCTCTAAGACACTATTTGTTTTATTCTTTTCCAATTCATACACATCAAGTTTGAAATTTTGGATAATTTGTATGTTTTTACTGCAATTCTAGACTGTTCACAGTGTTTGCTAGCAGTCTTAGGTGAACACTTACAAAACCTATCTACCAGTACCTTTTAGTTCATTTATTGAAACATGTAGCAATAAACATGTATATCAACACCTTCTATGTAAAAACCTTGTATGGCTGATCTACAAATAAATGAAACTGAGAATGATGCAGCTCATAATCCACTTAGGTAAACAGAACATAACCTCTTCTACTGGGGAAACTCGAGGATATTATTGCATAATAGAAGTTTCAGTCATCTCCCGACTAGAGTTTGTGCAATTGTTTTAGGTTTAGTTATTTCATCACTGGTTCACTGGAAGAGCTAGGATTATTCCTCTGGAGATACTTTACATTTAATTACCTGTAAAGCGGCCATCTGTTTAACATGCACGAACTATATTCAAACTGACCTGCTTTGTTATAAATTTCTCTCCTTTATTCATGAGGTTAATACATTTGTCCATAAATATAAATACAAAATTTGTGCTTGAGCTACCTGTATCTGTAGATCATCTTCCCATTTTGCTCTGAATCTGTTCCATCTACCAAATATAATGCTTGTAACCTTAACAGTTTTCTTTATTTTTAAAAAAGACTTTATATTGGCCGGCGCCATGGCTCAACAGGCTAATCCTCTGCCTTGCGGTGCCGGCACACCGGGTTCTAGTCCCGGTTGGGGCGCCGGATTCTGTCCCGGTTGCCCCTCTTCCAGGCCAGCCCTCTGCTGTGGCCCAGGAGTGCAGTGGAGGATGGCCCAAGTGCTTGGGCCCTGCAACCCATGGGAGACCAGGGTAAGCACCTAGCACCTGGCTCCTGCCATCGGATGAGCGCGGCGTGCCGGCCGCAGTGCACCGTCCACGGCAGCCATTGGAGGGTGAACCAACGGCAAAGGAAGACCTTTCTCTCTGTCTCTCTCTCTCTCACTGTCCACTCTGCCTGTCAAAAAATAAAAAGACTTTATATTTATTTCAGGGGTAGAGTTATAGACAGCAATGGCCGGAACTGGGTTGGTTTGAAGCCAGAAGCTTTGTGCAGCCAGGTCTCGAACCAGTGCCCTTATTGAATGCCCATGCTGCAGTTGGAGGCTTAACCTACTAGGCCACAGCACCAGCCGCCAACAGTTTTTATTATTATTATAAACATCTGTACATACTTAATAGAGCTCAGAGTGACCAAAATACATTGACCTTAAGCAACAGGTGTTTTTACTCATCCTCCATGATCATCATGGTACAGTTTATTAGGAACCAAACTAAAAAGGAGAAGCCACTCTCAGTATTTAAAATAAAGAAATGGGCGATGTGAGTGATGGCAGAGATTGAGATGCTAATTAGAAGACAGTGAAGCTATCCAAGGTTTAGCAAAACCCAAATTCCCTTCACTTGTACAGTGGGAAGACATAAGACATACTTACTTTTCTACATAAGTGGAAAAGTAACTCACTGTTTGGACCACTGCATGAAGACTCAAACCTAGTGGGCTTTTCTGGCAGCAGCTAGGGCTTGAAGGTGATGGCAGTTTTTGCCAAAAGCAGAGGTAGGGTCCTATGCCTTCTTCCTTCCTCCTCCTTTCTAACCTGCTGGCAGTGACTGCAGCCTAGGAAATACAAACTGTAGTGTCAATCCTAGTGGATACACAATAGAACTAAGAATGACAAGGGTGTACATCACCAGCATAGACACCCAGGGCATGCAATTCTAGTGTTGGCAGAAGTAGAGGTGGATTTGCCCTTAACTGCCTGTTCCATTTCTCTCAGTCTCTTATTCTCACCGTTCTCCTCCGAGACAGCAAGATGGAGACAAGCAGTAATGATGATACACCTTCCCAGGGGCTTAATCAATGACAATTGTTCATTGACTCAATATTGCATATTGTTGAACAAACCAAAGCACATAGAAAAAGATTTTTCTATAGCTTATTCTTGGGAAAAAATAACATTTTACCACGTACTTAAGGAATAATCATAGGAAATAATTTTGGAATATGTGATGGTACAGATAATTAAGACATATTTCTATGTATCACTGCATAGTGATTCTTTAATATTTGTTAGTATGTGACATGTGAAACTGTTCTGAAAGGAAAAATATCATTAAATGATGCTAAGTTACGAACTTAAAAGTTGACTACAAATCAAATTTTAAAAGTCAGTAAACCAGTTTTCCACTGCTATATAAGGTCATATAAAGAAACTCAATATTTGGGGCATGCACAATGACTGCATTAACAATGGCACAGACAACCCTGCTGAATCCTGCTCTTTAAGAAAGGATTTGGCACAGACAC
Organism: Sylvilagus floridanus; assembly: GCA_949820135.1. Taxonomy (NCBI): domain Eukaryota; kingdom Metazoa; phylum Chordata; class Mammalia; order Lagomorpha; family Leporidae; genus Sylvilagus; species Sylvilagus floridanus. Next base: position 22,648,774 of record OX463236.1, read on the forward strand.
AAGTGCAGACAAGGCACTTCCTGACTTGCCCTCAAATATTTTCTGCTCAATTTGTTTTCAGTCCACATACACTCTCATATAAATGTAGAACAAAATTAGACTTTGAATCAAGTATGTACTCTAGCATCGATGTGATATATTAAGCTTCTGAACAATTTTCTAATATTTCAGAAGGAAAAGACAAGACTATAATATAGAGTGAGATGATACATGAGTATGTATTGGAATATATTAACTCAACTTACTGAGAAGTTTGCCCAGAAACCCAAACAGCCAGTGGCCTTGTGATAGGCACTTGATGTGTAAGATATTAAGTTTTGAATCTAAGTTTACAAAACACCTAGGGGAACAAAGCATGGACATTGTAATGTATCAAGTGACAAGTAATGTAGAAAAACAAAAACACTTTAAAATTCTCCTTTAGATGAAAACACAGACAGAATCATACTCTTAGGCTTAAAATTTCTCAAGTAGAAGTAGGGAGTTTCAGCCTCCTTAAGATGATGTGCAAGGGACTTCTGCATCTGTACCAGTCCTCTAGGGCACCACACATTACCCTGCTCTGCACTATATTCTCAAGTTCCACAAAAGCACATGCAACGTCAGACTTTCCTAGTCCCTTAGCATGCTGGTCTACTTCCTGGTCTCTCCATCCCACTTCTTTGTTGGTAAATGGTCAGAACATTTTATTAAAATATATTTATTTGTATGTCAGTTACAGAGAGAGAGGAGAGGCGGGAAGGGCAGAGGGGGCAGAGACAGAGAGAGAGGTGGGCAGAGACAGAGAGGTGGGCAGAGAGAGAGAGAGAGAGAGAGAGAGGTGGGCAGAGAGAGAGAGAGAGAGAGAGGTGGGCAGAGAGAGAGAGAGAGAGGGTGGCAGAGAGAGAGAGAGAGAGGGGGGCAGAGAGAGAGAGAGAGAGGTGGCAGAGAGAGAGAGAGAGGTGGGCAGAGAGAGAGAGGGTGGGCAGAGAGAGAGAGGTGGGCAAGAGAGAGAGAGAGAGAGAGAGGTGGGCAGGGAGAGAGAGAGAGAGGTGGGCAGAGAGAGAGAGAGGTGGGCAGAGAGAGAGAGAGAGAGGAGGGCAGAGAGAGAGAGAGAGAGGAGGGCAGAGAGAGAGAGAGAGAGAGGGCAGAGAGAGAGAGAGAGAGGAGGGCAGAGAGAGAGAGAGAGAGAGAGGAGGGCAGAGAGAGAGAGAGAGGTGGGCAGAGAAGAGAGAGAGAGAGAGAGAGGTGGGCAAGAGAGAGAGGTGGGCAGGAGAGAGAGAGGAGGTGGGCAGAGAGAGAGAGAGGTGGGCAGACAGAGAGAGAGGTGGCAGACAGAGAGAGAGGTGGGCAGGACAGAGAGAGAGGGTGGGCAGACAGAGAGAGAGGTGGGCAGACAGAGAGAGAGAGAGGTGGGCAGACAGAGAGAGAGAGAGGTGGGCAGACAGAGAGAGAGAGAGGTGGGCAGACAGAGAGAGAGAGAGGTGGGGCAGACAGAGAGAGAGAGAGGTGGGCAGACAGAGAGAGAGAGAGGTGGGCAGACAGAGAGAGAGAGAGGTGGCAGGGAGAGAGAGGTGGGCAAAGAGAGAGAGGTGGGCAGCGAGAGAGAGGTGGGCAGAGAGAGAGAGGTGGGCAGAGAGAGAGAGAGAGAGAGAGGCACAGAGAGAGAGAGTGAGGGAGAGAGAGGCACAGAGAGAGATGATGTATAGAGAGCGAGAGTCATACTACGCAGAGAGGATGGGTAGACCCCCGTCTGTGCTCTTTTGCGTCGCCTGAGAATCCCCCGCCACGTACTACCCCCCAACCCTATACAAGGGAGAGAGGCACAGAGAGAGAGAGAGAGAGAGAGAGATAGCACAGAGAGAGAGAGAGAGAGAGAGAGAGAGAGGCACAGAGAGAGAGAGAGAGAGAGAGAGAGAGAGGCACAGAGAGAGAGAGAGAGAGAGAGAGAGAAGAGGCACAGAGAGAGAGAGAGAGAGAGGGGCCGAGAGAGAGAGAGAGAGAGAGAGGAGGGCCGACAGAGAGAGAGAGAGAGAGAGAGAGAGGAGGGCCGACGAGAGAAGAGAGAGAGGAGGGCCGAGGAGAGAAGGAGAGAAGAGAGGAGGGCCGAGAGAGAGAGAGAGAGGGAGGGCCGAGAGAGAGAGAGAGAGGAGGGCCGAGAGAGAGAGAGAGAGGAGGGCCCGAGAGAGAGAGAGAGAGGAGGGCAAGGCGCAGAGACGAGAGAGGATGGAGGCCGAGAGAGGAGAGAGAGAGGAGGGCCGAGAGAGAGAGAGAGAGGAGGGCGAGAGAGAGAGGAGAGGAGGGCCGAGAGAGAGACGAGTGAGGAGGGCCGAGAGAGAGAGAGAGAGGAGGGCCGAGAGAGAGAGAGAGGAGGGGCCGAGAGAGAGAGAAGAGGAGGGGCCGAGAGAGAGAGAGAGAGAGAGAGAGGGGGCCGAGAGAGAGAGAGAGAGAGGAGGGCCGAGAGAGAGAGAGAGAGAGGGGGGTGGGGGTGGGTGGCCCGCGGGTGGGTGAAGGAGGGGGGAGGGTTGGAAAAGGGAGTTGGGGGGGGGAAAAAAAAATAATGGGGTAAGGGGGGGTGGGGGGGGGTGGGGAGGGGGGGGGGTGCCGGGGTGGAAACAAAGGGGGAGGGGAGAGGGAGGAGGAGGGAGGCGAGGAAGAAGGGAGAGATAGAGGAGTGGCCGAGAGAGAGAGAGAGAGGAGGCGAGAGAGAGAGAGAGAGAGGGCCGAGAGAGAGAGAGAGAGGAGGGCCGAGAGGAGAGAGAGAGAGGAGGGCCGAGAGAGAGAGAGAGAGGAGGGCCGAGAGAGAGAGAGAGAGGAGGGCCGAGAGAGAGAGAGAGAGGAGGGCCGAAGAGGAGGAGAGAGAGGAGGTGGCCGAGAGAGAGAGGAGAGGAGGAGGGCCGAGAGAGAGGAGAGAGGAGGGCGAGAGAGAGAGAGAGAGGAGGCCGAGAGAGAGAGAGAGAGGAGAGGGCCGTGAGTGAGGAGAGAGGAGGGCCCGAGAGAGAGAGAGAGAGGAGGCCGAGAGAGAGAGAGAGGAGGGCCGAGAGAGAGAGAGAGAGGTGGGCCGAGAGAGAGAGAGAGAGGAGTGGCCGAGAGAGAGAGAGAGAGGAGGGCCGAGAGAGAGAGAGAGAGGAGGGCCGAGAGAGAGAGAGGAGGAGGGCCGAGAGAGAGAGAGAGAGGAGGGCCGAGAGAAGAGAGAGAGAGGGAGGGCCGAGAGAGAGAGAGAGAGGGCCGAGAGAGAGAGAGAGAGGGGCCGAGAGAGAGAGAGAGAGGAGGGCGAGAGAGAGAGAGAGAGGAGGGCCGAGAGAGAGAGAGAGAGGAGGGCCGAGAGAGAGAGAGAGAGGAGGGCGAGAGAGAGAGAGAGAGGAGGGCCGAGAGAGAGAGAGAGAGGAGGGCCGAGAGAGAGAGAGAGAGGAGGGGCCGAGAGAGAGAGAGAGAGGAGGGCCGAGAGAGAGAGAGAGAGGAGGGCCGAGAGAGAGGAGAGAGGAGGCCGAGAGAGAGAGAGAGAGGAGGGCCGAGAGAGAGAGAGAGAGGAGGGCCGGAGAGAGAGAGAGAGGAGGGCCGTGAGATTAGCGAGCGAGAGAGAGGAGGGCCTGAGAGAGAGAGAGAGAGAGGGCCGAGAGAGAGAGAGGAGAGAGGAGGGCCGAGAGAGAGAGAGAGAGAGGAGGGCCGGAGAGAGAGAGAGAGAGAGGAGGGCCGAGAGAGAGAGAGAGAGAGGAGGGCCGAGAGAGAGAGGAGAGAGGAGGCCGAGAGAGAGAGAGAGAGAGGAGGGCCGAGAGAGAGAGAGAGGAGGAGGCCGTGAGAGAGAGAGAGAGAGGAGGGCCGAGAGAGAGAGAGAGAGAGGAGGGCCGAGAGAGAGAGAGAGAGAGGAGGGCCGAGTGAGAGAGAGAGAGAGGAGGGCCGAGAGAGAGAGAGAGAGAGGAGGGCCGAGAGAGAGAGAGAGAGAGGAGGGCCGAGAGAGAGAGAGAGAGGGAGGCCGCGAGAAGAGAGAGGAGAGGGAGGGCGCCGAGAGAGAGAGAGAGAGAGGAGGGCCGAGAGAGAGAGAGAGAGAGGAGGGCCGAGAGAGAGAGAGAGAGAGGAGGGCCGAGAGAGAGAGAGAGAGAGGAGGCCGAGAGAGAGAGAGTGAGAGGAGGGCCAGAGAGAGAGAGAGGAGAGGAGGGCCGAGAGAGAGAGAGAGAGAGGAGGGCCGAGAGAGAGAGAGGAGAGAGGAGGGCCGAAGAGAGAGAGAGGAGAGAGGAGGGCCGGAGAGAGAGAGAGAGAGAGGAGGCCTCGAGAGAGAGAGAGAGAGAGGAGGGCCGAGAGAGAGAGAGAGAGAGGAGGGCCGAGAGAGAGAGAGAGAGAGAGGCCGAGAGAGAGAGAGAGAGAGGAGGCCGAGAGGAGAGAGAGAGGAGGAGGGCGAGAGAGAGAGAGCCGAGGAGGGCGAGAGAGAAGAGAGAGAGGAGGGCCGGAGAGAGAGAGAGAGAGGAGGGCCGCGAGGAGAGAGAGAGAGGAGGGCCGAGAGAGAGAGAGAGAGGAGGGCCGAGAGGAGAGAGAGGAGGAGGCCGAGAGAGAGAGAGAGGAGGAGGGCCGAGAGAGAGAGAGAGAGAGGAGGGCCGAGAGAGAGAGAGAGAGAGGAGGGCCGAGAGAGAGAGAGAGGGAGAGGAGGGCCGAGAGAGAGAGAGAGAGAGGCCGAGAGAGAGGAGAGAGAGGAGGCGAGAGAGAGAGAGAGAGGAGGGCGAGAGAGAGAGAGAGAGGAGGCCGAGAAGAGAGAGAGAGGAGGCGAGAGAGAGAGAGAGAGGAGGGCCGAGAGAGAGAGAGAGGAGGCCGAGAGAGAGAGAGAGGGAGGGCCGAGAGAGAGAGAGAGAGGAGGGCCGAGATGAGAGAGAGAGAGAGAGGGCCGAGAGAGAGAGAGAAGAGGAGGGCGCGAGAGAGAGAGAGAGAGGAGGGGCCGAAGAGAGAGAGAGAGAGGAGGGCCGAGAGAGAGAGAGAGAGGAGGGCCGAGAGAGAGAGAGAGAGGAGAGGCCGAGAGAGAGAGAGAGAGGAGGGCCGAGAGAGAGAGAGAGAGGAGGGTCGAGAGAGAGAGAGAGAGGAGGGCCGAGAGAGAGAGAGAGAGAGGGGCCAGAGAGGAGAGAGAGAGAGGAGGGCCGAGAGAGAGAGAGAGAGAGGAGGGCCGAGAGAGAGAGAGAGAGGAGGGCAGATAGAGAGAGAGAGAGAGAGGAGGGCCGAGAGAGAGAGAGAGAGAGGAGGGCAGATAGAGAGAGAGAGAGAGAGGAGGGGCCGAGATGAGAGAGAGAGAGGAAGGGCGAGGAGATGAGAGAGAGAGGAGGGCCGAGAGAGAGAGAGAGAGGAGGGCCGAGAGAGAGAGAGAGAGGAGGGCAGATAGAGAGAGAGAGAGAGAGGAGGGCAGATAGAGAGAGAGAGAGAGAGGTGGGGCAGAGAAGAGAGGAGAGAGAGATGAGAGGTGAGCCAAAAAAAAAAGAGAGAAGGGGTGAGCAAAGGAGAGGTGGGCAGAGAGAGAGGTGGCAGAGAGAGAGGTGGGCAGTGAGAGAGAGTTGGCAGAGAGAGGTAGGCAGAGAGAGGTGGGCAGAGAGAGGTGGGGCAGAGAGAGGTGGGCAGAGAGAGGTGCGGCAGAGAGAGGAGGGCAGAGAGAGGAGGGGTGGGCAGAGAGAGAGAGAGGTGGGGGGGGGTCGGCAGAGAGAGAGAGAGGTGGGCAGAGAGAGAGAGAGGGGGCATGAGAGAGAGGAGGTGGCAGAGAGGGGGGGGGAGGGAGAGGTGGGCAAGAGAGAAGAGAGAGGTGGGCAGAGAGAGAGAGCAGGTGGGCAGAGGGAGAGTGAGTGGGTTTGGGGTGAGCAGAAGAGAGAGAGAGGTGGGCAGAGAGAGAGAGAGAGAGGAGTGGGCAGAGAGAGAGATAGAGAGGTGGGCAGAGAGAGAGAGAGAGAGGTGGGCTGAGGAGAGAGAGAAGAGGAGGGCAGAGAGGAGAGAGAGTGGAGGGCAGAAGAGAGAGAGAGAGGTGGGCAGGGAGAGAGAGAGAGAGGTGGGCAGGGAGAGAGAGAGAGAGAGGTGGGCAGGGAGAGAGAGAGAGCAGAGAGAGAGAGAGATGTGGGCAAGAGAGAGAGAGAGAGAGGTGGGCAGGGGAGAGAGAGAGAGAGGTGGGCAGGGAAGAGAGAGATGGGA